>JASEVX010000001.1:229795711-230469145 GCA_031761405.1 Serripes groenlandicus | reverse complement strand
ATAACGGAAATGAGCAATAGCATACCAAAGTATGACACATCGGCACGTACAAATAAAAGACTGAAGACCAAAAAACCATACTGGAACCAAACAATAGCAGAACTTTGGCATATAATACGACAAAAAGAACGCGATTTCTTACGATGTACCGGAAGTAGAAATGTGAAAACGGCATTACGTCGAAATTATACAGAAGCCAGGAATACATTCGATAACGTTTTGAGGCAGACGGAAAGCGCATACAGACAATCGGTCGCTTAATAATTGAGGATATGTTGTCCAGTAACCCTAATGACTTCTGGGAAAAAAAAAATTTAGGTCCAAGAACAGACAGATCTATATCTTTAGAAATTATTGACTCTTATGGAATACCATCACATAATGAAAATGTGTTTTTTGAGAAATGGAAGTTAGACTTTGAGAACTTATATACGTGTTCAAATAATGATAACTTTGATGAAGGTTTTCAAACTCATTACAATCAAGCAAAAATTCAGAAACTGTTGATATAAAATACCATGAAAGACCCTTTATATGTTCCGAATGACGTTCTTAATCGAAACATTAACCTGGAAGAATTGTCACAGTAGTTATGCATGCGAAATCACGATCGGCTAGCGGTAACGACGAAATCCCATATTTTGTACTAAAAACCCTCCGGTGATTGCAGTATTACATCAATTATTTCAGCTAGTATTCGATACAAGTATTATACCGTCGTCATAGAGAAAATCCATCATTTGTCCAATTTTAAAGAATTGTACCATGGATAAACTTATACCTATGAACTATAGAGGCATAAGCCTATTATCTTGTGTGAGTAAACTTTACAGCTCGTATATGAACAAACGGATCACCAAGTACTTAGAGCGTTGTCGATTGTCTGGTAATGTTTGTACCCCCATACAGACGCACAATGATCAAAAATCGTTACAACACATTGTAATTTTTTTTCTTCAGAATCGGTTATTAGACAAATATCATCCGCATATAGGAGTATAGATAATTTATTGTTGCCAATATTTATGCCAAGGTCAAAGTCATTTAATTCTTTCACAAGGTCATTCGCAAAGATCGAGAACAATGTCGGCGACAAGTTATCTCCCTGCTTCACGCCAGTATTTCATGAGAACCACTCAGTTAGTTTATTATTTATGCGAACACACGACGAAGATTTAGAGTAAATACTTCGTATCGAGTTGTACATTTTACAATATTATTAAGCAATAGTTTGTAAAGCATCATGTCTCTGTCTATGAAATCAAAACATTTCCGCAGGTCAATAAAAGCTGTAAGTCATTATTTCGTATTAAACTATTGAGTGTAAACACGTGATCTTCACATGACTTGTTATTTCTAAAGCCATTTTGTTCGTCCGCAAGTATATTATTTCGTACTTAAATTGCATCTTGTTTTATAACTGAAAAACGGTATGAATTTGTTTACGGCAAACCACACCAGGAGTATGTTTGGTTGACGGTTCATAAACTTTATGTGTGGTCTTAAAAAGAGGAAAAAGATGTCCATTCTGAGACATTGGCCAAACGTTATGATCCCGTTCATCGCGTATGTATTAGTTTGCTATACCTGAGCCCGGCCTATCCCTCTCTGGGTTTCCCCACCCCGCCTTGAAAAGGTATTGTAAATGGTATATATTTGATGTTTATATATGTTTTTAGTAAAAAACCAAACTAGCCGATTTATCATTGTTTTTGCAAGATATACAAAATGTGTGGTCGTCTGCATTGCCGATTCCAAATTTGTTTTTGAATGATCTAAAAAAATACAACATCAAGAATGATAGACAGTATACCACATGAAAGCGGATATCAAGTGGCGTACCGTGGGCTAGGTCTTGTTTTAATTTGATTCAATTTAATAAAGAAAATATCACAAACATACCTGTTTTGTGTCAAGATTGCCGTGGTCGTACGCATTTGTGATGACGTCGCAATTCTTGCTCCCTTACAGTGCGACGATTGATAATTTAAGTCAATGTAATTAGCGTCATTCGTCTTCCACCAATGGAATCTACATCATGTGTCTAAAATGTAGGGAAGCCAGTTGCATGGGAAGATTATATGAAGTACTGGAGCTAGAAAGTCAGGGAAACATGGAGAGGTGAACTGACCGTCATGATCATGTTTATATTATGATATAATTGAAATAATGATTGATTATGATATAATTGAAATAATGTTAAAAGCATCGATAAATTCAAATATAAGCAATAAATCCGGTACACGTTGGTTTGTGTGAACAGTATACATCCAGGTCTTAACTGTCCGCGTTTTACTTACACAAGGTTTTTAGAAGATTCTGTCAGCTCGTGGTTTTTGGCCTGGGGGCTTTAGCCCCTGGTCATAGTAGTAATACCATTTTTTTCGGAGTTGGCAGCCTGCCAATTGTGGTTAGCACCAAACAACGAACAAATAGTTCATCATGGATTCAACAAAACTGCATTTAAAAGGTAAGGATCTCCCCCATAAATATCATTTTAATGTTGTTGGAAAATCAGTGAAAAACTTAAAGCGTGAGTACTCTAATATAAGTTTAAGAAATGCTTTAGAAATTAATGCCCCGAGAGGTCAAATATGGAAATTAAAATTATTAACATTCGCAAAGAGGAACGGGAAAAAAGAACGAAGTCCCTTGAAAAATACAGTGCCGGATTAACCGGGGGGAGGAGGAGGGGTGCGTAGGGCCCGTGCGTCAAAAAAGTAATGGTAAACAAAGAAAAGGCGTGGCAAATGTAGTGGTGGATTTAACGCCATAGGGCCCGTGCCCGACTCCCTCACCCCACGAAAGAAGTCACGTGAAATATACAGTGGCGAATTAACCGGGGGCGTAGGGCCCGTGCGACGAAAAATCCAACCTTCCAGCAGCCCACAGGCCGTCAGTACTGCAGTGCTTTTATTTAGCAAGGGGCTCGTTAGAGACAATTGCTATAGTAGGCGAAATCCGAAGACACTCATCATTTTGAAACTGGACTCTAAGCAAGTGTTTGCAATATCGGTCTTGAATTACTTCACATCGGTATTTCTATATCGGCTCTCTCTCTCTGAGCACAATCTCGGGTTCAGAGAGATTTATTGGTAGTTGCAGATCGTATATAATGTCAATGCAAGTGGATCATCTGTGGAATATTTTTAATAAAACGAATGGACTGTTGCCAGAGTATACCCATGTCGGTCCTTTTGAACCGCCAAATAGTTCCTGTCTATAAATCAAAAAGCGCCAACGTGTTGGCATATGAAGCCGGAAAATGGATTTCATTCGACATCACTTACCCAAAATAAAGAACTCAAAAGAAATTTTATGTTAAAATATATGAATTACATGATTACAAAATAAAATGTATTTCTAAGCTGTCAGCATGACTTGATCACGCACAACATACATGGACAAATTAAAGCAGTATGTGCAAACATTCACACACTGAACAAATTAAAGGAGCATGTGCATACTTTCCGCAAGTGTAATTATGATTGCGATTTCAAAATTGAATTTGTATTGATGACTTTACATTCGAAAGGGGAGAGTGCTGTGTATATTGTCTTACCTAATTAACTCATGAATGAAAGTGTATCCACTGACTCAAAGCTGCGCCTCGTAGTGTAACATATTTCTATATAACCCATGTATTCCATGTTAATCTGTGTGGTATTAAATATTCTGCTAAGCTATATGGTTGTTCCTTCATTTAATGTTGTACACATACACAACACATTGGCGACGAGGTTGGGATTTTGTACCGCTATAAATGATAATGATTATGTTAATTGAGGTCATCTTGGACATTCGAACAGAATGGCTAATCACAATCGGAACAAATGAAAGCAGTATGTGCATACGTTCATTAGGTGTCTTATGATGAGATCTCAAAATTGATATTAATTTGATGACTTTACAGAACACGGCCCTTATGTTTATAATTTCAAAATGCATTCGCATCATGATGCAATATAATATCAATAGAAATAACAGTACAGAGTAAAAAGTACCACCGACCGATCTATAAGTACCTTCAGATCGACAACTTCTACAACCTGCTCATTAAATATTCACACTTATTGAGAGTTTGAAAGAATAACAAACAGTGCATGTATTTGTTTACCTATGCTATGGAAAAATAAAATGTTCAGTTGTTTTGAGGCTGCTGTGACTGTATAAACCCATGCTAGACTGACCCCTACACTTTGGATTATTTTGTATTAACGTAGTTTACTGTAACATAATCTCGAGGCATGGACCATTCATTATTGTTCTATTATAGCAAAGTGTAAATACTTTGGTATATAAAATGAGTCATATTAATTTTAAAAGTATTATTTCGATATTTGAATTGGAATTTCAATACAGTTTTCATTGTTGCAGCGTTCTTTTGATTTTGATATAGCATGCATTGTGATTAATGCATCAATGAGTGCGTAAACTATGCAACGACCTCTGTGAAATACCGCCAGCCAAATAACAGGTTTTTTTTTGCGATAGACCCCCATTCTGTGTATACAATATTGTGCATTCAACTCAAATAGTATTCAATTAAAGGATATAACAAGGTCATCTAGTGAAGTGTATATGATATAAAATAAAATATCAGTAAATCCTTGTCCTAATCCGTGATCTGCAGTTAGACCCTTGCTGGCAGCACTTTGAGTGCTTTGATTTTTATAAGACTGAGCAGATGGACAAGATCATCTGAACCTTCACTGTTGGGAAATGCCAACTTATACAGGTAAACAAATTGACAGCGAAGCCGGCGATGTTTCCCGTCAATAGGTAATGTGTATGACTTTTTCAAAACTTTGCTATACCGTCTTTCCAAAGATTGTGTCCAGAGTGGATTTTTCGATGCAGTCACGATTCTGCTACGTTTTGATTGGATGAAAAGAAAATATCGAAACAAAAAAAAACTTCTAGAGGAAATAATAAAATATGATAATACGTACTCGATAAAGGAACGAGCACAAGTAATGTTATGTGTGATCATTTGCGTTTAATAACACTCGTCGTCTATTTCTAAAACGAGTTCAAATAAAAACTCATACGGGTTTTTTGACTTTCCGGAAGTTACAAATCCAAATTCCTGTAATATGACGTCATTCTATTAGCATAACGCAAATGATGAATAAATAACCAAAAGGAAAACGACAGAAATTATAGGAAAGGTTAGTTTGACTCGTCACAAATGTAGTTCTATAAATTATGGAATCGTTTCATTTGAAGTACTTTATGAATTATTTGTTGTACCTGTCATCATAATTTCATGGATTTAAAATCTTGGCTTCATTTTAAAGTTAAATATATGCTTAACCTGATGATGATTTTTATATTCGTTGCTTAGGTCGGTAGGACTCGTAAATAACTGATCGTGCTGCAAGCAAGGCGCTTACTGCAGTTCAGGGGGAATTATTTACAGATCACAAAAGTTAATAAATGTTTGGTCACGTGATCGGTTTCACCAAGGTGTTGCTTTCTACGACTGTTTATATAGTTTATATAGTCATAGAGACCAGATAAGTTGTATTTACAACTTATAAGCATATATGCTTTTGTAGGTCCTTTTAATTTTGTTTTCCCATTTTAGAATTGTGTGATTACTATTAATCACGACAGTGATACAGACCTTATCTATTATAAGTCTGTTTTACTTGTTATACTTTGTATGATCTTATTATTTTACATTAATAATAAGAAAAAGGTTTTTAAACTATTTACACTTTACTCAATTATTTTGTTTCATCCCTTTTTAGATAGATTACATTTCTTTGTCCTATTTTATATTTTTTTTTTCTCTTAGATCTCTTGGCATTTTTTTTCTATTTACTTTAATATGGATTATAACAACTTGCATTGAATTTGTTCGGGGCATACCGATGTTTATTTAGTCTGGATTTAAAAGTATTCAGTGTTGGTGCCTCGACTACTTGAGATTTTAGACTATTCCATACATTGACAACCCTGTGACTGTAGCAACTTTTTCTTATTAATTTGTTTGCTCTAGGTTTGTAAATCTTATATTTATGTCCTCTTGTACCAACCGCGTTACCTATGTTAAGCAGCTCCATCGAAGTTTTATCTATTTCCTTTATTAGTTTGTAAGTCTGTACTAAGTCAGTCCTTAACCTTCTATACTCTAGTGTTGGTAAACCTAGTTCTACCAGTCTTTCCGGGTATGTCTTCCCCTTTAAGCTTCCGAGGGTTCTCGTTGCTCGTCTCTGCACGTTTTCAATAGATTTTGCATATTTTTTGTTTGATGGTCCCCAAATAACCGACGCGTACTCTAGGTGTGGCCGTACTAGGGATTTGTATAATTGTAGGAAGATTTCCTTGTTCATGAATGAGAAGTTTCTTACTATAAGTCCCAGATTTCTGTTGGCCAGATTGATTTTTGTGTTTATGTGATTTTCAAATTTAAGTTTGTGATCAAAGGTAACTCCTAGGTCTTTTTCTTGTTGGACGTCTTGAATTTTATACATAACATTTTGCGAGTCCTTCATGAAAAAGTCGTTTGGCTTGTTTGGTCCCATATGCATTGATTTGCATTTTTTCATGTTGAACGTCATTTGCCATTTTGTGGCCCACTCGCATGCTATGAAAATGTTTTCCTGTAGTATAGCTTTTTGATCTGAAGTATTTGTCTTTGAGTAAAGTTTTGTGTCGTCTGCGAAGAGCTTTACTGTGCAGTTAAGAATGTCTGGGATATCATTGATGAATATTAGGAATAAGACTGGTCCTAGAACACTTCCTTGTGGAACTCCACTTGTAACTCTCTCCCATGTCCATTTAGTTTTTCCATTTATTACAACTCTTTGGTAGCGTTCTTGAAACTCTTGAGACTGAGATGAAATTTGTATAGTTTTGTCTATTTAAAAACAATAAGGTGAACAATTATTACATCTTTTAAACAATTAACCAATTAAACACCAATGCGTGTGATGTGATAAAACAGGATAGTGAAAATTAAAGGATACTAGGAGTAGATATGGATTTTTCAGAGATAAACCAGGCCGGGGTGAATGATTTTCAAAATGGCGTCGACCTTGGCCCGCCGGTTGCTTTCTTAAGAGAACGCTCTCTTTTTGGTACAAGGAAACCAACATATGATGAGTACATAAAACACGAAGAACTGTACAAGGCTATAGGAGAAACAATTAATCCTACACATATAACTGGTTTACAAAGAGTAAACGGATTGTGGAGAATATACACAGACAAATTAGACGATAAAGCGACTCTTGTCACTGAAGGCATTAGAATACGTGGAAAAGATGTCCCGATTCTCCCCACAAACCCTAACCGTTTAGACACAGAGAGCACAATTCGTATAAGAGTACAAAATATACCATTATCAGCAGACGACGGAACTATCACAAGAGAATTGATAAAAATCGGTTGCGAAATCATAACTCTTTATAGAGAAAAGCTTCGAATAGACGGAAAGCTAACCAATTGTGACAATGGTGACCGGATTGTAATTGTTAGTGAATTGTCCCTCAAAGAGCCCCTGCAAAGATTCATGCTTCTTGGAAAATTCCGAGCAAAGATAATCCATAAAAGGCAAATCAAACCTACCATTAAATGTAGAAAATGTCTTGGAGAAGGTCATATGTCATACACTTGTCTAAATGATTGGAAATGCAGTAAATGTTTCAAATACGGTCATAAACAAGATGATTGTCCCACGAATATCAAAGATATCCAGGAACACGATCAGACCAATTCAGAAGCTTCTGACACTGAGGAATACCATGATAGCTCGACAGCCCAACCCACAACCTACGACGAACACACAGACGAGGAAAACACTACAGGCGTAAAGGTTAAAAACGTAAAAGTCATCCCACTGGAGACCCCTAAACAAACAAAAACAAAACATTCAAAACAGACACCTATTGACAGGTTCATGCAAACGACAGACAATGAAAACACCGAAATAAACCCAAAAAAGAAAAAGACGAGAAGCCAATCTGTAGTTCGATCCCCACCAACGTCAATCGAAAGAATTAGTGACGTATCAAAGAAAAAGAGGGGCAAAGTGCAAACCTAAGTTCTCAGTGAACTACAAACAACAAACAAACAGTGAGCGGTATATATCTAAAGTACATGAAAGTGCAAATTTAAATATAATCAAAGTATTACCAAAGTATATAAAGTAAGTACAATGAATCTCAGATGGTTAATATACAATGTTTATTAACCTCAAAAATACAGAGAACAGTGATAATTTGTTTTCTATGATAACAACCAATAAGACAGATTGGTGGTATTGCTTTTGGACTAAGACGATACAGAAATATATAATTGCAATCTGTTATTCAATAAGTATATGTCTGTAGTTATAAAATAATACAATTAATTAAATCGCGGAACATGTACTTACACATAATTCGATTATCCTGTATTATCCAATCAGTGTATCTACTACGTCCACAAACTTTAGCTCGAGTATTTTCAAAATGTCAAATGATACGATGTGTATCCACTTTGATAGTATACAAAAGAATTTCATTGATAAACGGGGATGTATAAACAACTATTACTGGACGTGCTTTCTGTCGAGCGCAAGATCCGACTCACACACAGAGGTCTTAAATGAGGACATGGTCTGTTTTGTTTGGTTTCTATCTAAACATGGAACTTCTCCCCGCTTACACATAAAAGGATATACTCTTTTTGTATTGCCAGTAATACGCATGATGGATATTACTGCAGTAAATATTGCTTTTCTTCCCAAATGTTTTCAATTTGTTAAATACATGTTGTATCTCTATATTAAATGGGATTCAAACATACAATTAGAATATATCTTTGCAATAGTCTTCATATCTCGTTGACAATACAGATGGATATTGTTGTAAAGGAATATGAGGTTTTTTTCAATGTTTTCATAAACTGTCCGTACATTTTTTTCAAAGAAAATTGTAACTCGTTTTTAACAGATTGTTTTTCCACACTGTTTTACATATATCGAATTTGGTTGGTTGTAAAAGATGTCTTAAAATAGTTGATTGCCTTCCTAAAAAGCACAGAACATTCCTTTCATGTTATGTTTATTATTCATAGCAGGTATATAATGTTGATACATGTAGGATTTTAATGCATTGAAATACATTCTTATCACTTGTTAACACAACATAGTTATAATATCTTTGAAGGAAAATACGATTTTTTTTTGCAACATACGCTCCTCAGCACAAATAAAATATGACATCGTCCTTTGAACTACTGCATTTTGTATCTCTGAACGCCAATGGCTTAATAGATTATTCAAAAAGAGAACGACTTAAAGAATGGATAAATCAACAAAAAGCTTACATTATATACCTCCAAGAAACACACTTTACCTCTGACATAATAGATAATGTTGATAAACAATTTAGTAATTATAGCCTTTATCATGCTTTAGGATCAAATCATAGTTGCGGGTGCAGTATACTTATTTCAAATAAGCTAAATTTTACATATACCGATTCTCTACGCGACAAAAATGGAAGATGCGTTATCCTAAACAGCACAATTAATGAAAGTATGTTCAGTATGGTAAATATTTATAGCCCAAATAAAGAAACAGTTAGAAATAAATTTTATAAAACGATGTCGGACCTCATTCAAACAAATACAGACGGTCAAATAATAATAGGTGGCGACTTTAATGATGTATTATCTAGTATAGATAGAGTAACGTCAAGTTTAAAACCAAAAGACGCACCAGTGCCGAATCTCACTTCTCTTATAAAAACTCATAGTCTCTCAGATATATGGCGAGTTATCAATCCAAATAAAAATCAGTTTACGTGGAAAAGGAAGAACGGTATAGAAAAAAGTAGGATAGATTTTTGGCTAATAAGAGAAAATGAACACCCCTTAATATCAAGTTGCGATATAAGACCCGCATTAATCGACAGCACAGATCATCTCGCTATTTCCCTGAAAATAAAAATACCAAATAACCGAGGAAAAGGTTATTGGAAAATGAACAACTCCTTACTACATGACACAGATTACAAACAGATAATCGAAACACTCATTACGTCAACAACTACACAATTTAGTAAACATCCTAACCCACATAATGCTCAAACAATATGGGAAATATTAAAATGTTACATCAAAGATAGAACTATAAAATACTCAATCTCAAAAAACTCAAAAACAAAAAGTAGACTGACCGATCTTGAAAATGAATTAAAAACACTTTTTGACAATAAAAATTCAAACCCAGATTACATAAATAAACTAGAACACGAAATTAAAAACATCTATAACGAAAAAGCAACAGGAGCACAAATCAGAGCAAGAGCAAATTTCGTTGATGAAGGGGAGACAAATCTTAAATACTTCTTAAATCTTGAAAAAAAGCCGACAAACCCGAAAAACAATTACAACACTTAAGGTAGGAGAAAGAAAACTTGTTTCTACATCAGATATACTCGAAGAGGAAGTATCCTTTTACAAAAATCTCTATTCAACAAACAATGCAGATAAAAATGAAATTAGTTCTTATCTTTCACGAGTAAAAGTAGAAATTAAACTGAGCAACATATCCTCCAAAATTTGTGACGGAACCTTATTCAACGATGAATGTTTATCCGCCTTAAACGAGATGAAATCAAACAAAAGTCCAGGAAGTGATGGTTTAACGGTTGAATTTTACAAAACATTTTGGCCAAACATTGGAGATATTGTGTTACAATCCCTAAATTACGGCTACTCGAAAGGAGAACTATCAAATACTCAAAAACACAGCGTTTTGTCTCTAATTTACAAAAAAGGCGATCCAGAAAACATTGAAAATTGGCGCCCTATATCCCTTTTAAATGTTGATTACAAAATAGCTGCGCGTGTTTTAGCAAAACGTTTACAAAAAATTCTACCTACTCTTATCAATAATGACCAGCAAGGATACATCAAAAATAGACTTGTAAGTAACAATATAAGACAAATACAAGATGTAATTGATTATGCAGATACAACGAGCATGGAAGGTGCTCTACTATTCTTAGACTTCAGAAAAGCATTTGACACTGTTGAATGGACATTTTTATTCGAAACCTTAAAATTATATGGATTTGGCGAGTCCTTCATATCGTGGGTAAAAACCTTCTACTGTAAAATAACAGCTAGTGTATTAAACAACGGATGGAAATCACACAAATTTGCACTTACAAGGTCAATTAGACAAGGATGCCCAATGTCCTCTCTTCTTTTTATTTTGGCCGCAGAAATACTAGCTACACAAATACGGACGTGTAATGAAATTCAAGGTATACAAGTAACACACAATGCCATAAATAATTTGAAAATTAGTCAACTAGCAGATGACACTACACTATTTGTAAACAACGAAACCGAAATTCACAAAGCTCTTGAAATAATTGATCACTTTGGAATCTACTCAGGCCTCAAACTTAATAAGAATAAAACAGAAATAATGTGGATCGGCTTAGCTAAAAATAGAAATCATGATATAGGCAAAATAAGATGTGTAAAAGAAATTAAAGCTCTTGGTGTATATTTTTCAACCAACCATAACTTAAGTAACAAGAGAAATTGGGACTTGAAATTAGAAAACTGTCAAAATCACATCAATAAACTTAAACAAAGACATCTCACTTTTTTCGGAAAGATAAAACTAATAAAACTAAATTTGCTACCTATGTTCACCTATCTCTTTCAGTCCATACATGTACCTAATTACGTATTGAACTCAATCAACAAACAGTTTTTTGATTTCCTTTGGGGAGAAAAAAGAGAAAAAATTAAAAGAAACACCTTAATTGGAGATATAAGAGAGGGAGGTATGAAAATGATTGATATAAAACTATTTGTCAAATCTATAAAAGTAAGTTGGGTAAAAAGACTTATGTTAACTGACGATGATTCAAACTGGCAAGAAATCACGAAATTTTACCTTATAACCAGTACGGAAAAAAGCTACTGATATTTTATATGAACTTTGACTCGATAACATTTCTTCCGAAAATAAAACACAAATTGCCACCCTTTTATTCAGACATTCTAAAAGTATGGATAGAATTTAAGAAAATAACTAATGCAAAATCTAAAAATGAAAAATATTACGACATAAGAAATCAATTATTATGGGGAAACGCAAATATTAAAAACAAACTTAATAAAACCTTGATTTTTCGTGAATGGATCGATTCTGGCCTACTGTTTATAGACAACATTATTTCAAACAGCGGTTCCATTTGCGAAACAAAAGTACTCCAAAAATTAAAAGACAAAAGTGACTGGATCAGAGAAATAAACGTAGTAAAGTCATCCATTCCCCTAAAACAAAAGTAAACATTAAATTAACCCTACCACATCAAAAGTTCCTCAAATTAACAAATAATGACGTATATTCAATATTTCAAAATTCTTTCTTTGAAAAACCATACATTCACAAGTACTGGAACGATACTCTCAAAACCCAAATCAATTGGGCAGACATTTACTGTTCTATTCATAAAAACTGCGCAAATAACAGGATCAAGCAGTTTAGATATAAATTGATCCACAACATAATTGCTACAAAACATAATCTTAAAAAATGGAAAATATCAGATAACGATATCTGCTCTGTTTGCGGTGACACGGAAACTATAGAACATTTCCTATTACAGTGCAACAGTATTGTGCACTTTTGGCAACAGATTATTTTTTTCTTTTCATCCATTGGATACGATAACGTAGTTTGTTTAAAATCTCTTGTAACAGGCTACAAACCCGAAGCAAGAGAATATGATGATATAAATGTTATACTGAATATTATTTCATTCACAGTCTACAAATCCTACTTCATGTCTAACATGAGAACAAAACCTATAAACATACTTATTACTCTGAAAAATGAATGCAGAATCGCACTATATCAGAACCGCAAAATACATTTGAAAACATTGATTGATCGATTGATGAGCTTTATATGACTTTGTTAACATTAAGATTATTTCCTACACTTTCCTTTAATCACAGAATATTCCCAGGTAAACTCCTGTGTTTTCGTATGTTTTTTTCGCGCTTTCAAACAAGAGTATATCCGCATTGGGACTCCTACTACAGTGAAATGCTACTGTAATTGACAACAAGAGAAAGTTGATGCAAGGCATCAATGTCGCCGGAAAAGACTGAATTGATTTATTTATGTATTCTTGACTTTCCTTAGTCTATTCAAACATTAGGAACGTTGAAATGAAAACATTTGCTTATAAATTTTATATGCATACCTATACATTAGGGTATCTATAAAAAATTAACGAAATGTGTACACATTTATCTTGGCTTAAATTTAATTTTGCTGTTGTTATTTATTGAAATAATAGTATTCATTCATATAATTTCAATGTTTGTCAATCTTATTCGAATCACAAGGTAAATATCCTGGTATTGCTTTAAAGGGAGGTAATTTGAAGAAAACAAAAGTCTTCAAAAGGAGAAATATATCAGCATTACCGTCTACAGTTTGAATTGTTCTATTGTTTGTGGATTTAAAAATGTTCTTTTTTTCTTATTTCTACATGTACAACGAAATATTGCGGCTTCTCTTTGACGCTTTGCGTCAAACATTCGTCTTGTACTTGTCTAAAATAAAATAATATCACTCGCTTTTTCATATCGAAATGCGCATGCGCGAAAATCGATGTTAAAGGTCACGAACCTACACAACAGAATAGGGTCTATATTTAGCTTAGAAACAGTTCCTACTTTAGATATTCATGGATTAACATTATTAAATGAATTCTACACAAATCAAGACATCTCTTTGAACATGAAAACAACATTTAGTAAGTTAAAATTGCTATTAAAAGGAGAATCCGAAATTGACCTCAATGATGACACATAAGAGTCTGCATTAGGGGGTGTTGGTTCACGTCTTGAAGCGACCACTTTTGTCTTCGTAAATAAGACAAAAAACTTAAATGCGAGTGAAATAAAAAAAAAATGCAAACATTAAAAAATCGGAATATTTATTTCATTTTAGATGTGTCATTTATTAGTGTTCGTAAACAGCCACAATTGTAATATGTTCAAATCATCTAGATTTGTTTCTTTCTAATAATAAGCCGCCCTCCCATGTGATTTCCGAAAAGCTATTAAAAATAGAAGTCGCGGGCTTCTGCCCGGCGACTAATAACCTTGCATACATTGTCGATCCAAATCAAATTGTGATAAACGCAGGTAGATCTTGATCACCAATGATTAAGGTTTTCACTTCCGCACAGTCTGGTTACATTTTCTCACTATGTTTTCATAAATTCTGTGTTGTGTGTACACATACTTTGTTTTCTAACTGATAACAACTATGTGTTATACGTAAATGAAACTCAAAAACAAATCTATAAAATAAAACATTGTAGTAAAAGAAGAATTTGATAAAATTTCTCCTTTTCCCCACACTGTTTTTTTTTCAAAACATATTACGCTACAGAATGAAAAGAAACTGCCCAGACTCCTTATAGGTTATTCACTAGGTAAATTCATATAATTTCCTTAGGCTACAAATATTATTCTAGTAACAATTTGTGTAAGGTATGAGGGAGGATGGCCACGACCTCTCCATACCTATGGACGTGGCAAATAAAGTGTAAAAAAAAAATGTTTACCCGAAATAGGTAGCACCTATACTCATATTATATTTTTTTAATGCGCTTGCTCATTAGCAACTTCTCCTTTTGCCTAAATGTCATCTGCTACAGGTGCATATGCACGTGAGAATGGGATTTATAGCGAAAGATACCGACCCGATACCGTCATTTAGCATCCGTAAGCGATGAGCTGTCAGTCGAGATACAATTTACATCAATTCTTTCCATTTCTTTTGATAATCTTAACTTGTCATCCGGATAGCACATCACAATCGTCGAATAAATTCATTTTTTCTCGTGATACAATACTACAGGTGATCGAAACATCATGCTTTGTTGCATTTTCGACGGAGGCTGAGAGTTTGTCATCGGTTTTCGAGGATGTTGCGTTGGCATTCAAGGAGGAGAACAAAGTGGTTGTTGGACTTGTTGATTTCTCAACGACGCTCAACAAACACTCAGCGCATCAGATCAAAGTCAATCGGTTATATGGAAATGCAACTGCCGACATTGCTGTATTTCCAAGACGTGTTAAAGATCGTTCGTGTCTGTCTACGGGGACCTCTACTAGACAATCTGCACCAAAAGGTGACGCGTATAGTGGACTGGAAACGGGAAACAACGTGATCGAGTTCATCAATGAAAAGTGTATGTCGTACAGACATAAAAATGGCTATTTAAACCTACAAGGTCTTCACAGAGAAGAGATACTGAAGTCATTATTTCATGTGGAAAATGTCTCGGATGTCGGCATGAGGGATGTTCAGCGTTATTGCTCAAAACAAACATGCAACGATATCAACATTGTTCATAGTCACAGCGCAGATTATCAGCAAGAATCAAATGACAATCAGCCCCGTAATATAAGGAGTCATGGATCATTTATTCATAAATGTGATAAAATTGCATTACCTTCAAAAGCAGAATTTTTTCATGAATATTTAAAACTATCAAAACCAGTTATAATCAAAAATGCAATGGATCAATGGCCAGCAGTTACAAAGTGGACCAATGACTTCTTTCGCAAAAAGTATGGTGATCGAAAAGTTCATATTAAATTAACACCACAGGGAATTTTCGAAGGTGTTGATTTTGCTTCTGAATTTGAAAATTTTGAAACATTTAAAGTCCCTCCAGTAGTACGCGAACAACTACTTTTCCCAGATCTTGTTGTTGTTCGACCAGCCACACAAAATATGAATTTATCGAAATTCATTGATCTTATCGAACATGTGTCAGAAGGGAAAACAAATAGCTTCTCAGCATATCTAGAGTACTCCTCATTAACCAATATTGTTTCGGAACTTGAAGACGATGTGATGGAAATGCCCTTTATTGACAACATGTTAAAGCTGGAACATCTAAACATGTGGCTGAGTGATGGTAAAACCTTGGGCAAACTTCATTTTGATCCTTTTGACAACTTCCTCTGCCAGGTAACAGGTGATTCAGATTACATGGAGTAAATTTGTCCTTGCTTCAATCACAATACATTTCTTGCTCATTTAAACCCTATTGTAGGTACATTACATTTGAGTACCAACTGCTAATCATAGGGTTTTGTGATCATATACATGTAATGGTTTTAATACATTAAATATATTTTCTTCTATCTCATTCTGAAGCTCTGGTTTAACATTGCTTCGTCCTTCACGGTGAACAGCTTTTGTTGCTGTCATGAGAATTGATAAGTTATTGTTTGGGGTTGAATACTGATCACTACACCAGAGATGGTGATGATAAGTTGATCAAAACTATCATAGTTGCTATGTAAACTGACATTATTCAGTATTCAGCATGCGCCAGTTCAAAATGCATGAGCAATACACCAGAGCTCTAGATAAGATGCGTATTTCTTGTTCTAAAATCCTTATTTGACCCTTAAACCCTATGTTGTGTGTCCTCGAAAGAATCATCTCATTGAGATGATTTTTTTGAATACCAACAACATTGGGTTTAGTTGAGTCATAAGAAAGATATTGTTAGGAATTTAAGACCAGTTTACTCCTCCTTATCTAGTCATCTGAATATACCATGTTTTGTGTATGAAAAGAGGGTTTGTTTTATTGGGGTTTTATGCCGTTTTCAACATTATTTCAGTTATATCACGGCAACAGTTCACTTATTCATGATTCCTGGGTAAACAAACCAGTTCTAGGCTAGAAAATGTGCCTTGCCCAAAGGAACTTCACCGTAAACATTGAACCGCGACTGGGGATAGAACCCGGAACGCCAGGTGTTTAAATCCCCGAAGCTTACCCTTGACCACGGCGGATTCCTTTATGGCAAGAGTTAGAGATGCTGTTTGGTTTTCTTATAATTAATATTAATTATCATACCCAGCAATTTTCAATGATATTACATATTGAAACATGCCTCTGTATTATGAGAAAAAGAGACAGAAATATCATAACCATTGCTCATAATAATTTCTTTTCTTTTTTCACCATACCTCTTCAAAAGATTTACGAGTTTTTTTTATAAGATTGATTCATTTATGAAGTATAGTTTAACACTCACACAACTATTACTGAATGATATTTACCTGATCCTCGACCTGACCTTTTTGCAAAACTGTACTAGATATTATTATGACATAATTGTTTATGTTGCATCAAAAATTGCATTGTTTTACTGATCAAACCATGCACATTTTCATAAAGCAAGTCACAAAATTGATGGAGATATATGTACATACCATAATAATAATATAATAATGTCTTTGCTCAAAAGGTCGGGATCAGGTCAATATTGTCAAGTTATACCATTTACATTTCAGATAAGTGGGAAGAAGGAGGTCATATTATTTTCGCCACATGACAACACCAGGTTATATGAAGCTCACATTCCAGAAGCAATGCTGGCCTATGACCCGGACAGTCACAGCTTTGTCAAGAAGAAATTGGTGGACAGTACATCCATGGTTATGTCCCCTGTTGATCTAGAAACTCCAAATTATGAGGTATTTCTTGACAAAATTGACCTAAGGATGTACTTTATGAAAAGATAATAGTGTATGTGTAATTTGAGCAAGTTAATCTGTCATTTATAAAATCGTACATGTCTTCATAAAAAATTATTTAACTGTTAACAACTTTGATGAAACTTGATGTATGGCATAACTCACATTTTTGACAAATGTCGCAATCGGATCGATTTTGTTTTTCTTTCGTTATCTTTGGTAAATCTCTCAGCTAGCTAGAATTATATAAATACTTAATGGTAAAATTTCACAGTCAAAGAGGAAAATATACATCTTGTTAAAAAATAAGCCTTATAATGAAATTGTGTGATATTTTATCTAAACAAACTGGTTTCTATTCAAATTCCATTGAACTCAGTTGAGCAATATATAGGACCATTATTGACTTCTTTTCAACCAATTGAAATAGGGGGAAATATATATTAAGAACTAATACGAAAATAAAAACAAAAACATATTCAGATACATTGAACAAAGTGTGGACAAAACATGCCTTCATTAATACTTTCCAACTTTTAGACGCTTTCTAACGCCTCTGCAGCAGACAAAACGTGCAATTTCTCCTTTTTCCACAATGTTTTCTACTTTTAGTCATAGGTTATCCATTAAATTATGGAGATTTTCTATGTTTTGACAAAAAACTTTCAAAGTCGTCTGCTGCAGAATTGTCGTATGTGGAAAAGGGTTAATACTTTCCAAATTGTAGACAATATATTAAGATTAAACTTCATCTATAGAAATTGTCTTTGTATATGACTAAATATTTTCAATTTTGTCTGCTGCAGATTTTATGTTGCAAATGGGGAGTTAATGTCTTACTATATTTCAGAGGTTTCCCCAGTTTTTAGAAGCCTATCCCATGAACTGTACAATAGAAGAAGGAGAAGTATTGTTCATGCCAGCATTTTGGTGGCATGAGGTCCAGTCCCACCCAAGTACCACACAGAAACGAAATCTTGCAGTCAATTTCTGGTAAACTTGCTGCTGTTTCATACATAACTGTTATATAGTACATCATTTTTGGGGTATTCCGCCACATATGACAAATCTGCAGCTGACGACTCAAAAATATGGAAAATCTCTATAATTGTAGGTATAATTACTGAAACAGTAGAAAACATTGTGGCAAAAGGAGAAATTGCTCGTTTTATCCCGATATTTTCAAAAGTCGTCTGCTGCAGATGTGTCAAAATAAGTCTACAGTTAGGAAAGGGTTAAGCGCAGGGCTTCATATGAGCTTTTGTTGTCATCTTGTGTCTGCCGTGCATTTTCAACAATTTCTTTAAACAACATCTCCCAAACCACTCGGCTAATCTCAACTAAACTTTGCTAGAATGTTTCTTTAGTGGTGCGCTTGCAAAAGTGATAACGGAATTAAAGTCTATTAAGAACTCTACTAAGTTGCTGCAGCATCAGAAAGGGGGTAAAATGACAAAACTTTAACCCCTTTCCCTCATACGACAATTCTGCAGCAGACGACTTTGAACGTTTTTTGTCAAAACATAGAAAATCTTAAATGGATAGCCTATGACAAAAAGTGGAAAACATTGTGGCAAAAGGAGAAATTGCAATTTCTTCTTTTATCACTATGTTTTCAATAAGCTGTCTGCTGCAGAGGTGTCAGAAAGCGTTTATATGAGGGAAAGGGTAAAATTCTTTTTTAAATCCACTTTTTCTGATTTCAAGATAATATGGCAAAAATGTTGCTTTGGTGACTTTCAACAAAAATTGTTCAAGACATATTGATTTGTTTGTGGGAAAAAAAGCAACTAAATAGCATAAAAAAGGTGGTATAATGACACAACTTAAAAAAGTACTCTCCTTTTAAACCGATTGTCGATTTTGATACAACTTGGCAGAAATGACACTCCAAAGTACTCCATTGAGCGAAACAGGTCGACATGGCACTTTTATATAACTATTACACTACTTTGGAGCACTGAAGACATGTTTCCTCATCCACAGTTCTGATCCTTCTCATTTTGCATGAAAATGTTAAACAAAGTCATTTAAAGCCATTCTCTGGATAGTGGATACATAGGACTTTATATGCTTCTGAAGCATCTACACAATCACGATTTTGAACAGTGGAAAAGTGGTAATTGCTCCAAACAAGCTAATTACTTTCTCAACTTTGTAGTAAAATTACACTTTTCATTTGTATTTTAACTATTTCGTCAGATGTTTCAAAGCAGATGGCATTGAAAATGTCATTTCTAGTAAATGGTTTACTCTTTCCCACATACAACAAATCTGCAACAAAGGACTATGAAAACATCTTTAATTGGAAAACAATTTAAATGAAAGTACAAGACGAATGTTTGACACAAAGCGTCAAAGAGAAGCCGCAATTTTTCGTTGTTCATGTAGAAATAAGAAAAAAATAAGAAAAAAGAACATTTAAATCCACAAACAACTGTAGACGGTAATACGCTGACATATTTATCCCTTTGAAGACTGTTGTATACTTCAAATTACCTCCCTTTAGGCAATACAAGGATATTTACCTTGTGATTCGTATGAATAAGATTAATAAACATTGAAATTATATGAATGAAAACTATTATTATACCCCCGATAAACGAAGTTTAGAGGGGGTATATTGGAGTCACCCTGTGGTTGGTCGGTCGGTCGGTCGGTTGGTCGGTCGGTCGGTCGGTCCGTTGGTCCGTTGCGATTTTCCTTGTCCGGAGCATAACTTTAAAACTAATTGTTGGAATTTAATAAAACTTCATAGGATGATACAACACATTGAGAGGAAGTGTTGTGTACAGGAACCATAACTCTATTTTACCTAAATACAGAGTTATTGCCCTTTGTTACTTTTTCTTGTCCGGAGAATTACTTAATAACTAACAGATGGAATCTAATAAAACTACATACAATGGTAGAGCATAATCAGCGGAAGTGCAGTATACAAGAACCATAACTCTAATTTACATAATTACAGAGTTATTGCCCTTTGTTACTTTTTCTTATTCGTAGAGTCTTGTCCGGAGCATAACTTTAAAACAAATTGTTGAAATTTAATAAAACTTCATAGGATGATACAACACATTGAGACGAAGTGTGGTGTACAGGAACCATAACTCTATTTTATCTAAATACAGAGTTATTGCCCTTTGTTACTTTTTCTTGTCCGGAGAATTACTTAATAACTAACTGATGGAATCTAATAAAACTACATACAATGGTAGAGCATAATGTGAGGAAGTGCAGTGTACAAGAACCATAACTCTAATTTACATAATTACAGAGTTATTGCCCTTTGTTACTTTTTCTTGTTCGTAGAGTCTTGTCCGGAGCATAACTTTATAACTAATTGTTGGAATTTAATAAAACATCATAGGATGATACAACACATTGAGAGGAAGTGCGGTGAACAGGAACCATAACTCTATTTTACCTAAATACAGAGTTATTGCCCTTTGTTACTTTTTCTTGTCCGGAAAATTACTGAATAACTAACAGATGGAATCTAATAAAACTACATACAATGGTAGAGCATAATCAGAGGAAGTGCAGTGTACAAGAACCATAACTCTACTTTACATAATTACAGAGTTATTGCCCTTTGTTACTTTTTCTTGTTCGTTGAGTCTTGTCCGGAGCATAACTTAAAAACTAATTGTTGGAATTTAATAAAACTTCATAGGATGATACAACACATTGAGAGGAAGTGCGGTGTACAAGAACCATAACTCTATTTTATCTAAATACAGAGTTATTGCCCTTTGTTACTTTTTCTTGTCCGGAGAATTACTTAATAACTAACAGATGGAATCTAATAAGACTGCATACAATGGTAGAGCATAATCAGAGGAAGTGCAGTGTACACGAACCATAACTCTAATTTACATAATTACAGAGTTATTGCCCTTTGTTACTTTTTCTTGTTCGTAGAGTCTTGTCCGGAGCATAACTTAAAAACTAATTGTTGGAATTTAATAAAACTTCATAGGATGATACAACACATTGAGAGGAAGTGCGGTGTACAGGAACAATAACTCTATTTTACCTAAATACAGAGTTATTGCCCTTTGTTACTTTTTCTTGTACGGAAAATTACCTAATAACTAACAGATGGAATCTAATAAACCTACATACAATGGTAGAGCATAATCAGAGGAGTGCAGTGTACAAGAACCATAACTCTACTTTACATAATTACAGAGTTATTGCCCTTTGTTACTTTTTCTTGTTCGTAGTCTTGTCCGGAGCATAACTTTAAAACTAATTGTTGGAATTTAATAAAACTTCATAGGATGATACAACACATTGAGAGGAAGTGCGGTGTACAAGAACCATAACTCTATTTTACCTAAATACAGAGTTATTGCCCTTTGTTACTTTTTCTTGTCCAGAGAATTACTTAATAACTAACCGGTGGAATCTAATAAAACTGCATACAATGGTAGAGCATAATGAGAGGAAGTGCAGTGTACAAGAACCATAACTCTTATTTACATAATTACAGAGTTATTGCCCTTTGTTACTTTTTCTTGTCCGGAGAATTATTTAATAACTAACAGATGGAATCTAATAAAACTACATACAACGGTAGAGCATAATCAGAGGAAGTGCAGTGTACAAGAACCATAACTCTAATTTACATAATTACAGAGTTATTGCCCTTTGTTATCCAAAAATGAACAAAACAAGAATAACCCGATCCATAACATTGTCCTTTTAAGGTGGAGTTTCTAAATATTTCACAACCTTTCCTATCAGGGCGGCGTTCGGGGGTATTAATCACATTCAGTGATAGTTCTAGTTTAAATAGTAACAACATCAAAATCAAATTTAAGCCAAAATAAATGTGTACACATTTCATTAATTGTTTGTAGATACCCTAATGTATAGGTATGAATATAAAATTTATAGGTAACAGGTGTGATATTTTTTATTAGCTCTACTGGCCAAAGGCCAGAAGGGCTTATGTCGTGGCGATGTGTCCGTCGTGCGTGCGTCCGTGCGTCCGTAAACAATTTCTTGTTAACACGATACAGTCTTCACTTTTGATTGTATCTCAACCAAACTTATACAGTAGTTAGATATCCATGAGAGCTCGGTTCCTTTCGAAAACCATGCATGACTGGATTATGGCCCTTGAAATGGTCAAAATTGCTATAAAAGAGCTTGTTAACACGATACAGTCTTCACTTTTAATTGCATCTCAACCAAACTTATACAGTAGTTAGATATTCATGAGAGCTCGGTTCCTTTCGAAAACCAGCCAGATCCGCCAATGCATGACTGGATTATGGCCCTTGAAATGGTCAAAATTGCTATAAAAGAGCTTGTTAACACGATAGTCTTCACGTTTGATTGTATCTCAACCAAACTTATACAGTAGTTAGATATCCATGAGAGCTCGGTTCCTTTCGAAAACCAGCCAGATCCGCCCATGCATGACTGGATTATGGCCCTTGAAATGGTCAAAATTGCTATAAAAGAGCTTGTTAACACGATACAGTCTTCACTTTTAATTGTATCTCAACCAAACATATACAGTAGTTAGATATTCATGAGAGCTTGGTTCCTTTCGAAAACCAGCCAGATCCGCCCATGCAAGACTGGATTATGGCCCTTGAAATGGTCAAAATTGCTATAAAAGAGCTTGTTAACAAGATACAGTCTTCACTTTTGATTGTATCTCAACTAAACTTATACAGTAGTTAGATATCTATGAGAGCTTGGTTCCTTTTGAAAACCAGCCAGATCCGCCCATGCAAGACTGGATTATGGCCCTTGAAATTGTCCAAATTGCTATAATTGAGCATGTGAACACAATAGAGGCTCCATTTACTATCTGATCTTCACCAAACTTAGATAGTAGTTAAATATTGATGAGAGCTTGGTTCCTTTTGAAAACCAGCTAGATCCGCCCATGCAAGACTGGATTATGGCCCATGAAATTGTAAAAATTGCTATAATACAGCTTGTGAACACAAAAGAGCCTCCATTTACTATCCGATCTTCACCATACATACATGCTCTGGATTGAAAATGACCAAAGAACCATACCAGTAGAGCATAGGCCCTCATGGGCCTCTTGTTTTTCTTTTCTTCAATAACCCATGAAGCCCTCTGAAATGAAATTGGCCAAATCCATGGGGGCTGCCATTTTGGCTATGTATAAAATGAGACGAAAAACACGGATTGAAAATTATTGCCGTCTTTTTAATTAATTTTTTTAAATTGATATTTTGGGTATGTATGTAATGAGACGAAAAACCTGAATTGAAAATTATTGTCGTCTTTTTAATCATTTTTTTTAAATCGATATTTAAGATCATTTAAGAGCTGTGTTATGTGGGAATTAACATTTGTACGAAAAGTTAAAAATAAATGGAACTCTGTAAGAAATATGTTTTCCCGTTCGTCAAAAAACCCCGACAGCATTAGTCTTCTTACGCCCGAACCTAAATTTTGACTGTATCGTAGCAAGAGAAGGACGTGACGTCATTTCCGTAACACTTCATCTTGGCGTAACGTCAATGGAGCGATGTTGTTTCCCGCAAAAAAAGCGGTATCAACATGAAAAACCCCAAATTCCTATACATGAGCTATTGACTCACTCATTCAAAGTATAATTATTTATCAAACATTGTGGCAAAAGGATAACTTTCTCATAAGGAGCAATTGTTCTTTTGGCGACAATCGTTTCCTAAATCGTCTGATGCAAACGCCTCAGAAACCATCTCTAATAGGGAAAGGGTCTAGCAGAAATGTAACCCCTAACATAATTTGTTTCAGTCATATTGACTGGTTGAAAAAGGCAGTCGCCAGGTGGCATCAGAAAAGGGCTGATCTATTTGCCTCTTTACCATAATGCAGGTGATCGATTAAGGATCATTTTGGCCCTCATGTTTTAACCTCGTTCATTATAAATGTATTTCTTGATTTTCTGAAAGTCTTTACTTTATTATTTTCTGTTCGTAATAATAGACGACAGCAGTACGAATTCCAAATATGTTTTGATAATGCAAGAAACATGACATTAACATTATTATTGTATAGTCAATTACTTATAAATCCTTTTTTATGGCCAAAGTATGCTCTTTGATTTTTGATTATAATTATCTTGCGATTTTTCGTAAATAGGTAGCACCTATAGATATATTAAAGTTATAAACAAATTTTCATTTCAACGTACTAAGTCTGTGAATCTCACAGAAACACCCATTTCAATATACCAACATGTTAAAGTAAATTTAAGTATGAACCGTTTTTGAATGTACTGAAACTAGAAACGTCCGTTTGTGTATAAGTATATTTCCAATATTTGCGATTTTATATTGAGACTAGCTAACCCGGCACGACATAAACTTTCCTCTACCAAATTGGTTGTTGTATGTGGGAAACGGTTAGCTGCTGAACATGTATTTAAATGTTTAACTGTGTTAAATATTTGTATTCCCTTTAAATTGTTTATTTAAATCGTCATACATGTGTATTATTAGACAAAGCTGTCAGACCAAATGGGAACTTAGTTAAATTATGCATATATACTTCAAATTACCTCCCTTTAAGTACTACCAGGATTGTTTTCTTGTGATTCGTATGAATAAGTTTGATAAACATTAACATTTCAACTAGACGGCAACATTTATTGTGAAACGGATATTTCTGTGGTTTATATATATATGTTCATGTCTGCACTTCTTCATCTAGAATTACTGCGTAATATATGATAGCATGTAAGGAACGGAATGGCATTAATGCCGAACGCGATGGTAAACAATGCCAAACAACAACAACAAGAAACAGATTACATTTACTGTGTGCCTTCTCTTGTTCATGGTTCCCGGTTTAACATACTAACGAACTAAAAAAGCGTATGAGGCAGGTAACCAATTAGTTTACTGTTTAGACAAGATACAGTATGAATTTCGCTTAAATAAAAATGTACATACATTCAATTAATATACTGGCCTTTGTCTTTTGTTTTTAATTTGTAAAACTCACACATGTATATAGAGTGTAAAAGGGATGTTTTAAAAATCATTAACTTAAATTAATGTACTTAGTAAGGACGAAGAGAAATGATAAATGATAACAAGAGGGCCAAGATGGCCCTAAATCGATCACCTAATTGATAGTAAATTAGTAGCAAATATTTAACTGCAAATATCTGGGAAAATTTTATCAGGGAGTGTAAATGAAACTGCAAAGGAGTGGACACTTCTCAAGAAACAGCTTATCAGTAAAGGCCATTTATATCTTGAAATCTAACAAGAACTTTAATAAGAATGGAATTATAAAGTTTTTGTCATTTTGCACCTTTCCTGATGCCGCCTTGCTGCCCTGTTTTTCAACGAAATCAATATGGCTTCAACAGTTTATTTAGAGGGTCACTTAAGGAACATTTCTACCAAATTATCTTGCAATCGCACAAGTAGATTATGGAGGAAAAGGATTTTAAAATTTGGGTATTTTTCTCACTTTCTGATGCCGCAGCAACCAAAGTTATCAATGGAATTTAAATCTTTGAACAATTTTGAAAGAGGACCACCAAAGGAACATTCTTGATTCGTATTATATTTTTTTTTAAATCAGACAAACACTTTCATAAAAATGGAATTTTCAAATTTTGTCATTTTGCCCCTTTTCTGATGCCGCCTGACTGCCATGTTTTTCGACCAATCAGTATGGCTTGAACAATTTTTATAGAGGGTCACCCAAGGAACATTTCTACCAAATTATATTTGAATCTGACAGGCAGATTCGGAGGAGAAGATTTTTAAAGTTTGGACATTTTGTCCCCTTTCTGATGCCGCAGCAACCAAAGTTCTCATTGGAATTTTAATCTTTGAACAATTTTGAAAGAGGACCACCAAAGGAACATTCCTGTGATGTTTTGTGGAAATTGGTCTATTGGAATGGTAGGAGTTGGTTGTCATTTGTAGCTAAAAGTTCAATTTACCCCTTTTGAGATGACGCCTGGTTGCTATGATTGTGTAACCAATCAAAACGCCTTAATTAAATTAAATAGAGGATCATTACAGTAAGATTCATATTATATTTTCTTAAAATCAGACAAGCACTTTCATAAAAATGGAATTTTTTTCAAATTCTGTCATTTTGCCCCTTTTTTGATGCCATGTTTTTCGCCCAATCAGTATGGCTTGAACAATTTTTACAGAGGGTCACCAAAGGAACATTTCTACCAAATTATATTTGAATCTGACAGGCAGATTCGGAGGAGAAGATTTTTAAAGTTTGGACATTTTGTCCCCTTTTCTGATGCCGCAGCAACCAAAGTTCTTATTGGAATTTTAATCTTTGAACAATTTTGAAAGAGGACCACCAAAGGAACATTCCTGTGATGTTTTGTGGAAATTGTTCTATTGGAATGGTAGGAGTTGGTTGTCATTTGTAGCTAAAAGTTCAATTTACCCCTTTTGTGATGACGCCTGGTTGCTATGATTGTGTAACCAATCAAAACGGCTTAAACAAATTAAATAGAGGATCATTACAGTAAGATTCATATTATATTTTCTTAAAATCAGACAAGCACTTTCATAAAAATGGAATTTTCAAATTTTGTCATTTTGCCCCTTTTTTGATGCCGCCTGACTGCCATGTTTTTCGCCCAATCAGTATGGCTTGAACAATTTTTATAGAGGGTCACCCAAGGAACATTTCTACCAAATTATATTTGAATCTGACAGGCAGATTCGGAGGAGAAGATTTTTAAAGTTTGGACATTTTGTCCCCTTTCTGATGCCGCAGCAACCAAAGTTCTCAATGGAATTTAAATCTTTGAACAACTTTGAAAGAGGCCAACCAGAGGAACAGTCCTGTGATGTTTCACGGAAATTGTCCTTGGAGTTTGGGAGGAGATGATGTTTAAAGCTAAAAGTTAACGCCGGACGGACGACGGACAAAAAGTGATAGGAATAGCTCACCTGAGCCTTCGGCTCTGGTGATCTAAAAAGATATGTGGTCACGCTGGCAGGTCTAAATATTCTCCTTGTTCGAAATTTCTAAGCATCCCTACAGGAAGCCGCCTCCTGGCGGCTTCCAATAATTATTAAAGAGAGTTATAGCCATGGCAAAAAAGGAATTGCTCAGAATGATCAATTTCTCATTTTGCCACAATGTTTTCAAAAGTCGTCGGCAGCAGATGCATGAAAATGCTTCTTTAGATGTTAAAGGGTTAGTGTTTTGTTCGAGTGCATGATTTTTTTCTTTTGTTTTCAGGTATGATCCCTTCTTAACAAAGGAGTTTCCATGTCAGGACTGTAAATTAGACGTAAACCCGAACTATAGACACCTGTTATAGAACCAAGCTCACCAAATTAAAGTGTATAATCACTCCCGAAGCGGAGGATAAACCTTTTCCCTCAAGCAACAAATCTAGAGCAGAAAAATAGGAGAACATCTTGGCAAAAATGTGAAATATCACTATCAGAGAAAGTATTAGTATATAGTAGTAGAAAGCATTGTTGCAAAAGGTGAAATGTATTTTTTCATTTCAATGTTTTCAAAAGCTTAATGCTGCAAATGCATCGACAAGTGGGAAATGGTTAACAGGTGTATTCATGACCGTACCTTCAGACCCTATGTTACGGCACAACATATCACTCAAATGAGTAATAATCCATTTTGTGGAGTGTAGACCAGTTGACTTCATCTCAATCAGGAGCCTTGTAAAAAATCTTGCGCACAACACATGTATTGTTGACATCATTATGATTTGTTTGTTTGTTTGATATATTGGGGTTCTATGCAACTTTGAACATTATTTCAGTTATATCACAGTGACAGTTCACTTATTCATGATCCCTTGAACACAAAGGCATGAACTGTATGTGGAACATTGATGAAGGTGTCCTTTTTTTTGGAAACAATACATTGATAGTTTTTAAATAGTCTACCATTAAAATGTTGTCATACATGGAATATTTAAGTGTTAATTTGATAAAGAGTTGAAAACATCACTAAAATATTTTAACCAGGGATGTTTTCTCTGCAGAAATATTTGAATATATACACAGTCAATTGTTAAATGTGTGTGATTTTAGTCCCATTATCTGAAATATTTATCCATTTTGATCCTCAACAATTTAAAAAAAAGAAATTCATGAGTTAATGTCATCACCTGAGCACCATTGCTGTTGAGGAAAAGGTGAAACTACTAATTTTGAGCAATTTCTCCTTTCGCCACTATGTTTTTAATATTGTCTGCTCAATACGCATCTACATATGGTAAAGGATTAAGATATCACATCTTGTAAACACATAGCATTTTCCCACATACAGCAAATCGGCAAAATAATTTATTGAACAGTTGAAAACATTATGGCGAAAGAAATTGCTCATATTGAGCAATTTCCCCTTTTGCCAAAATGTTTTTAAGGTCATATACTGCATGTTAGAAAGGAGAGTCAAAACAGTGTGACACAGTACTGGTTGAAGTGAAAAAAGGCAGTTGTATCTCTTTTACATTTATTTGCATAATTTAAACAAATCTAAAATTATGTTTTATCTTTTAAAAATTGTATGTTATTGAAAATATTCCCAGTATATATGGAGGGCATTTATGTGAAATAAATAAAAAAAATAAAAAAATTAGACAAGTCTTATTTATTTATTTTCTAACAATAGGATTTGTCTTATCTATGAAATTGAAATGAGCCGCCTCTAGTAATTTGGGGGTCTTAGTGCATCTGCGTACAGTGAAGGCTTTAGGTAGCTTAAATATGCTAAAGGAACCAGAGCTCTAGATAAGGGGCGTTTTGTTTGTTCTAAAATCTTTCTTTGATCCTCTAACGCTATGTTGTCGGTACTCAAAAGAATCGTCTCAGTGAGACGTTTCAATTGAGTATCCACAAAATAGGGTTCAAATTAATAATAAGTGAGAAATTATGGGAAATTATCTGGATCTCTGGGTACATACACCTTAGCTCGTTATTCTGAGCAATTTCACCTTTTTGCAAAAGTTTTGAACTTGTAAGCTGCAGCAAAAAGTATTTTCTAAGATAGACAAAACAACTTGTTAGCGTTGGGGATATGATACTGGGTTCACATCCTGCTCACAGATGTCGTGATGAAGTGCCCTTGGGAAAGGCATGTTTCCTAGCTAAGTACTGAAAAGTCTGCAAGGGAAGACAAGTGAACCCTCCAAAAGTTACTAACCCTTTCAATGCTGAATTTTAAACAAAAGGCCATGATGGCCCTGGATCCCTCACTCGAGTCGTGCTAACCACATAGTCAATCACAATAAAAATCAGCGAAATCAATGTGGTTTGAACAGTTTTTGTAGATGGTCACTCAAAGAACATTTCTACCAAAATGATCTTGGAATCGGACAAGCAGATTATGGAGGAAAAGGATTTTAAAGTTTGAAATTTTCCTCACTTTCTGATGCTGCAGCAAACAAAGTTCTACACAGAATGCAAGTCTTTGAACAATTCTGAAAGAGGACCAACAAAGGAACATTCCTGTGAAGTCGAGTTGAAATTGGTCCAGTGGAATGGTAGCTAGTTGTCATTTGTAGCTAAAAGTTAAATTAACCCCTTTTGTGGTGACGCCTGGTTGCTATGATTTTGTAACCAATCAATATGGCTTGAACAAATTAAGTAGAGGATCACTGAAGTAGGATTCCTATTAATTTTTCTTAAAATCAGACCAGCACTTTAAAAAAATAATTGAATTTTTAAATTTTGTCAAGTTGCCCCTTTTCTGATAGCGCCTTACTGCCATGTTTTTCAACCAATCATTATGGATTAAACAATTTTTGTAGAGGGTCACTAAAGGAACATTTCTACCAAATAATATTGGAATCTGACAAGCAAATTCAGAGGAGAAGCTTTTTAAAGTTTGGAAATTTTGCAACCAAAGTTCTCAATGGAATTTAAATCTTTGAACAATTTTGAAAGAGGGCCACCAAAGGAACATTCCTTTGCAGTTTTGTTGAAATTGGTCCTATGGTTAAGGAGGAGATGATGTTTAAAGCTAAAAGTTAACGATGACGGACAGAAAGCGATCAGAATAGATCACCTAGGTGATCTAAAAAGGGTAAGTTGAGCAGACAATGGTTTAGAGCCTGATCAGACAGAGCGTATACACCAGTTGGCCTGGCTTCAATCTTGTGGCATAGGTCGAAAATGGGTTCAACTTGTCACAGGGTCAAATAAACATATCCTAAATAACAATTTCATTGTAAATTTTAACATTGAAACATTTGAAAAGTCTGTCGGGCAGGAAACGATCAACATTAAACCATTTATCTAATTAAGACAACATTTTAGTTTTGTTAACCATTTCCTACCTGCAGACACAGCTATGCTTTTATTTATAGAGCTTTTCAATATTTTATTGGTAAAGAATTAAGCTGATGACTTTTGAAAAAATTGAGGAACAAAGAGAAATATCTCAAAAAGAACAATTTCAACTTTTCCCAGAATGTTTTTAATTCATTTTACATGTAATATTTATACTTATTTTTTTTTGAGATTTGTTGTTGTCTTTTCTCAGATAATTTAAAGCAATCTACAACACACACCTTTGAAAACATACCTGCACAAATATGGAAAATCTCTTTTAAATCAAAGTATAATTAATGAATGGTTGAAAACAATTTTGCAAATGAAGAAATTGCTAATTTGGAGCAATTTCTTGATTTGTCACAAAAGACATCAAAAAGTGTAAACCCTTTTCCACTCGCAGATGCATTGTGAAAACCTTGCGACAAAAGGAGAAATTGCTCATGATGAATATTTTTTTACTTTTGGCATAATGTTTTCAACTCTAGTAAAAAAAACTTCCAACCATAGGAATATTCATGTTTCTTGCCTAGATGTCATCTGCTGCAGACTTGTTTTATGTGGGAACGGGTTTATTTGTTAAACAAAAGGATTATCTGTATTTGCCGTGCCATTTGTAATCATATGGACTAAGGTATTTGTCTATTCCAAGTAAATTAGCTTTTGCAGCTTGTCTAAATGTAAATGGATTCATGTTCAATTTTTCTAATCGCTTTTCCTCTTCAGCTTCTTTTTCCAACTTCTCACGAGACACTATGCGACTTTCGACTGGTAAATAAGACATAATTGTTGTAAGAAAGTCTTTACATTCTTCTAATTCACATTCTCCACCGATTTCTAAGATAATTCTTCCTGGTTTGATGGGTACAACATGAGCGTTCACTTTGCCTTTACCCGAGCCCATTCTTATACCAATCCCTTTTTTAGAGACAGCTTGCCAAGGCGACGGTATACGCCACTGTGCAAACATCTGTTTCTCATCCATTTTACGAAGGATCGTCATTCGAATGGATTCAGTGTGTCTGAAAGTGAGTCTGCCTCCACTTGTGGCCTGGAAATGAATGTTAACATGTGACATCAAACTTATGTTACAACTTTCCCATCTGCAGCAGAAGACATTTGAATACATTGTGGTAGAAGAAGAAAATGCTCATAATTTCTTCTTTTGCCACATTGTCGGATGATTGTTTTCAACCCTTTTCAAAAATTATTCATATTTGAGAGATCTTTTTCATATTTTTTTTCCTTGGATGTTTCAAAGGCATCTGCTTAGCGCTTTCCCACATTTAGTTGCTTTCTGACGCCTCTGTAGCAGACGACTATTAAAAAACAAGCCATTTCCCATTTTTCCACAATGTTTTCAACTCAATTTAGTAATTATACTTTCATTAAAAGGATTTTTCCACCTTTGTTGTAAGATGTTATCAAAGTTGTCAGCTGCCAATTTGTTGCATGCAGGAAAAGGTTAAGATTTGTTGTATGAGGGAAATGGTTAACCCTCAATCTGACAGAGATGTCTTTTGCCACCTTTGCACAGGTAAAGACATAGTTGACCAACAGCTGTCAGTGAAGAGCAAAGTTAAGCAGGTAACCAGGTTTAATTTAACACTTTCCCACATACAACAATTCTGCAGCAGACGACTTTGAAACGTAAAGGCAAAAATATGAAACATCTTTAAAAATTAAAGAACAATGTATTGTTATTGAATAGAGTTGAATAATACATTGTGTTGAGAAGACGACATAGCTCATTATGAGCAAATTCACCTTTTGCCACAATGTTAACAACTAGAATGGAGTGCTCCCCGGAGCACGTGTGTCACCTGCCGGCGCCTTGTCGGAAAATTTTAATTTTTGACAGAAAAGGGGCGATAACTCTGATATAAAATATTTGGATTATCCCCCTTTTGTGAACTCATCACAAAGATTGATATAAACATTTGTCAGAAGTTTCAATCCAATCCATTGAGTAGAAAAAAAGTTATTTGAAAACGTGACGAAAAAGTGTGACGACAGACAGTGGACAGACAGAAAGACAGACCCGGCCGGGTAGCTCAATTGGTAGCGTATCTGACTCGTGATCTGGAGGTCACGGGTTCGATACCCGGTTGCGGCGACATTCTTTCGGGCGATGTTTTCCATTGCCTCTCACCTCTGATCTATGTGAGAAAGTAGTCAGTGGCTTCGAAAGAATGTTGTGTAAGTACTGGTTTGGGAAAGCCAGGAAAACATGGGTAGGTGCACTGACCGCCGTGATATGACCAAAGATGTTGAAAGCGGCGTTAAACTCCAAACAAACAAACAAACAAACAGAAAGACAGACGACGGACAAAAAAAAAGTAATCCCTTATAAGTGCCTACCATGCTACGCAGGTGACACAAAAAGTGTCTGCTGCAAAATTTGGCGCTGGAAACCTATTGTATGTGGGAAAGGGTAAAACTTATTTTATATCAATTTGGATCCAAACTTTCAGCTTATATTAATCACTCTGCTTCCTGCTGACTTAACCAGTACTCGCACTGTTTGCTTGGAGAAATCCCAAAGGAAGAACCCCCTCGTCACCGGATTCGAACCTGATAATGGTATGAGAGGCTGAAGGTCTACCGTAGCACCAGTCTTCAAAATTTGCACTTGATTGTAAACTCTCCTTGGATAGTCCAGGAAAGCTTGAAAGTAGAAATTTCTGTCTGCTAACAAAGAGCCCTTTCACAATTTCTCCTTTACCCACAATGTTTTTCCACCATTTTCTAATCATTCTTCAGATACATGTATTTTAAAAGCAGACAACTCTTAAAAAAAATCCTCTTTCTTTGGTTCGAGGCAAAATTAAACTCTTTTCCGACATACACAAACAATGCAAAACGCCCCTTATTCCTTTTCCTCATATAGACGCTTTCTGATGCCTCTGTAGCAGACGGCTTTTTGAAAACATAGTGACAAAAGAAGAAATTGCACAAAATGTGCAATTTCTCCTTTTGCCACAATGTTTTCCACTTTTTGTCATAGGTTATCCATTCAATTATGATGAATTTCTATGTTTTGACAAAATATGTTCAAAGTCGTCTGCTGCAGACGTATGAGGGAAAGGGTTAACTAGAGTGTTGTGTAATGTTATGGTAGTGACTGCTGAAATGGATATTACCTGTATGGCAAATTCTCCATAGACTATCCGGTTGTGAACTTGTTCTGGTCCCCTCATCCAGTGTAACATCTTTGGCATCTTTATAAAACCCAAAGATGCGTCAACTATTTTCGCTCTCTCTAACACATTCAGTCTCCTCCTGCCCGATGGAAACTTAACATCTGTGAAGATCAACAACATGTTATAGAACTTCATAATAGACGTCCTATAAAACTGTGACATCTCTATCACTGACTGTGACTGAGCAGTATACTGTAAACAGTGAAGATCAAAAATACTTTGTAGAAGCCCTACATAACTGTGAGATCTCTATCACTGATTACTGTATACAGTGAAGATAAACAAGAATTGTCAGATGACAATGGAGCTCGCCTAGGGGTGCTGTTTATAAAGTGGTATTTAGATTAAATTAAATGTTAACGTTAAACGCAAACCTTAAACCTTGTAACTGAACCAAGTAGAAATGACCTTGACCTTGACCCAGGGTCAGGACGGGTGTAGTGGTGTGCGTAGATGGATGACCAATAGTTCGTAAATGTATAAACTAAATATGAAACCAATCAATGTCATAATAGTGACTGCAGAGTGACATGTTAAACGTAAACCTTAAACCTTGTAACTGAACCAAGTAGAAATGACCTTGACCTTGACCCAGGGTCAGGACGGTCGTAGTGGTATGCGTAGATGGATGACCAATAGTTCCTAAATGTATAAACTGAATATGAAAGCAATCAATGTCATAATAGTGAATGCAGAGTGATATGTTAAACGTTAAACGCAAACCTTATAACAGAACCAAGTAGAAATGACCTTGACCTTGACACAGGGTCAGGAAGTGTGTAGTGGTGTGCGTAGATTGATTACCAATAGTTCATAAACGTATAAATTAAATATGAAAGCAATCAATGTCATAATAATGCATGCAGAGTGATATGTTAAACAGAAACCTTAAACCATATAACAGAACCAAGTAGAAATGACCTTGACCTTGACCCAGGGTCAGGACGGGTGTAGTGGGGTGCGTAGATGGACCAATAGTTCCTAAATGTATAAACTAAATATGAAAGCAATCAATGTCATAATAGTGAATGCAGAGTGATATGTTAAACGTTAAACGCAAACCTTAAACCTTGTAACTGAACCAAGTAGAAATGACCTTGACCTTGACCCAGGTGCAGGACGGGTGTAGTGGTGTGCGCAGATGGATGACCAATAGTTCCTAAATGTATAAACTAAATAATATGAAACCAATCAATGTCATAATAGTGACTGCAGAGTGATATGTTAAACGTTAAACGCAAACCTTAAACCTTGTAACTGAACCAAGTAGAACCAAGTAGAAATGACCTTGACCTTGACCCAGGGTCAGGACGGGTGTAGTGGTGTGCGTAGATGGATGACAAATGGTTGCTAAAGGTATAAACCCTTAAAACCCAAATGAAAACCTTAAACACAAACCTTAAACCTAGGTGTCTATGCCACCGCCGACGCCGCCGATAACACATAAGCTCTCCTGTACTTCGTACTGGCGAGCTAAAAACCATGTTATAGAAGTCCTATAAAACTAAGACATCTCTATCACTGAGCAAGAAAGTCCAACCTTTGACATCCATTAATTAAGCAAAAATTCCATTCTACTTCTCTTTAACCCTTTTGAACATGTATACACATGTGGAAATGCACCTAGTGACCTAATTTGGGATCCCATATGACCCAGTTTTGAACCTGACTGGGATGTGCTGAAGGTGAACCCTTATGATGATCTGATGACAAATAAGGCTTAGAGCGTTCATTGCTTTTTACCCCATGTGCCCAGTTTGAAGATTTGATGAAAATGAAAGTTCATTAGAACTTTCATGAGATTGGATATTGAATGTAGCCTGTTGTTTTATTGGGATTTTATGCCATTTTCAATATTATTGTAGTTATATCACACCAACAGTTCACTTATTCATGATCCCTGGGTAAATGCACCAGTACTAAGCTAGAAAACTAAGCCAGTGGAGCTAAATATTGTTGTTCCATATCACTCACCGAGGAAATTAAAGCTTGGTTCTCTAAACTTGCCTTTTTCTGTATGACGTTGATTCAAACTTTACCAAGAATATGCAAATTGAGCCCATAAAACAGCTGAATGTTTTACACAATAAATGGATTATGAATAAATTATTAAATAACCAAATGAGCTACTTACGATCATAATTTGGTGGAACTTTTAATTTCATAACTGTTGCAATCTGTATTTTGAATGGACCTCCAACATCTGTAAAAATAGATAAATTGAAAATATGTCGGAATGACAAACATGATTGCCTAAAACTTTGGCCCCTAATGCCAGCAGATAAATCATAAATAGCTGATTGTTTGAAATACTGAAACAGCAGTAATCAAAATAATATGTAACTAATCAATCGGATTTCTCTCCCCTAATTGATATTGATATCATAAATGTTACAATTTGCATGTAAAGTGTACACAACCTCGTAGAAAAATTAAACTGCCACTGCAGAGGACTAGATAAGGATGAGTAAACAGGTCTTACTTCCACATATCTCTGATAGAACTCATTAAAACCTATGCTGTTGGTACTCGAAAGAATCATCTCACTGAGACGGTTCTTTTGAGAACCCACATCATAGCATTTTGAGATCAAATAAGGATTTTAGAACATGAAAAACAACCCTGCTGACACATGTGATAAAAAAGATGCATCATTTCTTTTAACTGTCGGATGCATTATTTCTTTAATTGTCAGAATTAAGATTATATTAAATTGGCCAAACAAACTATGAAAGCATTGTATTAAATATCCATAAATTCAACAGAATCCATATAAATAAATCAGATAGCTAGATAATTTTCCCCAGAGCTGGTCAAATTAATCCTGCGTGGTCCAAAATCAATTTATGCCATATACTATAATACATCATATACTGTTTCAGTGGGTTTTTTTTTAACTCTTTCCCTCATACGACAATTCTGCAGCAGACGACTTTGAACGTATTTTGTCAAAACATAGAAAATCTCCATAATTGAATGGATAACCTATGACAAAAAGTGGAAAACATTGTGGCAAAAGGAGAAATTGCACGTTTTGTGCAATTTCTACTTTTGTCACTATGTTTTCAAAAAGCCATCTGCTGCAGAGGCATCAGAAAGCGTCTATATGAGAGAAAGGGTTAACTCTTGCCCACCTGCAGACGCATATCAGCATCATGTACCTTGTCACAAGGTTTTCAACTCTAATAAAAAGTTATACAATGTAGCATCAAAGCATGATTTGTAGAAATCTCCCATATTCTGAATTTGTTCTATATATGTGGGTAATGGTTAATAAATATGACAGATAATATGAGATATGGTGCTTGAAAAGAGCTCTAGATAAATTCAGAGAATGACGGACATTATCCCCTTAGTAAAAAAATTGCATAGGCGGACATAAGCCCCATAACCAGATTGCTGAAAGCAGACATTAGCTCCTTCGATATTTATATTAATAAACATTTAATTATATGCATATTCAATCTGTGTTGGATTAACCCTTTCCAAAATCCAACAAATCATCAGAAGTTGACTTTGACTACATCTAGGCACTTACTAAGAATTCCATTTATTGAGTTGAAATTCTATATTTGTAAGTCTTATAAATCTGAATATCAGTAACTAATTCATTCAATTATATGTATAGTATTATAGGTAAGGATAGGCAAACTAGTTAACACACAAACTGAGGATTTAATATATTGGTAATGACAATCTGTCAATTGTACCATTTCATTTCAATTAAGAATTTATCTAACGTGTGTATTATCAGCTTAAGACAAACTGATACACTACCTTTAATAATGAACGTTGGCCAATTATTTTGTGATCTATGACATTGTCATTGAAGGCATAAATATACCACCTGTAAACTGTCTGCTTCCTTAAACAAGAGTTGTCAGAGGACAATATAGCTCGCCTATCAGGGCCTAGTTCAGAACAGTTATAGCATTAGATGGGTAAAAGTCAAAAATCCAAAAGTGGAAATTTAAAAAAATCAATTGACCTGAATGCAAAGTTTCAAAATTCAAGAAAAAAAAGCAAATAACAAAATGAGCTAAACGCAAAATTCAAAAATACAAGAAATTTAAAAAATAAATAAATAATAATGCTCAAAGTTCAAAAATACAAGAAATTCAAAAAAAATTGAGCAAAACGCAGAGTTCAAAAATACAAGAAATTAAAAACAAAAATTAAATTAATCCAACAAAATATGAAGAAGCTATGTCCAATTCTCAAAATCCACCAAAAATCAAATGTTTTACCCCCCAAAAAAGGTCACACTCAGCATCTTAAGCGTACAATGTGCGGAAGGGTATTAGATGTAACTATATTCCAAATATGAAAGCCCTAGTACCAGTACTTATTGAGAAAAAAAAAAATCGAAACTTTAATGTTGAGCTAAACGCAAAATTGAAAAATACAAGAAATGAAAAAGAAAAAAATCCAAATGTTTGAAAAAAATCCATTCCCGAGTTATGGGACTTGACATACTACAAGGTCATCTAATGAGCCTGAGTAAGTGTGTGAAGTTTCAAAGCAACAGCATACACAGTGTCTGAGTAAAGGCCTTGCACGCAAAGGTTTGACCAAATTTCTAAGTCACAATGTCTGAGTAAAGGCCTTGCACGCAAAGGTTTGACCAAATTTCCAAGTCCAAAAAGGGGTACAATTCAGTCAAAATCCATTCCAGAGTTAAGGGACTTGACATACAAGGTTATCTAATGACACTGAATAAGTGTGTGAAGTTTCAAAGCAACAGCATACACAGTGTCTGAGAAAAGGCCTTGCATGCAAAGGTTTGACCAAAATTCTAAGTCCAAAAAGGGGCACTATTCAGTAAAAATCCATTCCAGAGTTATGGGACTTAACAAACATGGTCACCTAATGACCCTGAATAAGTGAGTGAAGTTTCAAAGCAACAGCATACACAGTGTCTGAGAAAAGGCCTTGCATGCAAAGGTTTGACCAAGCTGGCAACGCGTACGCCAACGACAGGGTGATTACATAAGCTCCCCCATTTCTTCGAATAGGCGAGCTAATAAATGAAGGAGCTGATGTCCATATTGTTAAAAATACGAAGGGGCTAATGTGCGCCAATGCAGTTTTTAACGAAGAGGATAATGTCAGATGGGGCTAATGTCAAGCTACCAAACTCAGATAAGTATTTCAGATCCATAAATCCTTTTATGACCCTCAAAGCTTATGTTGTGGGTACATGAATATCTTCTAAGCGAGACGATTATTTTGGCAACACACAACTTAGGGTTTGGTCGAGTCATAAATGATATAGTGTTATTCCCCAACATCTTGTCCTCTGACTTTGAACAGAGACATATAAACGTGTTTATATGTCTCTGCTTTGAAGGATTTACTTTGACGACAGTGTTGACATATAAGTTATAACCTAGCCAGACCGGTCACTCTGGTATCTATGTTTTTTGGCTAATCAACTTTCTTTTAAAATTACATTGAATTGAAATGTATTTACCAAGCATGCTGCTGAAAGCGGTTGGTTTGAGCACTTTCAGCATGATTTTGATTTTGGTTACTGCACCCGGTGAAGGTTATAGCTGGTTCCCGGTTCAAAGTTGATCCATTTCATAAACGCACGTTTATTTGGTAACCAGCAGTAGATAGTAAAAACTTCCGGTTTAACACTGACAGCAGACAGATAATTTTTTAAAACTATGATTTGAGAAGATGAAGCCATCTTATTGAAAATGAAGTCTGTGAAACTTTGGGTCCATAAAAAACAGATAACCGACACGCATGGTATAATCATCTGATAATTATTATTAAGGGATTCTTTCAAAATGTTATGTGTTTTCGCGTTGATTTTGTACCATTTGCACTTGTATTAAGTGATGTTTATTGCTTATGTCATGCATTTGTAAATCAATGTTTAGAAAAAAAAAAATTGAACCTGATCTGTATTCCTCCCATTCATGTATCTTCAAAATGTGCCAAGGGGTGAATTTGATGCCACCCAATGATTAGGGTTGTGTAGTGTAAGTTTGATATCCCTATATAATATATTGTCACTTCTCATTTCAAACTGTGATTTCAGTTTTGTTACAATGGTAGTTGTAGTAATGTTTGCGTTGAGCATGACATAGCTGTCACAATGGCAGTTCAGTGTATGAACATGCATGTATGTGTGAGTGTCTGTCCAAACCTTGTCCTGCCTGCATCTTAACCATGCATCATAGGTTTTCCAAGAAACGTGGCACAAATGTTCCCCATGATGAAGCGGCGTGTCACACAAGACCCTGGCCTGTACCTCAAATGTCAAGGTCAAAAATAGTACTGTTTGATAGGACTGTACCTTGTCCGCCCCGCATCTCAACCATGCATAAAAGGATTACTAAGTTACTTGGCGCACATGTTCACCATAACAGGGCTGGCTCTGGCCTAGACAAAATAATAGCCATTATTTTTTCATGAAAGGAATTCAAAGCCAAAGCTAACATGTGAATGTGGTACAATAAAATAAACGCATGATAATGCTTTATCAGCATTTTTATTTCATATATATTTATTAACCCCTGTATACAAACTTTTCATATGACATTATCAGTTAGTCAAAATAGCAATAAGGTACATACACTTATATATTATATTGTGTTGTAATGGGCCGGTGGCCTCTAATCAAATAAAACTTTGTATCTTGTATCTTGTATCACTTGTTTAATTGCTTAGTTAAATCTGACACACCTTCCAAAATGTTTAGTCATTAGTGAATCCTGTTCAGATTTGCAAAAGTTAAAGGAAAAAGTGTCAGACAATTCGTTCTGACAAAACATAAAGATCTGTCAGACCGAAACATATGAAAAAAAAAAATTTTTTTTTTTTTTTTATAAATATGATTCAGAGGGATACTTTTAATCTCAACTATACATTATAAGTTCATCTTGGAAATCTAAACCCTCAGTCCCTATCATGATCACTGTCTTTATCAATTTATTTCTGTTACGAAACGTAAAGGGTACGAAACAGTCTGCATATAATTACCAAACCGACGTCTAAAAACCACTTCAATAATACATGAAAATCGAATCCATGGGTGCATATTGATCAGCGATAAATTTTAATCGTCCGTCATTTTGTTTGCAAGGTAAACAAATCTGTTAGATTTAATAAACATGTCCGTCTTTTTTAAAAATTGGATGCATCGAAAATTATATCTGCATTGAATTAATTTAAGCTCACAGTTATCATTCTAAATTGGGGCGATTAAAATGTACAATGAAAGGTGATAAGGTGCACAGTCTTCGAAGTGTATTGCACACATCAAGGATTAACTGATAAGGCGATGACCCGCGGCCAATCAATGTTGTAATTAACACCGGGGTATGACACTTGAGATAAACAAGGTCGTTCACGCTTCATTGACACGTGTCTTCAAGCTCTCACACGCGATTAGCAGACGATTTTTTTTATCCAGTTGCAAAATAAAATAATCGCCATTTTCCGTCGCCAAATTAACAAAATAATCGCCGTCTTCATTAAATAATCGCCATTTGGCGACAATGGCGACCTACAGTGCGAGCCCTGCCATAATGAGGTGAAGTATCACACACAAGACTCAGGCCTGTACTGTCATATAATAACTCAAAACACACAACTAAGTTCATAAGATATTTAATACACAGTCTAACAGCATTTTGAGCCGACGGCTATTGCCGGTCTACCGTCTGAGCCGAGCTCCCCTCTTTATATAGCCTTCCTAACTATTACATAAACGGTGACCTGTGTATTCTTGACAGGTGCAGGTCACGTATTTTGTAGACAGTCATTGCATTAAGATGTAACATGTCATTCAGAATACTTCATATATACGTGGACATACCCCGTCATATTCATAAGAATAATATCCATTATTCTACAGTACCTCAAATGTTAAAATCACACTTAAAGCTCAAACGTCAAATTGAGTACTGTTTGATAGGACTACCTTGTCCGGCCCACATCTTAACCATGCATCTTAGGATTCCCAAGTTACTGGGCACACATGTTCACCATGATAAGGTGACATGTGGCACAAAAGACCAAGGCCTGTACCTCAAAGGTCAAGGTCACACTTACAGATCATTGGTCAAAATGAGAAATGTTTGATAGGACTGTACCTTGTCAGGCCCACATCTCAACCAATGCATGCATCATAGGATTCCCAAGTCACTGAGCACACATGAACACCATGATCAGATAGTGTGTCAAATGAAAACCCAGGTCTGTACATGGAAGGCTAAGGTCCCAAATTAAAGATGAACATTTTGACAATTGATTGTTTGGCTTCGAGACAACAATGAAATATGTCACTTCCATTTAAACTTAGTGTTTGACAAATTTACGGAAATACAAACATTTGGGTGTCTGCTTCTGGTGTGGGATGTTTTGGGTTCTAACCCTGGTCAGGTCATGCTGAAGACTTTGAAAAAGGTAGTAATGGCTGCCCTCCTTGGTGCTCAGAGTTGTGGGTTAGCTTTACAACTGACAGGCTGGTGTCAGGATAAATGGACCAGTAGTACTGGTAACTTACCCAGGAAATGCCGTGATATAACTAAAAGATTTTTGAAAGCGGCTTAAAATCCAAACTATCTTCAATACTAACTGCATCCAAGTAGTCTGATTTTACTCTGTACTGTACATTTTCAGTCATAGAAAGTTACATAAATCTTCTGTAAAGCAGTTTCTATTTGTATGAATACACAGGCAGATCTATCCATATGTGTAATAATAACAATTTATGGTACTACAGGGTTTACTTACACTCTGTACATATAGTTATTGCCCTTGCATATAAACTTTTTTATTTTAGCTGGTGAAATTTTCATAAATCCTAAGGAGTTTCCACACCTGAATGTCGGAGATGTTGTTGAAATATACCATCCTGAAGAGGAATTCAGGTGAGTGTAATAATCCATTACCTATCATGCAGTAGTCAGAAAGCTGCTCACTGAGACAATTCAGTTGAGTATCCATAAAATAAGGTGTGAGAGTCAAATCAAAATTAGTATGAAATAAACACTTTTTAGCTCGACTTTTGAAAAAAACGAGAGCTATTGTCATGACCCTGGCGTCGTCGTCGGCGGCGTGGGCGTCCGGTTAAGGTTTTTTGTTTAGCTAATTTTTTTATTTTTAGCTCGACTTTTGAAAAAAACGAGAGCTATTGTCATGACCCTGGCGTCGTCGGCGGCGTCGTCAGCGGCGTGGTCGTCCGGTTAAGGTTTTTTGTTCAGCTCAGCTTTGTTTCTGTTTTCTAACAAACTACTACAGTTAAAGTCACTAAACTTCATAAACATAATCATAATATGTTAAATAATAAAAGTATATAGCTGGAAATCTTTATTTGTTTCACTTAAAACTTCAAAACGTAAGGTTACGGTTTTTTGTTTAGCTCAGGTTTTTGACAATTTTTTACTCACGATTTTTCATTTCTTAAAAACTTTTCTTTTTTTTTGCTTGAAAATTCACAAACTTGCTGAGTGTCTTAAGTTGACCCTATATAACAAGTTTCATAACTCTGTAAATAGTATTGACAAAATTATCTCCCCATTTCGATTTAGAAAATCTACTTTGAAGGGGAGAAAAATGGTGATAACTGAAACACAATTTAACCTATAGCTTTGAAACTTCCTAAACTTATTCAATGTCTTAACATAACTTGATACAACAAGTTCCATAACCCTGAACTTAATATTGACCAAATTATCCCCCCTTTTGGACTTAGAAAATCTACACTGAAGGTGTTGTCATCCGGTTAAGGTTTTTTATTAGCTCGCCTTTGAAAAAAACGAGAGCTATTGTCATGACCCTGGCGTCGTCGTCTACGGCGGCAGTGGCGTGGTCGTCCAATTAAGGTTTTTTGTTTAGCTCATTTTTTTATTTTTTTTCTCCCTATCAGTCGAGCGTCTGTGCCGTACGCGGTGCTCTTGTTTTTTCTCCCTATCAGTCGAGCGTCTGTGCCGTACGCGGTGCTCTTGTTTTATATCAGAATATTAATAATGATGATAATAATATGAGGATTGTTCAAAAGTGACAAAGACTGAACCAAATAATTAATTATTGGTGTTACTATCATGGGAAACAAAAATCATGAGAAATGGGAATTCAAGAACCGTTAGATAATGGCTCAATAAAACGTCTGCTGCAAATTTGCATTTAAAAAAATGGGTACACAAATATTGTACACACATGATCATGCTTATGAGGTTATAATTTAGTATTCTGTACAATGCAGGTTACATCGAGAGAAGAGGATAACTGAAGGAAATTTGACTTGGCAATGTCTTTATTGCAATTAAATAGCATTATTAATAGGTCATTTCAGGATTTGATAATTATTAAACATTTCAGCTGATTCAGTCATGTCATGTATTTCAGTCGGTTACTGTTGCAGATAGAAGGTCTTGGAGATGATTCCCAACTGAAAGGTATTTTAATTTTCAACCCTTATATTCTGGATAAAACTGACCATTAATACTGGTAATTTACCCAGGAAGCACTATGTATAATATATCTGAAATTCAAACGGACAAACAATTATATTTTTCTGTTGCCTGCCTACCTGTAAGGCAGGGAGACACATGATGATAATTTTGCCATCCTCTGTCCCTCTGGTCATAACTTTGTTTCTGTGTGGCAAATTCCCTTTAAACTTGCAACATGGATACATAATGATCAGGGGAATAGTAATACATTGTATAAAGGCACAAAAATGCATTATAGCAAATGTCTTTTATTGATAATTTGCAGTTCATTTGGTACCATACTATCACTTAGATGATCAATTTAGAGCCATCTTGACCCTCTTGTTTTGTTATCCCCCTTTGTCACTTTTGTCCTGTCATTTTCCAACTTCTGGAGATGACACATGCATGTGTACCTTATCATTAATAACAATGAAAATTGTTAACACAGCATTATAAAAAGGCATACACATATAATTTATAACGTAAAATATTTAGAGAATGAAAACATTGATTTGTTTTCTCACATATGCTGAAGTTAGCACCTTGCCACATGCAGAAGCAGTTTACGACTTCTAAAACCGTTTAGCCACAATATTTTCAACACTTTTCAATAATTGACCAATAAGGGGACATTGCAGCAGATATTAAAAAAGGTTAATCCTTTTGCATATACAGACACTTTCTGACACCTCTGCAGCAGACAACTTTTGAAAACAGTTTATCAAATGGAGAATTTTTCAGAATGAGCAATGTCTGCTTTTGCCACTCTTTTTTCACCTGTATTTATTAATTATACCTTTATTTATAGAAATTTTCCACCTTTTTGCCTTCATGTTTTCAATGTCATCTGCTGCAGATTTATAGTTTGTTGGACAGGGACAGGGTTAAAAGAGTTTCTGTTTACACAAATGTTTTTGTTCTTTTGTTGTTGTATGACAGACACCGTTAGTATAGAGCAGGCCGTCGCTACCGCCTTCCAGTTGAAAACCTACCAGAATGTGATTGTCAACAAAGTGGATTCTAAGGTCAGATGATTCTTTCTTTTAACCCTTTCCCTCATACAACAATTCTGCAGCAGACGACTTTGAACGTATTTTGTCAAAACATAGAAAATCTCCATAATTGAATGGATAACCTATGACAAAAAGTGGTAAACATTGTGGTGTCTATATAAGGGAAAGGGTTAATCATTTAAATGATTTACCTTTTATGTTCGATAATGGAAAACCTATGACAAAAAGTGGAAAACATTGTGGCAAAAGGAGAAATTGCACGTTTTGTGCAATTTCTTCTTTTGTCACTATGTTTTCAAAAAGCCGTCTGCTGCAGAGGCGTCAGAAAGCGGCTATATGAGGGAAAGGGTTAATCATTTAAATGATTTACCTTTTATGTTCGCCTTAATAAATTTAAATGATTTACCTTTTATGTTCGATAATGGATAACCTATGACAAAAAGTGGAAAACATTGTGGCAAAAGGAGAAATTGCACGTTTTGTGCAATTTCTTCTTTTGTCACTATGTTTTCAAAAAGCTGTCTGCTGCAGAGGCGTCAGAAAGCGTCTATATGAGGGAAAGGGTTGGTTAATCATTTAAATGATTTACCTTTTATGTTCGCCTTAATCTTAGTGTCTGCTGCAGAGGCCTCTACAAGTGGGAAAGGCTTAAATAAAAACATGTGAATAAATGAATAAAAAATTATTGTTAACCATTTGCAAAAACATCAAATCTGGATACAATCAGTTCAAAAAATATGTATGCTAATATGTATGCAATCAGTTTGATTGATTGATTGGAGTTTAACGCCGTTTTTAACAATTTCTCATTCATATCACGTCGGCCAGTTCACCTACTCATGTGTTTCCTGGTTTTCGCACAGCAGTACTCCACACAACAATCTTCCCAAGCAACTGGCTGCTTTTCCACATAGACTTAGCCCATTGGTGGAAAACAATTGACGCATGTCGCAATGACTTTTGTCAAACGTCGGAAAGAAAGTTGGCCGAGCCGGGATTCGAACTCAGCAATCAGTTCGAAAACATCTATTTAAAATTTTAATAAGCTCAGTAAATGAAAGTATATTAATTGTAAGATCTGAAAACATTTTGGCTAAAGGAGAATTACCCATTTTGAGCAAGTTCTCTGTTTGCACAATGTTTTCAAAATCCATATGCTGCAGATGATCTGAAATGCGTCTGCATGTGAGAGATAGTTAACCATTTATCTGATATATATCCAATTTACCTTATTCCTAACTGAAAACATATGAAGAAAAGAATTAAAATTTCATATTAATACTTTGCCACACTCAGCAAATCTGCAATATATAACTATGAAATCATTAGGGCAAAAATATGAAAAATCTCAATAAACAAAAGTATATTTATTGATAAAAAAGGAGAAGTGCTTCTTCCGAACATGTTCTTATTTTGCCACAATGTTTTTAACCCTTTCCCTCATATAGACGCTTTCTGACGCCTCTGCAGCAGACGGCTTTTTGAAAACATAGTGACAAAAGAAGAAATTGCACAAAACGTGCAATTTCTCCTTTTGCCACAATGTTTTCCACTTTTAGTCATAGGTTATCCATTCAATTATTGAGATATTCCATTTTTTTTCAAAATATGTTCAAAGTCGTCTGCTGCAGAATTGTCGTATGAGGGAAAGGGTTAAAGTAAGTCTGCTGCTGTTGTATTGGAATGCGAAGTGGAAAAGGGTTAAATGATTTATTTTTTCTGAGACAGACTATAGACCATTGTGGGACCTTGAGACTTTGCTCATTATGAGCTATTTTTCCTTTTCCCATAATGTTTTTTAAATGTTATCGTCTGCAGATGTTTCAAAGAGATTTATATCAGGGAAAATGTTGAATGTTTTCTATTTCTATTTTAAGGTCACACCTTTTTTTCATTAATGTATAATTCCACGAATTTACTATTTTTTACTGAGTATCCAAATTTGTTCTGTAAATCTTTATGAGAAGTACATGCAATCTTAAGGCACACATTTCATATTCTGATTTTTTTATGATCTCAAAATGCTATCAAGAGAATCATTTAATTTAAGGGTTAAATTGCTAAAAAGACTGATGTTGTTAAGCAAAGACCAGTTTGTTCTATGTCTATGATTCTGATCTTGTCTGTTTACTTATGTGCTGTCAATTTCAGGCTGTTACATTGGATCTCGTAGAAGTACAGTTTAAGGATCAATACTTTAGCCGGAGTGACATGCACAGAATTAGGAACAGTATGGTGAGTATGTGTTCCGTTTAAACTTTTTGCTTCATGTTGAATCTGGCATGGCTAAGTTATTAGCCATTGGGGGTTTGGAACTGGGCATCCCAAGTTTGATCCCAGCTTGTGGCGGTAATGGTTGAGTTTCCTTGGGCAAACTATATTTCTAAGACTAGTACTGTTTTGTTAACCCAGGGATCATGGATAAGTGATTCACAGCAGACGACTTTTGAAAACATTTTAGTAAAATCAAAATAGTTTAATCATTGAATAGAATTGAAAACGTAATGAGCAATTTCTTCTTTTGCCACAATGTTTTCAAAAGTCATTTACTGCACAGGTGTCGGAAAGCATCTGTATGTGGAAACGGTTAATTTCTACCTATAAGTAATATTTGAAGTAAGTTTTTATTGATTGAAAATTGCTACCAAAAAGACATGCACTTTTAACTGTTTCCCACTTGCAGAAGCATTTTGATTCATCTACAGATGACAACTTTTGAAAGCATTGTGGAAAAGGGAGTAATTACTCATGATGTGCAAGTGCAATTTCTCCTTTTGCAACCAAAATATTCTACTCTATTCAATATAAATACTTCCAAAGAATTTCAATAATTTTGCATAGTTATTTTCAAAGTCTCTGCTTCAAATTCTATCTGTGTGGGAAACGGTTAAAGGTAGCTTAAAGTAAAAAAGAAAGTCAGGATGTCAGAAGAATAGTTTATGTTAATTATGCACACTGATTATTGTGACAATATATTATCAAATTATTTGGTTTACAGATAGGATCATGTGTTTATTTGAACAAGAAGATTGTCTTCAGTGAAACCAGGTAAGATATATTTGATCTAACACTTTCCCTCATGCATATTCATATTGAGGCATCTGCAGTATATTACTTTTGAAACATAAGACTATTATTTGGAGTTGAAAACATTGTGGCAAAAAGGAGATATTACTTTGTAAGTAATTTCTCCTTTTTGTCACAATGTTTTCAACTCCAATTAATAATTCTTCTATTATTAGCAGAGGATTTTCAATATTGTTTATAAATAATTATTTAAGTTGTCTGCTGCAGATAATTGTATATTGGAAAGCGTTAAATGGCAGCATTTTGAAATGAACTACCTTAAACCTTCTCTCCTCTTGGTACTGACTCAATGGTGTAGATGATAGAATGTCTGCCTTGAGAGTTGGAGAAAAGGGTTTGATAGACTTTAAAGTGTGTAGCAGTGGATTGTCCCCTTCCTTGGCTATCAGGGTTGTGGTCAGCAATACTACTGATGTGCTGGTGTCAGGATAATCATACCAGCAATACTAGTAATTTAACCAGGAAGTGATGTAATATTAATGTGTTATGCATATGACCAGGAATATGTTGTTTTGATTTATCTTAAAATTGCTGCTAAACCCTTTTCCACAAATCTGCAGAAGACAACTTCGAAAATATATTAACAAAAACTTTAAAAATCATCATAAATAAGGGTTTTATTATTAAGTAGATTTGAAAACATTGTGGTTAAAGGAGAAATTACTCATTTTGAGCAATTTCAACTTTTGTCACAGTGTTTTCAAAAGTTGTCTGCAGCAGAAAGCGCCTATATGTGGCAAAGGGTTAACATAGGTGACCGCAAATATAAGTTTGACAGTAATTGGAAATACAATATTGATACAGATGGAAAAACATTATGGAAAAGGAGAATTTGTTCATCATGAAACTTTTCTCTGCTTCAGAGTCGTTTTTAAGGGTTTATCAAACAGAAATTATGTTGCCTTATTGAATAGGAACAAGAATTGGAATCAGATAAAGTTTACTGACTTTAGTTTTAGTTTTGTAATTATGTCTTCTTTAAAAGTACAGTCAAACGTGTGTTAGCTGTCACCTCTGTTTAAGCAGCCACTTGAAGAATAACGAAAACAACATTCTCATCTTTATTTGACTTGTGCAAAGCAGCAGCCTGTGTTCAGCAACCTGATTTTGACTCTCCCTTGGGTTGCTGTCTTAGACAAGTTTGAGTGTACAATATACATGTATCCAGAGTGCTATTTAGAATACTGAAACTTTTATCAATAACTTTTTTGTTTGCTATTCTTTCCAGGACCCTGGTGAATGAACTATGGGCGAAAGGAGAGAAGGTCACGTGTGGGGTTATATCGGAAGATACCAGGGTGAGTTCACCAATTATTTCATCAAATGCTTCAGGCTTTTATTAAAAACATATCAAGGAAATGTTGTATCAGAGAAAAGGTTGGAGAAATGTTCTACATTTTATGATTCCCCAAAAAATGTTTGCAAAAAATGGAATGTTCTGGAAATAATATTTGCACAATGACTGTAGATTCAGTAGTTGCTAATATTTACCTCATAACTCAAAAACAATAACACATACTCAAATGAAACATGGTATACATGTTCCTAGGAACAATATGTATGTTTATACAAAGTAACATATCTCTGGTTCCAATAATTATTCAGTAATGCCCCTTTTACAACTTAGAAAAATCAGACCCCTATTGATAATAAAGCTTTCATATTTTGAATGTATAGTCTTTGTGACAAAATCTTCCATTTATACCTAATTTTTTAAAAATAACAATCTTTGTAGCTGCATGGTGGCATTGATGTTTCACAAACACATCTTGTTTTATTTAACTTTTTGTTTTATCTGTTTTCAGATTGTGTTCAGATCCTCCACCTCTGTTGTACAAATATTTATTCAGATGAGTTCAGAAATGTGGGATTTTGATATCAACGGTGATCTGTACTTTGAGAAAGCAGTGAATGGTTTTCTAACAGACTTGTATGAAAAATGGAAGGTGTGTGACATATTTTTTTCATCCATTATCCATTTACTACATGCACACTTTTGCAGCTGATGGCAGATGAAAACATTGTGGCAAAAGCAGAAATTGCTCAATATGAGCAATTTCTCCATTTGCCAACTAGTGGTTTTTCCTTATATAATTTTCATTTTTAGAAGTTTGTGTGCTGCTGAGTTGTTCTATGCTGGCAAGGGAAGACTGTAATCCAATTTAGACTCTTAGGAAAAAGAGGAAAAGTAGACCAAATATATATATTTTCAGGTTCTGTCAGTAGAAACCCTTATATTTTTATTAATGGTAGAAGAAATTTATCATTTTGCTCCATTGTTAACAAAATTTGCCAGCTGCATGTTTGAAAAAAGACCATTTTGTGATGGAAACAAATGTAATGCAATTCTTCCTTTTACCACAAAGTTTGCAATTCTTTTCAATAAATGTACTTTTGTTTATAGAGATTTTCCATATTTTTGGCTAAATGTTTTCAAATTTGTCTACTGCAGAGCTGTTGTTATTTAGGAAAGGATTTATTTTCTTGTAAAAGTGAATGCTGTCTTCTAAAGCAAAGTTATAAGATAAATAAATGATTGTGCTCAATCTCCTTTATACTGAAAAATTGTATTTACTCATTAATGGAAGTATTACTTTTTTAACTCTTTCAAACTAAAAGGAAATAAATTGAAAACACGATATTGAGTATGGTACAACATATCATTAAAAATGTTGAAATACATGTACATGTAGTTTATTTGGAGAAAAATGATCTTTTCCTGCAATATTTTCAAAAGTCACCTGTATCCTGATAATAGTTTCAAACTTGCAAATTAATGGTATTGGATATGTTAGATAATTGTTTTGTTTTTTCTTTATTATAGGAGCAGAGTTGCTGCCATGATGTTACAATTGTGATGTTTTCAAGGACCTTTTATGATGCACAGTGCAGAGGTGATTTTGTTTTGTTTGATCATCATCCTATAAGGGTGGTTAACCCTTTCCCGCATGCAACAAATTAACAGCAGATATATTTTTTTTAAATATCTCTTCAAATGAAAGGATAATTATTGAATAGTGTGAAAAACAATGTGTCGAAAGGAAATTCATCTGCTGCATTAGGGTTAAAATGTACCATGACACTTTTAGAGTCCTCTGCTTTAAGCCTTTCCCACATAAAACAAAATATGCAGCAGACGACTTTGAAAACATCTAAGTAGAACACTGGATAACCTAAAAATGTGGAATTAAAATTAGTGAATAGAGTTGCAATTTCTTCTTTTGCCACAATGTTTTCAAAAGTCTTCTGCTGTGGATGCATCTGCTAGTGGGAAAGGGAGGGTTAAGATTAATTGAGACAAGTAGTGTAATACCTAGAAAAATGGGGAAAATGCTTTTTTTCTTTTAAACATTTCTGCATGATATGATCAAAAGTCAATTATAATTTAAACTTGTTATGATTTCATTTATTACATAGAATACGATCAGATTGTATTATCACATTGTAGAGGGCAATATCTATTTCAATTATTAAAATGAATATTCTAATGATAATGAATTCATTCTTTTTCTATGTTGTTCATTACAGATGAGTTTCCTCATTACATGCAGGAATGTCTTCAACAAGATTACAGTGGGAGATTTTATGAAGACTTCTACAGGTGAATATCTAACAATTTCCAATATGCAGACACGAGTTGAGGCATCTGGAACTGGCGACTTTTGAATACATTGTGGCAACTCTATTTAATAATAATGGTTTCATCAGTTTTTGCCAAGATGTTTTCAAAGATGCCTACTGAAGATTTGTTTTTTGTGGAAAAGTGTCAAAAGTGTTTAAGATTATTGAAATTTATTTCATATTTGTGTTTTATTAACCTACAAAAACAAAATCAGTTCAGATATAGTGATAAAACAATTGGGATTAATTTATTTTGTGAAAAACAACTATCAACTGGTTTTAAAATACTGTAATTAAAATGAGTATCTAAAACATAATTTGTTTAGAAACGAAGAAATTGACCCTTTATTACATACACGTACAGCAAATCTGCAGCAGATGACTTTGAAAATCACTATGCAAAAATATGGAAAATTCTCTATAAAATTGAAAGTGTAGTAATTGAAGAGTTGAGAACATTGTGGCAAAAGTCTTCAGTTTCATTCTCTTCTTACACTTAACTTCTTTATTTTAATATTTGACAGAGTTGTATTACAGAACGAGAGGTATATGTACGACGAATGGACTGGTACATTGAAACAGTTACGCAAGATATTTAATGAATACAAGAAGAAAGTGCTGCAGTACCATAAAAGACCAGGGTATGTGGTCCCAAAGGCCTATAATTCTACGGCTGCACAAGGAAACTTTCTGGAAACGCTGAACATGACTTTAAACTGTAAGTCTTTGTAAAAAAGTATATACAAAATATTTACATTTATTTAACACCTTTCCACATTCAGACACATTTTGAAGATAATTCAGAGAAATTGCTCAACATTACTGCATTTGCCACATTATTTTAATCTTGATTCATCAATTTTTCTTACATTTAAAGACATTTACCTTTTGATTTGATAGATTGACAATCAGATTCATGAAATCTGCAATTGATGGAAAATAGAGAAAATCTAACTAAATAGAAGTATATTTTTTTACCCCCCTCGCCTTCGAAGAAGAGGGGGTATAATGCTTTGCACATGTTGGTCTGTCCGTCAGTTGGTCGGTATTTTGGTATGTGATTCTGGTTTTACGATGCTTTCAACAACTAAAGTCATGAAGCACCAGACAGGAAAGATGATATTGGTCCCACACCTTACATTTACATCAAGATAAAAAGCCATCAACCAACCTGCTGAAGCTTAAGAGTTGATTTGATTCTAATCATTTAGACACATTAGATAATTCCTTATGGTTCAAGCAAGGATCAGACTGTGGCTGCCATTCTTATTGAGTGTCCCCCAACCACAGGGGCAATTGGTCAGTAGCTCGGGCCTTCGGTAGACCAAAGCTTGTCTGATTGATAAGTAGATAATATTTCATTTCGATCCACAGTACTAAAACTGGCAGGGAGGTTAGGCATGACCAGTAGATGACCCCTATTGTTTTTTAGGTCAACCATTCAAAGTTAATATTTGCAGAATGCTTGAGCCTAATGTCCTCAAATTTGGCAGAGAGATCAGTCATGACCAGTGGATGACCCCTATTGATTTTGAAGTCATCCTTTCAAATGTCAAGGTCACAATGATACAAATACATCAAAATTGGTATTCATATGGGAAAGGGAGCAATAATAAAGTTTTGCAAAATCTTGATTGAATGACGTTTTAATAAATTGAGCCAAGATTGCATATAACAAATGATCTACAATCAATCACTTAGAAATTATATAATGTAAAAGTGAACCCTTAATTGGTTGGAAACCTTTTTGTTAGTTTTGTTTGGAATAAATCTAATTTATAGTAATAGTTCAAAGCATCATTCTTTGAACCCTACCAGTGCACCAGACTAAACAGGTTTACACATAGGAGGTCACTGACCCTACGTTGGTCCGTCTGTCTGTAACACTTTCACAAACTGACATTTTGGCAGGTGACACATGTGTTCCTTCTAACATGTTCCTTATAATAGCTTTGCTGTTAATCCTGTTATAAAGTTTAGTTTTTATCTCTCGGTTTCAGTGTTTGAGCAGTACTATTTTGATCGTAACTTTGACAGAACAGGAAAAGTAGCGGTGGTAATCACCCCTGGAGCTGGGGTGTTTGAAGTGAATAGAGAACTTACCAACATAACCAAACAGAGGACCATAGATTGTGGTATGTTCTGTAGTAGTTTCCCTCATAGAAACGATCTGCAGCAATCAACTTTTAAACCATCAAAGTGCATATATGGAAAATAGCTTTAAATGAAAGTATATTTATTGTAATGACTTGGAAACATTTTGGTCTAGGAGAAGTTGATCATTATGGCTACAATGTTTTCAAAAAATGTTGTCGGCTGCAAAGGCATCTTTTAGTTACAGTTAAGCACTGCTCAGATGTCTTTAAACTATTGATGGTAACTAATATTTGAATGCTATATCGATGAAAATATGAAATATCTACGCTTTTTTGTTAAGAACTGCAAGTTATCCATGGTTATCCATGGTGTATTTTATGCTTATTGTATAAGGTGGCAATTCCACATTTCTACTCTAATATCTTCATGATGGTCCCTGTCGGATTTTTCATGTTTTGAAAAAATAAGATGACTTTACAGTAAATAACGAATTTATAAACTCTTTGTTTGCAAATCATGCACAAATAGGTCGAATATTCGTATACTAATTTTGGTATTCCTTGCCATCCCTACTTTAAACCTTCTGTTACTTATAGTGAACAGTGAAGATCCAAATCAGACTTCACAAACAACCAAACTGGTCTCAAATTGCTTTATCAAAGCATAGAATTCACGAGTATAAGAGCATATTAACTGAAACTGCATGACTGTGAAAGGTCATCTTGTGGAGTTCAAGTACAATAAATGTAGTGGTATTAGATTTTCATATGATTAATTTCCCTGGTTAAAATTTTTGGGGTATTGTACTGAAGGTTATGGGAAGAAATGTCACAAGAGAAAAGTAGGCAATGAGAGATAGGGTAGTGACTAAAAATAGTTTTACTACAACTTCATTTAGTTTTTAAATTGTCTTCACTGCCTCAGTGGTGTAGTGGTAAGGTGTCCGCCTCAGGTCGCAGGCTCGTTCCCAGACTGGGTCATACCAATGACAAAAAATTGTAGTAATGGCTTCCCTCCTTGGAGCTCAAGGTTGTGGGGTAAGCTTTACGACTGGCTGACTGGTGTCAGGATAAATGGTCTGGTAATACTTACTCAGCAAACCTCAATATATAACTATAAAGTTGTTGAAAGAGGTATAAAACACCATATAATCAGTCTTGAAGAGAAAAGGTCAATATCCAGTTTCTTAAAGATAGAGGTAATGATGACATCATACCATCATAAATTATTACATACAACAAATTTGCAGCAGACAACTTTATAAACATTTTTGCAAAAATATGAAAAATCTCTGATAACGAAAGTTTAATAATTGAAAAGAGTTTAGAACATTATGGTAAAAGGAGAAATTGCACATTTTGAAAATGTTCTCCTTTTGTCAAAGTGTTTTCAAAAGTCACCTGCTGCAGATATGTCAAAATGCATCTGCACATGGGAAAGGGTTAAACATGCTGTCATCTGACTGCTCTTGATTCCTTGGCGTTTCCTAATGTTTCACAGTTTTAGACTTTAATACTTGTTACATATCATCATTAGAGAAGTCCTGCAGGAAAATTGACCTACAATATAAATGTGTAGAGAAAGATCTGATTGTGCATCAATGTAATCTGATCTAAAAGCATAACAGGTTTTTTTAACGTTTGACTTATTATCATACAGTGCAGTGCCAGATCAAAGTGTATTTGTGTTCAGGTTGATTTTGGTGTACACTGTTTGCAAATGCCCTATGTTTTTTGTGTTTCTTAATAATAGATGACATGACATCTTTTGTTTAATTTTTAGGTGTTGGCAGTGATTTGGTTTGTATGGGAGAACAGCCATTGCATGCAGCACCTCTCTTCAAGGTAATTAAATAATTTCAATCAAGTTCTTAAATTCAATTGTTTATTAATCACTCGATGTTTACTATCAAGATACTCATGCAGTACTTGCACCAAGTGTGTTGGCGGTTGACCAAATATCACAAGATTCTGGGTCACCTTTCGTTGTGAAAATAATTCCCAACGCAGAACCCAATTATCATTGTATTCGAACCTGATACTTTTAGTACAAGAGGCAGAATTAAGGACCGGATGATTTTTCATTGGTTATAAAATTTGTTTGCCATTTCTGTCATACTTCCATCTTCATCAGATCAATAATGGGAAACAGAGTGTTTTACAGTCAGTGTTATACACACTTACCTGAAATTACACATTAACCCTTTCCCTCATATAGACGCTTTCTGACGCCACTGCAGCAGACGGCTTTTTGAAAACACAGTGACAAAAGAAGAAATTGCACAAAACGTGCAATTTCTCCTTTTGCCACAATGTTTTCCACTTTTTGTCATAGGTTATCCATTCAATTATGGAGATTTTCTATGTTTTGACAACATACGTTCAAAGTCGTCTGCTGCAGAATTGCCATATGAGGGAAAGGGTTAAGACTGCTACTTGCAAACAGTCTGGAGCAATGTGGTGTGATCACAATTTGTTATATGCTTCAATTATTCTTTCCTATTATTAACCCTTTCCCTCATACGACAATTCTGCAGCAGACAACTTTGAACGTATTTTGTCAAAACATAGGAAATCTCCATAATTAAATGGATAACCTATGACAAAAAGTAGAAAACATTGTGGCAAAAGGAGAAATTGCACGTTTTGTGCAATTTCTTCTTTTGTCACTATGTTTTCAAATAGTCGTCTGCTGCAGAGCCGTCAGAAAGCGTCTATATGAGGGAAAGGGTTAAGGGTATCAACAGATAACAAAAAACGATATGATATTAATGTAATTATTTTTTTTTTTTATTACTCATCAAGAAGTATTACTTACAAGGACAATTATACATACAGTCAAACCTGTGCTAACGGTCACCTGTTATAAGCAGCCACCTGCCTTAAGTGGCCACTTAACTGCAATAGGCGGTCACCTGGTCAACGCGGCCAGCGGCCAACATTTTTGGTCCCAAATGCATTAAAAACCTCCTAAAACGGCCACCAAATGAACAAATTTTACCGTAAAATATCGATTTTGGCATATGAAAATTTCATTACGGCCACAGAATTAAACCAATTGAATCAAATAATTATAATATATCTTCAATTTAAAATTTGTTGCTTTTAGTTGAAACTTTCTTAATTGGCCGTAAACAAACCAAACAAAGCTGTTATTGTGTTCTACATAATCGCCATTTTTCCCGACTCAAACCGAACAAAGCTGTTATTGTGGTCTACATAATCGCAATTTTTCGGACCGTGTAATGCGTGATAGTTTTGACATCTCTATTTTTAGCTCGCGTAATTGGTAAAATAGACAGATCAAAGTGTTTTGTGTAAACACGTTAACTGTGAAAAAGTCGGCATGTAAAAACATTAAAGAAGCTAACGTTTTTGAGACGATAATTAGAATGGCAGTTTGTTCGTGTTTTTAACAAACGATAAGGAATTACAGTAATTCATTAAGTTCACACTTGTAAACAGCGCTAATTGTTGAAAAATATAAACTTTGGAAATGATTTATTGTGATTTAAATCATAAATGTTTTGATTGTCAGCGTGTTAACAATGCCACCAAAACGGAAGTGTTTGACTTTGGATGAACGTGTTGAGGTTGTGAAACTGTGAGAGTCCGGAAAAAGCAGTAGATTTATCGCGGATAAATTAGGTGTTTAGAGGACCCAAATTCAAAATGTGTGTAAACGGAAACGTGAAGTTATGGAGGAGTACGATTCGAACTCAAACCCGGAGAGTAAACGTGTTCGTCGAGTGACTGCCAATGATGAGATCAATGAACTGTGTTACAAGTGGTTTTGTGATGCAACTTCGCGAAAGGTTAACGTTAAACTTGAGACTTGAATCCCAGTCCAAGCAGAAGAAAATCACTGATTTTTTTATATAAATTAACCCATCAACTGTTACCGGTACTGTGGTTAAGACAATGAGTGGTACATAAACAGACAAATGAATTAAATAAAGAATAAGATTCAAAATGTTTATTATGGTATACATGTATTTCATGATCAATGCAAGTTAAATAAAACAATTTTCAATTTCAGCTGTTTTTTGTTCATTTTCTATTAAAAAATGGTTATTAAATCCCTCGAAATATAAGTGTATGTATACATAGTATCACATACATGAAAAAAGAATATGTGCCAAAATCTCGGTGAGAATTGATGACCCTGTAGTAGGCAGCCACCTGTCTTAAGCAGCCAATTTGGCCTTTTCCCTTGACTGGCTGCTTAAGACAGGTTTGACTGTACATGTAATAATCAAATTGACTTATCATAACCAGTCTGAAATTTTACTGAAATGCCGGTCTAGCAACATACATGCAATGCTAATAACAATCACAAGCACAGACTATTTAACAATAAAGCAATGACATCACTTACATATTTACAAAACATGAAAACAACATGAACATGAAACATCACTTTAAACAAACAAACATTTAAGTTAGTGGTGGGTGGACGGGCAATTTTTCTTCAATTTTGACTTCCTGACCGATCAAACTCTTTTCAAACTGTGAAGATTGGCGCTCTTCCTTTCCTTCAATGTAATTTATTCAACCAATAAGCTGACAGTATTTTAACATTCATAACAATCACTGATTGGATAAATAACCCAAACCGTAGCCAATGAAATTAATTATCATAAAGTAGCTATACAGGAAGTAGTGCAATTAACCCTGTAGAGTTTAGTACTGTATAAACAATTAGTATTCATAATTAAATATTTTTAATGATTAAAAATCCACCAATGTTTAACCCTTTCTCACCTGCAAACGCATTTGACGCAATAGCAGCAGACAATTTTTGAAAACATTGTCGCCAAAGTTGAAATTGCTCATGATGAGCAATTTCTCCTTTAGCCACAATGTTTTCAACTTTATTTAACAATTTAGTTATCTTTTATGGAGATTTTTCAGGTTTTTTTCTCTATATTTTCGTCTTCTGCTGAAGATTTGTTGTATGTTGGAAAAGGATTAACACTTTGACTGCCCGATCCAAATTTTGGACGCCTTTACAACGAGTATAGAGCCTGCTTAGGCGGCGCAGATGCTCAACTCATCATTTTTATAATGAAATTCTTAGATTTGGATAAGTTTATTCTAAAGATTTAGCACTGAAATGTTTAAGATTATTAAATGTGAATTTTTACAGTTTCAGAGTAAAAATTCCGGATCGGGGATGGAAGTAGGAGATGATTACAATATTCCTCATTGGATGAACCACAGGTTAGTGTATATATATGTATATTCTAGAAGTTTAGATAGAGGAGTATGCTTAACCCTTTCTAATGCCTCTGCAGCAGACGATTTTTGCAGATGATTTTTTTTTAAACATTGTGATGAAAAAGAAATTATGAGCAATTTCTCCTTTTAGCACAATGTTTTCAACTTTATTCAATAATATTTCTTTCATTTAAGAGAATTTCCCATTTTTTTGCACTTTCTCACCAGTATTGAACAGACCATTCGTCTCAGGCAACCTTTCCACAAACAATTTATAGCACATTGGTGGCAGACAAAAGCCTATGAATTTTGTCATTCATCTGGAAAAAATGGTGAACAAGTAGGGAATTGACAACCCAAGACAAAGGTATGGCGTTTAGATATTTCATACATAAAATTAGGGACGTAGATATGACTTATCTACCACCCTGATAAAATGCAATATAAAACCTATTTGTATTGCGGAAAAGGATACATTCTGTATATCGCTAACAATTGTTGTTTATTCACAGTTTCTATACCTCAAAGAACCAGATCCAGTTTTATTCCAATAAAACATTTGTACCAAGAATTAAAATTCCACCCGAAGTGGTAAGATACTTTAAATTTTATCCAAAGCTTTTGTCATGATATAGTTACAGCACTTTTTGTGTTGCCTGTCTTGGTAGGAAGACGCATAGGAATCACTTCTTTTACATCTGGATGTCCGTTCAACAAGCTTTTACTTATTGACATGCTGACAGTTGACACCTGTGTTAATTCAAACACGCTTGGTTTTTGAGGATTTTCTTGCTTCCCATTGCCTGGAACTCTGATCAAACTGCAAGTACAATCAAACCTGAGCGAAAGACCACCTATGTTTAGCAAATCCCATTTTTCATTTTCTGTATATATGGCCCTGCTATTAAAAGATAAAAACCACGCGTGAACAAAGACCAGATTGTTCTTTTTCCATGGGTGGTCTTTAAACAGGTTGGACTGTTTACAACTTCCTATGATGAATGTCGATCATGATGAGGGCTATCAATCCAGTGGTCATGAGTTTGAACCCTGGTTTGGTCATTCATTATTTGCAATGGTAAACAAAAGTCAATGTTGAAGGTAGCTAATTGCCAGGGAAGACTGTTGTGTGGAATACTGATGTTAGAAAGTGAGGAAACACACATAAGGTGAACTGACCAAAACTCCAATCAATCAATCAAACAAAGTCAAATGATGACATGGGCAATTCTTAATAAACATGTGATGGATACTTCATTATATTTTGTTTACAGCTTGACAAAAAGAAAGTAAAAGAAACAGTACCTGATAAAAGTGAGTTTATCTTTTGAAACATTCTCTGTTAACCCTTTCCCTCAAACAGATGTTTTCTGACGCCTCTGCAACAGGTGACTTTTGAAAACATTGAGGCAAATGGAGAAACTGCAATTTCTCCTTTTGCCACAATGTTTATAACTCCATTCAATTATTGAATTCTCATTTATGGAGATATTTCAAATTATTGCCAATATGTATTTAAAGTCGTCTGCTGCAGATTCCTTATATTAGGGTTTTAGAAATAGTTTTGCTTATATCATCTTCTTTCGTTGCCCGCCTTTGCAGGGTGACACATAGGGATCACTCTGTCTGTCTGTTACGCTTATGAAATAACATTGTATCAATAGTCTTATAAAAACAATAATGCTACATATGACTCCTAGGAATTTATGTGAATGAAAATACTAAGTAGTATGCTAATTAGCTTCTGACTCGTGATATAATGGGAAAGGGATTCTTTTGAAAATTGTTCTCAACACCAGCCAATCAATTATATCTGAAGCAAATAACTTTGAAAACATTTAGGTAAAAATATGGAAATTATTTCTACATTAAAGTATGATCATTGAATAGAGTTTAAAACGAGGCTAAAGTAGAAATTGCTCATGATAAGGATTTGTTTTGCTTTCAATTCTATATACAAATTTTTCTTCCAAGATTTCAAGTTGTTAGTTTTGTCTTTAAACATACTTTTTCAAACCAGACACATTATATTAAAAGTGTAATCATATATCATATAACTGTTAGTTGTTGGAATGTTAGCCAGTAGCAAATCCAACAGCCAAAAATGCAGCTTTTAAACTAACAATAGCCATACATTTACTCTGTTAGATATATATGAATACACATTAGGTTAAGAGTGAACCATTGTCCACCTGCAGAAGCAATTTGATAAATCTGCTGCAGACGACTTTTGAAAACATTGTGACAAAATAACAAATTGTTCATGATGAGCAATTTCTCCTTCTGCCACAATGTTTTCAACTCTATACTATTATAATACTGTATTGAACATTAGTTTTCCATAAATTGTTCATATTTTACTGGGTATGCTTTCAAAGAAGTCTTCCGCAAATTTGTTGTATGTGGGAAAGGGTTTATGATATGCACTGTTTGATTACAGACTTGTCCTATGAATCAGAAGATGACAACTTCCCATTTATAGACTATGATGAATACGACGCTCAGGTGTTTAGAATGCCACAGAAGGCTCAACTTGGGTAATTAACATTGCTAACAATTACATTTTTGATATGTTGTTTCTAGGTTCGTCTCCTTTGAAAATATCTGCAGAGGAAAAAATACATTTCTTTTTGAAAAATTGAAATGCTATGATTATTTTTTCCTAAGTAATTTGCATAGAAAACAACAGGAAAAATTGAAAGTACAATTCTGACATGGTGATGTTATTATTTTGGGAAAAGAAGAATTGATTGTTTATTCCTTTTGGTCCACTGCCGAACTTGGCCTGACTGTATAGTTACCTTTCTTTGTCTGTCCATCATAATAATGTTTCCCCTACTTTATGGATGCTTTTAATTGTTTTCCCTGTCTGTCAGTCTTGGTTTCTGCTCAATGACAGGAGTTCCATAGAACACAGAGTCTTCACACTACATAGGAGGATTGGTCATAACCCTTTCCATCATACAACAATTCTGCAGCAGACGACTTTGAACATGTTATGTAAAAAAAATAGAAAATCTCTATAATTGAATGGATAACCTATGCCTAAAAGTGGAAAACATTGTGGCAAAAGGAGAAATTGCTCGTTTTGAGCAATTTCTTCTTTTGTCACTATGTTTTCAAAAAGCTGTGTGCTGCAGAGGCATCAATATGAGGGAAGGGTTAAGTAGTACATGATCCTTATTGGTTTTCGGGTCACTGGGTCAAAGATCAAGGTCACAGGGGCCATAAAGGTCATATCTGTTTTCACTCAATATCTCAAGAACCCTTTGACTAAAAGTCTTCAAACTTTACAGGATAACTGGATTAACTTAGAAGATGACACTTAATGGTTTTTGAGTCAAAGGTCAATGTCGCAGGGGCTGTAAACATCAAATATGTATCTGGTCAATATCTCAAGAACCTTTTTGACCCTGTGTCCTTGAACTTCACAGGATGATTGGACTTCATGAGAAGATGACAACTAATGTTATTGGGTGGTCACTGGGTCAAAGATCAAATCTGTTTCTGCTCAATATCTGAAGAACCCTTTGACCTGGAGTGTTTAAAGCTTTCCCACATATAAACGCTCTCTGATGCCTCTGCAGCAGAAGACTTTTGAAAACATGTTGGCAAAAGGAGGAATTGCTCAAAACAAGCAGTTTCTCCATTTGCCAACATGTTTTCAATTTTTTTTTTTTTTTGTACCTTCATTTATAGGAATTTTCTAGGTGTTTGCGAATATGCTTTCAAAGTCATCTGCTGCTGGTTTGCTGTATTTTGGAAAGGGTTGAAGTTCACAAGATGATTGGATCAAATTCAAATATTTTTTTGCTGAATATTTTCAAAATCCTTTGATTCAAAGTCTTCAAACTTTACAGGATGACTGGCCTATATGTGCAGATGACCTTATGACTGTGATATGGGGTAGACATTATGCTTTTTTTGTATAGTGGCATTTTGATGCATCTGCAGCAGCAGACAGCTTTTTAAAAAGCACTCGGTGACAAAAGGAAAACTTGCTTTTAAAGAGCAATTTCTCCTGTTGCCACAATGTTTGCAACTATTATATAATTAATTTATTTTTTAGAAAGATATTCCATATAATTGCCAAGACATTTTCCATGTTGTCTGCTGCAGATGTGTTGTATGAGGGATAGGATTAGGATAAATAAAACACATTGAACATGTAATACAGGCTTATTTCGAAGTAAAATACAATTAATATATTTTTTTTTTTCAAAATCCAATGATGCATGTCATTATTATTTTAGGGTTGGCACTGGCAGTTTGAAAAGAACGAAGGCAAGTAAAAGAAAACAGCATCCGCAGACATTTGCTGAGGCCAAACTATATCATGTTCCAAGGACACACCATATTTCCGACGACGTGTCTGTGTTGGAAAAAATAAGTGAGAGGAAATCAATGTTCGACTCTTCCCCCGCCATGTCATATACCTCTCAATCAGGCAGTAATGATGAGCTGTCTTCATCTCTAGGCTGCCTTCCTTTCTCAGGTAATTTTTACCTCATTTAACCCTTTCCCTCATACGACAATTCTGCAGCAGACGGCTTTTAACTTATTTTGTCAAAACATAGAAAATCTCCATAGTTGAATGAATAATCTATGACAAAAAGTGGAAAACATTGTGGCAAAAGGAGAAATTGCACGTTTTGTGCAATTTCTTCTTTTGTCACTATGTTTTCAAAAAGCTGTCTGCTGCAAAGGCGTCAGAAAGCGTCTATATGAGGAAAAGGGTTAATTAATCATTTCCCACAGACAGACGCTTTTTGACGCCTCTGCAGCAGATGTGTTTTGAAAACATCGAGGCAAGAGGAGAATTTGCTCATGATGAGCAATTTCTTCTTTTGCCAAAATGTTTAAAACTTTATACACAAAGTGTTTAAAAATTTATAGAGAGCTACCGTCTTGTTGACTAAATGTTTTCAAGATCATCTTCTAAGCGTGTCTGAGAGCATAAAAACACTAGTCCATGAAGCGTGAAAAACCTTGTTTATCTCAAGTGTCATACTGCAGTGTTAATTTACAGGCTCGATTGGCTGCGGGTCATCGGATTATCAGTAAACCCTGGAGTGTGTGTTATAAACTTCGATGACTGTGCAGCTAAACTTATCACCTTTCATTATACCCTTTAATTGCCCCAATTTAGAATGAAAACAGCTAAGTTCAATGCCGTTATACTTTTCGGTGCATCCAATTTTTTAAAAAAACCGACATGTTTATTAATATAATTATAAATCTAATAGATTTGTTTACGCTGGTCATATTATTGTCGATGCGTTATATTTAATCAAATCAAATAGTTAAACGAAATAATTATATATCTTATTCATACTTAACATATTGTCTTGTGGAAGACAGTGGTGCAGAGGTAGAGCGTCGGCCTCTCACATCAAAGGTCCCTGGTTCGAGTCCCGTGATGAGCGGGTCCTGACTTTGGGATTTTTCCACACAATCGGCGCGAGTACTGGTTAAGTATCCAGGAAGCAGACATCGAGCGTGATTAATATAAGCTTAAAGCTTGTTTCGCAATCGATTTAAAATAAATAAGTTTAAACTAACATATAGGGATTTGGGTGATATATATTTTTTTTCTTCGTTTAGTCAATTTTACGAGTGTTGGAAGGAAATAAAATTGCGGATGATTCAAATTTATCGCTGATGTGAATTCAATTTTCATTTATTATTAAGGTGGTTTTTAGACGTCGTTTACAAAACAAATGACAGATGATAAAATGAGCAAGTACTTGTCTAAATGATTTGGACTAGTTAAACACAGACTTTTTTTTGTTTAGCTGGAAGGGTTTCCGGAAATTTACTTTCACTTTGGTAATTATATGCAGACTGTGTCACCGGGGGTCGAGATGTTTCGTAACCTTTCCATTTCGTAACAGAAAAAAATGGCGGTTTCATAATTGAACCGTTTAGTACCCAGAAAATCATATCAAGAAAGTGTTTGGCTCAAAGATATTGATCATGATCAGAAGTGTTAGATTTCCAATATAAACTTCAATAACCTTATGATGTGTAGTTGAGATTTGAAGAATTCCTCTCAATGATAAACAATATTTATATCTATGAAAGTGTTATCATGGAGTACAGTTGAAAACATTGTGACAATATAAGAAATAATTTTCAAATCTCGGCTATAGATTAATAGAAAATGCTTCTGCAAGTGGGAAAAGGTTAAATGACTATACATGTATAATTCTTCACTAAAATACGGTACACATGACTACATTGTGACATATAAAGTGTCTTATCATAACTGTTGTTATGTTTAATATTTGCTTCTATATGTTATCATATTTAAATTCAGTTTGCATCGTGTGTCTTGCTTGTGTATTGGCAGAATGTGTATGTGTACAAGCATATTTATGTGTATTAAATATATTTGAGTTCATATTACCAAGTGTGTATGAAAATGTATATATGAGCATATGTATATACACTGGAATGCGGATAATTCGCAAAAGGATACAACGCGATATCCAGTAGAACGTGATGGTGACTTGGCTCCCGTTGCAATCTTGAAGAAAGAGCCTATTTTCCTTTTTATTTTGAAAATTTAACCCATCTAAAAATACAACTTCAAAAAAAAAAATCCAAAAGAAACGACAAATAATTCTGAAAAACATGGTAGTCGTTGCAAAACTGGAAAATAATACATTATAGATGAATAATGAACAAACCTGATTTTATAAATAAAAAAATTCCAAAGAGAAAATAACAACTAAATACACGTAGTCCAAATTCAAGTAATACTATTGCTCCTAAATAATTTTCTTATTCTATAAAAATATAAAAGTGCTAAAATCGAACAAAGGGTTTTCTCGGTGTCAGGTGTTTTTCTAGTCCAGGCAGTAAACATCAAGGTGAATTACTTCACTATTAACCGTATAAGATTGAGCCGCGACAAATGAAAAACACCCATATAAATTAATGTCAAATTTACGATCCAATTACTAAACTGCACATAATCTTTTTTTTATGACGTAGCTCATTTGTGGGGGAAAATTGCTATGCTTCAATGATTTACGGAAAATAAAGGTCACTAAATTGATATCACCCTAACCCATTTGCACACGCATTTTGATGCATCTGAAGCAGACTTCTTTTGATAGCGTTGTGACAAAAGGAGAAATTACTACATTTGTTTGAAATTGGATAAATTAACTTTGAATTGAAAAGGATTTTAAAGGGTATGAACATACATATTTTATTTTTCCATTGTTTAACAACTTTGAAACTAGAAAAAAAATTGAGGAATAGAAAGGAAAGGATGCATCACTGTTAAGTGATTATGCTGATAACAAGCAGTTTCTCTTTTTCTCACAATGTTTTCAAACATTGTCTGCTACATCTGGATTTAAAGCTATAAATACGTGGTTTTGAAAATTATTTTTCTTTTAAGAGATAACAATGTAAGGAATGGAGACATTGTTTTCGATTATCCATTTGAAAGCAGTAGACGATATTCAAAACAAGCGCACATTGCAAATGGCGGTTTTGTTTTTCACAACCCTCTATATTAGCCAATTTCGAAACAAAATCAAGGGATGATTATATTCGTAGTACAGCAACAGTATATGCACATATAGACACCATATTCTGGCCTGTTAAAAAAGATTAGCTTTTGAGACATTTTTCATCTCCATTGCATGCAGTTAAAATGTGGAGATTAACTAGTATCCGGTTTTGGCATGCTGAGGCATATTACTTGTGATTGCTTTAATTTCTAATGGTTATTCGCAATCGGATTCCAATGCATTCGGATTCCAACGCAATGCTAGACCTTGGACCCCTAATATCGCGTTATACTGGAACTCCAGTGTACCAATGTTTTGAGGATTAAATTGTATTTTTCACTGTTGTATGCTTTACTTACCACATGGGTCAATGACCTTCTGTTGAAATTTGAATAAAACTTGAAACTTGATTATTATTACAGGAGAAAAAGCTCTTGCGCGAGAAATGCCCGAGTTTGAGGACCTAGGGAAGCGTCAGATTGTCGGAAGTGCAGGTTCACCAGTGGGTCATCGTAAATTACAACAGTTCATCAAACAACATAGAGCAGCACTCATTAACCCTTTTGCACCTTCTAAAATGCAGTTTAAAATGACGTCTAACCGTCGTCGCTGGGTTCATGCATTCCCAATGGGTAAGCAAGTTTTTATTTTACCCTTTCCCACTTACTTCAAATTTGCAGCAGAGTTTGAAAAATATTTAGGTAAAAACATGAAAAATCTCCATAAAAGAAAGTTTATAATCAAATACAATTGAAATCAATTTGGCAATAGGTAAAATTGTTAATTATAAAAAAATGAAGATATTATATGGTCAAAGTTGTCCGAATAACCTTAATAAGGCGAAGCACCCAATTGTTTTAAAATACTGTTATGTGATGGACTGGAAAAAAATGGATATGTGAACTGGCCACCATTATATGACTGATTTCTATTGTATAAAATAGCATTAAAACTGACATAGTTTTACAAATAACTTATTATGTGGTAATTCATTCTTAAACTATTCCAAATTACTGCCTATGTTCTGTAGTTATGGATTGTTGGGAATATTGCTATTTGCTTTTCTACTCAAAAACCATCTTGTATGTGTCTATATTTCCGTCACGTTGGCCAGTGCCTGCAGAGTTTCATACCTTTTTTAACAACATCACGAGATGATGACATGTCAGTTACACATAATAACATGACATATTACAACATAAGACAACATAAGACAGCTGTGGCATTCCATATTACTGCATCTACAGCAGTGTTATCTAGTGCAGATTTGATGTTTGTGAGAAAGGCTGATGAGAGTATGTTATGGTTATAGCTATCATGTAAAATGTTTTTCCCATAGATCCACATGGGGCAGCCGTCCAGACGCATCATGTACATACGTACCAATATCAAGAACACCATGAAGTTGATGACGACATGCATGAACCTACACCAGAGGTTATTGAGGTATGTTGCTGTATGGAAAAAAGTACATTCCTTTCAAGCTGAATGAATGAATGAATTTATATTGTTTTATGGCGCATCGACAGCTAAGGTCATTTAGCGCGCAATTAAATTTAATTATTCATGATCCCTGGGTAAACCAGTACTAGGCTAGAAAATGTGCCTTGCCCAAGGGCACTCCACCATGACCGTAGTGCCGCGACTGGGGATCGAACCCGGGACACCCGGTTTTGAAATCCCCGACGCCAACCACTCGACCACAGCGGATTCCTCCCCTCCTTTCCAGCTGAACATCTAGGCAAAATCTGTATAAATTTAAATAGAATCATTGAATAAAGTTGAAAACATTGTGGCAAAGGGAAAAATTGCTCATTATATAGATTAAGTAGCTATTGATGCTGGTATCATGTTTAACCCTTTCTCGAATAAATAAAATCTACAGCAGACAATTTGAAAATAACAAGGCAAGAGTTTTGAAAAGCTGTATAATTGAAAGTGTGATTGTGAAATAGTGTCATGAACAAGATTTATGTTCTACTCCTACTTGACAACCAAATCATCCTGTTTTCCACTGAAATATTCCACTGACACAGTTGACTGACGATGTCTCTAAATTTTAAAATGTGGGTGTAAAGGAAATATGACCAGTATGTGAAATTACAATTAATCCATCTTCCCATAATGTTTTCTCCTCTAGAATTATTTTGACTTTCTATCTATAAATTAAATGTTCAAAAGTAGCATAACAATGGGTTCGTGCAAAACAGTTGTAAAGCTGGGTCAACTGATGTCAAATGCTTTCTCCTGTCAAAAAGAAATGAGCGGAAATGAGAAAATGTATCCATTCATATAAATTTTGTGATTGAACCTTATTTGATTGTCATTGATATTACAATATATTTTTCTTGACAGGCTGCTCATTTAGCTGTAAGAGCCAGGAAAGAACAAGGAAATGGGAAAATGAATACAAGCTTCAATGATAGTTTGAGGTAAAACTTATATTTATTCTTAGGGGAATACTTAAACATGTTCTTACAAAATCAATTACAAGCTGTGACATGTTTTTTTAGGTCCAGAAACAAATACTTTTGCTTTGAGACTTCCTACATTTATTAGATGTCATCGCATGACCTTGCAAGACAAAAATCCCATTTTTTACTGAATTATGCCCCTGTATGGACTTTTGGTGAAAGTTTTGCATGCAATGCCTTTCTCACAAACCACAGATGCTACTGCTTTGAAACTTGACACCCTTATTGGACGTCTTTAAATTACCTATCAGGACAAGTCCCATAACTCTACATCAGATTTTTACTCAATTATACCCCTTTCGGGAATTGATGACCAAGTACACGCACGTTTGTCGACATTCACTGTCCAATCAAAAACAATAAACATGGATTACGGCCATATTTTGCATTAAATTCACCCAAGACTTATCCAACTTGTCCAGCTTTGCATTTGGAAGAATTCATAGTCGATTATAGGAATATCAAGATAAACATGTTGAGTCGGGCACCCTGCTGAATAGAGCCTAGTCAGATAGCATGTAGCTGGCCAGGCTCATAAGTGTGGCACATGCTTTGAACAAACTGGTTCCAACAGGTACAGGTTTATGAATTCGTATTTTGTAAGGAAAAATGACTGATTATTTAATTATTAAACCAAATTTAATAATTTTTTAGTTGTCTGGTTTGAAAGGAACAAATTGATCTTTTAAGAAATTTTCCCTTTCCATATTTGTTTTTAAACAGTTGTCTACTCCGAAGGCATCGAAAGTCATCTTTATAAAGGAGAAAGTTGAAATATATAACAGCTCTATATGTTTAATGAGGATTTTCTTATTATCCTTTCTTATCATTTCAGTTTTGATGATTCTGTCAGTTTAAGAAATACATCACCAGGCCACAGATATTATGAATTAGGTAAGTGCTTATCTATCCAATTAACCCTTTCCCACCCGCAGACATATTTTGACGCAATAGCAGCAGACGACTTTTGAAATCATTGTTGCCAAAGGTGAAATTGATCATTATGAGCAATTTCTCCTTTGGCCACAATGTTTTCAACTTTATTTAACAATTAAGCTATCTTTTATGGAAAATTTTCAGGTTTTTGTCACTATGTTTCCAAAGTTGTCTGCCGCAGATTTGTTGTTTATGCGAAAGTGTTTACCTTTTCCAGTGTAGAGTGAATATGCAGCAGACAACTTTGAAAACAACTCAATTTTATTTGGCATTGAAATAATTTAGTAAAAAATATGGAAAATCTCTATAAATGAAAGAATGAATATCGAATGGAGTTGAAAACATTATGGCAAAAGAAAAATTTATCGACATAAAGCCATTTCTCATTATTCCACATCTTTTAAATTGCTGCAGATGTTTTTGCATGTTGGAAAGGGTTAACGCTTTCCCACATACAACAAATGTGCAGCAGACGACATTGAAAGCATCATGGAAAACTAATGGAAGCTCTCTTTAAATAAAAGAAGAATTGAATATTGTTAAAATCGTTGTGGCAAAAGGAGAAATTGCTCATTATGAGCAATTTCTCCTATTGCCTCAATGTTTTCAAAATTTGTCTGCTGTAGAGGCGTCAGAATAAGTCTATATGTGGAAAAGGGTTACGAATAGGTGAAGAGTCAAAGAACCTTAAATCTGACTTCATTTATTTGACTTTATTAATCTGACTTCATTAATCTGACTTTTCATTAATCTGACTTCATTTATTTTGACTTTATTAATCTCACTTCATTAATCTGACTTTTCATTAATCTGGCTTCATTAATCTCACTTCATTAATCTCACTTTTCATTAATCTGACATTATTTATCTTACTTTTAATTAATCTTACTTTATTTATCTTACTTTTCATTAATCTGACTTCATTAATCTTACTCCATTAATCTTAATTCATTAATCTTACCTCATTAATCTGACTTCATTAATCTTACTCCATTAATCTTACTTCATTAATCTTACTTTATTAATCTGACTTCATTAATCTTACTTTTAATTAATCTGACTTTATTTATCTTACTTTTAATTAATCTGACTTTATTTATCTTACTTTTCATTAATCTGACTTTATTAATCTTACTCCATTAATCTTACATCATTAATCTTACTCCATTAATCTTACTTCATTAATCTTACTTCATTAATCTTACTTTATCAATCTGACTTCATTAATCTGACTTTATTTATCTTACTCATTAATCCAACTTTATTAATCTGACTTTGTTTATCTTAATCATTAGTCTGACTTCATTAATCTGACTTCATTAATCTTACCTCATTAATCTGACTTCATTTATTTCTCTTTAACAAATCAGGGAGAAGCATATCACAGAGGGACAAACAGCAGAGATCATATCTGTGGGGCCCAACTGGAGAGCAAGAGTGGTCCCCTGAATTGACTACAGGTATGTCTTTCCATTAACTGTTTAGATCCATCAAATGAATACTTTACCTTTCCACACCCAAAAAAGATATTTATAATTACATGTTTCAAGTGTCTTGTAATACAGTTGTAATGCAAATTTATTTCATGTTTTCAATGGATAATTGAGAAATAATGTGTTTATCAAGAAAGCAAAGTGTGAAGCTTTTGCAGCAAATGACTTTCAAAATTTAGTTATTTTTTTCTTGAAATTATTAGCTTGACTATTCGAAGAATATGAGAGCTATATAATTACAGTCACTTGTGCGTCGGCGTTGTAACTTTGGTTAAAGTTTTGTATGCAAGGCTTTTTCTCACAAACCACAAATGCTATTGCATCATCAATTGACCTTGCCATAACTTATCAGATTTTGACACAATTATGCCCCTTTTTTGACTTGGATGTTTTGGTTAAAGTTTTGCATGCAAGGCTTTTTCTCACAAACCACAGATGCTATTGCTTTAAAACTTCACACACTTATTTTTTTACACAAGTTTTGCATGCATGTTACTATCATGCACATATCTCAGTGACCACTCAGGGATTGATTTAAAACTTCAATATAGTCTTTAAAGGTATCAAACAATCAGGTTAGTGTAACTCCTGACTGAATTTATTATAAATTATGGCCCTTTTTGAAGTCGTAAATTTGGGTTAAAGTTTTGCATGCAAGACCTTTTCTCACAAACAGCAGATGCTATTCAAACATGACTTATCCAACTTGATTTATAGTGCTATACTATCAAGCTACTATCTAAGTAACAACAGTTATTGTTGTCTATAGTATCAAATGGCCATATAGTCGAGCATGCTGTCTTGCGGACAGCTCTTCTTATTTTTTAACATTGTCTCGAAGGCATCAAAAGTCAAGGGAATGGCTTAAGAGTTTTCCAGTTTATTCAGGATTAAGAAGGAATAAATCTGCTTCTGAAATAATGTTCATCTCAGGGGGGTAATATTTGAGAAATGAGCCTGTCCATGTGAAACAGTACAAGTGGGCATGTCTACACAGAATTGTGTTTGTTATATATGTGCCAAGCCCCAGTAGCTCAATCGGTAGCAAAGAGAGCTGTCAATCCAGGGGTTGTGAGTTTGAATCCCAGCTTGGCCAACATTCTTTCCTACGTTAGACAAAAGTCACTGTGACAAGCGCCATTCGTTTTTCACAAATGGGCTAACAGCCTATGTTGAAAAGCAGCAAGTTGCTTGAAAAGGCTGTTGTTTGGAGTAGTGGTGTGAGAAAGCCAGGAAACACATGAGTAGGTGATCCGGCCACCGTGATATGATTGGCAAATTGTTGAAAATGGCGTTAAACCCCAATCAATCAATAGTTAATCAGTTTAGTATAACGAAGATCTAGATTCACAAATACCTACCTGTACCTTTTCCCATGGACATGCTCAAAATTTCCTTTTTAAAGCCGAAAGCTTTTTCTCTATTTGAGACAAGAGCTTGAAAAAAAGAATAAAGAAGTTGTACTGAAACCATTGTGTCAATTGGGATTAAACTTCACAGAAAGCATCCTCTCAATGACCTCACCAGAATTTCTTTACATTTTTGGCGATCCATGCTGAATTCTGGTTTCCATCTTAACCAAACGAAAATAACTCTAAAATTCTTCTTCTCCCTAACAGGTTAGCCGATTTTCAAATAATTTTATAGACAAGTTCCTTGGGTGACCCTTTATCAGATTCCTCCAAGCCATGTTGATTGGTCAAAAAACATAGCGGACAGGGGGCGGGTTTTGCCTTATATGGCTATAGTGGAAACTTAAAAAATCTTCTCCACCGAATATGTAAGGACGATTTTCAAATCATTTTGTAGAAATGTTCTTTGGGTGACCCTTCAAGCCATGTTGATTGTTAAAAACCATGGTCGCCAGGGGCAGAGCTGTTTTGCCTTTTATGGTTATAATGGAAACTTTAAAAATATTCTCCTCCGAAACTGTTTGGCCAATTTTCAAATAATTTTGTAGAAATGTAACTTGGCTAACCCTCTATCAGATTCCTTTAAGCCATGTTGATTGGTCAATAAATATGGTCACCAGGGGGCCGGGCTGTTTTGCCTTATATACAAAACTTTAAAAAAAAAATCAGGTGAGCGATTCATATTCTGATTGATGTCACCAGGTATTAACCCTTTCCCTCATACGACAATTCTGCAGCAGACGACTTTGAACATATTTTGTCAAAACATGGAATATCTCTATAATTGAATGGATAACCTAAACGTGGAAAACATTTTGACAAAAGGAGAAATTGCATGTTTTGTGCAATTTCTTCTTTTGTTACTATGTTTTCAAAAAGCCGTCTGCTGCAGAGGCGTCAGAAAGCGTCTATATGAGGGAAAGGGTTAACACTTTCCCACATACAGACATTCTCTGATGCCTCTGGAACAGACGACTTACGGAAATGTTATAATGAGCAATTTCTCCTTTTGCCACAATAATTGTTCTTTCATTTATAGAGTGTTTCCCTAAATGTTTTCAAAGTCGTCTACTGCAGATTTTTTGTATGTGGGAAAAGGTTAATCAGTTTAGTTTAACAGTTCAGATTGGTCCAACAAGAGCCTATCAGCGGTCTAGACAAGGGGGTTAACTCGTCTCTGCCCTGCAATATCTCTCTTATTACCGAAGCAAACCCTATGAGGTGGGTGCTGGAAAGAATCATATTACTGAGATGACACCTCCAAGTACCCACAGCATAGATTAAAGGATCAAAAAAGTATTCTAGAACATGGATTAACCCTTTCCCTCATACGACAATTCTGCAGCAGACGACTTTGAACAACAAATAGAAAATCTCTATAATTAAATGGATAACCTATGACTAAAAGTGGAAAACATTGTGGCCAAAGAAGAAATTGCTAATTTTGAGCAATTTCTTTTTTTGTCACTATGTTTTCAAAAAGCTGTCTGCTGCAGAGGCGCTAGCAAGCGTCTATATGAGGGAAAGGGTTAATTACATCCCTTTTCTAGAGCTCTTGCCCTGTATCCAAAGTTCATGAGCCTAGATATTCAAGGAACTGCTCTGAAGAAATAAAATAAAAATAAAATATAATATAATATAATATCTTGCCTTACTGAATGATTTATTTCATCCCCTTTACCAACAAAAATACTTTGCCAACACAGTGATAAATTGTTCCTGTGTATTCTATTGTTCTGATATTTCGATCTCTAAAAAAACTGGGGTATTTTGGACATTATACGCATGACTACAAATATGTTTTAAATGCATTTTTATTATGTAAGTTATAAGAAGAATCTTTTTAGGTCAGAGTAAAGTTGAAAGTTTCTCAGTTGACTGCTAGTATATGGTCATTTGAGAAAAGGGTGAGAATAATGATGTCACAAACATAGGATATATACAAAAGGTTGGAATCCCCGACGGTATTAACCAAAATTATATTTTCTTCTGTGTAGATTTTACTTGTTCTATGACGGTGTTGCCTCCAGTTTTATCACTTTTCCTTGACCTAATTTTCAGGGTTAGATTGGCGACCCCTCGATGATCATGAAATATCGCAGACAGAATCAAGGCTTATAAAGCCAATTCTAACTGATGATGTAGAAAACACTTTTTGCGCGGGAATAAGTAAGACAGTTGTATAGTGTCTGGCATGGCTTCTTTGCATGAGTATTTTTTTTATCTGTATAGTCTCTAACGTTCTTTGATTATTTCCTTATTTCTTTGAGCAAACACATTTTTCAACCCTGATGCACATAACATGCCTGTCAGTGTTGGGTAGGTTGGTTGGTGGGTCAGATGTCTAGGTATTATTAATATTTCGATGACCTGTCAGCAGATAATTAATGAGATATTGTGGAAAAAAGTGAATTTTCCCTTATAAGGAGCACATTCCCCTTTTCCCTCAATGTTTTCAGCTTGTAGCAAAATTATACCTTTAATATTTCTAGATTGAACAGTTTGTTTTCCTATTGTTGAAACCTTTTTCTAACTTCAGCAGTATTTTCACACATTTGCAGACAGCTTTTGAAAAGAATCACCATATTTTCCACTCTATCCAATAATTATATTTTCATTTATGGATCGGTTCCTTTTATTTTCAAGATGTTTTCAAAGTTGTCTGCTGTAGTCCAAGGTTTTTAATCAGGCTTCATAAATGTCTTGCAAGATTTAGGTCTTGATGCATATTTATTTATTAACCCTTTTCCGCATTCAAACAAATGTGCAGCAGACAACTTTGAAAACATATTGGCAAAAATGAAAATAATTTCCGTAAATGAAAGTTTGATTAGTGAATAGAGTTGAAAACACTGTTGCAAAAGGAGAAATTGCTAATGATCATCAATTTCTCCGTTTGCCTTAATGTTTCCAAAAGTCGTCTGCTACAGACGCATCAAATGTTTTGCTTTGACCAAAGTAAATAGAAAACTCTATACTCCAAATCTGCAGCAGTTGACTATATAAAAACAATTCTATAAATAAAAGTAGAGCTGAAAACATTGTGGCAAAAGAGAAAGCTGTCTTTTGTGAGCATGATCTCCTTTAGCCACAATGTTTTCAAAATGTCATCAACAACAGATGTGTCAAAATGTGACTGCAAGTGGGAAAGGATTTAACAAAAATGTTTTGCCAGCTTGAAGTTCTGTTCTGATTTTGATAATTTATTTCCTGCATTGTTGAAGTTATGGCAGATAGACATGTAGCTTTATCATTCCATGTGCTTATTAACCTTTTCCGACATTGAACAAATCAGCAGCAGATAACTTTGAAAATATCTAGCCAAAAATGTGAAAAATCTCTCCCTCCAAATGAAAGTATTATTATTGAAAGAAGTTGAAAACTTGTGGCAAATCGAGAAATTGCTCATAATGATCAATTTTCTCCTTTAGCCACAATGTTTTCAAGAGTTGTCTGCTGCAGAGGCTTCAGAAAGTGTCAGTATTTTGGAAGTGCTTGGGTTTTCGTTTTAAATATTTAGGTAGATTATTTTTTATTATACTCCCCTTTGACCAATTTAGTCAGTCAGTTGTTCACTCACAGAGACCTTGAATTAACCCTTTCCCACTTACAACAAATCTGCAATCTTGCAGCAGACAACTTTAAAATCATAAAAACAAAAATGTTGAAAATGTCTATAAATGACACTTTAATTATTGAAAAGTGTTTAAAACATTGTGGAAAAAGAAGAAATTGCTTGTTTTGAGCAATTTCTTCTTTTGTCACAATGTTTTCAAAAAACCATCTGCTGCAGAGGCGTCAGAAAGCGTCTATGTGTGGGAAAGGGTTAAAAAGGCTTGTCCAATTGATATTTGCAGAATACGTGAGCCTAATGTCCTCAAAATTGGCATGGAGATTGGGCATCATGACCATGAGATGAACCCTATTGATTTTGAGGTCATCCATTCAAAAGTCAAGGTCGGTCAAAGTCACAGTGACCTTGAACATGTTCCTGACAATGTGACGTTCAGGGCATAATGTTTGACAAACCTACTAGATTTTGTTACTTTTAATTTGTGAAAAAATTTATAAAAACTAACAAAATATACATTAATATTTAATCATAAATTATCATTATATTGACTTATGCATGTTTTTTCATAGCTTTTACTTAGACACTCATAGACAATTAACAGAAATGCATTCATTGCTTACTATTTTGTGTGCAGATTTCATACTCATAACATGCACCTGTAATTTCAATAGAATTATATATTACAATAACATACTTATATCATATGAGGGGTGATCCCTGAATTAACAGAAAAGTTTTAAAAGTTTCTTTTTATTTATTTATTGAATTTGGTAATAGTTCCAGTTACTTTACCACTTTTCCGCATTTTTCGATGCAATCCTAGCAGAAAACTTTTGAAAACATTGTGTGAAAAAGAAGAAGTTGCTCATAATGAGCAATTTCTCCCTTTTGCCACAATGTTTTCTTTATTGTATAATAACTTAATCAAGTTGTAAACATTTTGGCAAAAGAGATAATTGCAGATCATGGGCATTTTCTCCTTTAGTCACAATGTTTTCAAAAATTTGTATGTACCGGTATGTGGGAAAGTGTTAACCCTTTCCCTCATATAGACTCTTTCTGACTCTTCTGCAGCAGACGGCTTTTTGAAAACATAGTGACATGAGTAGAAATTGCTCAAAACAAGCAATTTCTCCTTTTACCACAATGTTTTCCACTTTTAGTCATAGGTTATCCATTCAATTAAAGAGATTTCCATTTTTTGACCAAATATGTTCAAAGTCGTCTGCTGCAGAATTGTCGTATGAGGGAAAGGGTTAAATTTACAAAAGTGTAAAAAGAAGTGACAAAACTTGTGATACTTTTTTGTGACAATATGAATTATCCCTTATATCCTTCTGGCATTGCTTCATACTAGAAACCACTATACCCTCTTCCACAGTCAATAAATCTGCAGGAGACAAGATTGAAAACATCTTGGCAAAACTAGGAATCTTAAAATACAAATACATAGTAGAATTATTGAATAAAGTTGAAAACAATTACGGCAAAAGGAGAAATTGCTCTTTATGAGCAGCAATTTCTTCTTTTGCCTCAATCTTTTCTGCTGCAGATGTGTCAAAATGTGACTTAAGTGGGAAAGGGTTTACATCTTTGGTGTAGCAGAAAATAATGCTCATGATGACTTTTTTCTCCCTTTCAAACATTATTTCTGCTGTCCCTAAGTTATATTTTCATTTGTCTAAGATCTTACATTATTAACAGCATTATTTTATGGAAAATTATAACACTAAAATCAACATTTCAAGGAATATGTGGATAGCCTGTAATGCACAACAATTATTTGCCATCAGGTATTTGGTTGAACAAATTCTAGCTAAATTAAGCTTTCTTAAAACCCTTACCCACATGCAGAAACATGGAGAAATAACTCATAATAAGCTTTTTCTACAATGTTTGAAGTGACCTAGTGTACTAGATTTACTGCATCATTTAATTGTTTAGTCTACATCATATAGATTTTTGAAGCCAAGTAACATATGTGTTCTTGATAATTGATTGCTTTGCATCTACATTATATCCAAGATTATATGGCTTTAAGCATAATAGATAGATATACTGTATGTATGTATCAGCTTTACAAAATTAAATTTGCTTTGTTTTTTATGCCCCCGGAATCACCGATTCGGTGGGCATCTAGTTTTTGGCCTGTCTGTCTGTCTGTCTCTTTGTCTGTCTGTCGAAAAAACTTTAACCTTGACCACTACTTTTGAACCATAACAGGTATGGCTACCATATTTCACATGTGTATTCCTTGTGACATGACCTTTCTGTCAGTACCAACATTTTTGTTTTCTCAACTTTTCTTGGCGTAGGTGTCGGTGTCACACATTGGATAAGTTTTTTGTACCACCTCACTTTTTTAACCCTTTCCCTCGTATAGACATTTTCTGACGCGTCTGCAGCAGACAGCGTTTTGAAAACATAGTGACAAAAGAAGAAATTGCTCAAAACAAGCAATTTCTTCTTTTGTCACAATGTTTTCAACTTTTAGTCATAGGTTATCCATTCAATTATAGAGATTTTCTATTTGTTGACAAAAGATGTTCAAAGTTGTCTGCTGCAGAATTGTCGTATGAGGGAAAGGGTTAAAAAAAGAATTACAGATATTGCCTCTGAAGCTTCTTCACCAACATTACCTCCATCAACAGACAAGAGTACATAACTCTGTCAAGGTTTTTGTAAGAATTATGGCCCTGTTTTTACATAGAAAATACATTGAATCTGGGTAAAATCCAATTATTAACATAACTCTTTAGGCTGTGAAACTTGGAATACTTGTTTTACCATCATGACCTCTGGAGACAGGAGAAGGTAAATCTGTCAAGGATTTTTGTTTTCCCTTTTCCTGCCAAAAAAATTGTTTAATTGTCAAGCCCTAACAAAAGTTGAGCATGCCGTCTTATCAGATAGGATAAAAAAGTATCCATATCAGGTAAAGGAATAATGCTAAAAAATTATACAAGAAACAATGAAATTGTTATTTTCAATTTTCCCTTGACATTTCAATTTTCATTAAAAACCTAAGACAAGATTTGATGATAATAGATCAGATGTAGATTAAAAATGATATATGCTGTCAAAAAGGATAAATACACTTTAAGCTGCAGACACATTTGTTCATGTCAGCAGTAGACAACCTTTTAAAACATTGTGGCAAGAGGAGAAATTGCTCATAATGAGCAATTCCTCATTTTTAGCTCCACTGACTGAAAGCCAGTCGAGCTTATGTCATGGCGAATTGTCCGTCGTGGGTGCATGCGTTAACTTTTCCTTTAAACAACTTCTTCTGCCTAACCACTTGGCCAATTTGGTTGAAACTTCATAGAAACTCTCAATGTCCTCTCTTAAATTCCTTCAATTTTTTTTGATCCATCCAAAATTCTGGTTTCCATAGCAACCAAAAGAACGAAATAGTGAAAACTTAAAAATCTTCTTCTCCGAAAGTGTCTGGCTGATTTTCAAATAACTTTGTAGAAATGTTTCTTGGGTGACCCTTTATTAGATTCCTTCAAGAAATGTTGATTGGTTGAAAAGCATGGCCGCCAGGGGGCGGGGCTATTTTGCCTTATATAGCTATAGTGAAAATTTTAAAAATCTTCTTCTCCAAAGGTTTCGGCCCGATTTTCAAATAATTTTGTAGAAATGTTCCTTGGGTGACCCTTTATCAGATTCCTTCAAGAAATGTTGATTGGTTAAACAACATGGCCGCCAGAGGGGGCGGGGCTATTTTGCCTTATATGCATGGCTATAGTGAAAACTTAAAAAATCTTCTCCTCCGAAAGTGTTTGGCCAATTTTCAAATAATTTTGTAGAAATGTTCCTTGGGAGACCGACCCTCTATCAGATTCCTTCAAGAAATGTTGATTGGTCGAAAAACATGGCGGGGCTATTTTGCATTATATGGCTATAGTGAATACTTAAAAAATCTTCTTCTCCGAAAGTTACTGGCCGATTTTTAAATAATTTTGTAGAAATGTTCCTTGGGTGATCCTCTATCAGTTTCTTCAATCCAAGTTGATTGGTCGAAAATCATGGCCGCCAGGGGGCGGGGCTTTTTTGCCTTATGGCTATAGTGAAAACTTAAAAAATCTTCTCCTCCGAAAGTGTTTGGCCAATTTTCAAATAATTTTGTAGAAATGTTCCTTGGGAGACCGACCCTCTATCAGATTCCTTCAAGCCATGTTGATTGGTCGAAAAACATGGCCGCAAGGGGGCGGGGCTATTTTGCCTTATATGGCTGTTTAGAGATTTAATTTTTGCCTAATGGCCGTGGAGCGATACTGGCCCTCTTGGGCCTCTTGTTCCCAAATGTTTTTATATTCTGTTCTATAATCATTCTTTCATTTTCATAGATGTTTCCAAACTCATCCACTTGCACATTTGTTGCATGAAGAAAAGAAATAGAGAAATTATTGAAATAAATAATGTACTATTTTCAAGATGATCAGATGTAGATAAGAAATGATATATGCTGTCAAAACGGATAAATTCAGATTAAGCTGCAGACACATCTTTTCATGTCTGCAGTAGACAATATTTAAAAGAAACATTGTGGTAAGAGGAGAAATTGCTCTAATGATCAATTACATATTTTGCCCAAATGTTTTCTATTCTATTCTATAATCATTCTTTCACTTGCATAGATGTTTCCAAAGTCGTCTACTGCAGAAAATGTTTAGAGAAAGTATTGATATATTGATGAACTATTTTCAAGGTGTGGACTGGAAGTCTCTTACTATGCCGGCTTCTTTACCGATCACCACAGATTATCTACCCGACCTAGGTAGTCTCTGTAATGACTATGTTGTGTCGGACTACAGTCTACTACCAGATGAAGTAAACAGTGACTATTATATGAAGTAAGTATCCATGAACAGTGACTATTATATGAAGTAAGTATCTGTGAACAGTGACTTTTATATGAAATAAGTATCCATGAACAGTGACTATTATATGAAGTAAGTATCTGTGAACAGTGACTATTATATGAAGTAAGTATCCATGAACAGTGACTATTATATGAAATAAGTATCCATAAACAGTGACTATTATATAAAGTAAGTATCTGTGAACAGTGACTATTACATGAAGTAAGTATCCATGAACAGTGACTATTATATGAAGTAAGTATCCATGAACAGTGACTATTATATGAAGTAAGTATCTGAACAGTGACTATTATATGAAGTAAGTATCCATGAACAGTGACTATTATATGAAGTAAGTATCCATGAACAGTGACTATTATATGAAGTAAGTATCTGTGAACAGTGACTATTATATGAAGTAAGTATCCATGAACAGTGACTATTATATGAAGTAAGTATCCATGAACAGTGACTATTATATGAAGTAAGTATCCATGAACAGTGACTATTATATGAAGTAAGTATCTGTGAACAGTGACTATTATATGAAGTAGGTATCTGTGAACAGTGACTATTAATTATATGAAGTAAGTATCCGTAAATAGTGACTATTATAAAAAGTATATATTTGGTAATATTGACTATTAAATGAAGTAAGTATCTGTAAATAGTGACTTTTTTTATAAAGTTAGTATCCATAAATAGTGACATGTATGAAGTAAGTATTTGTAAATAGTGACTATTATATGAAGTTATAGTATCTATTAATAGTGACTATTTTGTGAAGTTAGTATCTGTAAATAGTGACTATTATATTAAGTTAGTGTCCGTAAATAGTGACATATATGAAGTAAATATCCGTAAATAGTGACATATATGAAGTAAGTATCTGTAAATAGTAACTATTATATGAAGTAAGTATCTGTAAATAGTAACTATTATATGAAGTAAGTATCTGTAAATGGTAACTATTATATGAAGTAAGTATCTGTAAATAGTAACTATAATATGAAGTAAGTATCTGTAAGTAGTGACTAGTGTATGAAGTAAGTACTTGTATCTGTTTATAGTGACTATTATACATGTTTTCAGTATCTGTTTAAATATCTACCTGACCAGACTAGTTACGCTAATGACTATGTTGTACACAAATGTGCTGACTTGTCTGTCTTTATATTGGTGTAGCAGATTACACAAAGTCAGTATCAGCAGTCAAGGGTTAATATTTTTCCCATGTACAGACACTTTCTGATGCTTTTGCAAGAGATGACATTTGAAACATTGTGGAAAAAGTAGAAAATGCTTTATAATGAGTAAATTTTTTCTTTGCCACAATGTTTTCTAATTGTTCTTTCATTTTTGACTAAATTTTTTCATATTTGTCTTCTGCAGATTTGTGGTATGTTTAAAAGATTAAATGGCATTCTTGTTTTCATCAAAGTTTAATCAAGTTGGAAACATTGTGTATAGATCTGTCTGCATGCCAGAACTGTTAACCCTTTCCCTCATATAGACACTTTTTGACGCCTCTGCAGCAGACAGCTTTTTGAAAACATAGTGACAAAAGAAGAAATTGCACAAAACGTGCAATTTCTGTTTTCCACTTTTTGTCATAGGTTATCCATTCAATTATGGAGATTTTCTATGTTTTGACAAAACACATTCAAAGTCGTCTGCTGCAGAATTGTTGTATGAGGGAAAGGGTTAAAGAGACTTGTTCTTCGTAGTCTTCATTTAAGAAGAGTCCTTGAAAATATATTATTTAGCCTAAAACTACTTTTTGCAGCCAACCAAACCATGAGGATGAGAAGTACTACAGAAAACAACCCTTATCACACAAAGAAGTGTTCAGTGAACTTATATCACAGAGACTGGCACAGGTTAGTATCCATATTGTTTAACCTTTCCCCCATATACAGATGTGCAGTTTGACACATCTGTAGCAGACAACTTCTTTCTCCATTTCCAACAATGTTTTCTCCTGTAAATGTTAAAATTAAACTTTCATTTATTGAGATTTTCTAGGTTTTTGCCTAGATGTTTTTTAAAGTAATGGGTTAAAAAGTCTATGATGGAAAAATTGCCATTGTCGGGGAAGAATGTAATGTGGAGTCCTGGGTTGAGAAGGTTTAATTAAATACATGGGTAGGTGAACTGGCAGCTGTGATATAACTGAAATGTGGTTTAAATCTTAAAGATCCATTCAATCAAACATAAAGATTTTGAATTAATCTGTAATGTGGCGAAGAAATTTACACCAAATTAGAAATGTTTGTGCGAGATCAATGAGTCATTTAGTTGATTATTGAATATTTCAGGGTTTTCAGTTAATTGTGTCGGTAAAATCACAGACATTCCGCCCAGACATCACCTCTAGCCCAAGTATAGTCAGTCAGCGCGGAATGCTAAGTTCAAGTCCACAAGTTACACAAATCTTATCTGCTGGATTGATTAGGGCTAGGCCCAGAGAAGAACAAAGTGTAAGTATACAATTTATCTAAGGTTGAGTAAAAAACATCTGGTGTTTTTAAGAAATATTTATCATATAAAGTCATAAGATCAGTGGGGCTTCTACTCCTATTTTTCTCAAGCAGAAAGTGAATGCTCTCTTAAGGCTACTTTTTTTTTTATTGCAAATAAAAAATAATAAAATAATTTAAAGGGAAAATAGTTACTTTCTAGTTATCGAGCATATTTAATCCGTCAATCTAATAAAAATAAAATGCATTCAATGGCAATAAATTGTGTATAATCCAAAAAAAGCTTCTGTGTAGAGAAATGTAAATCTTTTCCTGCAGATTTGTTGTATGTTGGAAAGCGTTAAGATACAGAGTTGGAAAACATTGTGGGAAAAGGTAAAATTGCTCATTTGAGCAATTTTGCCTTTTCCATAAATGTTTGCCAACGGCTTCAGCTGTAGAGAGATGAAAGGTTGGCTGTATACATGTTAGTTACATTATTTTTCAGGAGGAGGTATATTTGAGTATTGGTAGAATATTCCACAAGTTATCACTGATTGGACCCACTATAACCGTCACCCGGTATAGACCTAGGTAACTGAAGGTGTATTACAGTTGAGACTCAGTTTAGTCTTTGCATACGCACAGCCTCTTTAGCAATCTGACTTAAGTACATGATCTGACCAAATGTATGATCTGATGGCGATCAGTTCGAATTCATCTTCTTGTTTAATGGGATTTCCAATATCGCTATTTTTAGATCCACCAAGCTATTTTTATTTGAACCAATCAGAGGACTAGTTTCAACAAACGTTTGGCTTAACCTTCAAAATGGCGTCAATTGACGAAGTTGATCAAATTTAAAATAGACCATTTAAAACCATAGCAAAGAACACTTCGATGCTGTATGGTCAGGGAAAGACTGTATCGGTGTTTTGCCTCATTTCCACATTTGTAGCCATGATGCGGTCGTCATAAGAACTATACACACGTGTAAATCACTATGAAAATTGGGATCCCATGCTAAATATAGATTTTTTTTTGGTAAATATAGACTTTTACTTTCACTTTCAAAAACGGGAAAGCAAGGTTCTGATTGGCTGGCGGAAAAGTCGTCTGAACGTGACCCTCTATCGGTTGTCCTCAGATCCTATGCGTAGCGTTAATAGGAGATGATTTTAATGAGATTGCCTCTTTAGTGTCTTCACTGTCCGCCTTTATGTTAAAAAGTCCAAAATGCATCTTCTGACAAAAAACTTTATCTTGCAACCAGCAAATTATCGGATAGTTAAAGCCTGCATGATAACCTGAATAGTTATTACTCTGATATTTTTAGCTTGTTTGTTTTTTGAAGAAAAAAAGTTGTGGTATTGTTATACCCTTGGCATTGTCGTTGTCTGCGTCGTCACTACACAACACAAGTTTTTATAATAATTCTTAAAACTGAAAGTTTTGCAATGTGTCATCAACATGTCTACCCACAACAGTGATGGTATCCTTTTCCAAAAATGAATATTTCCAGAGTTAACGACAATTAAGCTTCACAATTATGCAATTTTCAGAACACATTGGTTGACATACATGTTGACCTACTGTGTGTTTTGAAGGGACGGCCCATCCACAATTTGTACACTTCGATTAAGTATTTATTCAAATTATTATTGCTGGCTGTGTAAAGGTATTTTGTCACACAAACATGAAAAATTTAGTAAGTAAAAATCCAGAAATATGGAATTAAACTTTTCAGCTTCCCTATGTCCAATGTACACAATGTAATTCAGCTAATTCCCACGCATGTAAATTCTACTTAAAATAAATGAAACTGGAAAATGTTTTAAGATAAATAGAATATTGACGTCCCATATGAACTTTGTCTCGCCAAAGGCTTAACAATTATCAGTTCTCCAAACTTTGCCATATAAATATTATATTAATAATGTCAACCATGTAATATTCTCTATAAACACATATATTAAAAGATAGTCTGTAGTAAACTGCCCTACCATTACATTATGGGGTCAAGCATACACAAATAATGGCAGCATCATTTGGTAATTGTGTTGCAAGTAAAAGGCAATCGAGACTACATTTTTGTTGACCAACCGATTTTCATTATTTATGTATTGATTCTAAACATCAAGTTGTAATGGTCCAATGTAAAGTTTTCGAAAAATCAGTTGTATATTTACTAAAACTACATATGCAACAGTGAGATATAAGGGGAGGTGACCTATTTATTCACCATTGTTGGTTCATATCAGACATACTAATTTACTATAGTATGCGGGTTACAAGACTAGTAATAAGGGAGGTACATTTCCTGTATATTTGTATTGCAGACATCCCCATACACCCCTGTGTTACAGCTACAAATACAGATTCCTGTGTCCAGACTCGTTTAATTATAACGTATCCACAAGCGAATTCCGCAATGAGAAGTTGGAAAACTACAACTGGAACTATTTAGATCAGTACATATGTACTCGCGGGGAAGGTGACTATGGACTGATGGATGTAAGTCTATTGGATATAGGTGTCAGTTTGAAAATTGCTGTTGTAAATGTTGTTTACCATATTCAAGATACAGGTGAATTTTTAAAACATTGTTTGAAAAGGGGATTTTTTTTTCTGTATAAAAACTATGGTATCAAATTTTGTTTTACTCAGATATTTTTAATTCCTTTTCACTTGCTGACGATCCTTTTATGCATCAGCAGCAGACAACTTTTTTCCAATTCCTCTTATTTGTCACAATATTTTCATTTCTATTCAATAAATATAGTTTTGTCCATGTAGATCTTTTACTGCTATGCCTTGATATTTCCAAAGTCATCTGATGCAGTTTGTTTTATGTGGTAAAGGATGAAATCATTGTTGTGGACGGTGTAGATAAACGGACATAAAGTTCATTCTTTGTTTGCATTATATGTAAACCAAAGCTATACATCCTCAACTCCGTTCACCTTGTGCGGTATAAGATGAATTTCACAATATTGTAAGATCAACCCTTCTCCACATACAACATATATGCAGCAGATGACTTAACCCTTTTCCTCATACGACAATTCTGCAGCAGACAACTTTGAACATATTTTGTCAAAAAATAGAAAATCTCTATAATTGAATGACTAAAAGTGAAAAACATTGTGGCAAAAGGAGAAATTGCTTGTTTTGAGCAATTTATCCTTTTGTCACTGTGTTTTCAAAAAGCTTTCTGCTGCAGAGGCGTCAGAAAGCGTCTATATAAGGGAAAGGGTTAACGAACCAGCTAGACATAAATGTGGGAAATATAAATGAATGAAAAATATAATCACTAAATTGAGTTGAAAATATTTTGATAAAAGGAGACATTGTTGATTATGAACAATTTATCCTTTTGCCACTATGTTTTCAAAAGTCATGTGCTGGAAATGCATCTAAATACTTCTGTAAGTGGGAAAGGATCAAATTTATTGTCTCAATTTCAGTCCTTGAAGTTCTGGAGAAGTCGGTTTTATATACTGCCCTGTAACAATCCTGCTACAAAGCAAATTATAGAAGGACATTCCAGGTAAGATTCTTTACATTCATTTAAACATCCAAACTAACAACAGTTCTGTTTTCATGTTAACTTGATTTATGTTCAACTCCACACAACATTCTTTCCAGGCAACTAGACTAACCTATTGGTGGAAGGCGCATGACGTGTGTCACAAAGACATTTTATTGGAAACACTGAATATTCAAGCCAGGGCTCAAATGCCTGGCACATGGATTGTTTTCTTTTGTTGTTACTGGCTGAGATATTGTTTTAAGGACAGTGCCTCTGTGGTGTAGTGGTAGAGTGTCAGCCTAAGGTGCTGGAGCTTGTGGCTTCGATTTAAGGCCTTGTGATACCAAAGAAAATAGTAGTAATGGCTGCTCTCCTTGGCGCTCAGGATTGCGGGGTTAGAATAACAACTGACTGGCTGGTGTCAGGATAAATGGACAAGTAGTGCTCTGCAGACATTATAATGAATGACTTTAGTATTATCTTATGTACATATGAAAACTTTTGAGACAAACAGTATATTAGAGGTGTATAATGTGAACTGTTTTTCTACACATTTTGCTATTCTTGTGTGCATTTTCCATGCAATTTTTACCTTTTATATGCTATATAAATTGTATAACCTCCATTTCATTGAAGATTGGTTACTCATCAACAGTAAAATAAACATACATGAATATTCAATGTAAATAGGGATATCTGAATTCCTTTTTTTTTTAACTCACATGAGTATGAATTGCTCAAGATGACCTATTGTGATCGCCCTGTGTCCAGCTTTCAGCTTCCGTCTGTCATCAACAATTTGCTTGTGGACACTCCGGAGACCACAGTTTTCATATGATCTCCTTGTTAACCCTTTCCCTCATACGACAATTCTGCAGCAGACGACTTTGAACATATTTTGTCAAAAAATAGAAATTGAATGGATAACCTATGACTTAAAGTAGAAAACATTGTGGCAAAAGAAGAAACTGCTTGTTTAGAGCAATTTCTACTTTTGTCACTATATTTTCAAAAAGCTGTCTGCAGCAGAGGCGTCAGAAAGCCTCCATATGACGGAAAGTGTTAAAACTCTCATTTAAAGATTCAAGTTTGTCCATGTTCCTATCTACACTTCAATCTATCAATGTTTCTTGTTTGATATGACCCATAAACACAATGTGGCTATGTTCATTGTAAACTAATTATGTCATGCCTAGTGGTATGTAGTCTATGATAGTGTGACTTCAAATGAGTCTACATTACATAATGGTAAAAGGGTTTAAATATCATATCACATCAAACGGTAAATATTTTGTTTTATATCTTAAGTCGCTGTGATATATATGAAGACAAAAGTATGGCAGAGTTAAAACAGATGATGATGGGATTCTCTCGTTATCTAGAAATCCTCAATAAAATGAAAAGAACAGCAGTTACACGACAAGTCAGTTGTCAGGTAAGAATTTGTTCTGACTTTAAAACCTTTGAATGCAAAAACCAATTGAAACCAACTGAATATGTTTTGACTCACAAAGATTCACTTTGACTTAACCCTTTCCCACATACAACAAATCTGCAGCAGACAACTTTGAAAACTTTTTGTCAAAAATATAGAAACTCTATAAATGAAAGACTTGTTAATGAATAAAATTGAAAGCATTGTGGAAAAGGGAGAAATATCTCATTATGAACAATTTGTTCTTTTGTCACAATGTTTTCAATAGGTGTCTGCTGCAAAGCCATCAAAAAGCGTCTGTATGTGGGAAAGAGTTTATTAATTATACCCCCTTCGAAGAAGAGGGGGTATATAGGAGTCACTGTGTTAGGCAGTCTGTCGGTCGGTTGGTCGGTCGGAAGCCATATTTTGTCCGGCCTATTTCTTACAAACCACTGGGTGGAATTCAATAAAATTTTACATGTCCTAAAGGGGTTACAATTGCATGATATTTTACAGAGTTATGGCCCTTTTACTAATTAAGTTATGGTGTAGGTCATGGTGCTGTTTAGGGGGTATTTTGTCCGGCCTATTTCTTACAAACCACTGGGTAGAATTCAATAAAATTTTACATGAAGCTTTTTTACCAAAAGGAGATGTGCATATCCTAAAGGGGTTACAATTGCATGATATTTTACAGAGTTATGGCCCTTTTACTAATTAAGTTATGGTGTAAGTCATGGTGCTGTTCAGGGGGTATTTATCATCTTCAGTGATAGTTCTAGTTTACTTCTAGTATCCCCTGCTTTTACAGGGAGACACATAAGGATCACTTCTCTGTCATTTTCCCCTCAGTCTGTCTGTCTGTCTGTCACACTTTCACTTGCTGACATTTTGGCAGAGAACACATGTTATCCATAGGAATCTCAGTTATTGTGACCCCCCTTTGTCCATCTTCTGTTGTGAATCCTAGGTCAACATCTGCTTCTCTGTCACAGCAGTCATTCTCTAAATGTACTCTTCAAACCTTCGGTTCCTATGGCAACCAAAAGAATACCTTAAAAATTATTGTCCTCCAAAACTGGTTGGCAGATTTACAAATAATATTGTACAAATGTTTCTTGGATGACCCTCTATGAGATTCCTTCAAGCCATGTTGATTGGTAAAAAAACATGGCAACCAGGGGTCAGGGCTGTTTTGCTTCATATGGCTAAGATGAAAACTTAACAAGTCTTCTTGCTCGAAAGTATCTGACCGATTTTTAAATAAATTTTTGTAGAAATGTTCTTTGAGCGACCGTCTACCTCATTCCTTCAAACCATGTTGATTGGTGTAAATACATGTCCACTAGGGTTTGCAACTGTTTTACCCAAAGTAGGAGATTAAAAAAAATGATGTCCTTAGTTTTCTCAAGTCATATTAATTTGACTAAAGATTTCGCCTTGTGGCATTGGAGCTATTCTGGTCCTCTTTGGCCTCTTGTTTTAGCTTTTTAGCTTACCTGACTGTTAAATGAGTTATTGTGTAGTTGGCATTACAAATCACATTATATTACTCAGATGAGCGATCCAGGGCCATCATTGGCCGTCATGTTTCAATATGTTATCAATAATCATGTAGTTTTGTGGAACAGCAGCCATTTACTTGGAAAGTCTGTTGTGTGGAATACTGGTATGAGAAAGCCAAGAAACACACAGGTAGGTGCTGTTGTGATATGACAAAAACCGTTGAAAATGGCATTAAACCCCAATCAATCTATCATGTATATTTGGATCAGTAATTTCATCATAATGTTTTGAATATTAACCCTTTCCCTCATATAAACGCTTTCTGACACCTCTGAAGCAGATGGCTTTTTGAAAAAACATAGTGACAACAGAAGAAACTGCTCAAAACGAGCAATTTCTCCTTTTGCCACAATGTTTTCCACTTTTAGTCATAGGTTATCCATTCAATTATAGAGATTTTCCATTTTTTGACAAAATATGTGTAAAGTCGTCTGCAGTAGAATTGTCGTATGAGGGAAAGGGTTAATTTGTTTGATTCTGAGAAATCTAATAGATGTTTTGATATCTAATTTAGCAACAGGGGTATCATTTATAAGAAAGGAAATGAAATTGGTGACATGATTAATCTTGCTATCCTAGAGTGGTGACCGACATCAAGTAAACAGTGAAGCTGTTTGTTGAAGTATTTTTTTCTGTAACAATTGTATGCACAGGTGTCTGAATCTAAGGACGAACATTTTTTTCAGTGGTTTAACCCTTTCCCACATACAACAAATCTGCAGCAGACGACTTTGAAAACAATCATGCAAAAACATGGAAAATCTCTATAAACGAAAGTGCAATTACTGAAAAAAAGTTGAAAACCTTGTATCAAAAGGTGAAATTGCTCGTTTTGAGCAATTTCTCCTTTTGTATCAACGTTTTCAAAAGTCGTCTGCTGCAGATGCCTTAGAATGCGTCTAAAGGTGGGAAAGGGTTAATACTGAACTAAGCAAACACTTTTAATCAGTTGTATATATTGTTGGTATTTTAAGCATACACAGTTTGTAGAGAAGAATCCAAGTGGTGTTCCCCAGCCAGATCCAAGGTAAGGCACTATATTATATATATTTGTATGTGGTGTGATCCATAAATTTGTGAGTATAGTATTGTAATATATTTATCAGAATATTAGAATTGTGATGTCAGTAAGATTTTTTCTCATATTTATATTTGTAAGAATGTAAGGAAAAACTGTGGCCAAATACTTCATATGTAGGATTTCAAAGCAAATGGTACATATTTGTTTTTGCCTTACATTTAATTGATAGATTCTAATAACAAAAAATTCTCTTATAAATCAACCCACATACAACAAACCTGCAACATATGAGCAATTTCTTCTGTTGTCACTATGTTTTCAAAAAGCGGTCTGCTGAAGAGGCGTCAGAAAGTGTGTATATGAGGGAAAGGGTTAAGTAATTATTGTGCTTTAATTTACAAAGACGTTCCAAGGTGTTGCCAAGATTTTTTCAAAGCTGTCTGATAAAGATTTGTCGTAAGTGGCTTAAATTTATACATGTACATATATACTATTTTTTTTTGTTAGACCAGAAGACGAAGTGCTGTCCCTTTCCTCTACCACTGACAAGATTATCCAATGGATGAATGACCCACAGTAAGTCCTCATGCACTTTCTACTTTTTAGTCTTTAACTTGCCTACATTAGTCTCTAGATGACTATTGTTATCATCCAAGCATTTACTGCATTATACCCCTTGAAAATAAAAATTAAAATATTGTTTTGGTGATTTTTTTTTTTTTTTTTTATACGCCCGTTTTGAAAAAACGGATCGTATTATAGTTTTACCTGCGGCGTACGGGCGGGCGGCGTCCAGTATGTTGCCAGCTCAATAACTTTAGAAGCTTAGCTATATCACTTTAGTCAATCAAGAGTTATCGCCCTTTAATTATAGAAATTACCCAAAATTGGTCTTGTCAGCTCAATAACTTAAGAAGCCTATGTCCAATCATCACCAAATTTTGTCAGAATGTGTATTGGGATAATACAAAATTGGTCTTGTCAGCTCAATAACTTTAGAAGCCTTTGTCCAATCATCACCAAATTTTGTCAGAATGTGTATTGGGATAATATCTCGGACAAGTTCCTAGTTCGATAACTAGCCATCTCTCTTAAGTCAATCAAGAGTTATCACCCTTTAATTATAGAAATTACCCAAAATTGGTCTTGTCAGCTCAATAACTTTAGAAGCCTTTGTCCAATCACCACCAAATTTTGTCACAATGTGTATTGGCATAATATCTCGGATAAGTTCCATAACTAGCCATATCGCTTTTAGTCGATCAAGAGTTATCGCCCTTTAATTATAGAAATTAACCAAAATTAGTCTTGTCAGCTCAATAACTTGAGAAACCTTTGTCCAATCATCATCAAATTTAGTCAAAATGTGGATTGGCATAATATCTCGGACAAGTTCGATAACTAGCCATATCCCTTTAGTCAATCAAGAGTTAACGCCCTTTAATTATAGAAATTACCTAAAATTGGTCTTGTCAGCTCATTAACAATTATCACTATACTGGATGGGCGTATTTTGTGACATTTGGCGCTCTTGTTTTATTTTTAAATTTAGCCTTTTTATTAGCTAACCTGAGCACAAAGTGCTCAAGGTGAGTTATTGTGATCACCTTTTGTCCGGCGTGCGTCGTCCTTCAACTTCTTCTCCTCAGTAACCAGTGGGTCAATTGGGATGAAACTTCACAGAAAGCATCCTCTCAATGACCTCACCAGAATGCCTTCAAATTTTTGGGATCCATGCAGAATTCTGTAGAATTTTTGTAGAAATGTTCGTTGAATGACCCCCTATCAGATTCTTTCAAGCCTTGTTGATTGGTCGAAATACATGGCCGCCAGAAGGCGGGCTATTTTACCTTATATGGCTATAGTGAAAACTTAAAAAATCTTCTCCTCCGAAAGTGTCAGACCAATTTTCAAATAATATTGTAGAAATGTTCCTTTGGTGACCCTCTATCAGATTCCTTCAAGCCATGTTGATTGGTCGGAAAACAGCCGCCATGGGGCGGGCTATTTTGCCTTATATGGCTATAGTGAAAACTTAAAAAATCTTTTCCTGAAAGTGTCAGGCCGATTTTCAAATAATTTTGTAGAAATGTTCATAAGTTGACCCACTATCAGATTCCTTAAAGCCATGTTGATTGGTCAAAAACTATAGCCACCAGGGGGCGGGGTGTATATGACTAAAGTGAGAAAAAAATACAATCATGTGAGCGATCCAGGGCCATCACGGCCCTCTTGTTCGATGGGTTTGGATATCATTCGAAATTTTTAAACTTACCTTAACACCAATTTCACAGATTCAAAAATTTACATGAATTTTATCAAACTTTCAGGATTTTGTCAATTCTGCAATATTCAATTTTGCAAATATGGGCATTTCATTTTTTCTACTCTTTAAGTTACAACACTGTAAGATAACTTAATCTGCGCTGTTTAAATATTTTCCATGTCTTTCTCTATGATTGAATATGTATTTTCTGTTACCCTATGTCCCAATAATATGTGCACTGGATTGTGAAAGAAAGCTGTAATGAATAAATCAAACTACGCCCTCCTTTTTCACATATAGACGCTTTCTGACGCCTCTGCAGCAGACGACTTTTGAAAACATTGTGACAAAAGGAGAAATTGCTCAAAACAAGCAATTTCTCCTTTTGCCACAATGTTTTCAACTTCTTTCAGTAACCATACTATCATTCATAGGAATTTTCTATAGTTTTTCCTAGATGGCTACAAAGCTGTCTGCTGCAGATTTGTTGTATGTGGGAAAGGGATGACCCTCCTTTCAGACTGACAGACACATCTGCAGCAGACCACTGCTGAATACATTGTAGTAATTTTATCCTTTTTCCACAATGATGCCAACTGTATTCAATAATTACACTTTCATTCCTCTGCTACAGAGTTTGCAGTATGTGATAAAACGGTAACAGAATAACTCCCAACTCTTTCATCTTTTCCAGGTGTGGTATACCAATGTTGCCGAAACAACATGGCCTCACACCCAACTGCTTCATCTCGGCTGAAGTTGTAGATTGGTGCTATTATCATGTAAAAGGTGTGAAAGGAGTTCAAACAGCCATGGAAATGCTGCAGGTGATATAAGTTTATGACCTTATCCCTTTCTCACTGCAGACAACATTTGAAAACATTTGTGACAAAAGGTGAAATTGCTCATTATGAGCAATTTCACCTTTTGTCACAACGTTTTCACATCTTTTTTCAATAATTATACATTCATTTAGAGATTTTCCACATTTTTCCTTATAAGCAATTTCACCTTTTGTCACAAGGTTTTCACTTCTTTTCAATAATAATACTTTCATTTATAGAGATTTTCAACATCTTTGCCTAGACTCATCTGCTGCATTTTTGTTGTATTTTGGAATGGTTTATAGCTTGCCGGGAATATGTCCCTCAGAAGATTCTGTTGGTAGCATTAAATAAATGTTTATGTTTGATATGTGCACATAAATAATATTAACAATCAAGCCTCTATCTGTCTAGCTATTTTATCCTGTTGACAGCTTTTTGTTTATAATTATGTATTACTTTTAATTTTTTTATTAGAATTCAGATGTGATATCTGTGAATTTATCAAAGCTGAGGTTGAAGACTGGTAACCCTTTCCCACTTGCATGCGCATTTTTCTCTACATATTTTCAAAGTAGTCTGCTGCTGATTTGTTGTATGTGGGAAATGGCTATGAATCTTCTTGTGGAAATTTAACACTGATCATACTGTATGACTAAATTGACTTATTCCAAACAACACTCCAAGGGTCAATTTTCCTTGCGTTGAATCCCATGTTTTATTTTGTAGCGGATTTTGGATGATGGCTTGATCATACATGCATCTGGTAATTCCAAACACAAAGTGATCTATGGCTTTTATATCTACTGCTTTGTGAACAAAGACAAGACAAAAGAAGGTAAATAAAACTTATATTATATACTATATATCACATACGATATTTTAGAGTCCTCTAATTTGCAAACATCAGAGGAGAAAAATATGACATCTAGATAATTTGAAGATCATATTTTATACATAATTTCAACCCTTTCCCTCATACGACAATTCTGCAGCAGACGACTTTGAACATAACTTTTTAAAAAATAGAATCTCTCTATAATTGAATGGATAACCTATGACTTAAAGTGGACACATTTGTGGCAAAAGGAGAAATTGCTTGTTTTGAGCAATTTCTTCTTTTGTCACTATGTTTTCAAAAAGCTGTCTGCTGCAGAGGCGTCAAAAATCGTCTATATGAAGAAAATGGTCAAACATTGCTGGATAATGATAATGTGTTTATTATGTGCAATTGTTTTCTCGCAAAATGATTTTTGGGGCTTTTAGCTCACCTGAAGTGTGTTATTGTGATTGCCCTTTGTCCGGGGTCCGACCTCTGAAACATTTTCTTCTTTAACCAGTGGATCAATTGGGTTTACAATTCTCAGCCAGCATCTTCTCAATCTCCTCACCAAAATTCCTTCAATTTTACTCCATGGCAACCAAACTTTAAAGTTCTTCTTCTCCAAAATTGGTGGGCAGATTTTCAGAGAATTTTATAGAAATTATCTTTGGGTGACCCTCTGTCAGATTCCTTCAAGCCATGTTGATAAGTCAACAAATATGGCTGCCAGGGGGGCAGGGCTGTTTTTTCTTATATGCCTATAGGGAAAACTCATCCGAAAGTGTTTGACAGATTTTAAAATAACTGTGTAGAACTGTTTCTTGAGTGTTCCCCGTATCAGATTCCTTCAAGCTATGTTGATTGGACAAACATGGCTTTCAGGGGGCAGGACTGTTTTGCCTTATATGGCTGTAATGAAAAATTAAACAATTAAATCTTCTCTGAGTAGGATTTTTAAAATTTGTCTCCTAAGAAAGTACATGTCTGATTTTGAAATACTAACCGGTAGATAAACATTTCTTTCATGACCTTTCACTTATCACAATAAAAGACAAACAACATTGGGTTGGGTTATTACGACTTGTGGCAAGTGGAGCTACATGTATACTTGACATTGTGCCTCTTTTATTAGCTTACCTAACCACAACATGAGATACCATGGTTGTCGTTACAAATCATATTGCATAACTCAGGTGAGTGATATTTTTGCAAACATTTCATCTACAACCATCTGCAGTAGAATAATTATGAAGACATTACCAATTTCTCCTTATGCCACATTGTTTTCAACTCTATTCAATAATTAAACTTATATGTATATATAAAAATGCTTAGATGTTTATAAAGTTGTTTGAGTTATTGCATGTGGGGACAGGCTAACCCTTTCCCTCATACGACAATTCTGCAGCAGACGACTTTGAACATATTTTGTCAAATAATGGAAAATCTCTATAATTGAATGGATAACCTATGACTAAAAGTGGAAAACATTGTGGCAAAAGGAGAAATTTCTCGTTTTGAGCAATTTCTTCTTTTGTCACTATGTTTTCAAAATTCCGTCTGCTGCAGAGGCGTCAGAAAGCGTTTATATGAGGGGAAGGGTTAACCAATAAGAAACAATTAAAACAAAAACAGCAATGATGACCAAACAAACAACAACTCAATCAGATAAGATCCTAATTTATAAGATAAAATTTTGCAATCTCAGTCCACTTTTATATTACAGAAGATGTAGTGCATTATAACCCCCTGTTTCAAAACGACTGGTGTGAGGTGAACTTCCTGACAGCCAATAATGAGGAAGAGGAGGAAAAGTTTTATCTGACGGAAGCAATGAACACAAGCTGTGGCAGCCTGAAGAACCCTAAGGACTGGAAACAGGAGTCGGGCTTGTTTGGCTGTGGTCAAACCTGGGCTCAACAGTCCGGTAGGATGTCTGTCTTTTAACCCTCCCACTAACACTTAATCTGCAGCAGAATTCTTTGAAAAAAATCTAGGTAGAAATATGGAAAATATGTATAAATGATAGCATAAATTATGTATAGTATTGAAAACATAGTGTTAACCCTTTCCCTCATACAATAATTCTGCAGCAGACGACTTTGAACATATTTTGTCAAAAAATGGAAAATCTCCATAATTGAATGGATAACCTATGACTAAAAGTGGAAAACATTGTGTCAAAAGGAAAAATTGCTCGTTTTTGAGCAATTTCTTCTTTTGTCACAATGTTTTCAAAAAGCTGTCTGCTGCAGAGGCGTCAGAAAGCGTCTCTATGAGGGAAAGGGTTAAATGAAGAAATCGCTCATTATGAGCAACTTCTCCTCTTGACATGCTGTTTTCAAAAAGTTGTCTGCTGCAGATGAGTCAAAATGCGTCTACATTGTGGAAAAGGTAAACCCCAATTAGTGTGTGTCATAACCTCAGTGCATATAGCGAAGGTTGAATTATACCACCACAAACAAAATGTGTCAGTGTGTACTGGAATCACTTGGTTTGGTGGTCCATTTGTATGACATATTTAACCCTTTCCGACATATTAACGCTTTCTGACGCCTCTGCAGCAGACAACTTTTGAAAACATTCTGACAAATGGAGAAATTGCTCAAAATGAGCAATTTCTGCTTTTGCCACAATGTTTTCAACTCTATTTGATAATTTGTCTCTTATTAATGGAGATGTTTCACATTTTTGCCAATTTTTTTGTCAAAGTTGTCTGCTGCAAATGTGTTGGAAAAGGTTGAACACACCCTGTACTTCACGCACCTTTACAAATAATCAAGCATGCTGTTATGAGATATTGCTTGTTTTATTGATAAAAAACTTTGTCTGTTTTTAACCTTTTCCCACTTGCAGCAGATTTTTATGCATCTACAGCAGACAACTTTGGAAAACATTGTGACAAAGGAGAAATTGCTCATCATGAGCAACTCCTCCCTCTTGCGACAATGTCTTCGATCCTATCCAATAATTATACCTTTATAACAACTTATAGAGATTTTCCCTATGTATGCGGGAAAATGCCTGATTTGTTATTTTCAAATTCTCCAAATTGAAACATCTGAAGAAATAGATCACGGCAAATGATTTCAAACAATTTTATCTTTTTTCACAAATTGTTTTTAATTGTTTTGAAAACATTGTTGCAAGAGGATTAATTGCTCATAATGGGCATAATATTTTTTACCAGAATGTATTCAAGTCGATTCAATAGTTATAATATAGGTTATTGCATCACTATTTGAAAATTTGTGTTGGATGAATTCCTTCGGCTGAGATGCCGGAGATTGCAATGGCAGAACTACGCAACACACTAGCTTCCCATAATCATGATATAACCTATTTATTGTATGATTTTGATATTTGCTATTTAAAATTTGTCGTTTGGAGTGTTTTAAACACTTCCGGCATAAATTCAGAAAATAAACTATTGCTTTGAAATGTTTTGCTAAATTAACATTTATGATTTATAGCCAATTATTGTCCTTTATGATGATTGCTAGGTTCGTGGAAATATAAATTTACGAACCGCCATTGTTGTTTCCTGCTTGGTCAAAATTGAATCATCGACAAAATGATGTGGAACGCTTTTTCTAACAGTGTATTTCATTAAGAACTCGTGTATTATCTTATTCTGGTATTTACGCCTAGATATTTGTGTACTTTATTACGATTTAGAAGCCCATTTTTTACCTCACAGTACTTTCAGTCAAGCAAACACACATCTTCTATTCTGCGTTGATAAACTTATCATAGGAGAATGACAAAAATAATCAAAAGACCTACCTTTAAAACAACCATTTGCATATTCTTCCTAGCAGTTAATAAATCCCACTTGATTTTGTTTGTCGTGTGTAATTTAGATGAACTTATATAGATTGTCAACGACTATCAAAAACAACTAGGCATATAGCATATGGCAAAATGTGTACAGTCTACAAATACTGATGTCATTGAAATACATGTCACATTATTACGTCAGAAACTACTTATGTACAAAAATTTACAGTTTACACACTTGGACAACACTATGAATAGACTGGATCAGGTTTTTGTTGTAAGTCTATAGATTTTTTATAGCGTGTCATGTACAAAGCATGTACCAAACATTGTTAGCTGGTCTCTAAACTCATTAAAGTTTGGATGGGATAGCTCTGTTACATGACTATATGGAAATAGTTCTGTCCTTAGCAGCACATGAAAAAAGATCTCGGTGCAATATCAGTCATATCAACTGATATTGCATCCATTTTTCAAATAGAAAAATATCAAAGTATACATCAGAAAGAGAATATTATGTTGCAGTAGGGATAAAGGTTTTAGTGATGTACTATGAGGGGCGTGGACAATTGATATCTCGCGAGAACGAAGGTCGAGAGAGTTGTCAAATTGTCCCCGCTCCAAGTATACAACTCTATAAATATAAGTATTAATATTGAATTCAGTTTTTCCATCAAAAGGAGATATTTGCTCATAATGAGCATTTTCTCATTTTAGACACAATTATTTCAAGTTGTCTATTCAGATGCACCAGAATGTGCCTGCAAGTGGTAAAGAGTTAAACAGCGATTGCTTCTTTTCCTACAATATTTTCATAAGACATCTGCAGTAGAGGAATCAAAAGTTGTCTGTTTCAATTAAAAGTTTAATAATAATTGAGCATGATAATACATTTCTAGATATCAGTGATTGAATTTCAGACATTGGGACAGAGAGTACTTGCCACTCCCATATTGTAGGTTTGTGTTTTAATATAAATTTCAGATTTTCCAGAGAGATCATCCAAGTCACTCTTATCAAAGGGTCTGTACATTAGAAGCTATTCAGGCAAAAAGGGGACATTACTTACAGTTTTGTCATTGACGTTTGGATAATCCTTTAACCCTTTCCCTCATACGACAATTCTGCAGCAGATGACTTTGAACATATTTCTTTTATATCTCTATAATTGAATGCATAACCTATGACTAAAAGGTGAAAACATTGTGGCAAAAGGAGAAATTGCTCGTTCTGACACTATGTTTTCAAAAAGCTGTCTGCTGCAGAGGCATCTATATAGAAAGTGTCTATATGAGAGAAAGGGTCAATGCAGTTTTTCATGCAGATTTATTGAGTGTGGGATATGGCTAATAACACATACTTTGATCAGGTTTTGACATATTTGAAGTGGTAGAAGAATTCACACTTTTATAATAAAGTAGTAGAGAGGTTAATAAAATTAACCCTTTCCCTCATACGGCAATTCTGCAGCAGACGACTTTGAACGTATTTTGTCAAAACATAGAAAATCTCCATAATTGAATGGATAACCTATGACGAAAAGTGGAAAACATAGTGGCAAAAGGAGAAATTGCACGTTTTGTGCAATTTCTTCTTTTGTCACTATGTTTTCAAAAAGCCGTCTGCTGCAGAGGCGTCAGAAAGCGTTTATATGAGGGAAAGGGTTAAACCTTTCCCACATGTAGACACCTTTCAAAACAAGCAGTTTCCTCTTTTCAATTTTTTTTATTTTTATCTTAACCCTTTCCCACATACAACAAATCAGCAGTAGACGTCTTTGTCGACATATTTGCAAAAAACATGAATAATCTGTTTAAATGAGAGTTTAATTATTAAATTGAGTTGAAAACATTGTGACAAAGGGAGAAATTGCTCATCATGAGCAATTGCTCCATTTACCACATTTACATTTACCACAATGATTTCAACTCTATTCAATAATCATACTTTCATTTATAAAGATTTTCTATATTTTAGACTTGAAAAGTCGTCTGCTGCAGATTTATTGTATGTGGTAGGGAAAGATTTACTGTAAAAAAAACATTTGCTGAAAAACTTAGATCTAGAGTATTTGAAGTATGTCTATTGTTTTCATTCAGAGTTAAAAACATTGTGTGAAAAAGGAGACTTGCTTTGTATGTATTGTATCAAAAAAGTGGTGGGGTGTTTTTTTTCACTGATGACTGACAAACAGTGTAAGTCCTGGTCAAATGTTCTATGTGAATGCATTTTGTTGAATATATAATGTCTGTTTCACAGACAGTGAACATTGGGTCTTTGGAGATATGCTTCTAGCTTTTTTGGCCTGGAGGCTTCATCCATGCCCATATAAATTAACCCTTTCCCACATACTGATGTCTATGCAGCAAAAGGATATTCAAAACATTATGGAAAAAGGATACATTGCTCATACTCATCAGTTTTCTAGTTTTGCCACATAGTTTTCAACTTTATTTAATAAATTGATGTTTTTGAAGTCACCTTCTTCAGATTTGGTGTATGTGGGAAAGGGATAATAATACGCTCTTTCTTCTAACATTGAAAGCCATGACAAGACTGTTTACATATGGTCCCGTTTTGCTTGTAACTGCTCACAATTATGTACACTTGTTGTGCTTTATTTTCTCACCCTCATCTGAATAATGAAAAAAACAACAATGATGAGCTTTTTTTGTCACCTTAATATTGTCATAGTTGTGTTTCAGTTCACTCTGCTCTTAAATTGTAGGAACTATCGCTTTGAAACTCTGAATGCTACTCTACTTCGCCATTATGTGTGTTTTATGTCAGGGTGCTAAGTTATACAGTGACATAGAGGTATAGTCAACCCTTTCCCTCATGAGACAGTTCTGCAGCAGACGACTTTGAACATATTTGTCAAAAAATAGAAAATCTCTATAATTGAATGGATAACCTATGACTAAAAGTGGAAAACATTGTGGCAAAAGAAGAAATTGCTTGTTTTGAGCAATTTCTTTTTTTGTCACTATGTTTTCAAAAAGCCATCTGCTGCAGAGGTGTCAGAAAGCATCTATATGAGAGAAAGGGTTAAAGCCTTTTTCTTCAAAAGATCCAAGTTTGTTTTCATTAAGAACAGTGAAAAGGTTTTGGGAAATTTCTGCAGTACTCTTACATAGTTGAGGCTAGTATAAATCAAAATAGCTTGTTTCACAATTGATGTTAAAACAAAATTGTGTCTCTCTTACACAACTTCTGCAACTCTTTCATACATGAAGTGATCAAGGTGAGCTAATGAGATTGCCCTTTGTCTGTTGGTCATCCATTTTCAACTATTTGCTTGTTAACACTTGATTAGCCACAGTTTTCATCTAATCTTTTTCAGTTTATTTGTCTGTATAATACCTTAACCAAGTTTGAATATAGGTCATGTTGGATCAAAAACTAGTTCACATGACGAAATTGTCAGAATGTTTGTCTCGATGATAAAAACAAAGGTTTCTCAGAATGTTTGTCTCGCAGATATCTAGGATAATATCGAAAAATTGGTCACGTCTTGTCAAAATGCCAGCTTAAACAAAAATATTGTGGACTCTTTAGAATTGACATTTTGACTAGAGTCAGAATTATTGTTTTGATGATATGTATGCTTTGTTTAAATATGGATAAGATTATATAATGAATACTTTTTTTCCTTATACTTTTAAAAAATAATCACAAACTGCTGTCCATTTTGCAACAATTATACCTTATGATCACGAGAATGAAACAATACAGACTCAATTCTGCTTGTTTTTTAAATTATGTCCGTTTATCATTTATTCTTTGTTTGTATATTTACTCACTTATCATAGTCCTCTTATTTCTTATGATCTTGCATTTCTTTCTTGTCTAGAATAATGTTTGTATGCAGAAACAAATATATATAACAGATTTAATTACATTAAATATGTTTTTGATTACATATAGTTTAGTACAAGAATGTTTTAAATGTCATTTTGAGCAATTTCTTCTTTTGTCACTATGTTTTTGAAAAGTCGTCTGCTGTAGAGGCGTCAGAAAGCATCTATATGAGGGAAAGGGTTAAAAGGAGAAATTGTTCATCCTGATCTTTCTGCTTTCTCCACAATATTTTTAAACAGAGACTTTGGCAGATATTTTGTTTGTTATAATTATCAAGGAAGTGAGTCAATAAAATTGAAATCACATTTTATTGTCCTCCGCTTAGCGAAAGCGCGGGGACTATTATTTCTCATTCGTCAGTCAGTCAGTCCATCAGTCCGTCAGTCCGTCCATCAGTCACGCTGTCACAAAAACTTTAACCTTGGTCATAACTTCTGAACCGTAATAGGTACTGCTTTCATATTTCACATGTGTATTCCTTGTGACAACCCCTTTCCATCAATACCAATTTTTTTGACCTTGTGACCTTGACCCTGACCTTTGACCTACATTTTAAAAATATTAACCTTGATCATAACTTTTGAACCATAACCGGTCGGTAGGGCTTTTTTATTGTCCCCCGCTTTTAGCGAAAGCTGGGGACTATTATTTCTCATTCGTCAGTCAGTCCGTCAGTCCGTCAGTCACGCTGTCACAAAAACTTTAACCTTGGTCATAACTTCTGAACCGTAATAGGTACTGCTTTCATATTTCACATGTGTATTCCTTGTGACAACCCCTTTCCATCAATACCAATTTTTTTGACCTTGTGACCTTGACCCTGGCGGGGGACCATGATTCTCTGAATTTGCTTGTTTCATTATAAAATCATTTAATCATATGGAACATCATTCTCTGAAAGACGTAACACTTTCCCGCATACAACAAATCTGCAGCAGACAACATGAAAAAACATCATGAGAAAAATAAGAATAATCTCTTTAAATGAAAGTATAACAATTTAAAAGAGTTGAAAACATGGTGGCAAAAGGAGAAATTGCTCATTATGAGCAATTTCTCCTTTTTTCACAATAATTTCAAAGGTCATTTGCTGCAGAGGCATCTAAAATGCATCTGCATGAGGGAAAGATTTTAAAGAATTTTTTTAAAAATGAATTTTTTATTGTTAAAACACTGTAAGTAAAGTGAAAATATACGGGTCTTATTATTTCCGGTTGGACTTGTTTGATATAGTTCTACATGTCTATATAATTGTTGAATAGATATGTTGTGGTTTTCCTACCTGTTTATATTGTAACAGTGCTTTCAAAGGATATACAAGTATGCTTCTCAGTATTTTTTTGTTTAACCCTTTCCCTCATATAGACGCTTTCTGACGCCTCTGCAGCAGACGGCTTTTTGAAAACATAGTGACAAAAGAAGAAATTGATCAAAACGAGCAATTTCTCCTTTGGCCACAATGTCTTTCATTTTTAGCTCGACTATTCGAAGAATATGAGAGCTTTACTACTCGCCCCGGCGTCGGCGTCCGGTTAAAGTTTTAGGGCAAGTTGGCATTTTCATTAATAAGTATTTGTGCTAGGGCTTTAATATTTGGAATATAGTTACATCTTATACCTTTCTTCACATCGAATGTTAAAGGTACTGAGTGTGACCTTCTTTTTGGGGTAAAAAACATGATTTTCGGTGGTTAAAGTTTTAGGGCAAGTTGGAATTTTTTTTTTTTTTTTTTTTTCTCAATTATTACTTATGCTAGGGCTTTTATATTTGGAATATAATTACATCTAATACCTGTCTTCATATTGTATGCTAAAGATTCTGAGTGTGACCTTCTTTTTGGGGTAAAAGACATGATTTTGGGTAGTTAAAATTTTAGGGCAAGTTGGCATTTTCATTTAATTTTTTATTTTTTCTCCTCAATAAGTATTTGTGCTACGGCTTAAATATTTGGAACATAATTACATCTAATACCTGTCTTCATATTGTATGCTGAAGATTCTGAGTGTGACCTTCTTTTTGGGGTAAAAGACGTGATTTTGGGTGGTTAAAGTTTTAGTGCAAGTTGGCCTTTTCATTTAATTTTTTAATTTTTCTCAATAAGTATTTGTGCTATGGCTTTAATATTTGGAATGTAGTTACATCTTATACCTTTCTTCACATTGAATGCTGAAGATGCTGAGTGTGACCTTCTTTTTAGGGTAAAAAACATGATTTTGGGTGGTTAAAGTTTTAGGGCAAGTTGGCATTTTCATTTAATTTTTTAATTTTTCTCAATAAGTACTTGTGTTAGGGCTTTCATATTTGGAATATAATTACATATAATACCTTTCTTCACATTGTATGTTGAAGATGCTGAGTGTGACTTTTTGGGAATAAATAACATGATTTTTGTTTGATTTTAAGAATTTTAGATAAATTCATAATTTTTGGTTACATTCCTTTCTGATTGTGATCATTCATTTATCAAATATAATTCTTCAACATATCAAACAGGTTTTGCATGATGTCAAACATTTGGTAAACCTTTTTTTAAGGTTTTGCTATTTTTGGACTCGGTCAGTTTTAACATTTTCGTTTAGCTCAACGTTAAAGTTTCATAATTCAAATCACTTCATACTTCACACATTTGTTAAGGACCATCGAACAATTAGGTTAGATAACTCCATTGTATCCTAAATATGGAGTAATGGCCCTTGAATTACTTAGAAAATTTTGCCACAATTTTTTCTAGTTTTTAGCTCGACTATTCGAAGAATATGAGAGCTTTACTACTCGCCCCAGCGTCGGCGTCGGCGTCTCCGTCGGCGTCCGGTTAAAGTTTTAGGGCAAGTTGGGATTTTCATTCATAAGTATTTGTGCTAGGGCTTTCATATTTGGAATATAGTTACATCTTATACCTTTCTTCACATTGAATGCTAAAGATGCTGAGTGTGACCTTCCTTTTGGGAAAAAAAACATGATTTTCGGGGGTTAAAGTTTTAAGGCAAGTTGGAATTTTTTTTTTTTTTTTTTTTTTCTCAATAAGTACTTGTGCTATGGCTTTCATATTTGGAATATAATTACATCTAATACCTTTCTTTATATTGTATGCTGAAGATTCTGAGTTTTACCTTCTTTTTGGGGTAAAAGACATGATTTTGGGTGGTTAAAGTTTTAGGGCAAGTTGGCATTTTCATTTAATTTTTTAATTTTTCTCTATAAGAATTTGTGCTAGGGCTTTAATATTTAGAATATAGTTACATCTTATACCTTTCTTCACATTGAATGCTGAAGATGCTGAGTGTGACCTTCTTTTTGGGGTAAAAAACATGATTTTCGGTGGTTAAAGTTTTGGGGCAAGAAGGATTTTATTTTATTTTTTTAACTTTTTCTGAATAAGTACTTGTGCTAGGGCTTTCATATTTGGAAAATAATTACATTTAATACATTTCTTCATATTATATGCTGAAGATGCTGAGTGTGACCTTCTGTTTGCGGTAAAACACATGCTTTTGGGTGGTTAAAGTTTTAGGGCAAGTTGGCTTTTTATACCCCCAAAAAACAAAGTTTTGGGGGGGTATATAGGAGTCACTGTGTCGGTCGGTCAGTCGGTCGGTCGGAAGCCATATTTTGTCCGGCCCATATCTTAACCATGCATCATAGGATTTGAACGAAACTTCATAGGATGATACAACACATTGAGAGGAAGTGCAGTGTACAGGAACCATAACTCTATTTTATCTAAATACAGAGTTATTGCCCTTTGTTACTTTTTCTTGTCCGGAGAATTACTTAATAACTAACAGATGGAATCTAATAAAACTACATACAATGGTAGAGCATAATGAGAGGAAGTGCAGTGTACAAGAACCATAACTCTAATTTACATATATACAGAGTTATTGCCCTTTGTTACTTTTTCTTATTCGTAGAGTCTTGTCCAGAGCATAACTTTAAAACAAATTGTTGGAATTTAATAAAACTTCATAGGATGATACAACACATTGAGAGGAAGTGCGGTGTACAGGAACCATAACTCTATTTTATCTAAATACAGAGTTATTGCCCTTTGTTACTTTTTCTTGTCCGGAGAATTACTTAATAACTAACATATGGAATCTAATAAAACTGCATACAATGGTAGAGCATACTCAGAGGAAGTGCAGTGTACAAGAATCATAACTCTAATTTACATAATTACAGAGTTATTGCCCTTTGTTACTTTTTCTTGTTCGTAGAGTCTTGTCCAGAGCATAGCTTTAAAACAAATTGTTGGAATTTAATAAAACATCATAGGATGATACAACACATTGAGAGGAAGTGCGGTGTACAGGAACCATAACTCTATTTTACCTAAATACAGAGTTATTGCCCTTTGTTACTTTTTCTTGTCCGTAGAATTACTTAATAACTAATAGATGGAATATAATAAAACTACATATACTGGTAGAGCATAATCAGAGGAAGTGCAGTGTACAAGAAACATAACTCTACTTTAGATAATTACAGAGTTATTGCCCTTTGTTACTTTTTCTTATTTGTAGAGTCTTGTCCGGAGCATAACTTTAAAACAAATTGTTGGAATTTAATAAAACTTCATAGGATGATACAACACATTGAGAGGAAGTGCGGTGTACAGGAACAATAACTCTATTTTATCTAAATACAGAGTTATTGCCCTTTGTTACTTTTTCTTGTCCGGAGAATTACTTAATAACTAACAGATGGAATCTAATAAAACTGCATACAATGGTAGAGCATAATCAGAGGAAGTGCAGTATACAATAACCATAACTCTAATTTACATAATTACAGAGTTATTGCCCTTTGTTACTTTTTCTTATTCGTAGAGTCTTGTCCGGAGCATAACTTTAAAACTGATTGTTGGAATTTAATAAAACTTCATAGGATGATACAACACATTGAGAGGAAGTGTGGTGTACAGGAACCATAACTCAATTTTATCTAAATACAGAGTTATTGCCCTTTGTTACTTTTTCTTGTCCAGAGAATTACTTAATAACTAACAGATGGAATCTAATAAAACTACATACAACGGTAGAGCAAAATCAGAGGAAGTGCAGTTTACAAGAACCATAACTCAATTTTATCTAAATACAGAGTTATTGCCCTTTGTTACTTTTTCTTGTCCAGAGAATTACTTAATAACTAACAGATGGAATCTAATAAAACTACATACAACGGTAGAGCAAAATCAGAGGAAGTGCAGTGTACAAGAACCATAACTCTAATTTACATAATTACAGAGTTATTGCCCTTTGTTATCCAAAAATGAACAAAACAAGAATAACCCGATCCATAACATTGTCCTTTTAAGGTGGGGTTTCTAAATATTTCACAACCTTTCCTGTCAGGGCGGCGTTTGGGGGTATTTATCACATTCAGTGATAGTTCTAGTTCATTTAATTTTCAAATTTTTCTAAATATGTACTTGTGTTAGGGCTTCCATATTTGGAATATAATTACATGTAATACCTTTCTTCACATTGTATGTTGAAGATGCTGAGTGTGACTTTTAGGGGGTAAAAAACATGATTTTTGTTTGATTTTGAGAATTTTAGATAAATTCTTAATTTTTGGTTACATTTCTTTCTAATTGTGATCATTTATTTATCAAATATAATTCTTCAACATATCAAACGGGTTTTGCATGGTGTCAAACATTAGGAATACCTTTTTTTAAGGTTTTGCTAATTTTGGACTCGGTCAGTTTTAACATTTGCGTTTAGCTCAACGTTAAAGTTACATCATTCAAATCACTTCATACTTCACATATTTGTTAAGGACCATCGTACAATTAGGTTAGATAACTCCATTGTATCCTAAATATGGAGTAATGGCCCTTGATTGACTTAGGAAATTTTATTTTTAAATTATATTTAAATGTATGTATATCTATTCAGCTGCTTTTACATATAGAGTATATAATATGATTTAATAGTACTTAAGTGCAATATAATGAAATACTGCTTTATGTGAATAAGCGGCCTGTAGTCGAGCGCGCTGTCCTCCGACAGCTCTTGTTGTCATAGGTTATCCATTCAATTATGGAGATTTTCTATGTTTTGACAAAATATGTTCAAAGTCGTCTGCTGCAGAATTGCCGTATGAGGGAAAGGGTTAATAGTACTTAAGTGCAATATAATGAATAGTGCTTTATGTGAATAAGCGGCATATAGTCGAGCTCGCTGTCCTCCGACAGCTCTTGTTAGTCATAGGTTATCCATTCAATTATGGAGATTTTCTATTTTTTGACAAAATATGTTCATAGTTATCTGCTGCAAAATTGTCGTATGAGGGAAGGGGTTGAACTTAATCGCATATAAATATTATTGATCCTTTCCCACAATCAAATCTGCTGGTGACAACTTTGAAAACGTCAAACATATTGAAGACCCCTATAAATGATGGTATTATCATTTAATAGCCCTTTCCAACTAATAATAAACACTTTTTGGGGCATCTGCAACAGATAACTTTTGAAATGATTGGGACAGAAGGCGAAATTGCTCATACTGAGCTCATATTGACCTCAATGTTTACACCTCTATTCCATAATGAAACTTTCATTTATAGAGATTTTATTTTTGCATAGACGTTTTCAAAGTCATCTGCTGCAGATTTGTTGTATGTGGGAATTGGTTAAGAGTTAAAAATATGGTGTCAAAAGGTGATATTCTTCATCATGCAAATAAACCCTTTCCCACATACAACAAATCTGCAGCAGACAACTTTTGAAAGTATTTAGTGGAAAAATGAAAATTCTCTAGAAATGGATGCATGATCATTGAAAAAAGCTGAAAAGATGAGCAATTTCTTTTTTTGCCACAATCTTTTTAGAAGTTGTCCGTCAAAATCCGTCTGCAGGGGAGAAAGGGTTAAGATTGGATTATGTAATAAGATTATAAGTTTTATTCCCTAATTTCAGAGGACAACTTATGTAAATATGGTGAGTTCAGAGCAACATACACAAACTATAGTATTTAAAACAAAATTATATTTTTTATTGACTAACAAATCTAGATACAGCCGACTGACCTTGCAGAACAAGACCAGTTTTAATACTTGTAGGCAATCAGAATTGTCACAGCACTTTTATATACAAACCTGTTCTTAGAAAAAGGTGCTAGTTGGCATTCTCCGAGTCTGATCATGACCTACACTATTCACATATTTCATAAGCTTGTAAGATAACTCTGGCAACTTGTGTAGTTTTCTGATAAGTCAGAACAGATGAACAAGCTGATCTAAACCTATGCTGTTTAACCCTTTCCCTCATATAGACGCTTTCTGATGCCTCTGCAGCAGACAGCCTTTTAAAAACATATTGTCAAAGAAGGAATTGCTCAAAACGAGCAATTTCTCCTTTTGCCACAATGTTTTCCACTTTAAGTCATAGGTTATCCATTCAATTATAGAGATTTTCTATTTTTTGACAAAATATGTTCAAAGTCGTCTGCTGCAGAATTGTCATATGAGGGAAAGGGTTAAGAAATGCCAACTTATACTCTCTTTCCATGGCTCATTTAACAACCTCAAATACATGGGTTGAGTTTTAATATTGTTCTCAGACCTTGCACGATATAACTTGTGCAACATTTATAGAGTTGAAAGCATTCAGGCAAAAGGGGAAATTGCTCATTATGAGCAATTTTTACTTTTACCGCAATGTTTTCAAAAGTCGTCTGCTGAAGATGCGAGGAAATGCATCTGCATGTGAGAAGTGGTTAAATCAGCCAATTAAATTTGACAAGTACATTTCTTTCACGTTTTAATCCAAGATTGTCTATTTTTCCAGCATTGCATATCAGGTAATTTTTTAATGGTGAGCAATTATTCCAAAAACAAACAATGCAAAAAAAAAAAAGATATAAATGGTGACAAAATGGGGTCATTGAATGAAATTGTTTGTGCTGTGCATGTATTTGAGTCAACATGTAGTAAAACATGCTTTATTTCTTTTATTTCCAAGCCCCTTTGTTTTGAGACACACTCTATCTACTGATGACATATCTGAACCGGATGACATTTGAAACATTGTTAGAATTTGAGAAAGTGCTCCAAATGTTTGATAGAGTTGAAATCTTAACGGAAAAGGGAAACTTTGCTCATCTTGAGCAGTTTCTGCTTTTGCTTCAACATTATCAAAGGTTGTTTGCTACAGATGCATCAAAATAAATGTTGTATGTGATGAAACCTGACCATGAGACGATTCTTTTAAATACCCATGATATAGGGTTGAAGGGTCGAAAAAGAACTTTAACCTTTTCCCTCATATAGACACTTTCTGATGCCTCAGCAGCAGACAGCTTTTTGAAAACATTGTGACAAAAGAAGAAATTGCTCAAAACGAGTAATGTCTTCTTTTGCCACAATATTAACCACTTTTTGTCATAGGTTATCCATTCAATTATAGAGATTTTCTATTTTTTGACAAAATATGTTCAAAAGCGTCTGCTGCAGAATTGTCGTATAAGGGAAAGGGTTAAAATATGAAATATGCACCTTATTTAGAGTTCTGGGTAGCCATGATTAGTGTCCACCTATCTGCAGGCCAATTTAGGTCTACATGATTTGAAAATGATATATTTTCTAATAAATCGACTTCCATTTTGAAAACACTCCAACAGGAAATTTGGTAAAATTTAATGTCTAAGTGGCAAACAATGCAGATTTTAGGATAGACGTGTCGGTAAGAGCTGTCTCACTTTTATCTGCATTGTTTGCAAAAGCCTTTAATTGCCATTGCAACTCTTAAGCACCAGCAAGTGGGAAGGTATTGGTTTCATACCTTATATATTTTTATCTCGATGTGAATAAGGTATGCTACCAATATGATCTTTCTTGTCCGCCGGAATATGACCTTAGATGGTGAAAACGGCATAAAACCCAATACAAACAAACAAACTTAACTTGTTTAGCAAGGGCTCATGAATATTAGCGTTCAATTGCTGTGATATAACTGAAATAATGTTGAAAACAGGGTTAAACTCCAATATAACAAACTCAGTCAAACAATATTATATGCATCCTGACAGTTACTTTACATCAACTGTATTTTGAACAGGTGATGCTTGATTAATGATTAATATACATTTTACATTTTACCATTACAGACATACAACATTTAATATATATGAATATAAAAATGTGATATGAAAATAATTGATTAGTTACCATGCCTACATGACAAAGAAGCATTTATTTTATTTAACCCTTTCCCCTCATACGGAAATTCTGCAGCAGACGACTTTGAACGTATTTTGTCAAAACATAGAAAATCTCCAAAATTGAATGGATAACCTGTGACAAAAAGTGGAAAACATTGTGGCAAAAGGAGAAATTGCACGTTTTGTGCAATTTCTTCTTTTGTCACTATGTTTTCAAAAAGCCGTCTGCTGCAGAGGCGTCAGAAAGCGTCTATTTGAGGGAAAGGGTTAACTCTTCCCCACATACAACATAATTATATGCAGCAGATGACTTTGTGCAAAGATTTGAAAATTTTCTAAAAATGAAAACTAAATTATTAAATACAATTGAAAAACATTGTAACAAAAGGAGAGATTGCTCATTATGACAGTAATATCTTTTTTGTCATAATGTTTTCAAAAGTAGTGTGCTGCAGATGGGTGAAATTGTATTTGTATGGGGGTATGGTTTAATACATAGCAGGAAATGTATCAAAATCCCCATTTTTTTTAAAAAAAAAGTGTGCTGCAAATGACATTGTATCAAAAGTGTCTTTCTATTACTGGAGGGTTTATGTACTATGAAAGGTTATATAGGCCAGGTCATATGAAAATTGACCTTCAAGGCATTTTGAAAAAAGAACATCAAGCTCAGGTTGTGTCTTTTTGGCTGTCTGATCAGGATATCCAAAGCTCAATTTTGTGACATTGGCGACTTATTTCTAAATGATTTAACCCTTTCCGTCTTACAAATTTGCAGCAGACGACTTTGAAAACATCTTGCCATCTGAGAAAAAACTTTATAAACGAAAGTACAATTTTTGAATAGAGATGAGACTATACTGTCAAAAGGTGAAATGTTTTCATAAGTCATCTTCTGCAGATTTGTCAAAATGTGTCTGCAAGTGGAAAAGGGTTAAAGATCAACATGTTTTTATTTCAGCTTCACTGCATCGCATGCTTGTGATCAAACAGTGTTTTATTGTACCGGTAGATAAATAGGTTATAAACTTTGTCATTTCAGCCACTTTACACCACAAGTATGTGAATGTAGAAGTAGACCCACAAGTTCGAAGTGATCGCCCAGAATGGGCCACAGCCCGTTACCATGCATACTTTAGTCCATTATGTGCCTTTGAACTCCAGGTCCAGTGGATGGTCAGCACTGGATGTATTCTAGGAGACCTGGTCAGTTGGAAAAAATAGATTTTAGCTGTTCTCAATGAAATCCAACCTTAGCAGATTTATTTTCATGTGTAGATAAAATATCTGCTTATGCATCCAAGCATTCTTTTTCAAATTGTCAGACAGCATCAAGAATGGGATTAAATGACAAAATTGAAATTCTTCTCCTGAAAAGACATGATTTCAAGATAATTCCACTGAAATGTTTTACACAATATGTTAAAGTCATTATATTATTTGTTGTAAAACATGGCTACCAGACGGCATCAGAAATGGGGTAAAGTGATAACTTAGAAAAACATTTTACTCTGAAAGCACTGATTTTGATTTCAAGATCCTAGTCACCTTAATTAGTATAAAAAAAGGAGAAATTGCTCGTGAAAAGCAAACATATACTCATTTTATCACAATGTTTTCAGCTCTTTTCAATAGATTTATGTGTATATTTTCCATATATTTTGCCTTGCATTTGCAAAGTTGTGTGCTGTTAATTTCTTGCATGTGACAAATGATCAAGATTTAAAAAAAATCTTATGTATTATTTTTTTGTGAACAGGTTTACAACTGGGCCAGAAAAGCGGGTGCCTGTATGTTCCATCTGATCCCAGTGCCGGTTGACCCCTTTGCGTTACCCTCAGCCCCAGAGAGTGACCCCCTGAGAGGTCCCATATACGTCTCCCTAAGTATAAACAGTATTGAGGCTCTAGATGGACCTTTATTTGCTGGTAAGTTATTCACATGATATATTCCTTTTTGTTTGGAAAAGAAAAATATTATGAAAAGGAGACAAACTGCGTATAGTTAAATTTCCATCCTTCTCCAATGCCTTTCAGTATAACTAAGGAATAAGAAGTTGTGTGTTTAGGTTTCAAATTCTTTCTTCAATTGTTTTCAATTTGGAGAGACATTTGTTACTACAGACAAACGTTCATGATTAACAAACACATCAATTGTGTTCAATGCAGAAGACTTTCACAAATAACATAAGAGGAACAGTTTTTAGCTTGAATATTCAAAGGAGGGCTGTTGCAGTCGCTTTTGCAGCTTTTGTTAAAGTATTGGCCTTTTCTCAAATACCACTGATACTATTGCTTTGAAACTCAACACTCTTATTGAAGGTCGTTACATGACCTTGCAGGACAAGTCCCATAATTCTACATCAGATATTGACTAATTTTGCCCCTTTTTGGGCTTGGAAAATGAGGTTAAAGTTTTTTTGCATGCAATTCCTTCTCTCAAAATCCATAAAGGCTTTTTATTTAAAACTTCATGCACTCATTAGAGGTCATAAACATGACCTTGCAGGACAAGTCCCACATATCTACATTATATTTTGACTGTATTATGCCCCTTTTTGCTTTGAAATTATAAACATTTTGGACGTCATCAAATGACGCTGCAGGACAAGTCCAATAACTCTATATAAGATTTTGACTGAATGAAGCCCCGTTTGGACTTACAAGATTTGGTAAAAGTTTTGCATGCAACACCTTTTTAGCTCACCTTAGCATGAATTGCTTAGGCTGAGCTATTGTTATAACATTTTCTCCGTTGTGACATGTGTTGTCAACAATTGCCTTGTGAACACTTTACATGCAACATTTTGCATCTAATCTTCATGAAAGTTCATTGTTTATCAATCAAATATTGGCCAAGTTCGAAACTGGGTCATGTGAGGTCAAAAACTAGGTCACAAGGTCAAATTGAAGAAAGTTCTTGTTTACATTCCAGAGACCTCATGTTTTGCTTCAGCAACTTTGTCAGAATGTTGTATCTTGTTGATATCTAGGCCAAGTTTGAATATGGGTCAGTTTGGGTCAAAACCTAGGTCACTATGCCACATTGATGGAAAATCTTGATAATACTCAGGAAGCCACAATTTTAACTTAAGCCTGTTGAAACTTTTTCATGTCCTTTTTTCCACAATTGATTCTTTCAAATTGTCTGAATCATGGAATAAATCTACATAATTATTTGTCTTTCTCTCACAATGCTTTAAATTTAAAGGGTCTAAGAATAGCATATTGAAGTATATTAACCCTTTCCCTCATATAGACGCTTTCTGACGCCTCTGCAGCAGACGGCTTTTTGAAAACATAGTGACAAAAGGAGAAATTGCTCTCAAAACGAGCAATTTCTCCTTTTGACACAATGTTTTCCACTTTTAGTCATAGGTTGTCCATTTAAATATAGAGATTTTCTATGTTTTGACAAAGTATGTTCAAAGTCGTCTGCTGCAGAATTGTCGTATGAGGGAAAGGGTTAAGGGATTAAAGTGTACATTTGATTTACCACAGGTTGTGATGATGAAGAAAAACAAAACAAAATACATGATTTCCTGGAGAGCATTATCAAAAGGTAGGCTAATCTTTTTAGCATTCTAAAAAGAAAACTTTGGTTGTTAATTATTAATGTCCAGGCTAAAACTGCTTTGTGCATCAATAGAATTTCAAATTATGCGGCAGAAAACCAACCATGACCTACACAGGTTGATCAGGTCACTGAATCAGAAACTTGTTTTGCTTGAAGACCTGGTTTAACCCTTTCCCTCATATAGACGCTTTCTGACGCCTCTGCAGCAGACAGCTTTTTTAAAACATAGTGACAAAAGAATAAATTGCACAAAACGTGCAATTTCTCCTTTTGCCACAATATTTTCCACTTTTAGTCACAGGTTACCCATTCAATTATAGAGAATTTTCATTTTTTGACAAAATATGTTCAAAGTCGTCTGCTGCAGAATTGTCGTATGAGGGAAAGGGTTAATCGGATCAAGAAGAAGATTACTGTTTTTAAAATATTTTTGTTTTGTTTACAATGTCTGTCCTGTCTATAACTTCTTTGTGCATCATTAGAATTTCAAATAATTGTGCAGAAGTGTGAACCATGACAACTAAATGTATGGTGTTAAAATAAACCGGTTAATTAGGTCAAGATTACAAAGTCCAAAATGAAGCAGAAACATGTTTTGCAAACAACCCTGAATGTTTCAATAGCTTTCCCTGAAGACGGTTTTTGGTTCATTGAAACGATTATAATGGGTTTTCAAATTTAACAGTAAAGATGAGTGTTTATTAACCCTTTCCAACATACAGACGCTTTTTGATGCATCTGCAGCAGAAGATTTTTGAAAACACTGTGCCAAAAGGAGAAATTGCTCAAAACCAGCAGTTTTTTCAACTTTATCAATTATTTGACCATTATTTTTAGAGTTTTTTCACATTTTTGCCAAGATATTTTTTAAGTCGTCTGCTGCAGATTAGTTGAATGTAGGAAAGGGTTAACACAACTCTGGGTCTACTTATTTATTTGTTTACCCTTTCCCACATACAAAAAATCTGCAGCAGACGACTTTGAAAACATACCTGCAAAAATTTGGAAGATATCATTAAATGAAGGTATAATTTTTGAATAGAGTTGAAAACATTGTGGAAAATGGAGAAATTGCTCTTTATGAGCAATTTCTCAGTTTGCCACTACGTTTTCAAAAGTCCTCTTCTGCAGAGGCGTCAGAAAGCGTCCATATGAGGTTAACAAAAAAAATACGATTTCTTTACAGGTTTGGCTTCATGCAAGCAGGTGTCCGTAGGATAAATTCGTTTAAGTCACAGTTCCAGTCGTTGGTGAACCAGCATGAGGATTACCGGCACTACGTGCACTGTACTGGGGGCATGTTTATCATCATTGAAGACGGTCACAATATAGCTTCACCCCCTCCCCCACGCCACGAACCCAAACTCACCAATCCTCTCATCTTAAAGCGTAGTAACAGCAAAGAGGTTCGGGGATTTGGTGGAAGCGGTAGTATTGAAAGAAAGTCTTCCACAGAGTTGCGTAAGGACTATATCGCGAGACAAGCTAGTGAGATTGTCAATCAAGCAGAAATTGACAAGGAATCAAAAATTGGGTTCTTGTGGTCGTGGAATTTTATGTCGTCAAGAAAGTGGCGTTCTGGTAACACTGGTGATGAACATTTTCAAGACACGGTGCTAAAAGATTTTCGACTATTTTGTTCAGATCATGATGAGAGGCTTACCCAGTATTGGTTGGAATACAAAGAGAAAAATTTATAAACTGCTTGGATGAATATGCAACTTCTCATATGTTATTTCTTACTAGGTGTTTTATACTTTAATCCGTCTTTCAATCTTTTCCAATCTTTAATTGGATATGTTAGAATTGCATATCAGGTTAATCTGAAGTTGTTATCTATTAAAAAAAATCCTTTAGTGGGGTTGTGCAATATATTACCCTTTTCCACATAACAAATCTACCGTAGATAACTTGGAAATTGAACGTATCTAGGGAAAACTATGGAAAACTTCTATAAATGGGAGTACAATTATTTAAAAGAGTTGCCAAAGTAGAAATTACTGATCCTGAGCAATCACTCCGTCTGCCACAAGGTTTTCAAAAGTTGACTCCTGCAGATGCGGCAAAATATATATGCATGGGGGAAATGGTTCAGGATGTAACGCTTTCTTCCCACATACAGATTTTTGAAATCTTTGTGGCAGAGGAGATTGTTCATAATGAGCAATTACTCTTTTTGCCACAATATTTTCAACTCTATTCAATTAGTATATTTTCAATTATAGAAATTTCCCATTTTTTGTCTAGAGTGTTTTCAAGTCATCTGCTGCAGATTTATTATATGGGGTAAAGGGTTAAAAAATCAATCTGATGTAAGAAAGGCATTTTTTTATTGTTTGATATATCATTATGCCCCCTTCGCGAAGAAGAGGGGTATATTGCTTTGTACATGTCCGACCGACTCGGTCTGTTGGTCGGTCCGTCGGTAGACCAAAGCTGGTCCGAGTGATAACTCAACAATGCCTGACCTATGGTCCTCAAACTTGTCTTGGAGGTTGAAGATGACCAGAAGATGAACCCTATTTTGATGTCATCATGTCAAAGGTCGAGGTCACAGTGACCGTGAACGGAAAAAGCTTGTCCAAGTGATAACTCAACATTGCCTGTACCCATGGCCCTTAAACTTGACATGGAGGCTGGGGGTGCCAGTAGATGATCCCTATTGATTTTGAGGTCATTGGTTTAAAGGTCAAGATCATAGTGACCTTGAACTTGAAAAGCTTGTCCGAGTGATAACTCGACATTGCCTGCACCCATGGCCCTCAAACTTGACATGTAGGCTGGGCCTGACCTGTAAATGACCCCTATTTATTTTGAAGTCATTGGGACAAGGGTCAAGGTCACAGTGACCTTGAACCTAAAAAGCTTTTCCAAGTGATAAATCAACATTGCCTGTACCCATGGCCCTCAAACTTGACATGGAGGCTGGGGGTGACCAGTAGATGACCCCTATTGATGTTGGGGTCAAAGGTCAAGGTCACAGTGACCTTGAACGTGAAAAGCTTGTCCGAGTGATAACTCTAAATTGCATTCACCCATGACCCTTAATCTTAACATGGAGGCTGGGGGTGACCAGTAGATGACCCCATTGTGAGGTCATCAACTGAAAGGTCAAGGTCACAGTGACCAAGCTTGTCTAAATGATAACTGAACAATGCCTGGAGCTTAAGTCCTCAAACTTGACTTGGAGGTTTGGCCTGACCAGTAGATGACCCCTTTTGATTTTGAGGTCATCAGGTCAAAGGTCAAGGTCACAGTGACCTTGAAAACGAGAAGTGGATAACTCCACATTGCCTGTACCCATGGCCCTAAAACTTGACATGGAGGCTGAGGGTGACCAGTAGATGACCTCTATTGATTTTGAGGTCATATGGACGTGGCATAATGTTTGACAAAAAATATGATGGGCAATTTTGTCCTTTTCACTACAAAAGGAAGAGAAATGTTTTTAGCAAATTAGTGACTTTTAAAATGTGTAAGTTTGAAAGTAGTACATCTCGAATGATAATAAAAGTCTTTATGAATATAAGGTAGTATTTTGTCTGTGTTGTTTATTCAGATACCAGTCTCACATTCAGTTAAGTTGACAACAAATTACAATGGAAACATATTACATTTTACGCTGTCAATTTCATTTTCTAGATATATTAAGGTCCGTGAAGTTAGGTTGACGAGTGACGAACTGTGACATTTTTTCTAGAAACTTTATTTATTTCTTTTAGATAATGTATCTGGACGTATTAAATGCAAATTAGGCCCTATTTCATGTTTCATGGCGATCAGTCAATCAGAAGAGCTTCGTCAAGTTCGTCAACTCGTCAATTTTGTTGACGAAATTGACGATTTTTTTTTTTCTAAAACTTGATTTCTTTCATTTAGATAATGTATGTAGACGTATTGAATGCAAACTAAGCTCTATTTGGTGTTTCATGGCGATCAGTCAATCAGAAGAGCTTCGTCAATTCGTCAACTCGTCAATTTAGTTGACGAAATCAGGGACACTATATTACAGGGATATGAAACGCATCGATAAGCTCCGTTATCTTCGCCTCGCTGTAAGAAAAGCGGTCATTAGCCGCTCTGGTCATTATCCACTTCGTACATTCATTTCCGCGATGGCTATCGATGTAGATAGACGGATGTTTTATTAAAATTAATAAGTTTAAAAAGGAATAACCGAGAATGTAAGTACATAACATAATTTCTATCTTTTTTTCTTACATTTACGTTAACTTTGAGCTTGTATTTAAACAAAAAATGATAGTTATTGCAATGAGTTTTTGAAGTCGATATTTTCCACAAAATTGTGGTCAAAAAATTCAAAACGAAGAATATAGGCTATGTGGGGGACCGTCATGTGTTCTATATTGCCGTTATAAACACATTTCAATGTTATATTATAAAAGATCATTGGCCAAACTGTGGCCCTGTTATTTTAATATAGCTGATGTTTGCCGGAAATTTTCTAGAATTGTTTGTGAAAACTTGTGAAAAAATGCGATGAATTTTAAAAAAGATGACGACCATTTTGTCAGAATAACGAATCGGGGCTATGCAAAACACCATTTACTGTTCAATGTGGCCTTTGTAAATACATTGAAAGGTCAGATTGTAAAAGTTAAATGATCAATCTTGGTTTAAATTATTTTTACAAATCTGTTGTATGCAATGAAGAATCTAATATTGTCAGAGAAAAAATGATAAAAAATGCGATGAAATTTAACAAAATTGTGGTCAAAAAATTCAAAACGAAGAATATAGGCTATGCGGGGGACCGCCATGTGTTCTATATTGCCGTTATAAACACATTTCAATGTTATATTATAAAAGATCATTGGCCAAACTGTGGCCCTGTTATTTTAATATAGCTGATGTTTGCCGGAAATTTTCTAGAATTGTTTGTGAAAACTTGTGAAAAAATGCGATGAATTTTAAAAAAGATGACGGCCATTTTGTCAAAATAACGAATCGGGGCTATGCAAAACACCATTTACTGTTCAATGTGGCCTTTGTAAATACATTGAAAGGTCAGATTGTAAAAGTTAAATGATCAATCTTGGTTTAAATTATTTTTACAAATCTGTTGTATGCAATGAAGAATCTAATATTGTCAGAGAAAAAATGATAAAAAATGCGATGAAATTTAACAAAATTGTGGTCAAAAAATTCAAAACGAAGAATATAGGCTATGCGGGGGACCGCCATGTGTTCTATATTGTCGTTATAAACACATTTCAATGTTATATTATAAAAGATCATTGGCCAAACTGTGGCCCTGTTATTTTAATATAGCTGATGTTTGCCGGAAATTTTCTAGAATTGTTTGTGAAAACTTGTGAAAAAATGCGATGAATTTTAAAAAAGATGACGGCCATTTTGTCAAAATAACGAATCGGGGCTATGCAAAACACCATTTACTGTTCAATGTGGCCTTTGTAAATACATTGAAAGGTCAGATTGTAAAAGTTAAATGATCAATCTTGGTTTAAATTATTTTTACAAATCTGTTGTATGCAATGAAGAATCTAATATTGTCAGAGAAAAAATGATAAAAAATGCGATGAAATTTAACAAAATTGTGGTCAAAAAATTCAAAACGAAGAATATAGGCTATGCGGGGGACCGCCATGTGTTCTATATTGCCGTTATAAACACATTTCAATGTTATATTATAAAAGATCATTGGCCAAACTGTGGCCCTGTTATTTTAATATAGCTGATGTTTGCCGGAAATTTTCTAGAATTGTTTGTGAAAACTTGTGAAAAAATGCGATGAATTTTAAAAAAGATGACGGCCATTTTGTCAAAATAACGAATCGGGGCTATGCAAAACACCATTTACTGTTCAATGTGGCCTTTGTAAATACATTGAAAGGTCAGATTGTAAAAGTTAAATGATCAATCTTGGTTTAAATTATTTTTACAAATCTGTTGTATGCAATGAAGAATCTAATATTGTCAGAGAAAAAATGATAAAAAATGCGATGAAATTTAACAAAATTGTGGTCAAAAAATTCAAAACGAAGAATATAGGCTATGCGGGGGACCGCCATGTGTTCTATATTGTCGTTATAAACACATTTCAATGTTATATTATAAAAGATCATTGGCCAAACTGTGGCCCTGTTATTTTAATATAGCTGATGTTTGCCGGAAATTTTCTAGAATTGTTTGTGAAAACTTGTGAAAAAATGCGATGAATTTTAAAAAAGATGACGGCCATTTTGTCAAAATAACGAATCGGGGCTATGCAAAACACCATTTACTGTTCAATGTGGCCTTTGTAAATACATTGAAAGGTCAGATTGTAAAAGTTAAATGATCAATCTTGGTTTAAATTATTTTTACAAATCTGTTGTATGCAATGAAGAATCTAATATTGTCAGAGAAAAAATGATAAAAAATGCGATGAAATTTAACAAAATTGTGGTCAAAAAATTCAAAACGAAGAATATAGGCTATGCGGGGGACCGCCATGTGTTCTATATTGCCGTTATAAACACATTTCAATGTTATATTATAAAAGATCATTGGCCAAACTGTGGCCCTGTTATTTTAATATAGCTGATGTTTGCCGGAAATTTTCTAGAATTGTTTGTGAAAACTTGTGAAAAAATGCGATGAATTTTAAAAAAGATGACGGCCATTTTGTCAAAATAACGAATCGGGGCTATGCAAAACACCATTTACTGTTCAATGTGGCCTTTGTAAATACATTGAAAGGTCAGATTGTAAAAGTTAAATGATCAATCTTGGTTTAAATTATTTTTACAAATCTGTTGTATGCAATGAAGAATCTAATATTGTCAGAGAAAAAATGATAAAAAATGCGATGAAATTTAACAAAATTGTGGTCAAAAAATTCAAAACGAAGAATATAGGCTATGCGGGGGACCGCCATGTGTTCTATATTGTCGTTATAAACACATTTCAATGTTATATTATAAAAGATCATTGGCCAAACTGTGGCCCTGTTATTTTAATATAGCTGATGTTTGCCGGAAATTTTCTAGAATTGTTTGTGAAAACTTGTGAAAAAATGCGATGAATTTTAAAAAAGATGACGGCCATTTTGTCAAAATAACGAATCGGGGCTATGCAAAACACCATTTACTGTTCAATGTGGCCTTTGTAAATACATTGAAAGGTCAGATTGTAAAAGTTAAATGATCAATCTTGGTTTAAATTATTTTTACAAATCTGTTGTATGCAATGAAGAATCTAATATTGTCAGAGAAAAAATGATAAAAAATGCGATGAAATTTAACAAAATTGTGGTCAAAAAATTCAAAACGAAGAATATAGGCTATGCGGGGGACCGCCATGTGTTCTATATTGCCGTTATAAACACATTTCAATGTTATATTATAAAAGATCATTGGCCAAACTGTGGCCCTGTTATTTTAATATAGCTGATGTTTGCCGGAAATTTTCTAGAATTGTTTGTGAAAACTTGTGAAAAAATGCGATGAATTTTAAAAAAGATGACGGCCATTTTGTCAAAATAACAAATAGGGGCTATGCAAAACATCAATTACTGTTAAATATTGCTGTTATAAACACATTCAAAGGTCAGATTGTAAATGTTAAATGATCAATCTTGGTTTAAATTATTTTACAAACCTGTATGTATTCAATGGAGAATCTAATATTGTCTGAGAAAAAATGCGATGAAATTTTAAAAAAATGGCGGACATTTAGAAAAATAACGAATCGGGTTTATACAAAACATTATTTGCGGTTCTATATTGCCAATATATATACATTTAAAGGTCAGATTGATAATGTTGAATGATCAATGTTGGTTTAAATTATTTTCACAAACCTGTTGTATGCCGAGATTCACCTAGAATTGTTTGAGAAAAACTGAGAAAAACGCGGATAAATTTTAACAAAGGGCGACCAATTAATGAAAATTATGGGTACCTAGATTTGTGTGTAACTTTCCAACAATTAATTCATGATATAAGGTTTTTAATCAATGAAATATATCCCTGTTTTAACAACGAAGGCAAAGTGTATAATCATTATTCAATGTTAATTTATTTCAGAATGGGCAAACTTCATGGCAGCAGAAGGGGACGAATTGGCAGGAGGCCAAAGAAAACGAAAAACAAATGCACTCCTTTAGCAAAGAAAGCTAGGAAATCAATAATTATATGATATACAGTATAATATTAAAACATTGGTACATGTACATGAATGAATGTATATACGTAACATGTATTAAAATATTGGTATATGAATGAAAGTGAAAGTTAACCCTTTCTCACATAAAACAAATCTGCAGTAGACGACCTAGAACATCATAGACAAAATATCAAAGAACAAGTGTTGAATAAAGTTAAAAACATTGTGACAAAAGGAGCCATTATGAACAATTTCTCCTTTTGTTGTACTGTTTTCAAAAGTCGTGTGCTGCATCCAAAAATGATTGTCAAGATTCTTGAGCATTTTTTTTCCTTTAAAAAAATGGTTTGCCCTTTTTTATTAAATCATAATTACATTTACAATCTTAGATATATTTGCAAAATGAATGGCCAAGTATGAATTCGAATTTGTCTGCTGCAGATGTTTGAATGTCGAGAAGGGTTATTAATAAGAGTTTAATTACCAATTAGCCCATTTCCCTGTATGAACAATGAAAGGGTTATAAAACCAATTAATTAGTATGTAACCAACACATATGGAACACGACAGGAACACGACAGGAAATGATTGCATAATGTTACATAACATAAGTCACCCTGCCATCTGGTCAGTGTGATATTATAGACCTCTTTAGAATTGCATATATTTTATTGTTTTGGGCCACCTCAATCAAGAGATAATCTCATGTTTTCAATAACAATCTGTTTTTCCATCAAACGATTTTTTAATAAAAAAATAATGTATTGTAATAACCAGTTATTGTTTTTATTTTGAAAAGATTAAAATACCACTTGACTAAGACTTCTTGATAAAATAATAAATTATTTTACACAAATTTGAATCTTTTGTCTATATTTTGTGTCCCTGGTTACTGTAAAGAGCGCTAGCAAATCAACGAAAACAGCCGTATTTGCACGCAAGTTACCGTTATCATACGCAAGTGAAGGTCTAATTATCACCAGCTTGCATTGAAATCATTTAAAAAACAAAAGGGCGGAGAATATCAAAGCAGACCTCTAAATTTATCTTTTAATATGATAATTATAAGGTCATATTTGGACAGCTTTTTTAACCCATTAGTAAATATCTCTCTTTCGACGTTCTCAAATATCAGGGAGGTACACGCAGTGTCATGAACCCCTAAAACAGCATTTTTTTTTTACTTCGCTTGGAACTTTTTAAAGAATTCGAAGAATCGTGGCAGGTATATATGAAATAAATATGCTGGGAGTCTATATTTTGTGTCCCTGGTTACTGTAAAGAGCGCTAGAAAATCAACGAAAACAGCCGTATTTACACGCAAGTAACCGTTATCATACGCAAGTGAAGGTCGTTATCTATCGGAATGGGTAAATCAAAATGGCCGATACCTGTACGAAGTGAGGCCAACATATTACTGATAAGGCTGATGAAACCGCACGCGTTTCATATCCCTGTAATATAGTGTCCCTGACGAAATTGACCAAAAAAATAATCTAAAAACTTTATTTCTTTCCTTTAGCAAATTAGACCCTATTTCATGTTTCGTGGCGATCAGTCAATCACAAGAGCTTCGTCAAGTTCGTCAATTCGTCAACTTGTCAATAAAGTTGACGAAATTGACGAAAAAAATATTTTTCTAAAAACTTTATTTCTTTCCTTTAGATAAGTATCTGGAAGTATTGAATGCAAAATAGACCCTATTTCATGTTTCATGGCGATCAGTCAATCAGAAGAGCTTCTTCAAGTTCGTCAATTCGTCAACTTTTGTTGACGAAAACATTCTTTTTCTTAAAATCTTCATTTCTGTCTTTTAGATGATGTATCTTGACGTATTGAATGCAAATTAGGCCCTATTTCAAATTTAAAGGCCATCAGTCATTCAGAAGAGCTTCGACAAATTCGTCAACTTGTCAATTTAGTTGACGAAATTAACGAAAAAAATATTTTTCTAAAAACTTATTTCTGCCTTTTAGATAATGTATCTGGACGTATTGAATGCAAATTAGACTATTTCAAATTGCATGGCCATCAGTCATTCAGAAGAGATTCGTCAATTCGTCAACTCGTCAATTTTGTTGACGAATTGATGACAAAAAATATGATTGTGTTTTCTGAGTCCTATGATTAAAACTAACTCTTGTGATGAAGAATCTAGTAGAAACTGGAGAGACAATCCCTTGTTTATTATATTTTGGAATGCTCCTTTCTTTATATTGTTAGTACAATATAAATAAGACCAGTTATCAGAATAGCTATATACCTCAGCGAGCTTAATCCATGCCGCAACATCACTTTGTAACTTTGCTTGCTGATTGTATTGCAACCAAATTACTCTTAAGTAGTGGTAACAAGTTGAAATTTATATTTGTTCAAATGGAGGGGGTTCTCTTTGCCAAACTTCACGTTTTTGTACATCTTAGTAACAGCAAAAGGACGGACCTTTATGCTCTCTTTACTAGCAGTAAACAACATTTGATATGTCAACCTTATTACAATGGGTTCACTAATGAAAACAATACCAATTTCGTCTACACTGTACGGATGTCAGCTATTGCATTCTATGTCTTCTTTAGATATCCAGAACGTTGCAAATCACAGCATTTGCACTGTAGAACACGTACAGATAAGGTATTTAGTCTGCTAGGTCGGTACAACATACAATGTGAAATTGAAAAAACACAAAAACAAAAAATGCCTACGAATTGTCTCACTAACAAGATTTTCACTTATCGTCTAAATTGGTTTAAAGCAATTCAATGTACTCGACAAAAATGTTTTATTTCCGATACTTTCAATTAATTGCAAACATATTGTTTAACTGCATACATTGTATGTGCACTCGTATCTAACTACTGGCACATTCCCTGAGACAAAAGTTCTTAGAAAAGGAAAGTTTTTAGTTTGACTGCGAGCGTCAGGAAAGAATGAACCTCCCCATGGCTTCGACCGTTTTGTGTCTGTTCACAGAGAGAGAGAGAGAGAGAGATTGATAGAGAGAGAGAGATATATAGAGAGACAGACATACATACAGAGAGAAAGATAGAGAGAGAGAGACAGAGACAGCAAGAGAGAGACAGAGACAGACCGAGAGAGAGAGATACAGAGAGACAGAGACAGAGAGAGAGAGAGACAGAGACAGATAGACAGACAGACAGAGTGAAAGAAAATACAATTTTTTTTTTTATATCAGTATATGTAGCCGAACTTAACTAAATGTATTTGTTGACCGAAACGAAGAGAAAAGCGTTCATAGGGAAGGGGGGTGCAAAACACGTACCACATGTTTGTAAAACATGTCATAAATTTTAAGCAGTACGCTGTTCAAGTTCGGATTCAAACCGAATAGAGCTTCAACATACTCCTTACCATTCAAAGAATCTAGCATATTGAAAGTACTACTACCAAATTTGACATAAGTTATTTGTTGAAAGGAATACATAAAAACAGTTAATCAGAATATGCTCAGTCAAACTTGTTTGGATATCACTATTTCCACACCATGAGCAATGGGAGAAATCAGTGCATGCCGTGTATGCAATTATTTTGGCGATAGAAAGACAAGCACGTAGCATATTCGGATTACGTTTAGCGTATTCCCACACTGGATTAGCAGAGAACTGATACTGTAGTTTTCTGTATAAGACAAACTGTCCCGGAGACGTTCTAACAGTCCATTCTTCTATATAGTAGTTACGAACTGTATTAATACAATGTTTCCAAAGATGTCTACTAGGAAAATCGCGAAATCGGAAGACCCATTCTTAAACAAACTAAGACGTAATAAAAACAAACGTTTTGCTGTGCAGTCCCTTTCTAATCGACACACTATGCAGAAAGATATTAGTTAGAACCTGTGTATGAAGAGATTCAACTGAAGAAGAATATGCTGTGATGTTTGGCAACGTATTATTTCTTGAAAAACATCAGGGCTCATTTTCATGCATGGTTTGCTTTACGGGTCTGTTCACCAGTTCGTGTGTATGTGATAATTCCATACGTGAGTGCGCCTTAAAATATGTTTTCCAATGCAGAATGTCATCTACAAGAACCTGTATATGTCGAAGTCCAAAATCAGGACCGAGTTGTATTAATACAATGTTTTCAAAAATATCTACTAGGAAAATCGCGAAATCGGAAGACCCATTCTTAAACAAACTAAGACGTAATAAAAACAAACGTTTTGCTGTGCAGTCCCTTTCTAATCGACACACTATGCAGAAAGCTATTAGTTAGAACCTGTGTATGAAGAGATTCAACTGAAGAAGAATATGCTGTGATGTTTGGCAACGTATTATTTCTTGAAAAACATCAGGGCTCATTTTCATGCATGGTTTGCTTTACGGGTCTGTTCACCAGTTCGTGTGTATGTGATAATTCCATACGTGAGTGCGCCTTAAAATATGTTTTCCAATGCAGAATGTCATCTACAAGAACCTGTATATGTCGAAATCCAAAAGCAGGACCGAGTTGTATTAATACAATGTTTCCAAAAATATCTACTAGGAAAATCGCGAAATCGGAAGACCCATTCTTAAACAAACTAAGACGTAATAAAAACAAACGTTTTGCTGTGCAGTCCCTTTCTAATCGACACACTATGCAGAAAGATATTAGTTAGAACCTGTGTATGAAGAGATTCAACTGAAGAAGAATATGCTGTGATGTTTGTCAACGTATTATTTCTTGAAAAACATCAGGGCTCATTTGCATGCATGGTTTGCTTTACGGGTCTGTTCACCAGTTCGTGTGTATGTGATAATTCCATACGTGAGTGCGCCTTAAAATATGTTTTCCAATGCAGAATGTCATCAACAAGAACCTGTATATGTCGAAGTCCAAAATCAGGACCGATTTGTATTAATACAATGTTTCCAAATATATCTACTAGGAAAATCGCGAAATCGGAAGACCCATTCTTAAACAAACTAAGACGTAATAAAAACAAACGTTTTGCTGTGCAGTCCCTTTCTAATCGACACACTATGCAGAAAGCTATTAGTTAGAACCTGTGTATGAAGAGATTCAACTGAAGAAGAATATGCTGTGATGTTTGGCAACGTATTATTTCTTGAAAAACATCAGGGCTCATTTGCATGCATGGTTTGCTTTACGGGTCTGTTCACCAGTTCGTGTGTATGTGATAATTCCATACGTGAGTGCGCCTTAAAATATGTTTTCCAATGCAGAATGTCATCAACAAGAACCTGTATATGTCGAAGTCCAAAATCAGGACCGATTTTCATATAATATATTCAGTTATCTTCCGTTCACCAGTATGAGTGTATATATGATAATTTCATGCGTGGACTAGCCCCAGAATACATTTACCTCTTACAGAAAGCCATCTCAACTAAAACATAGGTACATGTATTTATCTTTTCAACTGAACAAAGAATGTGCTGTGATATTTGTCAACATTTATTTCGGTGCGTTTTATACGTTGCAAACATCAGGGTTCATCGTATGTTATCAAATGACAACCAATTGACGAAGTTGATGAAGCTCTTTTGAATACGTTCAGATTCAGCTTCTAAAAAATAGAAATAACATTTTTAGAAAAATATTTTTTTCGTCAATTCGTCAACAAAATTGATGTGTTGACGAATTGACGAACTTGATTTAGCTCTTCTGAATGAGTGATGGCCAGGAGAATTAAAATAGGGTCTAATTTGCATTCAATACGTTCAGATTCAGTATCTGAAAGACAGAAATAAAGTTTTTAGAAAAATATTTTGTTCGTCAATTCGTCAACAAAATTGACATGTTGACGAATTGACGAACTTTACGTAGCCCTTCTGAATGACTGATGGCCATGAAAAAACAAAAAGGCTTAATTTGCATTCAATACGTCCAGATACATTATCTTAAAGACAGAAATAAAGTTTTTAGAAAAATATTTTGTTCGTCAATTCGTCAACAAAATTGACGAATTGACGAACTTTACGTAGCCCTTCTGAATGACTGATGGCCATGCAAGTTAAAAAAAAAAGGGTTTAATTTGCATTCAATACGTCCAGATACATTATCTTAAAGACAGAAATAAAGTTTTTAGAAAAATATTTTGTTCGTCAATTTCGTCAATTTTATTGACAAGTTGACGAATTGACGAACATGAAGAAGCTCTTCTGCTTGACTGATCGCCATGAAACATGAAATAGGGCCTATTTTGCATTCAATACGTCCAGATACTTATCTAAAGGAAAGAAATAAAGTTTTTAGAAAAATATTCTTTTCGTCAATTTCGTCAACTTTATTGACAAGTTGACGAATTGACGAACTTGACGAAGCTCTTCTGAATGACTGATGGCCATGAAACATGAAATAGGGCCTAAATTGCATCCAATACGTCCAGATACATTATCTAAAGGAAAGAAATAAAGTTTTTAGAAAAATATTTTTTTCGTCAATTTCGTCAACTAAATTGACGAGTTGACGAACTTGACGAAGCTCTTCTCATTGACAGATGGCCATGAAACATGAAATGGGGCCTAATTTGCATTTAATACATCCAGATACATTATCTTAAAAAAAGAAATAAAGTTTCTAGAAAAAATGTCACAGTTCGTCACTCGTCAACCTAACTTCACGGACCTAAATAAATGTCACACAGTTCGTCACTCGTCAATTCGTCACTCGTCAACCTAACTTCACGGACCTAAATAAATGTCACAGTTCGTCACTCGTCAATTCGTCACTCGTCAACCTAACTTCACGGACCTGATATATTATATGTTACATTTTTCAAGTTTTCAAAGCAAACAGCTGAGAATGTCATTCTGGTAAAAAAAAAAATAAGAATGTTCTGATAGGGCAGAAGAATCCGCTGGGGATCACCTGTTTTATATAGAAATATATTGGGAAAAACTTCTTGTCTGAAACCGATAGGCCTAAAGCTTAGACATTTGGTTTGTAGCATTGTCTAGTTGTCCTCTACCAAGATTGTTCAAATGATGACTCTGGGTTCAAAGTTGGCCCAACGAGTTTCTGGATATTTGGTGCAAAGTATCGTCTTGTTGTCCTCTACCATGATTGTTCAAATTATGCCTCTTGGTTCTAAATTGGCCTCACCCAGGGGGGGGGGGGGGGGGGGGGGGGGGGGGGGGGGGGGGGGGGGGGGGGGGGTCACCTGTTTTACATAGAGCTATATAGGGAACATTTTGAAAATCTTCTTGTATGAAACCGAAAGGCCTAAAGCTTAGATACCTTCTAAGTCATATTAATTTGAGACAAAAGACAGACAACATAGGTTGTGGGTTTTTCGTTGTGGCAGTGGTGCTTGACCACTTGTATTAGCTTACCTGTAAGCAAAATGAGTTATTATGATTGGCATGACAAATCACTTTACATAACTCTGGTAAGCGATCCAAGGCCATCATTGCCCTCTTGTTAGCCAGTTCACTTCCCCATGTGTTTCCTAGCTTTCTCACACCAGTACTCCACACAGCAGTCTTTAAAAGCTACTGGCTAGTCCATTGGTTGAAGATGAATGAGGCCTGTTGCATTGACTTTAGCCCGTAGATTGACAGCCTCAGCTAACATAAGAGAAGGAAAGTAGTGGGAAGAAGATAATATATATCCTCCTGAACATAGTCAGAGGTAACATTCTTAAGATCACCTGAGTCACAGGCTCAAGGTGATCTATTCTGATCAATCTCTGTCCATCGTCTGTCCGTTGTCGTTGTCCGTTTTTAACTTTTAGCTTTAAACAACATCTCCTAAATTACTGGACCAATTTCCACCAAACTTCACAGGAATGATTCTTTTGTGGTCCTCTTTCAAACTTGTTCAACGATTTAAATTATATGAAAAACTTGGGGTGCTACTGCATCATAAAAGGGGTAAGATAGCCAATCTTTAAAATTCTTCTCCTCTGAATATACTTGTCTAGTGGTAAAAATTGTAAAACAAGAGGACCCTGAGGGTACTGTATCTCTCACCTAATTTATCTGAACTAAACTAGTTTTCAATGTTCTTAATCTACTAATATAACGAAATCCAGACTGGGCGGCATGTTTTTAAACAATTTGATTGGTTGAAAACATAGCCACCAGACAGAATCATAAAAGGGGCAAAATGACAACAATTCCATTCTTATAAAGTTCTTGTCTAGTTTCAAGATGGTTAAGCAGAAATACTCTTTTAGTGACACTGTACATAATGTGTCCAAGCCATATTGATTGGTTGAAAAAGATAGCTGCCAGGCAGCAACAGAAAAGGAACATTAGATTCAAATGACATCTCCTAAAACAAAGGACTGATATCGAACAAACTTCACAGAAATATTCATGTTACTTTACAGGAATATTCCTGTGGTGGTCGTCTTTCAAATTGTTCAAAATAAATCAATTTGTTCCTTTAATTAGCATTTGCTATTATACTATCACTCATGCAGGTGATCAATTTAGGGCCATCTTGGCTCTCTTGTTTAATCATCTGAGCACAAGGTTCTTATGATGAGCATTTGTGATGAGCTGATGTCCATCAAGTCGGTCAAACAGCTGTTTGGATTTTAACCAAACTTGGCAGGATTGATCCTTGGGTGGTCCTCTTTCAAAATTGTTCAAATATGTAAGGTCCATTCACTCCATTGCATAACTAGGTCACAGGAGCTAAAAATAGATTTTATATCTGGAAACTTTAACCCTTTCCCTCATACGACAATCCTGCAGCAGACCACTTTAAACATGTTTTGTCAAAACGTAGAAAATCTCTATAATTGAATGGATAACCTATGACTAAAAGTGGAAAACATTGTGGCAAAAGGAGAAATTGCTTGTTTTGAGCAATTTCTTCTTTTGTCACTATGTTTTCAAAAAGCCATCTATATACTGCAGAGGCGTCAGAAAGCGTCTATATGAGGGAAAGGGTTAATTAAGAATATTCTTGACCAAAAGTACTGACATGTTTGGAACATAATTTTGTACAAATGTTCTAGGATGACTCTCTACCATTCTATCAAGTTTGTTCTAATTAATTCTGATGCCTCCAAAAACATGGCCACCAGGGGCAGGTAATGTTTTCCTTATATGGTATATATACTAAAAACTTTGAAAAAAAGTACTGGCAAGATTTCAAAATAATCTGGCACAAATGTTGTTCTTGTGATTCTCCCTACCAAGTTAGTTTAAATTATTCTTAATCATGGTCATCAGGTGGCGGGCTTAGTGTTTTCCTTTATATGTATTTTTTGTCCAGAAGAACTGGCCTGAAAATAATTTTGCACAAAATTAATGTTCCTTGGGTGACACACTGTTTAAAAACATGCCGTCCAGTCTGGATTTCGTTATATTAGTAGATTAAGAACATTGAAAACTAACTTAGTTCTGATAAATCAGGCGAGATATACAGGACCTCCAGGGTCCTCTTGTTTTACAATTTTACCACTCCAGCTGCTGTAAAGGATTCACATGTTGTAAGTAAGAAACGATGGCTTATCAATTTCATCGATTGCACTTATTTAAGGAAACTATTTCTATATTGACAGTGGAGAAGGAAGTTTTAATAAAAACAATTATTTTGTCATCACTTGTCAACCAGGGACCGAAAGTAATTCAGTTGAATGGAACACATAGAACATTATTTATCTCGTGCACGTTGCACATGGCGACAACAAACAGACCCAAAGTGAAGTTGTTTTGGTAAGTTAACGACACATTTTATGCAATCTGTCTTACGCTCCAAAAGGTTGCACTAAAGTTTTTAATTGCCTTTTATGTTCATTCAATGAACGTAATGGCAATTATTTTGCAGCATAATTCCATCAGAGGTTTGCTAAAAACTAAGCTGAACATCGGCCTTTAAATGCCGCGTTTGTTTATGCAGTAATATCCATTTTGCATCATTTATGTCTAACGGAAGTATTCTGTCTTCCAAAAAGATGCAAATTAAGTTTATCATTATTTATTTTCAAACATAGTTTTTTAACATTGATTTGCTTTAACGGTTTAAATAGAATGAAATTGATTTCAGATCGAGTTTCTGAAAGTAACCCTTTACACCATTGATTAGATTTCTTTTTATGGTTACATTTTATTACCATGTCCATGTTTATCCATTCGGTCATTACCATTTATTGTAAATGCATGTCCATGTTTATCCATTCGGTCATTACCATTTATTGTAAATGCGTTTGCGCCAATAAAATATTGTCTATATTGTCTATTGTCAATATGTTTAAATTGACCAGCACGTGTGAAGGGGTTTTAAATTGTTCTCCTGATATGGTTATAGTAATTATTAATATATATGTAACTGTTGTGTGAGTCCAGAACATAGCATGCAGAAAAATAGGTTACCTGACACCTTTTAACCCTTTCCCACATACAACAAATATGTAGCAGACGACTTGGTAATGTAACGTGTATCGAGCGGTTGATATAACGAAACACTAAAAATAGGCCGAAACGGGTCTAAAATCAAATGGCTTGATACAGGGTCAGTTTTAAACGGCAACCTATGGTCGGAACTAGTTTCAATTGGAGCAATGGTCGAAACCTGTTTGGTGCAGTTTCGGTCAAAACACTGTACAAAGATCGAAACCAGTTCATACAGTTTCGTGTGAAACAATGTATGAAACGATGGTGTGAAACAGAAGTCGACAGAACTAGAGAAGTATACACTCTGTAACAGAAGAAGCCCTGCACGTTTGAGCCTACGCTGCAAGTCTGAGGGACAACTGTCAGAGAGTACTAACAACCTTCGTCCTGTTTGAACCACTGTCAACACTACTTACCATATACTATTCCTAAATAACAATGAAACGTTATTATTGCGCGTTTATTTGGAGTTACCTCACAGCCAGAAAACGAGCAACTGACCAAGAATAAAGGAATACTCCGCTTTTTATACTAGAAATTTGTCACGTGACCAATCATGACCGTACGGCATACTCTGATTTTACCCTTAAAGTGCAAAACAAACCGCATACGTTTTGCATTACTAAGCGCTCACATGACCAAGATAAACATTTAAAACTGCAAGCGTTTGCTCTATATTCAAACTGTTTTATACTGTTTTCTTGGTAAATCCGAAATGACAGCTCTACAAGTTGTTATGGAACGATTAAAACTATACCAATATTTCATCTACTCACATGATTCCTGTGATTAAATCTTCTAAATGTTCTTAATTTCAATGAGTTTGAGGATAATTCGCTTGGTGATTTTAATAAGTCACACGGTAAAGCTCTGTAAAAGTAGGAAAAGGAGAAATTTTGAGCAATTTCTACTTTTGTCATAATGTTTCCAAGGTCGTCTGCTGCAAAGGTGTCAGAAACGACTATATGTGGGAAAGGGTTAAATTGTAATATATTGCGAAAAGGCATTTTGCTCAACTTAATTTCTCGGATAACATTCATATCAATTTTCCTTCAGATGTGATGATGCAAGAATCGAATGTGTAAACATGGATTTTAAATTCAACGATGTGTCAGTATCTAAAGGTGAGGCGCAGATTCTCACAAACATCACAGGCAATGCCAAACCTGGAGAAGTTCTTGCTATTATAGGACCAAGTGGTAACTAATATACTATACTTTAATTGTTTCACACTTGGAAGATGCATTTTGAGGCATTTGCAGCAGACAGCTTTGAAAACATTGTGACAAAAGAAGAAATTGCTCATTATGAGCAATTTCGCATTTTGCCACATTGTTTTCAACTCTATATAAATATTATTCTTTCATTTAAAGAGTCATCTGCTGCCGACTTGATGTAGTAAGGAAAGGGTGCCTCCTTTTGACACAATGTTTTCAGCTCTATGCAATAATAACATTTTTATTTATAGAGGTTTTTAGCTCAACTATTCGAAGAAAAAGGGGAGCTAAATTGTAGTCACGTCGGCGTTGGTTAAAGTTTTTGTGCAAGCTAGCATTTACCCTTATAACTAACATACGCCTAGGCCTATGGTGTTTAAACTTTGTATGGACATTCTTCATAGCAAGTTGGTGATGCCTATAAACTTTGGTGTCAGTAGGTCAAAGGTCAAGGTCACTGACCTTCTATATGGAAACAGTTCATGGTTAAAGTTTTCGTGCAAGCTAGCATTTACCCTTATAACTAACATACACTTAGGCCTGTGATCTTCAAGTTGGTTTTGCCTAGAGAGTTTGGAGTTACTAGGTCAAAGGTCAAGGTCACTGTGACCTTTCTGTAAAGAAACAGTTAATGGTTAAAGTTTTTATGAAAGCTAGCATTTACCCTTATAACTAGGCCTATGATCTTCAAACTTGGTATGGACATACATCATAGCAATTTGATGATGCCTAGAGAGTTTGGAGTCAATAGGTCAAAGGTCAAGTTCACTGACCTTCAATGCAGAAACATTCCTTGTTTAAAAACTACAGATTGCTTAAGCCTATGACCCTGAAACTTAGTTTGGGTAATGGTCATGATCAGCACTTGACTCAAACAGGTCATGGGATCATAAGGTCAAAGGTCAAGGTCACTTTGACCTTTAAAAAAACCCCACTATTTTTTGTTGCATATGGTGCAAATTGTTGCCCTATGGTTAAAGGTTTGCGTGCAACTACATTAAGAGTCCATATCTTAGTAACTACTTGATGCATTCCATTGAAACGTTATACAACCCTTCCCAACCATCACACCTATAAAATTATCAAGTTAAATAACTCTATCCTGCATATAATGCAAATTATCACCCTTTAAGACATTGTGGTAAATGTTTAGCATGCAACTACATTAGAGTCCATTATCTCAGTAATCAAATAAGCGGTGGAATAGTCGAGCATGCTGTCCTCCGACAGCTCTTGTTCATATTTATCATGCTTAGATATTCTTAAAGTCGTCTGCTGCGTAGTAAACGTTGCATGCAATTTGTTGGAATGAGTAAAATCTTAATAAAGTGAATCAGGCTACTTGTTAACGCTTTCCTTCATATAGACACATTTAGACACATCTGCAGCATGAGCAGTTTCTCCCTTTACCACAATGTTTTCAATTGTATTCAATTAATATACAATGTAATTTTACAGAGAAACTTCATATTTATGCCTAGATGCTTTAATCAAAGTTGTCTGCTGCAGATTTGCTGTATGTGGGAAAGGATTGAATATAGAATTACAACTGACATTTACTTTAGAAATTAGAGCTCCAATATTCAGGTTTTGCCCATACTCTTATAAATGCAAATTACAATTAACCCTTTCCCTCATACGACAATTCTGCAGCAGACGACTTCGAACGTATTTTGTCAAAACATAGAAAATCTCCATAATTGAATGGATAACCTATGACAAAAAGTGGAAAACATTGTGGCAAAAGGAGAAATTGCACGTTTTGTGCAATTTCTTCTTTTGTCACTATGTTTTCAAAAAGCCGTCTGCTGCAGAGGCGTCAGAAAGCGTCTATATGAGGGAAAGGGTTAAATAACACCTTACTGGTTTCGTTGTTACGTTAGCCAAACTTCTGAAGTTTCTTCAAAGACTTTGTATTTACTGAACCCTTTCCCACATTCAACAAATCTGCAGCAGAAAAAATTTACTCAACAATTTGAAACTCTATAAATGAAATCAACAATTATTGGATAAAGTTGACAACATTGTGCCTTCTCAAGGAGAAACTGTTCATCAAGGGCAAGTTTTCCCTTTGCAACAATATTTTCAAAAGTGTCTGCTGCAGAGTTGTCGGAAAATGTCCGTATGTGGGAAAGTGTAATTTAAAATATTCTTCTTCTGGTTAAGTTGGAGAACAAAGATGGCACTGTATTTTTAATAAATTTGTTTTTAACCTTTCCTTCATACAACGAGTTGTGGTTAAGTCTCCAGGAAGCAGACATCGAGCATGATTAATATAAGCTGAAAGCTTGTTTCGCAATCAATGTAAAATAAATAAGTTTAAACTAAACTAAACTTCATACAACTAATCTGCAGGAGATTACTTTGAAAACTCAATATCTTTTGAACTACTTGAAGGATTTTGAAATAACTCACTACAAATGTCCAACATACTGAGATGATGTGCAACCACTTTGGTTCAAGTTCAAGGTCATAATTACAGGTCAAAGGTTGTATGACTTTTTTTCGTGTCCGCTCAATAACTTTTGAACCGCTTAAAGGATTTTAAAAGAAATCTCCACAAATGTTCACTATACTGAGACGATGTACAGAATGTATATAACAACCACTATTGTTCAAGGACAAGGTCGCAATTAGGTCAAAGATCATATGACTATATTTCGTGTCTGTTCAATAACCCCCCCTCTTGAGTAAATTTAGTTATCAATTTGTAAACACATTTCACACTCAAAAATGAAATTTAATTATATCACTCGACTTTTCCATAATAATTTTATTTATATTCTGTTTCAGTATTACAATCATTGACAAACTGCAATGGGGGGGACACATGTTTTTGTGACAAAAACAACCATCTAGTTTATAGAGATTTTCCATATCAATAAGACATGTAATGTTTAAAACAAAACTGATAAACATTGTCAATTTGGATTCTAGACACACATGTTTTATCTGTATGTGTAATAAGTATGCTAAGGTTAGCTTTTCCTGGAACAAATCATATCTACATTGTAAATATTTGTAAAGTATTATATTATTTTTCTACTTGTATGATATTTCTATCTTTCAGGAGCTGGAAAGACCACCTTACTGAACACTTTAGCAGGTCGATATCCATATATAGGGGAGATAATTCTTGGAGAAAAACTTATTGACAAGTCCTATAAAAGGAAAATTTGCTATGTTTTGCAACAAGAGTTATTCTTTGGAAATCTCACCTTGCGTGAAACATTAGAGGTAAAGCCTGAACAAGTTTTCTGTTGAGTTGATGATAAATTCTACTCACCCAAGTGTTTGCATCTTACACCATATCTCTTTAACCCTTCCTCATAAGGCAATTCTGCAGCAGACGACTTTGAACGTATTTTGTCAAAAAACAGAAAATCTCCATAATTGAATGGATAACCTATGACAAAAAGAGGAAAACATTGTGGCAAAAGGAGAAATTGCATGTTTTGTGCAATTTCTTTTTTTGTCACTATGTTTTCAAAAAGCTGTCTGCTGCAGAGGCGTCAGAAAGCGTCTATATGACGGAAAGGGCTAACCCTTCCTCATAATAAACAAATCTGCAGCAGTAAAAAAGATAGAAAATCTGTGTTAATGAAATTATAATAATTGAATGGAATTAAAAATTTGTAGCAAAAGGTGAAATTGCTCATCATCAGCAATTTCTCTTTTTGTCACAATGTCGATGTTTTCAAGGGTAGTCTGCTGCAAGTGGGAAAGGGTTTACAGCTTTGTGTATAACATCAGTAGAAATGCTACTTGACCAAATCCCATTACTCTGAATTGCAATTTACCCAATCTTTTCCATTTTTAGCTCTACTGGCCAAAGGCCAGAAGGGCTTATGTCGTGGCGATTTGTCCGGCGTGCGTGCGTCCGTAAACAATTTCTTGTTAACACGATACAGTCTTCACTTTTGATTGTATCTCAACCAAACTTATACAGTAGTTAGATATCCATGAGAGCTCGGTTCCTTTCGAAAACCAGCCAGATCCGCCCATGCATGACTGGATTATGGCCCTTGAAATGGTCAAAATTGCTATAAAAGAGCTTGTTAACACGATACAGTCTTCACTTTTGATTGTATCTCAACCAAACTTATACAGTAGTTAGATATCCATGAGAGCTCGGTTCCTTTCGAAAACCAGCCAGATCCGCCCATGCATGACTGGATTATGGCCCTTGAAATGGTCAAAATTGCTATAAAAGAGCTTGTTAACACGATACAGTCTTCACGTTTGATTGTATCTGAACCAAACTTATATAGTAGTTAGATATCCATGAGAGCTCGGTTCCTTTCGAAAACCAGCCAGATCTGCCCATGCAAGACTGGATTATGGCCCTTGAAATGGTCAAAATTGCTATAAAAGAGCTTGTTAACACGATAGTCTTCACTTTTGATTGTATCTCAACCAAACTTATACAGTAGTTAGATATCCATGAGAGCTCGGTTCCTTTCGAAAACCAGCCAGATCCGCCCATGCATGACTGGATTATGGCCCTTGAAATGGTCAAAATTGCTATAAAAGAGCTTGTTAACACGATACAGTCTTCACGTTTGATTGTATCTGAACCAAACTTATATAGTAGTTAGATATCCATGAGAGCTCGGTTCCTTTCGAAAACCAGCCAGATCTGCCCATGCATGACTGGATTACGGCCCTTGAAATGGTCAAAATTGCTATAAAAGAGCTTGTTAACATGATACAGTCTTCACTTTTGATTGTATCTCAACCAAACTTATACAGTAGTTAGATATCCATGAGAGCTCGGTTCCTTTCGAAAACCAGCCAGATCCGCCCATGCATGACTGGATTATGGCCCTTGAAATGGTCAAAATTGCTATAAAAGAGCTTGTTAACACGATACAGTCTTCACGTTTGATTGTATCTGAACCAAACTTATATAGTAGTTAGATATCCATGAGAGCTCGGTTCCTTTCGAAAACCAGCCAGATCTGCCCATGCATGACTGGATTATGGCCCTTGAAATGGTCAAAATTGCTATAAAAGAGCTTGTTAACATGATACAGTCTTCACTTTTGATTGTATCTCAACCAAACTTATACAGTAGTAAGATATCCATGAGAGCTCGGTTCCTTTCGTAAACCAGCCAGATCCGCCCATGCAAGACTGGATTATGGCCCTTGAAATTGTCCAAATTGCTATAATTGAGCATGTGAACACAATAGAGGCTCCATTTACTATCTGATCTTCACCAAACTTAGATAGTAGTTAAATATTGATGAGAGCTTGGTTCCTTTTGAAAACCAGCTAGATCCGCCCATGCAAGACTGGATTATGGCCCATGAAATTGTAAAAATTGCTATAATACAGCTTGTGAACACAAAAGAGCCTCCATTTACTATCCGATCTTCACCATACATACATGCTCTGGATTGAAAATGACCAAAGAACCATACCAGTAGAGCATAGGCCCTCATGGGCCTCTTGTTTAGTTTTTCAATTTCCGCTGATGTATTGGATTGAAAATCTGACTTTATGGACATTTTGATCTCTATAAACAATTTTTAGATAATCAAGCATTCCTGTCTTGCAGATGTATGCGTACATGCATTGTATTAAGCAAATGGTTATTAGCCCTTACCCCCATGTAGATGCCTTTTGACACATCTGCAGCAGACAACTTTTGAATACATTGTGACAAAAAGAGAAATTGCTCATGAAGACAAATTTCTTCTTTTGCTACAATGTTTGCAGCTCTATCTAAGAAATATACTTTCACTTAAAAATATTGTTCTAATTTCTGCATAGATGTTTTCAAAGTTGTCTAACGCAGATTTGTATTAAGGAAAGGGTTAAAGTATTGTGCGTAATTTAGAATTTTACCCAAATTTAATATAATAATATACATGTACAGTCCAACCTGTGTTGAAAGACCATCTGTGGGAAGAGAACAATCTGGTCTTTGTTCACAGGTGGTCTTTAATTACAGGGTCATTGATGCAGAAAATGAGTAATTTGGAAATTAAAAGTGTGGTTGCTATAGACAGGGAATTGCTAAAAATAAAGTCGCACATGTTTGACTGTATTCTCTTTGTGATAACTGGTTCATATGTACTTTGAACAGTTTACAGCTATGATCAGACTACCAGATGAGATGACCAGACAGGAGAAAGTAGCCAGAATGGAAAGAGTTGTGGAAGATCTGGACCTTCACACCTGCATGGACACAAGTTAGTACATTGTACTGGTTTTTTAGCTCGACTATTCGAAGAATATGAGAGCTATACTACTCACCCTGGCGTCGGCGTCGGCGTCCACGTCACACTTTGGTTAAGGTTTTGCATGCAAGTTCTTAAATACTACATGTATTGCATTGAAACTTTCTACAACCCTACCAAACTATCACACCAATGTAGATTATCAAGTTAGATAACTCTATCCTGCATATTATGCAAGTTATGGCCCTTTTTTACTTAGAAATTCTGGTTAAAGTTTTGCGTGCAACTAAAGTAAGAGTCCATATCTCAGTATTTAATTGATGCATTGCATTGAAACTTTATACAGCACTACCCAACTATCACACCTATGTAGATTATCCAGTTAGATAACTCTATCCTGCATTTTATGCAAGTTATGGCCCTTTTTTTACTTAGAAATTCTAGTTAAAGTTTTGCGTGCAACTAAATTAAAGAGTCCATATCTCAGTATTTACTTGATGCATTGCATTGAAACTTTCTACAACCCTACCCAACTATCACACCTGTGTAGATTATCATCTAAGATAACTCTATCCTGCATTTTATGCAAGTTATGGCCCTTTTTTTACTTAGAAATTCTGGTTAAAGTTTTGCATGCAACTAAATTAAGAGTCCATATCTCAGTATATACTTGATGCATTGCATTGAACCTTTATACAACCCTACCCAACTATTACACCTATGTAGATTAACAAGTTAGATAACTCTATCCTGCATTTTAGGCAAGTTATGGCACTTTTGTTTACTAAGAAATTATGGTTAAAGTTTTGCGTGCAACTAAATTAAGAGTCCATATCTCAGTATTTACTTGATGCATTGCATTGAAACTTTCTACAGCCCTACCCAACTATTACACCTGTGTAGATTATCAAGTATGATAACTCTATTTTGCATTTTATGCAAGTTTTGGCCCTTTTTTTACTTAGAAATTCTGGTTAAAGTTTTGCATGCAACTAAATTAAGAGTCCATATCTCAGTATATACTTGATGCGTTGCATTGAACCTTTTTACAACCCTACCCAACTATTACACCTATGTAGATTAACAAGTTAGATAACTCTATCCTGCATTTTAGGCAAGTTATGGCACTTTTTTTTACTAAGAAATTATGGTTAAAGTTTTGCGTGCAACTAAATTAAGAGTCCATTTCTCAGTATTTACTTGATGCATTGCATTGAAACTTTCTACAACCATACCCAACTATTACACCTGTGTAGATTATCAAGTATGATAACTCTATTCTGCATTTTATGCAAGTTATGGCCCTTTTTTTTTACTAAGAAATACTGGTTAAAGTTTTGCGTGCAACTAAATTAAGAGTCCATGTCTCAGTATATACTCGATGCATTGCATTGAACCTTTATACAACCCTACCCAACTATCACACCTAGATAACTCTATCCTGCATTTTATGCAAGTTATGGCATTTTTTTTACTTAGAAATTCTGGTTAAAATTTTGCATGCAACTAAATTAAGAGTCCATTTCTCAGTATTTACTTGATGCTTTGCATTGAAACTTTCTACAACCCTACCCAACTATCACACCTGTGTAGATTATCAAGTATGATAACTCTAACCTGCATTTTATGCAAGTTATGGCCTTTTTGGACTTATAAATTCTGGTTAAAGTTTTGCATGCAACTACATAAAGAGACCATCTCTTAGTAACTACTTGATGCATTGCATTGAAACTTTATACATCCCTTACCAACCATCACATCTATGTAAACAATAAAGTATGATTACTCTATCCAGCATTTTATGCAAGTTATGGACCTTTTTGGACTTAGAAATTCTGGTTAAAGTTTTGCAACTACATTTAGAGTGTAATCTCATTAACAACTTGAAAAATTGTATTGAAACTTCATACAACCTTTCCCAAGTGCACAACTATAAACACAACCAATTAAGATAACTCTATCCTGTATATGGTGCAAATTGTTGCCCTTTTTTTACTTAGAAGAAATTATGGTTAAAGGTTTGCGTGCAACTACATTAAGAGTCCATATCTTAGTAACTACTTGATGCATTCCATTGAAAGGTTATACAACCCTATCTAACCATCACACCTATGAAAATAATCATGTTAAATAACACTATCCTGCATATAATGCAAATTATCACCCACTAAGAAATTGTGGTTAATGTTTTGCATGCAACTACATTAGAGTCCATTATCTCAGTAACTTAAATAAGCGGTGGAATAGTCGAGCGCTGTCCTCCGACAGATCTTGTTATCCTAGATGTCTGCAAAGAGAGTTTACAAATAGTTCAACTATACACAAAATGTACTTTCATTGACAGATGTTTTCTATATTTAAGATGTTGTCTGCTTCACATTTGTCAATTTGGGAAATGATTTGTAAAAGGGTAAATCCTTTCCCTGTTGTTTAACCCTTTCCCTCATCTAGACGCTTTCTGACGCCTATGCAGCAGACGGCTTTTTGAAAACATAGTGACAAAAGAAGAAATTGCACAAAACGTGCAATTTCTCCCTTTGCCACAATGTTTGTCATAGGTTATCCATTCAATTATGGAGATTTTCTATGTGTTGACAAATTGCGTTCAATGTCGTCTGCTGCAGAATTGTCGTATGAGGGAAAGGGTTAACTCAATCTCACCTACAACAAATCTGCTGAAAACCACTTTAGAACATTAAAAATGAAATAAAAAGAGTTGAACACATTGTGGCAAAAGTCGTCTGTGGCAGATGCATCAAAACGCATTTCTATGTACGAAGCAGAGCCGGGTAGCTCAGTCAGTAACGACGGGGGTTGTCAATCGAGGGATTGTGAGTTTGAACCCCAGCCGGACCAACATTTTGACAAAAGTCACTGTGACATGAGTAATTTGTCTTTAACCATTTGAAGCGCTAACAGTGTATGTTGAAAAGCAGCCAGCTGTTTGGATAAAAACGTTTTGTGGCGTACTGGTGTGAGGAAGCCAGGAAACACTTGATGAAAAGAACTAGCAGCCATGATATCACTGGAAACAGGATTAAAAAACAACCGACTGAAGAAAAACAAGTGAATACTGACTTTTACTACTTCATCCCTTTCCCACTTGCAGACGCATTTTGAAAAAATTATGGCACCAGGAGAGCTTATTCATAATGAGGTCATTTACTGAGATTTTCCATGTTTATTTCCAGATGTTTCCGAATATGTTTGCTGCAAATTTGTTGTATGTATTGAAACGGTTAACCCTTTTACATATACATACACTTTCTGAAGCATCTGCAGCAGACGACTTTTGAAAACATTGTGGTCAAAGGATATATTGCTCAGTATGACCAATTTCTCCTGTTGTCACAATGTTTCCAAATTTATTCAATTATTATTACATTTATGAAGTGTTTTCATATTTTTACGAAATATTTCCAAAGTTGTCTGCTGCAAATTTGCTGTAATGTAAGGAAAAGGTTAATTACATTTCTCCTATATTTCTAGTTATGGGTGACATGTTTACCCCGGGATTATCTGGTGGACAGAAGAAAAGGGCCAACATTGCATGTGAATTACTCTATGATCCGCACATCATATTTCTAGATGTAAATTACATTATTGAAGCATTTTCATTATAACAGTTAGTTATCACGTTAATTGTGATTTACCGGGTACATTTGATCCACATATAATTCATATTCCTGTGATATAGATGCAATTTTTGAAGTACATCCATTATGATTTTGTTTGAACTTCTTCTTCGGGGGAATGAATGGGGTTATATTTGTCATATCATTATATTAAATGTATTTTCAAAAATCACCATATGTAGAATAATTAAGCAGTGAACACTTAAACCAACTTAAGGATATTTTTAACCTATGTTGAGACATCTCTGTGGTGTAATGGATAGAATGTCTGCCTTTAGAGTCGGAGACTGGGTTTAGATCCCCAGTAGAGTCATGCCAAAGACATTAACTATGATACTAATGGCGTCTCTCCATGGCAATGAAGGTTACAGGGATAACGCTCCGACTGATGAATCGGTGTCTGGATAAATAATACTGTTAGTACTGGTAAATTACCCAGAAATGCTGTGATATAATTAAAATACTGTTGAAAATGGCATAAAACACTTATCAAACAACTAATGTTGATTCAAATCCGTCTAAACATTCGTATGCTTTGATCTGGTATGAACTGTCCCTCAATTAGTCACAGAAATTTTAAAAAGACTTCTGATGTATAAACTCTGATTATTTGGATCAGAATGCATGTATGTTTAGATAGATCTTTTCCACACTATTTGTTTTAACCCTTTCCTTGCAGACACATTTGCAGCAGACGACTTTTAAACATTGTGTTTTCAACTCTATTAAATATTCCCACTTTCATTTATAGAAATTTCCTGTATTTTTACCTTTTAATGTTTTCAAAGTTGTCTGCTGAAGATTTGTTGTATGTAGGAAAGGTTTAATGTTTTATTCGAGGCACTGCCCAATTAAAAATCACATTTACAATAGAAGTATTCTTACCATTTCCCATACAACAAATCTGTGTCAGATGTCTTTGAAACCATATATCAAAACTATGGAAAATCTCAATTAATGAAATTTTTGAATATAGTTGAATTGTTCATCATGTGCAATTTCTCCTTTTGTCACAGTGTTTTAGAATCGCGTCGGCTGCAGTCACGTCATGAACAATTTCTCCTATAGCCACAATCTTCATGACAGTAAGAGTTAACAATATTTCTTTCTTCCTTTATACAGGAGCCGACTACAGGCCTGGATTCCAGTACAGCGTCAAGTCTAATAGATTTGTTTAAAGACATATGCTACAAAGTCCAACAAGACAATCATTACATCTATACATCAGCCTTCATCCAAAATATTCTTTCAGTTTGATAAACTGCTTCTACTGACTGATGGAAAGGTAGATTAATTATATTTACTATTATGTCAAGATACAGATTAACAATTTATGTTATCAAAGTGCAGTAACTGTGTTATTCCTTGTTGGTAAGTGTATGATGAATTCTAACACTAATGACAATTTATCTTCTGTATGCAAAGAAGAATTTGAGCAGGATATACCTTACAAAGCAGAACTCTAGATAAGGAGCGTTATCCTTTTAAAAAAATTCTTATTTTACCCACTAACCCTATGTTGTGGGTACTCAAAAGAATCGTCTCAATAAGACGATTCTTTTGAGTACCCACAACATAGCTTTATGTTGGATAATGATAGAGATATTGTTGGCAAAAAAGAGCTGTTAACCCCTCCTTATCTGGACCTCTGTTACAAAGTATATCACTCTAGACGTCGGGAACTATTTTTGAAATCCTTCGCGCGTCACTGGGTACAGAAATGAAAACAGCCTTGCCTCCTACATTAAACCATCTGAAGACGAGAGGGTGGAACTTAGCAGAGCTTTCTGTTATCTAGCCACTCATCATCAGGTCCTTGAATACACTGCTCTACCTGACAACTCTTCAGCCTTCGTGATTAATTACTACACACCTGAACTCCAAATCGTGTTCAAAGATCCGGTATATCACTTAAAAATAAAATCTATGATCTAAAAATACCTTCCCCTCATACAAACATATTTTGTCAAAAAATAGAAAATCTCTATAATTGAATGGATAAACTATGACTAAAAGTGGAAAACATTGTGGCAAAAGAAGAATTTTGATGAGCTTGTGCCATTAGTATGGAGCCAGGCTAGTTGGTACCTCCACACAATCTGACCAGGCTCTATATTGTTAGCTTGCCAACTTAACATCTTTATTAGCTCCACTGGCTGAAAGCCAGTCGAGCTTATGTCATGGCGAATTGTCCGTCGTGCGTGCATCTGTGCATCTTTTTTTGATCCATCCATAATTTCTGGTTTCCATGGCAACCAAAAGAAAAAAATAGTGAAAACTTAAAAAATCTTCTTCTCCGAAAGTGTTAGGCCGATTTTCAAATAATTTTGTAGAAATGTTCCTTGGGTGACCCTTTAGTAGATTCCTTCAAGAAATGTTGATTGGGCGAAAAACATGGCCCTCTAGAGGGCGGGGCTATTTTGCCTTATATAGCTATAGTGAAAACTTAAAAAATCTTCTTCTCCAAAAGTGTTCAGCAGATTTTCAAATAATTTTGTATAAATGTTCCATGGGTGACCTTCTATCAGATTCCTTCAAGCCATGTTGATTGGTAAAAAAACATGGCCGTCACAGACTCACAGGGCGGGGCTATTTTGCCTATATGGCTAAAGAGAAAACTTAAAAAATCTTCTCCTCCAAAAGTGTCAGGCCGATTTTCAAATAATTTTGTAGAAATGTTCCTTGGGTGACCCTTTATTAGATTCCTTCAAGAAATGTTGATTGGTCGAAAAACATGGCCGCCAGAGGGCGGGCTATCTTGCCTTATATGACCATAGTGAGAACTTACAAAATCTTCTCCTCCGAAAGTGTTTGTCTGATATTCAAATAATTATGTAGAAATGTTCCTAGGCTTACCCTCTATCAGATTCCTTCAAGCCATGTTGATTGGTTGAAAAATATGGCTGCCAGGGGGTGGGGCTATTTTGCCTTATATGGCTATAGTGAAAACTTAAAATATCCTCTCCTCCGAAAGTGTCGGGCCGATTTTCAAATAATTTTGCAGAAACATTCCTTGGGTGACACTCTACAAGATTCCTTTAAGCCATGGTGGTTGGTAAAAGAAATAGCCACCAGGGGGCAGGGCTGTTTGGAGATTTTATTTTTGCCTTATGGCCGTGGAGTGGTAACTGGCCCTCTTGGGCCTCTTGTCTTGATCGTCCTAGACATGGCTTTGCTTCCAAATGCAAAGCTGGACAAGACTATCATAAAAATTCAGCACTTTGATAGTTACACCTCTTTAATTTAATCACAATTCACAGTTTGGCCATTATCATGGGCATTCAAGCAATTTTAACACAAACATTTAAAAAGTATTTATTCAATATAGGTTGCATATTTCGGGGACACAAATAATGTGGTGAACCATTTTGAAGATGCTGGCGTAGAAGTCACAAAGGATTATAATCCTGCAGACTTTATCTGTAAGTTTTATCACTTTCCCACTTGATGAATCTGTAGCAGACAACTTTTGGAACATTATGGCAAAAGGAGAAATTTGTCATGATTAGCTATTTCCCTCTTTGTCATAATGTTTTCCAGTTTTTAAGATTATTTTCCATTGTTTTGGCTAGATATTTCCCATGTAGACTGCATCTGATTTGTTTTATTTCGATTAAGAGGATCCACACCAACTGTGAACATGTAATAACGACTGAAGTGTTTTGTCAGGGATGTTCAAATTAGTTACCTAGTATCATATTTAGAGTTAGCTGATTTAAAAACATCCGAGGAAAGCATTGTAACATTTGGTAAATTTCAAGTACAATCAAATTCTTCTCTTAACCCTTTCCCTCATACGACAATTCTGCAGCAGACGACTTTGAACATATTTTCTCAAAAAGTAGAAAATCTCTATAATTGAATGGATAACCTATGACTTAAAGTGGAAAACATTGTAGCAAAAGGAGAAATTGCTTGTTTTAAGCAATTTCTTGTTTTGTCACTGTTTTCAAAAGGCCGTCTGCAGCAGAGGCGTCAGAAAGCGTCTACATGAGGGAAAGGGTTAAATGCCTTCAAAATATATGATTTTTTTTTAAAAATAAGTTCAGAATAGTCTCCTGCTTTCTTTGTTCTTGCTAGCATATGGTGTAATGAAAGTTAAGATGATACACTTGCTATCATTTCAGTGGAAGTACTAGGTGATGACGAAGTAAAAGAAAAATTATTGAATACAGTAGCTACAAACAGGTACTAAAATATTATATAGTAACTCACTGCCTCACACAATGATAATTAAGCTGTTTGAAATGTAGACAACTTTTTTTAAATTGGTTATTATCATCAATATATCCTTTTCTTGCAATGCTTTTATGTCTGATATCTTCAATTATTATTTCATTAAAATGCAGATGATTTAAAAATAGCATTTCAAGTACATGTCATTGTATTTATGCTTGCTTGACATCAACTATTGAAGTTTTTATTATACAATTGTGGTGAAAGATGACTTGTCAACTACTTTAGGATGATGGCAGGACAAAAAACGCATTATAAATATCATGTATTTGCAGAAAAAATGATCGAGTCCATAAATTTGCAAGGTCCGTGTCAAAAGAAGCTTCTTCAGTATCTAAGCCTCTAACAACATGGAGTAGACTGAGTTCAAGATTATTGAGGAAGAAACCCCAAATAGATTATAAACATGAAATGGAATATTCTGATATGGGTATGCACAGTTTCTTTTTTGCAATGATAATTCTTATCTTTGAAAGAAGGGAACAGTTTTGAATGCCATTTAACAATTGAATAGATATAAAACATTGTGGCAAAAGAATAAATTACTCAACATGTCAAAATGAGCCCATCCGTGGGAAAAGGTACAATTTGGCTTTTGTGAGCAGTGTAGATCCACATCAGATTGTGCGTCGGCACAGTCTGACCAAAATCTACACTATTCATGTATTCAGTACTCGAGCTTGTTTGAAGCCACTTTCAGCTTGTGTAGATTCTGATAAGACTGAGCAGATGTTCCAGCTGATCTGAACCTACACTGTTCAGAAATGCCAACTTGCAACTTCTCCTATGGACTCAAATGTGAGTGTACACAGGGTATATGTCAGTGTGTCTCTCTATGTAAACTGACATCAGATATCACAATTAGCAGAAGTACAGATAAGGAGGAGTATACAGATCTTTTCCCCACAATATCTCACTTATTCTTCAACCAAACCCTATAATTTGGGTACTCAAAAGAATCGTCTCATTGAGACGATTCTTTGAGTACCCACATCATAGGGTTAGAGGGTAAAATAAGGATTTAAGAAAGTAAAAAAAACCTCCCCTTATGTAGAGCTTTGACAATTAGTGAATATCATATAAAGTTGACCCAACACAATTTATTTTTAGTCTTCTATTTATTTATGAAGGGGAAACTTTCCTTGCTCTTGACAGTTATGTAACATTGATATTTATTTGCCAATTCCAAGCAGTTAGCAAGTTGATCACAACTTATTCTTCATTGATTGATTGATTGGGGTTCAACGCCGTTTTTAACAATTTCTCAGTTATATCACGTCGGCCAGTTCACCTACTCATGCATTTCCTGGTTTTCTCACACCAGTACTCCACACAATAATCTTCCCAAGCAACTGGCTGCTTTTCCACATAGACTTAGCCTATTGGTGGAGCGAATGACGCATGTCGCATTGACTTTTGTCAATCCTCGGAAAGAAATTTGGCCGAGCCGGGATTCGAACTCACAACCCCTGGATTGACAGCCCGCGTCGCTACCGACTGAGCTACCGGGACTCAGCACACCTGAGCACGAAGTGCTCAAGGCGAGTTATTCTGATCGCCTTTTGATCGTCGTCAACTTGGAATAAAAACTTCAAAGAAAGCATCCTCTCAATGACCTCATCAGAATTCCTTAAAAATGTTGGGATCCATGCAGAATTCTGGTTTCCATGGCAACGAAACGAAAAAAACTTCAACATTTTTCTTCTCCCAAACTGGTTTACAGATTTTCAAATCATTTTGTAGAATTGTTCCTTGGATGACCCTCTATCAGATTCCTTCAAGCCATGTTGATTGGTCAAAAAACATGGCTGCCAGGGGGCGGGGCTATTTTGCCTTATATGGCTAAAGTGAAGAAAATCTTCTCCTCCGAAAGTGTCAGACCGATTTTCAAATAATTTTGTAGAAATATTCCTAGGGTGACCCTCTATCAGACTCCTTCAAGCCATGTTGATTGGTGAAAAAACATGGCAACCAGGGGGTGTGCTATTTTGCCTTATAGTAAAAACTTAAAATATCTCCTGAAATTGTCGGGCTGATTTTCAAATAATTTTGTAGAAATGTTCCTTGAATAACCCTCTATCAGATTCCTTCAAGCCATGTCGAAAAACATGGCCGCCAGGGGGCTGGGCTATTTTGCTTTATATTGCTATAGTGACAACTTAAAAAATCTTCTACTCAGAAAGTGTCAGACCGATTTTCAAATCCTCTATCAAATTTCTTCACGCCATGTTGATTGGTCGAAAAACATGGCCGTCGGGAGGCAAACTATTTTGCCTCATATGGCTATAGTGAAAACTTAAAAACTTTCTCCTCTGAAAGTGTCAGGCTGATTTTCAAATAATTTTGTAGAAATGTTCCTAAGGTGACCCACTATCAGATTCCTTAAAGCCATGTTGATTGGTCGAAAAACATGGCCGCCACAGGGGGGGGGGGGGGGGGCTATTTTGCCTTATATGGCTTGAGTGAAAACTTAAAAAATCTTCTCCTCCAAAAATGTTTGGCCGATTTTCAAATAATTTTGTAGAAATATTCCTAGGGTGACCCTCTATCAAATTACTTCAAGCCATGTTGATTGGTCGAAATATATGGTCGCATGGGGGCGGGCTTATATGGCTAAAGTGAAAAAAAATAAAATCAGGTGAGCTATCCAGGGCCATCATGACCCTCTTGTTGGAATATTTTTGTGCAAGGATCATTTTAATTTTACATGTGCTGGAGAATTAGAAAACTAGGATCAACATCAAACATAGAGGAGTATGTACATAGGTCCAAATAAGGATGAGTCAGGTCCATGGTCTGCAATATCTCTTACTTCTCATGTAGACCATTGTTGTTGGCAATCAAATTAATCACCAAATGAGACTTCCTTTAACCCTTTTCCTCATATAGACGCTTTCTGACGCCTTTGCAGCAGACAGCTTTTTTAAAACATAGTGACAAAAGAAGAAATTGCACAAAACGTGCAATTTCTTCTTTTGCCACAATATTTTCCACTTTTAGTCACAGGTTATCCATTCAACTATAGAGATTTTCCATTTTTTGACAAAATATGTTCAAAGTCGTCTGCTGCAGATTTCTTGTATGAGGGAAAGGGTTAAGTACCAAGAGCATAAGTTTTGAAGGTTAAATGAAGATTTTATAACGTAAAATATACCCCTAATCTGGAGCTCTGAGTATAGTTGGTGTAAATTGAACTTTATTTATATAACTAGGTCAGTTTACATAGTAATATATAGAGTTCACTGACCTATTAGTCGTGTGACTGTGATAGTTTGATTTACATGGAGGGTGTTATATTTAACTCTTTCCCACAAACAACAAATCCGCAGCAGACAACTGAAAACAGCTATGAAAAAATATTGAAACCCTTTATAAAAACAAAAAATTCAGTATTGGAAACAGTTGAAAACATTCTGGCAAATGGAGAAATTGCTCATTTCTGTTTGTGTCACAATGTTTTCAAAAATTGTGTGCTGCAGAGGCTTCAGAAAGCATCTACATATGGGAAAGGATTAAAACTGTGAAATGCATCTTGACAATGACAAACAAAGTGTTTTTCATATGTAAAGTTCTGAAAAACCATGTGTTACAATCTTTTTTAAAACATTTAATTTTTGTTTGTTTAAGATCCGGGTAGTGTCAACATGAGTCTTCTCGATCTTGAAGCAGACGACAATTTTAGCTCAAGCAGAAGAAAATGGCCAACAGGATTTTTCACCCAGTATACGCAGCTTACAATCAGGACTTTCAGGGAATCGAGAAAAAGAATTCTAAACATCTCCAAAATTGTTGAAAATCTACTCATTTGTGGATTTATTTGCCTAATGTATTTCCAATTGCCAAGAACAGAGGATACTCTCAGAGATCGAATGGGTGCTGTGTTCTTTATTGCTGCTCACTGGGGTTTTATTCCATTGTTTGATGCTGTCACATCATGTAAGTTACACAGCCATTTATATCAAAGGCCTAACCCGTTGCCACATATCAAATACTTTAATGAGGATAAATAAACAATTCTTTGACTGATAATATCTCTCTTATTAATTAACTTCACCCTTTTCCTCATAAGACAATTCTGCAGCAGATGACTTATTTTGTAAATAATAGAAAATCTCTTTAATTGAATGGATAACCTATGACTAAAAGTGGAAAACATTGTGTCAAAAGGAGAAATTGCTCGTCTTGAGCAATTTCTTCTTTTGTCACTATGTTTTCAAAAAGCTGTCTGCTGCAGAGGCGTCAGGTATATATATAAATATATATGAGGGAAAGGGTTAACACTATATTTTTGACTACTACAAAGAATTACCAATAGTGGTAATTTACTGCTTAGACAAATTCAACCATGCAATGGGTGCAATTCTAACATATTTATTGTTTTCATATGTTGTTTTTGACCAGGACTGAAAAACGGAGGGATAATAATGAGTTAGTTAACCCTTTCCCTCATACGACAATTCTGCAGCAGACGACTTTGAACGTATTTTGTCAAATAATAAAAAATCTCTATAATTGAATGGATAACCTATGACAAAAAGTGGAAAACATTGTGGCAAAAGGAGAAATTGCACGTTTTGTGCAATTTCTTCTTTTGTCACTTTGTTTTCAAAACGCCGTCTGCTGCAGAGGCGTCAGAAAGTGTCTATATGAGGGAAAGGGTTAATACATGTAGCTGTAAAATTTGTCTTGTGAATACCTTATTTGATGGTTTATAAAACCACTTAAATCAGCTCCTGCATACATACAAACATTCTTTGCTGTAAAGAGAAATTTATCTATGAATGTTCTGTTTTAGAATAATAAAAACACTGGCTGATCTGAGTCATTGTTGTCTACATATCTGTTCAAACCTTTCGCACATTCAGCTTATCTGCAGCAGACGACTTTTGAAAACATAAAAAAATGAGTAATTTCTACTTTCGTCTCAATGTTTTCAAACGTTGTCCACTTAAGATGCATCAAAATTTATCTGTTAGTGTAACAGTGTTAAGCAAGTTTTATTGTGAATTTTATAATTATAATGTTTCACCCCACCAAGCTATTTACTAAAATGGAAAAGCAAGTATAGTTAATGTTTCAGATATTGCACAATGTTAATTTGAGATCTTCAATATGATATAACATGTGATTGATTCTGCTCAACCCTTTCCCACATACAGACTTTTACTGAAAGCTCTGCAGTAAACGACTTTTGAATACATTTTGGCAAAAGGAGAAACAGTTCATTATGAGTGATTTCTCCTTTTGCCACAATTCAATAATCATATTTTTGGCTAGATGATATCAAAGTCATCTGCAGCAGTATTATTGTATGTGGGAAAGGGTTGTTTCAAGAATAAAGTCTGAGGCCGATATAGAGTTTACGAGTTAAGCCAAAAGAGTTTTGGTTGTCTTTGATTCTGTTGGTTGTTTCAAATTTAGCCGAAAAGTTAATATGGAGCCTGAGGTTGTTGGTTGATAAAGTATGGTCATAAACTTTGCTTTCAGTTCCAATGGAGCATATGGTGATCAACAAGGAGAGGTCAGCAGGCTGGTACAGACTGTCCGCTTACTATTTTGCCAAGATGACCAGTGAACTTGTCCTTATACTGATACAGCCGACAATATTTGTTGTGATTGCCTACTGGGTCATAGGCCTTAATGGAGTTGGTGCCTTTTTTGCTACACTGGGAACTGTATTTATAGATGCCATAGCCGTACAGGTATTGTATTATCTTGTATCATGGTTTTTGTGTCACCTGCAGACGAACACTCAGAGATTATTTCTCCATTGTCTTTCTTACTCTTTCTGTCTATCACACTTTCCCTTATTGACATATTAGTAGGTGACACATGATTTCCTTCAAACACTTGTGTTATATTCTTTCTTACAGGTCTTTTTATGGTGCCCCCTTCTAATGAGCAATGACATCTTTTGTCACATCTTTTCCAACTGTATTGAATAATTGTACTTTTATTGATAGACTAGACATTTTCCATATTTGTGCAGTTATGTTTTTATAGTCGTCTGTCATAGATTTGTCATATGTGGGAAAGAGTTAATTATCAGATGAGCATTTGCTATTATTTTGTCCTATAGAGATACTCTTACTGTCTACAGTTACAATGGAATGAAGAAAAAAAAGGAAATATTCATTATATTAATGGCATTTTCTTTCCAGAGTTTCGGTTTGTTTATTGGTATTGCCTGTCTACAGATAAACGAAGCTATGACCGTTTCAATCACCTTACAAATGGGAATCATGTTATTAGGTAAGAACATTAAATATAATTTATCCCTTTCCCACCTATAGACGCATCTACAGTAGACGACTTTTGAAAACATTATGCCACAATGTTTTCAACTTTAAGTTAGTGAGTATACCTTCATTTCTAGAGAGTTTCCAGATCTTGAGTAAATGTTTTCAAAGTCGTCTGCTGCAGATTTGATGAATGTGGGAAAGGGATAACATACAGCAAAGGGATTAGAAAATTCATAATTACCTATAGAGAAATGATTCCCATGGGATGATATCAGTTTCCCGGACGATATGAAATAACATAGCATATATTACGTCGCCAACTTTGTCACTATGCATATTTCTTAACCCTTTCCCACAAACAACACTATTGCAGCAGACGACTTTAAAAACATACCCGAAAATAATTGGAAACTCCTTGAAAGTACAATAATTGAATAGAGTTGAAACCATGGTGACAAAAGGAGAAAATGCTCGTTTTGATCAATTTCTTCTTTTGTCCCCATGTTTTCAGAAAGCCGTCTGCTGCAGGCTATATGAGGGAAAGGGATTATTTGAATCATGAAAGCGCCATAAAATAAATTACTTCTCTACTCAATCCTAGAATGTTTCATGTATATATTCTTTTATGTTGATATATATCTTGAACATATAGTTTCCCACTTGCAGATGCATCGGCAGCAGATGACTTATGAAAACATTGTGGCGAAAGGAGAAATTGCTCATGATGAGCATTTGTTTTCTTTTGCCAGAATGTTTCAACTCTATTCAATAATCAAACTTTCATTTGTAGAGACTAAAACCATATTTATGCCTTGATGTTTTCAAAAATCAATTGATGGCTGAAAATCGTATGTGGGAAAGGGTTGAACAATTTTTTTTTTTTTTTAAAAAAGCAGCTTATAACAGGTGGTAGGTGGTAGGTTTTATGACCATTTCAATCTGGGACATTTTAATAAGTTGTGGATCTTTAAGGATAATTGATTGTTTGTTGTTTTACGCTGCTTTCATCAACTTTTCAATTACATCACGGCGTCTCCTGGGTAAGTTACCATTGCTACTGGTCCATTTATCTTGACACTAGCCAGTCAGTCGTAATAATGCTAACCTTGCAACCCTGAGTGCCTAGGAGGCTTTGCTGTGACCCAGCCGGGGATCAAACCTGCAACCTCTCGCACCCAAGGCTCTACCACTACACCACCTAGGCGGGGATCAAACCTGCAACTTCTCGCACCCAAGGCTCTACCACTACACCACCTAGGCGGTCCTTTGAGTTTCTGGAGAAGGATAACTGTACCATTTGTGTATTTCAGGTGGATTATTTACCCGTAATTTACCTATCTGGTTGGACTGGATGAAATATTTATCATTCCTACATTACTCCTTCCATTCCCTCATGGTACTGGAGTTTACAGATGCTCCTCCTGTCAAGTAAGTGGAATTATGGGAATTAAACTTTTCCAACACAACAACATAGAAAACTGCAGCAGACGACTTCAACATCATGGCAAAAATATGGAAACTCGATAATTGAATGAATAATACAGTTAAAACATAACCCTTTCCCACCTGTAGATGCATTTTGAAAACATTGTGACAAAAGGAGAAATTGCTAAAAACAAGCAATTTCTCCTTTTGCCACAACATTTTCTACTTTTTAGCTCGACTATTCGAAGAATATGAGAGCTTTACTACTCGCCCCGGCGTCGGCGTCGGCGTCGGCGTCCGGTTAAAGTTTTAGGGCAAGTTGGCATTTTCATTCATAATTATTTGTGCTAGGGCTTTCATATTTGGAATATAGTTACATCTTATACCTTTCTTCACATTGAATGCTGAAGATGCTGAGTTTGACCTTCTTTTTGGGGTAAAAAACATGATTTTGTGTGGTTAAAGTTTTAGGGCAAGTTGGAATTTTATTTTAAATTTTATTTTTTCTCAATAAGTACTTGTGCTAGGTCTTTCATATTTGGAATATAATTACATATAATACCTTTCTTCACATTGAATGCTGAAGATGTTTAGTTTGACCTTCTTTTTGGGGTAAAAAACATGATTTTGGATGGTTAAAGTTTTAGGGCAAGTTGGAATTTTATTTTAATTTTTAATTTTTCTCAATAAGTACTTGTGCTAGGGATTTCATATTTGGAATTTAATTACATATAATACCTTTTTTCACATTGAATGCTAAAGATGCTGAGTTTGACGTTCTTTTTGGGGTAAAAAACATGATTTTGGATGGTTAAAGTTTTAGGGCAAGTTGGAATTTTATTTTAATTTTTAATTTTTCTCAATAAGTACTTGTGCTAGGGCTTTCATAATTGGAATTTAATTACATATAATACCTTTCTTCACATTGAATGCTGAAGATGCTGAGTATGACCTTCTTTTTGGGGTAAAAAACATGATTTTGGGTGGTTAAAGTTTTAGGGCAAGTTGGAATTTTATTTTAATTTTTAATTTTTCTCAATAAGTACTTGTGCTAGGGCTTTCATATTTGGAATATAATTACATCTAATACCTTTCATTCATTTTTTTTAACTTTAATATGGAGTTATTGACTTTTAAATGTATGTATCTATTCAGTTGCTTTTACATATAGAGTATACATAATTTAAAAGTACTTAAGTGCAATATAATGAAATAGTGCTTTATGTGAATAAGAGGCATATAGTCAAGCGCGCTGTCCTCCTACAGCTCTTGTTAAATCACTTGTCATACTTGGAATACAACTTTCTGTCATATATGCAAAATAAATAATTTTCATAGGAACAATATTACATCTATTCTCTGCAATGTTTTGAACTGCTTAACCCTTTCCCATATACTGATGATTGTTGACGCATCTGTAGTAGACGACATTTTAAAAACATTGTGGCAAAGGAAAAATTGCTCATGATGAACAATTTCTCCTTTTGCCAAAATGTTTAAATCTATTCAATGGATATATACTTTCTGTTTCAGAGATTTTCTATATTTTTGCTTACATGTTCTCAAAGTTTTCTGCTACAGATCAATAGGTCATATGTGAAAGAGATTGAATGAATTATAGATTGTTATCTTTGACTTCAGGAAGTTTGTTTTATTCTATTACAGTTGCCCGTCGCCATCTAACAGTTCGGCGTTTCGAGTATGTTCAGACACCAACCAGACAAGTATACCATCTTCACAAATCCTAGATTATTACGACATTAACTGGTCATACTGGCACTACATGTTACCTTTGTTGTTGGTTACTGCAATTTTCCGAACATTAGGATATATTACTTTGCGATACTTTAGAAAACCGTTTTAATCATGAGCACTTTGCCTGTAACATAAAAGCCTGAGGGTTGGTAGAAAGTCCAGTAGCTTACACATTTACAAATGAGTCGCATCTAGCAATAAGGGGTTCTTATTGACTCCGATTTGACATCATTTGTAGTTACATTGGCGTTAACCCTTTCCCTCATATATAGACGCTATGCAGCAGACGGCTTTTTGAAAACATAGTGACAAAAGCAGAAATTGCTCAAAACAAGCAATTTCTCCTTTTGCCACAATGTTTTCCACTTTTTGTCATAGGTTATCCATTCAATTTTAGAGATTTTCCAATTTTTGACAAAATATGTTCAAAGTCATCTGCTGCAGAATTGTCGTATGAGGGAAAGGGTTAAACTGGTCAAGACTACACTAATAGACTTTTTTGTCAGAAGATGAATTTAGGTGCATATAGAAAAAGTTAACTAATAGAGAAGGAGAGAATTTCTTGAATTGTATAACCAGATAATTTGATAATTAGAATCTCTATATGGAAGTATAATACTCAGTGATGTTGTGGAATTTTAGCTAACCTGGGCTTGAAATGTTAATGGTGAGCTATCGTGATTGCTCTTGAGTGTCTATCACTAGTTTACTACAATCCCCTTCTATGAAACCACAGAGCCAATTGTGATGAAACCCCAGTCAATCAAGTTGGGTTTATTTACCTTTGCCATTCAGTGTACATTATATAGGAGACTAAAGAAATTACATAGCCAGAACGTTGAATACAACAAATCTGCAGCAGACAACTTTAAATACAACCAATCTGCAGCAGACAACGTTGAATACAACAATTTTTTTGGCAAAAGAAGGTAATTATGAGCAATTTATTATGTTGCCAGTTGTCATTAATGGCTTGATTGGATGGGGTTTTAGATTGTAGTATACATGTTTTATATTATTATAAGTGTTTTGTGAACTTAACCTGTTGATCATTTAATGATAGTACCTGTTTTCTTATGAGAGAAGCAATTCAACAAATATATCCGGATTAAGGTGAGTGATTCAATACTGTCATAATCCCTTGTAAATGTTGTTTTTTTCCTTCTATAATCCATACAATCAAACCTGTGCTAAAGACCACATTGGAATAGCAATTCCCTGTATAAAGCGACCATACTTTAAGTTTCCCAAATAATCATTTTCTGTATAAATGACCTGCAAGTAAAGACCTCCTGTGAACAACGACAAGATTGTTCACTTCCCATGGGTGGTCTTTAAACACAGGTTTAACTGTACTTGTATTAGGAAAAATTGCTCTTTACATTTCAGCATTACTACCTTTCCTATGTTTTAAAACTTTGTCTCAATGTAAGTCCTTTTTCCACATGCAGATGTGTTAGTAGCAGAAGACATGAAAACATTGTGACAAAAGGAGAAATTGCTCATGACGAGCAATTTCTCATATTGCCACAATTTTATGAGATTATCCAATAATTATGTCATCTTTTAAAGAGATAATCTTTTAATTTTTGCTTGGATGTTTTATAAACCATCTACTGTAGTTTTGTTGAATGTTGGAGTGAGACGATCAACAAGGAGGATCTGAGAATGTCGAGAGAATGTCATATTATGCAGATTATTTTTTATAACCAGATACTTTATTAACTCTATTCTATATTTGGAGAACAAAATACCCATTTATTGATAAATGTTTACATGTTTTTTTACTTAATTATACATATCAGATTTTATAAGCTTGACTATTCATAAAACAGAGCTAGCTATTACATTTGCCTATCGTCTGCTTTAGTGTCTGCATTAACCCTTTCCCACATATAGACGCCTCTGCAGCAGACGACTTTTGAAAACAATGTGACAAAAGAAGAAATTTCTCAAAACAAGCAATTTCCCCTTATGCCACAATGTTTTCAACTTTTTTCAGTAAATATACTCTCATTTATAGGGATTTTCTATATTTTTGTCCACATGTTTCCAAAATCGTATGCTGCAGATTTGTTGTATGTGGGAAAGGGTTAACAATATCTTAACAGGAAACAATATTTTTGCATTTGCTTATCACCCTGAAAAAGTGTCAATCTATGTAAAAGTGGATGAGAAGAAGTGCAGATCCCAATGGATGTTACTTTAGCTTAATCCTTTCCCCCATACATTAATTCTGCAGCAGACGACTTTGAACATATTTTGTCAAAAATTAAAAATCTCTATAACTGAATGGATAACCTATGACTAAAAGTGGAACATTGTGGTAAAACGAGAAATTGCTTGTTTTGAGCAATTTCTTCTTTTGTCACTGTTTTCAAAAAGCTGTCTGCTGCAAAGGCGTCAGAAAGCGTCTATATGAGGGGAAAGGCTTAATGGATTTTGAAGTACCTCCTCTTGATATGTAAAGCTTGATGCATTTAGTGGTTAAGAGCATAGGATCATAAGTAAAACTTATCGTTTTACAAATATTATTTTTTATTGAGATTATCTGCTTTTAAAATTTGTTTATGTGCTCATGTTGTATGTCTCTATCTTCTTATTCACAAAGAAACAATAAGGCATCTTCTTATTCATGAAGAAACAATAAGGCAAACAATCGATAATAGATAAATTGTAAACATTACATTTTAATGATCTCAAATATGAAGATGAAATTCATGTGATAATGTCATATCCACTGTCAATTGTAATTAACCTTCCCTCGTCGGATGATTGTGAATCGCATCAGGTCACACAGAAGTCAAACGACTATTTGAATCTGATAGCATTGACTGGATCAGTGTCTGGATTTGATTCTGTGGTATTGACTTTGTATTTCTCTCTTGTTTGAGAATAGGGTTGTAATTGAAACAGTGTTACAGGGTTTTGATATGTAACTTGATGATTTAACATCCCAGAGGCTCTATTGGTCAGAGATTAAGAGGCATTTTTGGCCAAGGAAGAACATCCACTTGCTGCTGTTGAAGATAAGCAGGGCAGACACAAGTAGTGTGACATCTTGTCGAATGGAGACATTTGTACAGTGCCAACTATATTCTAACATTCCAACTGTTAGATGTCACTGATTTTGATTTAAGCTCTCCATTCGGTTTTACAATGTGTTATACTATAGGACATCTCGCAACCTGTAAGATGTTGCTAAAAGCTGACTACATTTGCGTTCTTTTCCTCTTGTTATCATAAGAACTGAGGAATTTTGTTAAACAATTTACGTTTTTTGGAGTTTTTACAAGCCGTGAATAACATTCCATTTCCACTGGTTTATTGTTTGTTCCCGTTTTTGGGGAAAACCTCAGCCTCGTCCGTGGGCTTTGGGAAAGCGATTGAAATGAAAGGCATTCGGAGTCTGTTGTTGTTGTTTACCTTGCGAACCCCTGCTTGGGCAATGAGCTGCAGAATGTGGTAGGTCACAAATGGCGCATGTGTGTCGAAAACGGCAGTTAGGCCACATACAGGATGACTCATTAAACCAATGGCAAGTATTGACTTTCGGTCTGTGGGACTCTGTACGAGTTTGTGGGGTCACATGGATTGCACCGCTACCCCAAGTCTCCGTTTAAGCTAGACCATGATGCTGGGTTCAATTCCTGACGGAGCCTAAACTGTTTGTCATATTCCTTCCATGCGAAAAACCACTGGCGAGCTGCAGACTCTCTAATGGTCCTTATATAGTGTAACAGTTTGTCCAGAGATAAAAGGATGCATAAATCAAAAAAGAGTCCGTCCGTCTTTTAATACTGAGGGCTTTGCCCCTGCACTCTTTTGGCCTAGCCTTCCACGGCTCCTTTCAGGAGTATGCACAAGTTTATATACTGGCCCCTGAAAGTTTGATTTTTTGTTGCGCTATGGACATGAGCGGCAAAGTCCTCGCTCAATAAGCGCATTATTTTATGACTCAAGTAAGAGAACAACGATGAAATCAGTTTCAGAAAAATATAATTTTTTACCAGAGTTGCATATCATGAAATTTGAACACTCACAGGCAATATAGTTAAGTAGTGGCGACAAGATCACGGTAGGGACGGAGATTACAATATGTAGAGATATGCCGAATAGGCCCCTACTACTGTCTTAAAGAGAGGCGGCCGGGCCTCGCCGCCGAAATACAACCTTATTGGTTTTTAATACACACTTCAAATGCTTGGCTCCTGGTGGACTCAATACACCCATTATAACACACTTGCAGCCCAATTAAACTTTTAAACTACAGCTCGGCAAGAGCTGGCAATTGGGGCTGCTTATAAGAACCCCCAGATTGGAATTTTTACGCCACAGTAAATTTTACGCAGGCTTGTGAAATTTATCCCCCCAAAATTCGAGATCCCTAATAAACTGAAAATTAATTATAGTTGAAATTTAAGGTAGTTCACATGTTTTCAAATTTATTTTAAAAAGTATTTCAAGAGCATGTCCCGAACTGCGTCCAGGTACATCTCTAGACCGACGTCCGACAAATGAACGCCGTCTTCCCTGAAAAATCCCGGCGTGGCAGCGGCCACATCCACCCGCAACGAATTGTGTTTTGGGTGACGTTGTACCTGCCGTCGACCGAATCTATTGATCCGAACTCTTTTACGCTCCAAGGCCGCCGCCGTGAAGGCAGACGTGTTCCAGCGGAGTCGCTGAAGCACGTCCACCCACACAACCACCGCCCCGGGCAATGCTGCGCGCAGGTAGCAACACTCCCGCTTTATAACGTTGCAGATGGAAGTCACCGATGCCGACGCCAGGTCATTCCCCCCTAAATGTATTAAAAGTATACGCGGTTGCTCACTGAGCAGGACGTTGGCTTCGACATCATGGCGGAAGTGCCTCCAGGACATGCCTCGGCGGCACCACCAAGCAATCCGGGGCCAACCAGGAAGGTTCAGGTTTCTCTTCCCTGTTGCCGACGCTCTGACTCCCGCCCAGTGAGGTATCGAGTCCCCCACTATCCAAACATCTGAAATCAATAAAAACAGTGTTATTCAACGTATATATCCCTTATAAGCGTCCGACCTCCACCTGCCTAACTTCATTATGTTTTCCCCCGACACTCCGGCTAGGGCCAGGTCAGTCGCTCTACCTATGCGAAAGCTATGCGTTTTGAAGGACATGCTATTGTACTGTGTGTGGGCAATGCACTTCGACAGGATAGTCGCGAATTGGTTCCTTGTAAGAGGAGATCTATCCATATGGCAAAACAGTGGACCAGAACTGGGAGGTCTCAAGCTCAAAAAGGTGCGCATAGCCTTGACAGGGCAGAAGGCGGACGCCTCGCTAGGGATTTTAAGTAATTTAGGTGGTCCTCTTTGATTTGTTTTTGATTGTCTTAATGTAACGTGTAAGATTTGCGTTTCTGCTTCTATTTTAACCTCTAGGAGTCGCAGATATGAGTTCGGGTCGTGATTATTAGTTGCTACTAACTCGCTCACTCGGAATAAGCCGAAGTATGCAAGGACCCAGGCGGCCGAGAACAGGGCTACTTCGAATGGATTGTAACAAACGAACTGCAGTTCGTTCAGCGCTGCCTTTAATATGTTGGCAGATAGAGGAGCTCTGTTATCGACCGACCTGCGTAAGCGAGAGCAACCTTCCAACATTTTTTTGATAATAAATATGCTGCTTATCTCTGGCCAGCTGTTGATCTTGTGCCAGTAATTAAGGCCTGCAGTGTACGTCCTTATTGTGGACGCTGCTAGACCTTTTTCAAAGCAGTAGGCAATGAACCAAATGATGCATTTTTGGTCTACTGGCCAAGAATTATTAAGTTTGAAAATAACTCGGAACTTATCGAAAGCATTGATGGCATTTACATATGTAGCACGCGTATTTAAAGACGTGCCATTCTGAATCAATTCTTGTGCACTAGCTTGAATATGTTCAAGAGACGGTCCGGGACTGGAGTTGGTTCGTCGTCTGCCTCCGGGGCTAGTTGACGGAACTTCCCTACCTGAAAACGTGATAGTGCATCGCATACTGAATTGAGCGCCCCCGGAACATGTTTGGCCCCAAGCATAATATTCAGACGAAGGCAGGACAAAACCAGAGGCCTAACCAGGCATTGAATTAAGGATATGCACGACCGCTAAGTTCAATATCACAATTAAATGATATTTTCTTATTTCTTAATTCATTCCCCCAAACGGAAACGGCCACCCAAATCGGAAAAAGTTCCAGAAATGTGATGTCCCTAGTTATACCCTCGGAATGCCATGCATGTGGCCAAATGTGCATGCACCAGTGGCCTCGGTAGTAAATACCCATTCCCCGACCTTCTCCCCCAGCACTATCCGAAAATAATTGTTCGTCAGCGTTTGAAATCCAATAGCGGACGTTGAAAACCGAGATACCGTTATGGTGTTTGAAAAAGGTAAGCCACGTTTCCAAATCTTTCTTAATGTTTTTAGTTACATGCAGATGGTGACCAGGCCTACTCAGGCCGCATGTAGCGTTTATCAGGCGACGGCAGAACGACCTACCTGCTGGAATTGCACGACAGCAGAAATTTAGAGAGCCTATTAGAGATTGCATATCTCTCAATGTTGTTCGTCTTTTTCCTAGCATAATTGTCGTTTTGCTAATGACCTCATCTATCTTAACAAGAGGTATTCGCACTTCCAATTTGTTGGTGTCTAATTCAAGACCCAAAAAACACAGGACTTCGACGGGGCCCTCCGCCTTGTCCTCTGCTAAGGGAACGTTAAGCTCGCGCATGCACGCCAAAAATGCAGAAATATGCGATTCGCAACTTTGTGTCGTTCTAGCGCCGCCTAAGAAATCATCTAAATAATGGATTAGGTTTTTTGACGTAGTTCTTTTTTTAACGCAGAATTCGAGAAACGAGGAGAACCTTTCGAAGGTCTTACAACTGGTAGCTGCGCCGAAAGGGAGCGCCTTATCATAATAAAATTGGTTTTCAAAATGGATGCCGAGGAGTTTGAAATTGTCGGGGTGGATAGGCAGTAGGCGGAAGGCATTTTTAATATCCATTTTGAACAGTTTACAGTTCTTTCCTAAAGACTGAATCATGTCCACCGCAGCGTCAAAACTTGTGTAGTGGACTGATGAATATTTACGTGCTATTCCGTCGTTGATCGACTCGCCCTCGGGGAATGACAAGTGGTGGATTAGCCGAAAATCGCCTGGTGTTTTCTTAGGAACTAAGCCTACGGGGGAAACTATGAAATGTTTAAATGGTTTTATGTTGAATGGGCCCGCCATTCTACCGGCGGCTATTTCTTTGTGTATTTTTTCTCTTACTAGGGTAGGGTTTGCTAAAGCCGACTTGAGGTTTTGACTCATGCGTGCTTTCCTTGGGCCTTCGTAATGAAGGCTGAAACCAAATTTGAACCCGTTTAGCAAATATATAGCTTCCTTTTTGTTATAAGATGTTAGAAGCCTTTTTAGGCAATTTACATTTATAGGAGTCGTAGCCAGCCGTGAATCGCATTTCATGTTTTCGGCTTTATTGTTTGTTTCCGTATTTTGGAAAACCGCGGCCGCGTCCGCGTCCGCGGGGTCTAGGAAAGCGATTATTGTACGGCAAGGCGTTAGGCGCATGCTGTTGGGACGTTTGGCTTTGTGCGCCACCCCTGCTGTTGCACTGAGCAGCAGGATGCGGTAGGTCGCAGATAGAGCACGCGTGTCGAAAACGGCATTGTTCCCTCAAGCAAGTAGACTCGTTGAAATGAAAGCAAATATTTCCTCTTGGTTTTTGTGTTTCTGACCGATTTTGTGGGCATGCTTGCATGCAGCGCCACCATAGATCACCGTTTAATTTTGACCACGACGCCTGGTACAATGCCTGACGGAGCCTAAATTGTTCGTCGTATTCCCTCCACGCGAAACCCCCCTGGCGCGCCGCGGACTCTCTTATTGTCCACATATAGTGTAAGAGTTCGCCTGTCTTTTCCGGATGGGCCCAGAGATAAACGGACGCATAAATCAAAAAGGCGTCCGTCCATTTCTCAATATTAGGGACCTTGTCCCTGCATTCTGTGGGCCTAGACTCGAGAGAGCCTGTAGGGGATAGCTCGATTATCGTGCTGCACGCCAAAGATGAGAGTTCCACGGCTCCTTTCAGGAGTATGGACAAATTCAAATATTGACCTCCTACAATTTGATGTTTTATGGCAATAGGGACGTGAGCAGCCAAGTCCTCTCTCGACAAACGAATAAGCTCTGGGCCTTGCCTCATAGGCATATCAACCACTGCGGGCATTCTGAGCGGCTGCTCTGTGGACGCCGTGGTAGGAGTTGGTAACACGCCTGGTGTTAAGCAAAACTCCGTTTGAGTTGAAAGAGGTTGTGTTATGGACGCCGTGGCGAGTATTGAATCAGAGTTCGCATCCGATGTTGACGGCTGTTCTAACTGTACATATGTAGAGGCCCTTAAAATTTCCTCGAAATCAATTATATTACCTGAGTCCGGCTCGACCAGCCTGGACTCCTCTGCCTTCCTCTTCGCACCTCGCCTCGTGGTTGCCATAACTAAATATTTACCAACTTTTCTTTTTCGCTGACCGTAACCCTCGAATGTTGAACTCAAAAGAGTTTATAAAAACACTTACCCAGGTATATATACCTGTGGCTCCGCACGAGTGCAGATGATCCGGAGTTTGCCGATAACAGACGGAGCTACCCGATCTGTTCGTCTTGGATAACGGGAATTCCCGAAGATCCGTGACGGCTTAGAAAGTGAAGTGTTTTCGCAAAAATAAGCGTGGTTATTTTTAATTGCTAAAATTAACCAATATTATTACATGATGGCTAAAATCACAACCAAAATTAAGATAGACACATATATTTTATTTCTGAAATAAACAATCTTCATTCAATGTGGCTGATTATGGTCCAAGATGCAGCGGAAAACCCCAAAGAAATTCTTATACTTTCATTAATAAAGGAACTGGACTGTTACTCCCCAATGTTTAACAATCGTCACCTTTCTCCATGGATGCTCTCCTCACATGGAGCTGGCCCAGCGTTAGAGATCCAATCACTGGGCCTGGTTTCCATGTTCTACCCGCAGGGTCCAATCCCCGGTTCCCTTTACAGACCCAATTTTTTAGCTTTTCCAACGACTTCAAACATAAGTTTCCCATTACAATAACCCTGGTTTGATAATTATAGATATTTTTCCGGAATTTTCCGCAACATAGATATAGACATTTTTAGCTTGACTATTCGAATATGAGAGCTATACTACTCACCCTGGCGTCGGCATCCACGTAACACCTTGGTTAAGGTTTTGCATGCAAGTACTTAAATACTACACGTATTGCATTGAAACTTTCTACAACCCTACCCAACTATCACACCTGTGTAGATTATCAAGTTAGATAACTCTATCCTGCATTTTATGCAAGTTATGGCCCTTTTTTACTTAGAAATTCTGGTTAAAGTTTTGAGTCCATATCTCAGTTGAATTGAAACTTTATACAACCCTTCCCAACTATCACACGATCCTGCATTTTATGCAAGTTATGGCCCTTTTTATTATGCCCCCACGGAATCTCCGATTCGGGGGGCATATAGTTTTTGGCCTGTCTGTCTGTTGGTCTGTTGGTCTGTCTGTCTGCACAAAAAAAACTTTAACCTTGGCCATTACTTTTGAACCATAACAGGTACGGCTACCATATTTTACATGTGTATTCCTTGTGACATGACCTTTCTGTCAGTACCAACATTTTTGACCTTGCGACCTTGACCTTTGACCTAGAGGTTGCCATTCTCGAAAAAAACTTTAACCTTGGCCATTACTTTTGAACCATAACAGATACGGCTACCATATTTCACATGTGTATTCCTTGTGACATGACCTTTCTGTCAGTACCAACATTTTTGACCTTGCGACCTTGACCTTTGACCTAGATGTTGCCATTCTCGAAAAAAACTTTAACCTTGGCCATTACTTTTGAACCATAACAGATACGGCTACCATATTTCACATGTGTATTCCTTGTGACATGACCTTTCTGTCAGTACCAACATTTTTCACCTTGCGACCTTGACCTTGACCTAGATGTTGCCATTCTCGAAAAAAACTTTAACCTTGGCCATTTCTTTTGAACCATAACAGGTATGGCTACCATATTTCACATGTGTATTCCTTGTGACATGACCTTTCTGTCAGTACCTTGCGACCTTGACCTTGACCTAGATGTTGCCATTCTCGAAAAAAACTTTAACCTTGGCCATTACTTTTGAACCATAACAGGTATGGCTACCATATTTCACATGTCAGTACCAACATTTTTGACCTTGCGACCTTGACCTTTGACCTAGATGTTGCCATTCTCGAAAAAAACTTTAACCTTGGCCATTACTTTTGAACCATAACAGATACGGCTACCATATTTCACATGTGTATTCCTTGTGACATGACCTTTCTGTCAGTACCAACATTTTTGACCTTGCGACCTTTACCTTTGACCTAGATGTTGCCATTCTCAATTTTTTTTTTAACCTTCCCCACAACTTTTGAACAATAACAGGTAATGCTACCATATTTCACATGTGTATACCTTGCGACCTTGACCTTTGACCTAGATGTTGCCATTGGGGGGCATCAGTGTTTCACAAACACATCTTGTTGGACTTATAAATTATGGTTGAAGTTTTGCATGCAACTACATTAATAGGCCAAATCTTAGTAACTTGATGCATTGCATTGAAACTTTATACAGACCTTCCCAACCTTCACAGCTATGTAAACAATGAAGTACGAGAACTCGATCCATCATTTTATGCAAGTTATGGCCCTTTTTGGACTTCGAAATTCTGGTTAAAGTTTTGCAACTACATTTAGAGTGTAATCTCAGTAACAACTTGAAACTTTATACAACCTTTCCCAATTTCACAACTATATACACAACCAATTAAGTTAACTCTATCCTGCATATGGTGCAAATCGTTGCCCTTTTTTTACTTAGAAATTATGGTTAAAGGTTTGCATGCAACTTAATTAAGAGTCCATATCTTAGTAACTACTTAATGCATTCCATTGAAACGTTATACAACCCTTCCTAACCATCACACCTATGAAAATAATCAAGTGAAATAACTCTATCCAGCATAATTGTGGTTAATGTTTTGCATGCAACTACATTAGAGTCCATTATCTCAGTAACTTAAATAAGCGGTGAAATAGCCGAGCGCGCTGTCTTCCGACAGCTCTTGTTAATCGGCAAATTCACTTTTTCTACTAGTGTCACACTGAGAACTCCATTGCTCCCCTTCCAAGACCAACTTGAAGGTTTTACAGTTATCCACAATCGTGTGAAATAAAAAACAGATAATTTCAAACAGGTTAATAAGAATGAATTATAAATGTTCTACCGAAATACAAATTTATGACTAAGAAAACAAACTGAAAAAGCCATCATGCGACACCAAAGTCTATATTGCATAAAAGGGTGGGTGAGTGGGAATTTTGTTTAAAGAAGTTTACACCTGGCCGTCAGGGCTCCGGAAATTTTGAAATCTCAATCGGTCCAGAATATTTTAAACCCCCCCCCCCGTTAATTTTTTTTATTTTTTTTACATTGAAACTCTTTTAAAAAACCAAATATACACAAATTTCATGTTTATTGCAGGTTACCTTGCATAGATGGTTGCATAACAGTGTCCTCGCTCGTTAATGTCATTGTAGAAGTACTTTACAAATCATAATTTTCCAAAATGTGCAGACGAACATAACCGCGCATGTGTGTTTACATTGCTCGTTCGTACTTAAGATTGTTCGACCCGTACGTACTAGAAAATTATTTGTTTCGCACAGAAGATACATTTCTCTTATTTGTACGGTTAACTTTGTTTTGTCTACATACAAATAAAAAATTTACTACAAAAAAGGTCTTTGTTATTTTGGAATTACCATGACTGAAATAATTAGAGAAAGCCATTTTTTAGGTAAGTACATTTACCCAGTTGAGTAATTATGGACCAGTTTGACCCGGTTCTCTTTGTCAACATGATTTGCGTTGCCAAGCCGGTCATTTGACTTTTTGAACATCGCAAGTAAATTTCGTTGAGCCTTTTCACTAATGTATCGAAGGATAAATTAAATGAAATGGAAGTTAAAATTCTGCCTTATAAAATATACAGTGACAATTTTATTTTTACAAAACGTTTCGTAAATATCTCTTTTTCCATGCCATCTTGAAAGGGGGGGTTACAAAGGTCACGTGACCTATGGAAATTCCCTAATAACCCCAACAGCCAATCATATGCATGAAATTATTACCGCATGCATTCAAGGGATTTTCTCGGGTAATTCCGTCATCCATTCATCACCGAGGTATTCCGATTGGCATTATCTATCAGTTTGTACACGATTGTCAAACTTAAATTGGATCGATAATCCTGTTACGTCACGGTAAGTGACTATCTTGAAGGTGTACAGACGACTCTGTTTACAAATTGACCTGTAGCGGAGGTGTTATATAGTTAGCTTTATAGAAATTCCTGGACCGATTTTATATTAGTTTTAATTTATAAAATTTCCTGGACCGATTTATTTAATAGTCCGCCGAGTTCAAAATCGGTTTAAACCGGCAATTTTTCGGTTTTGCGTAGCCCTGCTGGCCGTGATAACCTTGAGAGTGATTTTCACAAATTTCTAAATATAACGGTGAAAATCAGTGTATAGATAAACCCCCCCTGTAATTTTATCCCTGTAATAAACAGGCTTATTTTAAGCAATAGTTCTATAATGGCTAAAATCACAACCAAAATTAAGATAAAGACTCATATTTTATTTCTGAAATAAATAATCTTCATTCAATGTGGCAGATTATGGTCCAAGATGCAGCGGAAAACCCCAAAGACAATCTTATACTTTCATTGATAAAGGAACTGGATTGTTATTCCCCAATGTTTAACAATCGCCACCTTTCTCCATGGATGCTCTCCTCACATGGATCCAATCACTTGGCCTGGTGACCATGTACTACACCCGCTTGGTCCAATTCCCGGGGGAACTCCCTTGTCGCTCTCCACAGAAGATATTCTCCAATGGAGGTGGCCCAGCGTTAGAGATCCAATCACTGAGCAATGCGACGAACCATCATCTTTTCTTACCAAGTGGATTGGTAATCAGCCAGTTCCCTTTACAGACCCAATTCATTAGCTCTTCCAACGACTTCGAATATAAGTTTCCCAGTACAATAACCCTGGTTCGATAATTATAGATATTTTTCCGGAATTTTCCTCCACACGAACCATGTTCGCCCCAAAATTCATAACTAATTTCATGAGCCGTAAACATTTTCAAGGGAGTCTTTACATGACAATAAAAACATGTCACACCCCACATCCAACAGATGAACGCCATCCCTGAAATAAAAGCCAGGATTGTCAGTATTTATTTCCTTGTGCGTGATGAATCTACCTCCTATGTAAGTCATCAACCTCCTAAGGAACCTGTTTAAAAGTTGTCTTTTCTTTTCCACCTTGCCCCGAGATAAACTTGCAGACCAGGCAATCCTCGGCAGCATGGCGGACACCAGGAGAACAGCAGTGGGAAACATTTTAGCCACTGCAAGAATATCTTGTCTTAAGACTTAACGCAGAACAGCGTTCCGAAACAATGTTGTTCAAACTCAAATGCAACATAATTGCACAAGGTGCAGCATCATGCAGTCCCACACATCTGAAAGTAAACTTGTATAGCTGTCAGTAAAAGTGCAAACAATGCCTGCAGCTGACTTAAAACTTTATCCGATGTATTTTTAGCTCACCTGAGCACACAATTGTGATCGCCTTTTGTCCGGCGTCCGGCAACTTCTTCTCCTCAGTAACCAGTGGGTCAATTGGGCTGAAACTTCACAGAAAGCATCCTCTCAATGACTTTACCGGAATTCCTTCAAATTTTTGGGATCCATGCAGAATTGGTTGGCATATTTTCAAATAATTTTGTAGAAATGTTCCTTGGATGACCCTCTATCAGATTCCTTCAAGCCATGTTGATTGGTTGAAAAACATAGCCGCCAGGGGGCGGGGCTTTTTTGCATTATATGGCTATAGTGATAACTTAAAAAATCTTCTTCTCCGAAAGTGTCTGGCCGATTTTCAAATAATTATGATTGGTTGAAAAACATGGCCACTAGAGGGCGGGGCTATTTTGCATTATATGGCTATAGTGAGAACTTAACAAATCTTCTCCTCCGAAAGTGTTTGGCCAATTTTCAAATAATTTTGTAGAAATGTTCCTAGGGTGACCTCAACTACAGCTCGGCAAGAGCTGGCAATTGGGGCTGCTTTTTAAACCCCGATTAGAATTTTTGCGCTTCAGTAAATTTTACACTGTCTTGTGAAATTTATCCCCCAAAATTCAAAAGATTCCTAGCAATCAGAGAAATAATGGTTATCGAATTTGAGTATCTTTAAATGTTTCCCAATTTATTTTAGACTTTCGGTATTTGTGTTTATGGCCGAGTTTGTGGGCTTGCTGGCATGCACCGCCACCACAAATCTCCGTTTAATTTAGCCCATGACGACGGATTCAATGCCTGACGGAGCCTAAACTGCGCATCATATTCTCTCCATGCGAAGCCCCCCTGGCGAGCCGTGGACTTTCTAATTGTCCACATATAGTGAAGCAGTTCGCCTGTCTTTTCTGGATGAGCCCAGAGATAAACGGATGCATAAATCAAAAAGGCGTCGGTCCATCTCTCAATACTAGGGACCTTATCCCTGCACTCTTTTGGCCTAGCCTCAAGAGAGCCTGTGGGGGATAACTCGAGGACAGTGCCGTACGCCAAAGTCGAAAGTTCCACGGCTCCTTTCAGGAGTATGGACAAGTTTAAATATTGCCCCCCTACAATTTGGTTTTTCATTGCACTAGGGACGTGAGCGGCCAAGTCCTCGCTCGACAAACGCATAAGTTCTGGTCATTGCCGCATAGGCAAGTCAAACACCGCGGGCATTCTAACCGACTGATCTGTGGACGCCGAGGTGGGGGTTGAAAACACACATGGTGTTGAGCCAGACTCCGTTTGCGCAGAAAGAGATTGTGTTGTGATTAAATCGGCAGAGTTCGAATCCGATGTTGTATCTTCAGTGCGCTGTGACAACTGGTCTACTTGTACATAATTAGAGGCCCTTAAAATTTCCTCAAAATCAATGATGTTACCTGAGACCGGCTCTACAAGCTTGGACTCTGCCTTTCTTGTAGACCCTCGTCTCGTGGTCGCCATTCTTCTTTATTTTCTTAGAAAGTTAAATCGACTGTTATACACAACTGTATGACTGAAAAGGGGGTATCAAAACACTTGCATGGGTATATATACCGGTTGTTCCGCATGAGTGAAGACTTCAAGTTGAGTCAGAGTTTGCCGTTGGGATAGCTTAAATGATGAATCGGCCTGAATTGACCTGGCGTTTTTTTGGGTACAAAACCGATTGGGCTAATGTGAAGGTTTGGGAATGGAGAAGTGTCAAAAGGACCGCATATGCGACCTAGAGCCAGTTCTGTTTGGAGCTTAATTTGTACTGTTAGGGGATCTTCCTGGCATGATTTAAGGTTAGGTGCTGAACAGGATGACCGAGGGCCTGTATAACCGAGTTTGAAGCCGTTGCGGAAGCCTTGGCAGAGATAATCTGAGAAAGGATAATTTACAAGGTAACAAGCCAGGATATCGACTTTAACAAGAGTTATGGTTTTGTATTCATTTTGATGTGGAGGACGGAGTTGGCCCACTTGTAGATTTGAAGGGGCGATCTTTATTGTTGTTTGTGCATGAGAAGGCCGCATGGGGGCCTTTGCAATATCCACAGATATGTGGGAGGGAGCATTTATGATTGTTGCACTTGCGGCTGTTGAAGCGCCAGCAGGTGTTTTCCAGAAACCTTTTTTGTCTGTTATTGTTCCGAAAGGGCTGGTTTTGGCGGGAAGGTTGAGGGGCTGGCTGGAAAGAAGTACAGGCCATAAGCCAGAATTCCGTGTGGACTCTGTCCCATGGAATGCGTACTGATTCCCTCAACATACGAAACTGGTTATCGTAGAAGAGAAAAGCCATGCCAGGGCGGCGTTGAGCTATATCTCTCACTATTTCCCCATACTTCATAAGTTGAGGGGTTGTTAGAGGGTGTTTTGTTGCATAAATGGAACAGAAGCGTAGAAAGGCAGAAGTCCACGACTCAATTGACGTAATTTTTTTGGATTTGGAGGTAGGTGCTAAGCTAATGTTGGAATGTTTATCCATTTGAAGAGTGTATTGTGGTGTGGTTGTTGGTATGTTATTATTAGGTAATAAAAGGGCCATATCAATGAATTTGTCTTAGCAAATTGCTTTTTGTAGTGATTTTTAGCTCGACTATTCGAAGAATATGAGAGCTTTACTACTCGCCCCGGCGTCGGCGTCTCCGTCGGCGTCCGGTTAAAGTTTTAGGGCAAGTTGGCATTTTCATTCATAAGTATTTGTGCTAGGGCTTTAATATTTGGAATATAGTTACATCTTATACCTTTCTTCACATCGAATGTTAAAGGTACTGAGTGTGACCCTCTTTTTGGGGTAAAAAACATGATTTTCGGTGGTTAAAGTTTTAGGGCAAGTTGGAATTTTTTTTTTTTTTTTTTTCTCAATAATTACTTATGCTAGGGCTTTTATATTTGAAATATAATTACATCTAATACCTGTCTTCATATTGTACGCTGAAGATTCTGAGTGAGACCTTCTTTTTGGGGTAAAAGACGTGATTTTGGGTGGTTAAAGTTTTAGGGCAAGTTGGCACTTTCATTTAATTTTTTATTTTTTCTCAATAAGTATTTGTGCTACGGCTTTAATACTTGGAATGTAGTTACAACTTATACCTTTCTTCACATTGAATGCTGAAGATGCTGAATGAGACCTTCTTTTTGGGGTAAAAAACCTGATTTTCGGTGGTTAAAGTTTTAGGGCAAGTTGGAATTTTTTTTTATTTTTTTTTTCTCAATAAGTTCTTATGCTAGGGCTTTTATATTTGGAACATAATATTATCTAATACCTGTCTTCATATTGTATGCTGAAGATTCTGAGTGTGACCTTTTTGGGGTAAAAACCGTGATTTTGGGTGGTTAAAGTTTTAGGGCAAGTTGGCCTTTTCATTTAATCTTTTAATTTTTCTCAATAAGTATTTGTGCTACGGCTTTAATATTTGAAATGTAGTTACATCTTATACCTTTCTTCACATTGAATGCTGAAGATGCTGAATGAGACCTTCTTTTTGGGGTAAAAAACCTGATTTACGGTGGTTAAAGTTTTAGGGCAAGTTGGAATTTTTTTTTATTTTTTTTTTTCAATAAGTACTTATGCTAGGGCTTTTATATTTGGAACATAATTACATCTAATACCTGTCTTCATATTGTATGCTGATGATTCTGAGTGTGACCTTCTTTTTGGGGTAAAAGACGTGATTTTGGGTGGTTAAAGTTTTAGGGCAAGTTGGCCTTTTCATTTAATCTTTTAATTTTTCTCAATAAGTATTTGTGCTACGGCTTTAATATTTGAAATGTAGTTACATCTTATACCTTTCTTCACATTGAATGCTGAAGATGCTGAATAAGACCTTCTTTTTGGGGTAAAAAACCTGATTTACGGTGGTTAAAGTTTTAGGGCAAGTTGGAATTTTTTTTTATTTTTTTTTCTCAATAAGTACTTACTTATGCTAGGGCTTTTATATTTGGAACATAATTACATCTAATACCTGTCTTCATATTGTATGCTGATGATTCTGAGTGTGACCTTCTTTTTGGGGTAAAAGACGTGATTTTGGGTGGTTAAAGTTTTAGGGCAAGTTGGCCTTTTCATTTAATTTTTTAATTTTTCTCAATTAGTATTTGTGCTACGGCTTTAATACTTGGAATGTAGTTACATCTTATACCTTTCTTCACATTGAATGCTGAAGATGCTGACTGTGACCTTCTTTTTGGGGTAAAAACCCTGATTTTCGGTGGTTAAAGTTTAAGGGCAAACCGGAATTTTTTTTTTATTTTTTTTTTCTCAATAAGTTCTAATGCTAGGGCTTTTATATTTGGAATATAATTACATCTAATACCTGTCTTCATATTGTATGCTGAAGATTCTGAGTGTGACCTTCTTTTTGGGGTAAAATACGTGATTTTGGGTGGTTAAAGTTTTAGGGCAAGTTGGCCTTTTCATTTTATATTTTAATTTTTCTCAATAAGTACTTGTGTTAGGGCTTTCATATTTGGAATTTAATTACATATAATACCTTTCTTCACATTGTATGTTGAAGATGCTGAGTGTGACTTTTTGGGAATAAATAACATGATTTTTGTTTGATTTTGAGAATTTTGGTTACATTCCTTTCTAATTGTGATCATTCATTTATCAAATATAATTCTTCAACATATCAAACGTGTTTTGCATGATGTCAAACATTTGTTAAACCTTTTTTTAAGGTTTTGCTATTTTTGGACTCGTTCAGTTTTAACATTTGCGTTTAGCTCAACGTTAAAGTTTCATAATTCAAATCACTTCATACTTCACACATTTGTTAAGGACCATCGTACAATTAGGTTATTGTATCCTAAATATGGAGTAATGGCCCTCGAATTACTTAGAAAATATTGCCACAATGTTTTCCACTTTTTGTCATAGGTTATCCATTCAATTATGGAGATTTTCTATGTTTTGACAAAATACGTTCAAAGTCGTCTGCTGCCGAATTGCCGTATGAGGGAAAGGGTTAATAGTACTTAAGTGCAATATAATGAAATAGTGCTTTATGTGAATAAGCGGCATATAGTCGAGCGCGCTGTCCTCCGACAGCTCTTGTTTAATCTGCTGATTAATTGGCGAGCTTATTGGTTCGGCAAATTGCCACGAATTACCTTGTTCCATTAAATTTGAGCAATGCTCGTTAATCACACCCGGAAATGAAACTTCTTCTTCCTCTTCTGAATCTGAACTGTCCGAACTGGAAGTGTCTTGTTGGAACAAATCTTGCTGCACAGCTGTATTGTATCTAAAGTTAGTATTTGTTGGTCTTGTTGGTCTTGTGGATGTGGAAGTGTCTTGTTGGAACAAATCTTGCTGCACAGCTGTGTTGTATCTAAAGTTAGTATTTGTTGGTCTTGTGGATGTGCTTGGCGTGTGTGGTATATGTTTGCTGCGTCTTGATGAGCCTGCGATAGGTATGTGAATGTTTGTAGTAGCTTTAGAACTATGCCATAATATTTATATTAAGACATTTACTATTGAAAGTGCTGTGCACAATTCTTTCGGAACTGGTAGATATATCTCGCTCAGGGTATATATCCAGAGAGATGTATAATAATTATATGTAAAATGTTGAAAATAATAAAAACAAATTACCCACGACATGGCCCATAGCCATGAAAAATGAGTGTAAATCAGTAAAATACATCACAGAGCACTGTGCATACCGATGTGACCTCGTTAAGCATCCCAAGTTGAAAACCAAGGAGCTCTTGGTTTCACACAGAGCGCTGTGGAAACAAATTACATGATAAGATACGGTACAGAGCGCTGTATCCCAACTTAAAATGTAGCCAATGGTAAAGGGCAGCAAAGTTTTAGTAAATGCCTAGTCACAGAGCGCTGTGATATAGTAGCAAACAAAGGGCGCTGTGTAAACGAATTACATGATAAGATGCGGTACAGAGCGCTGTATCCCAACTTAAAATGTAGCCACTGGTAAAGGGCAGCAAAGTTTTAGTAACCGCTAGTCACAGAGCGCTGTGATATAGTAGGAAACAAAGGGAGGGCCCAAAGCACTGTACCTAAAATACAAATGGGTGCGAGGTTACATCGAAACTTGAGAAACCAGAAATAAACCAACTTATGCTTTGGAATCACGAATCAGCAATGGCCTAGTCTGGTTATTTGAAAGAGTGGAAAGCATATAAGTTTAAAACAAGGCAAAAAACATTGCCATGTGAACTATACATTTGTATACCTAATATCATGGTTAGAAACCTTAAAAAAGAGTTAATAATCTATAGTACATATCTTATTCTAATGTAGAAGAATAGATGGATCGTCTCAGGATGGCGACGGTGGCTGCTCTCAAGTTAGCAATCAATTTCCTCTGACCTGACGCAGACAGATGGCAGCCATCTCTATCAAAGACTTTTTCCTTTGCAGACGGTGACCAAAACCCCTTAAGTCTCCAGAGGTAGGTGCGCCCTTGGTTCAATTCCTGTAACCGTTTGGAAAGTTCAGCGTTGGTTTGGTCTACTCTGGTATTGAACCAGTCAATGTTTACGGGGTATCTCGTCCTTGAAGATGGGCAACGGTGGGTGATAGATAGAACGACCACTTTCTTGATGCGTAAGGAGTCAAGCAAGAATTTAACTAGGTCCACAATCTGACTTGCGAGATCCGCGGGAGACAACCAGGCATGATATAAATCGTTTGTGCCTGCGAACAAAAATACAACGTCTGGATCAAAGTCTTCGATAACCTCGACATTGTTCCGTAATTTGTGAACATCAGCTCCCGGAAATCCAGAGTATTGTACCATGGGTGGTCCGTCTAAGTTCCAAGAGAAGTTGAAGTCCTCACTTGAATGTATAAAGTCCTTAAGTCTCTGAACAAAGGAATGTCCAAACAGCTGAATTCTTCCGATGGGCGCAGCCATGTTTATGTGTGCGGATGTGTGACGTCACAGATTTGTGTAGTGGTGTTGACTTACAAAAATATCTGCGTCGAGTCCAAGGAAAATCACGAAACTTGCACTGAAAACCGTGTCGCCAACCTGAAACGTATAGTCCGTACGTTGCTTTGTGTTTAGTTCCAAAGTAATGTGATAAAATCGAACCTTCAGATGGATGAACACTTGTCCAAAACGTAAATAAATTTCCAAAGCGATGAAATGCGATTCTCGATCCAAAGAGATAAGGTGAAGGCTGACCTCGTATTCCCATTGGTCAATACTTGTCGGGATACTAGAAACTGCCGTTAATGGGGATCGAGAAACTAAAGTAAAGTGTAACCTGCGGCTCCTAGAGCCAACTAGAGTAAACTCAACAAATACATAAAAGATTTTATGATTGCATAAAATGTCATATAGGAAGCAGACTCAAGTCGTTGTTCCTTGTTCCTTCATATGTCTAATTGCTGTCAGTTAACAATACGGAGAACCTGCCTGTTAACTTTTGGATTATCAAGGTCTCTTTGACTTATTTGAGTACAAGTGACTTTTGTTATAGTTTTGGCTATAAGACAAGTTTGTGGTCCTGTCATATCGACCTTTGGTGAATCTGTAGGACTGGAACAAATGTTAACTTTACTATTGGAGATCTAATAATTTATAAAATAGGACAACTCAGGTGGAGAAATATATTTGTTAAATCTTTCTTTTTGTGTTGCACACACACTCACTACCACACAGATTATTACGACGTTATCATCGTGACATAATTTCATCAGTATGTTACAGCAATACTAATAATAGAATAACAGATATATCCAAGTCATAATCACCAGGTAATACATTCAATTCAAGTCTTAGTGATAATTGCACAGCTCAGCCAATCATATACTGATTCGGTTAATACTCTCACAGGGAGGATGAACCAAACACCATACATATACTAATGCATGTCTGGAACTCAAATTCAAGACATTGCCACTGTTATATTTATATAACAGTGATGACATTTGCATGTCTCAATAGAATGGCATGATAAATGTATTTTCCAAGATTCAACAAATCTATTTTTCTATCAGAACAGTTCAGTGAATTTATAAACACACCACTGGTGTACATATTAGTTTACAAAGACTTATAAATACATCAACTCTTTTCATAAATTGCAAATGAACAGGTTTTAAGTTGGATATGTTTGATTATTACACTAGGGCTAAATTTGGACACAACAACAATCTGACTTTACATTATTTATTTGTCTCATTCCCCGCACACATACATCCTTTGGTGCACACCTTTGCAATAATTTGAATAAATGTAAATATAACTTAATATTATAAAGTGTGGCAGTTATGGTCCATGTCTAGCGGACAACCCCAGAGAGATATGTGAAGTGAGGGAGTAGGCCGTGACTCCCCAAGTACTCCTCCTAAACCTCCATGGATGACTCCTCTCATGAAAGTGGCCAGCGTAAGATTCAATCACTGGACCAATAAATCAACCTGTCGGGGCACTCCCCACGACATATATATCCCAATCAGCCTCCTCGGATGTTATCCTCACGTGAAGGCGGCCTAGCGTTAGACATTCAATCACTAGACCTAAACCACCGTTTGGATCGGCCGCAAGCCTACTCCCTAATGGCAATAATCCAAAAATTATGGAAAAACACTAGCTGATTTTAGACAGTGCAAACTTTAATTATAATGCAACCCTTGATGATAATTAGTATATCCACATATCTCTCCGGAATTTCCCGCCACACGAACCATTGTTCGCCCCAAATTCCGGAGCATACTGATCACAAGTATAGCCAGTCTCCTCATAAATCTGTTGAGCAACTTCCTTTTATTTTCAATTTTGTTGGTCGGCATCTCCGATCTTGACCAATTAAGCCGAGGCAACATGGCAGATATAACTAGAGTAGTTGAAGGCATTAGTTTAGATAGATCCAACATATCATTTTTTATAACATTCCTTAAATTTTTACATCCTACTGATTCTATATCATTTGACCCAACGTGAATGACCAGAACTTTAGGCGCAGCATTATATAACGAAAGATATTGGATCCTGTTCATAAGCTCCTCCCAATGCATCCCCCTATGGCCAGACCATCTTATCTGTGACACCCCTCTTACGTCCAAGTCCTTGCTTGTCATCCTGAACTTAGCACGTTCTTCTGCCCAATGTATATAGGAGTCTCCGACTATCCATAAGTCTGCAAAATACTTAGCTTGATGTTAGCAAGCATGCCCTGCTCAAGAATTACACATTATCTAATGTATCGCTGAAATGCATTAGAAGTCCATCTACCCATTTTTTTAATGACATCATTAGATACGCCTTTATGATGCAACCAGGTAGCAGCGCCAATACGGAAGGAATGCGTTTTATATTGCCTTCCGTCATGTAACTCGGCACTTTTGACGACTTTTGACAGTACTGCACCAAACTGATAACTATTTAATGGCTTACAATTTGAATGACAAAAAAGGCTCTGACAAGTTGCACTGTTAGTTCTGCTTTGAAGATATGATTTCATAGCAGAAAAAGGACATGATATACCTCCAGTTGCGGTTATGTGCACAAACTGAGGTGACCCACACTGATTAGTTTTGGACTTACATAAGCGCACAATAAATTTATCCTTATTCATCTGAATGTCATCTAAGCTCAAGAGATTGAACATGATCGGTAGATGATCCAACCAGTTCACTTACCCTAAAAAGCCCAAGAAATGCCAGTGTATAAGCAGCCCTAAAAAGTGAAATTTCATGTTCAGAGTAACAAATCATTTCAAGTTGTCCACATATGATGATCAATATGTCCAATGTGATAGGGAACCTACTGTCAACAGATGATCGTGACCGTCTGTAGCCTTCTAAAATCTTTGAGATGGTAATTTCAGACGAACAATCTGGCAAGCCTAAAATTTTGTGATGGAACCTAATGGCCGAAATATATGTAGAAGCTGTATTATATGCATAGCCCTTCTGGAAAAGGAAGGAGATAAACATTTCCCATTGGGAAAGTGGGGCTGGTAACCTACAGCTTAGATTATAGGACTTCCGGAAATTGTCAAAAAGATCCATTGCTTGCTTATATACGGTTTTAGTGTGTATTGACAGTCCAGCTTTTTTCTGACACCATGCTTGGATTGTCTCTTGCCGATTTCGAATTATCAGCGTAAAAAGAAACCATGGGACCTTCATAATGCAAAGGGAAACCCGAAGCAAAAGTATTATTTATTCTGTTCGCTGCAAGCTTATCTGGGTAAATACTCAAATATTTTAACATGTGGGCTAATTTTACTGGTGTATGTGCTAACTGAAAATCATTTCCTCTGGACATGTTGCGGTCATCCAAGAAATGGCTGATTGCCCTGAAAAGTGTTGTCTACTTGTCGATTACAGTTCTGTTGTGCATGTGAACCCTTGCATGCTAGACAAACATGACTGTATTTACAATTCTTAAACGAACAACCAGGAACAGAATTAAAAGCAAAGCAAGGTCGGACCACAGGGCTTCGATTCCCATTGACTGATTGACTTGTTGTACTGGAAGATCTTGGTTGAGTCGAAGCTAGCAAAGTCATCGTTCTCAACCATAAATCAGGGTGAATTTTAGACCATGACATGGGCTCTATAGCTTGTCTCAACCTAAAACCTTCATCATATGCTCTCCAAGCAAAGGAGCCAAAACATCTTGATTCCGCATCCCTTATTAAGGACATGTATTGCAGAAGTTCGCCTGCTTTTCCTGGATACTTCTTTATCAAGATAGATGAATAAATCAAAAATGCATCTGTCCACTCACGTATTGACTGGACAGACTTACTTGTTTTGGGTTTCACGTCAATTTGACCACCCTCGTTTATGGAAAATGTCGTGTTGGTAGCCGAATCAGTTTTATTCAACAACAACGCCAAATTAACAAAATCTCCAGACCAAATTTTAGACGCAAGCTCATTACTAACATGCATTGTTAACAGATCATCAGCACATTTTAAATTAAAAGGTATAGAGAAATCTCTCAACGCAAGTAGGCGCTGCTTGGAGCAGAGCCGCGAAAGCATTATGCACATTGTTACCCGTTTCGTTATCCTCAATACCACCCAATCTCACAAACTCAGTGTCCTTTGTCGCTGCACTCTGCTCTCTCGGATTCGTTCTCTGCCTCCTAAGGCCTTCTCTTGGCATGTCTGTTCCGTGTGGATTCCTTCTCAGCCTTCTAAGACGTTCGCGCGGCATGATGATGTTGGATTTTTTTTCGATAGAAAACACTTGCGTTCCGTAAATCAGATATTGGTGAACTGAATGCTAACAAAACAGGAAGTCGTCGAAACAGGAAGTCACCGTTTTTGCTCAGCAGACAACCGGGAACCCGGCGTCCTGTACGTTCTGCACTCTGTAATTATTACCTTTTCGTAAACAAGCTGCCGCAAATTTAGCCAGGTAATAAAGTTGCCTATTTGTATCAATAGCCTTTATTATTCCATATATATAATATTATGTAAAATATTGACGAATAAGAATTCAAGGTCGATCCTTCATAGAACAATTACTCAGCTAGGTTAGTATAAAATATATATTCATTATTTTTGAAAATGTCGTTTTTACACATCTCACGCCCAACCACACACATACAGTCATGACTGTCTTTACTTCGGAAGACTCGCAGTTGGTAGCTGGAGATTCCCTTGACGACGTCTGATTTCTATCCCTTCTGAAAATGAACAAATTAACTAAGTCGGGCAAACATGTGTCTTACTGCACCAGTCATGATATTTTTCACACTGCCAGTATTACTCTCCATCATTATGCTTTTGGCATAAGCAAAATATCTTTAATGCCTTCTTCATAGGTGGGTAGATAAATGAAGAGAGCTGCCTCTTCTTCGCTCAACAAGCGCATTAGTTCAGGTCCTTGCCGCATTGGTTAGTCAAACACTGACTGATTGAGCTGTGGGCGCCAAAGCAGGAGTTGATAAAACAGCTCTAGTGTGTGCTGACAAGCCAGCACTCAAAGCTATCTGGCTCCAATTCGAAGATATTCCAGAGATGGTTGGGCATTGGTACTGGGTACCTCTCCGCTTCTGGAGCTAATTCTCAAAAACGTGACATCTTGAAACTGAAAATAGCAAATCCATAACCAAAGTCCCTGGCTCTATTTCCAGATACAAATTGCCTGTGCTTTGTCATTCATGGCTTTTTACTGTTGGTACCTTCATCATTTACAATCATCTTCAATCTTTCTATTGCACTCCCCATATGTTTACATGCAGTTTTGGCACATATGAAGTAGTCATTTTCTAAGTCGTCATCCTCTTCATCAAAGCCCTCAATGATAAGAGAAGGTATTTCAAATGTTTTATTGCATTCTTTCTGTGATGGCTTTCTTAGACAGTTTGGACAGAAGAATTTAGTGGGCTCCGCACTTGCACTCATATCGACACATGCCGGGTGGAACCAGTCATGATATTTTTCACACTGCCAGTATAACTCTCCATCATTTGGCTGTTGGCATAAGCAAATTATCTTTGATGTATCAATGTATCATATCAATGTCTAAATGCATAGATACTTGTTGTCAAATATAGTATAGTATAACTTCGAGTTATCTCCCTTGCCATACATATGCCTATAAAAACGTTCAATATCAAAATTACACCAATTGTAAATTAATTCACTTTGGTATGTATTTACTGTGATATAAAACGTAGTAACATTCCGACTTGGCGTCCAAACATCAGACAAAAACGTAATATGAAATAATAAATGACACAAATATACAAGATTCAAGATTCAAATTCTTTATTTCTTAACGTAAACATACATGCTTCTTGTTACATAAAAAGTGTATAGGTGGGTAGATAAATGAAGAGAACTGCCTATTCTTCGCTCAACAAGCGCATTAGTTCAGGTCCTTGCCGCATTGGTTAGTCAAACACTGACTGATTGAGCTGTGGGCGCCAAAGCAGGAGTTGAAAAAACAGCTCTAGTGTGTCAAAAGCTGTCTGGCTCCAATTCGAAGATATTCCAGAGATGGTTGGGCATTGGTACTGGGTACCTCTCCGCTTCTGGAGCTAATTCTCAAAAACGTGACATCTTGAAACTGAAAATAGCAAATCCATAACCAAAGTCCCTGGCTCTATTTCCAGATACAAATTGCCTGTGCTTTGTCATTCATGGCTTTTTACTGTTGGTACCTTCATCATTTACAATCATCTTCAATCTTTCTATTGCACTCCCCATATGTTTACATGCAGTTTTGGCACATAATTATGAAGTACCGTATATACTCAGTTATAAGTCGCCCTCGTCTATAAGTCGCACCCCCTACTTCGAGGCCTAAAGTCTAGGGTTTGATGATTGACCCTCTTATAAGTCGCAGTTAGATTTTTGATTTTTTTTCACGTCAAAACCCTATGACAAGCAGCGAGATATAACCCAAGTCATCATGATCGAGCATCAGATTTTTTGTTTAAAAAAAATTCATATAATGTCCAATTAGTTTTATGTAAGCATTGATTTATAGTCTAAATAGATTTTATTATCATAAGAAGCGAGATATATAACCTTAAGTCATCAAGATCGAGCATCAGCTTTTTGTTTACATTATTTGAACATACAATGATGTCCAACTAGTTTTAATTTGTTTTATCTAAAGAGATTTACTGGGGAATACATAAACCGGTTTTGTCCGGTCACAAAAGGCCCCAGGTTATGTGAAAACACACTCGTCTTGATTAACCCTTTGTTTTATCTTTTGTTTCTTTTTCATATTGAGAAGATTGAGATGCGGGAAAGGGTTAACTGAAGGGGTAGAGGGTAGATGGAGGGAAAAATCGGCGTTGCATAACTGAAATTAATTCGCATACTGTGATAATCTGCTAACTCAGATTAAATTCGTCCTTTTCCCATGATGTTTCTGAGGCAGCTGAAAACTTTTGAAAACATTGCTAATTTCCCCTTTGTTTGATAATATAGCTTTCGTTTATGGAGTTTGTTCACCCTTTTTAATAAAAATCCACGGTTCAGCGACCTCAATTCTAACAGTCAAATAATTCTAACACAACTGTCGCGTGTAAACCACACAGGTTTAAATTATCATCAAGCTAAAGGTGTTACATGTAAAATTACCCGAGGTCAAATTCTGCAGACGTGTACGTATTAGAGTGGGTAAAAACCGATAATTGCATTGTTAGCAGTTTGTATTTAATACACTTTAGCTACAGTTATTGTCTTTGTTACGACTCTCAAATACTGCAGATGTATCACAGTGGTAAAAGCCGATAATTGCATGTTTATCAGTTTGTACTTAATACACTTTAACGTCAATTATTGACCGTGTTAAATCACCCCGTGTGTAGTCTTGGGATTGTTTGTGGATTAATTATGACAATTTTGGTCCGACTTTTTTAAAGCCAAGAGAGCAGCCCCCTGCACTGTCTGTGAAAAGGTGGATATCTTCATTAGACACCCAGTACCTCTCACAAAATACGGATACTCCATTAAAGTCCTTAAAGAACTGAAGCCACAGTTGAAGGTCTTCCCTCATGTCGGCAGTAATGCGGAGGTGATGGTGAGCTTTGGTCAAACCACAGATAGAATCAATTAACCTCCTACAGAAAGGACGCCCTGGGAGGATTGCACGGCAGGCAAAGTTCAATGAACCAATAAGGGACTGCATTTGTTTCAAGGTGCACTTTTTACATGCAATGATGGCCTTAATTTTTACAGTTATATCAGCGATCTTGGCAGGTGGGATGCGTATCACCATATCGATGGTGTCTAAATCAAGACCGAGGAAGCACAAATGCGTTGTGGGCCCCTCTGTCTTTTCCTGAGCAATTGGTACACCCAGCGATTCCATTTTTTTGTGAAAGACAGACATTATTGCCGCACAGTGATTGGTTCCCTTTCCACCCCCAAACAAAAAATCATCCAGGTAGTGTAATAGATTACCAAACGTCGAGTGCCTTGCAACGCAGAACTCGAGAAAAGAGGCAAATAGCTCCCATGTTTGACATGCTAGGCTACAGCCAAAAGGCATTGCTTTGTCGAAATAAAACTTCCCTTCAAACATGAAGCCTAGCTGATCAAAATCTAAACTTGAGACTGGCAAGAGCCTGAAAGCCGACCTGATATCTGATTTGCCCAAAAGGCAGCCTTGACCTAGATCATGAATCATATGTATTGCTTCATCAAATCTTGTATATTGGACAGAACACAGTTTTTGATCTATAAAATCATTTAGAGAAGACCCAAAAGGGTAAGACAAGTGGTGTATCAATCTAAATTCACCGGGTTCATGTTTTGGTACCAAACCCAAAGGAGAGATTCTCAGTGTTGGTAAGGGACGATTATCAAATGGGCCAGCCACTCTGCCGGCGTTGATTTCAGTCTTTATTTTTTCCCGGACAACTTCGGGATGGTCTCTGGCCGATTTGAGATTAATTGAATTGGTTGGGGTGCGTGGTCCTGAGTAATACAGTGGGAAGCCATATTGAAAGCCATTTAGGATGGCGGACGCTTTTGATGGATTGTAGTGGGTAAGCTCCCTTTCCAGATTGAAAACATTTATTGGTGTGGATGCTAGAGAAAAAAGGTTACATTTCGTCATCGAGGCAGTGTGCGAAGAAGAGGATTCAACATCAGCATTACTGGTTGCCACCCCTCGAGTTGCCACCTCGACCCTGAAAGGGATAACCTCTTCCACCTTGAGATTGTTGACCGCCCCTCCCTGGGTGCAATTTAAAACAATTCGTTCGGCCATGGTTTGCCAAGCCACAGTGCGAGCATGTATGGGGGAATTTACATGGCTTCCATGAGCAGGTCCCTTTGTTAAAATCCAAGCAAGACCCCCTAGAAGGCAACCCATGCATTTTATTGACTGGGTGTGGGTCATATGCCTGACCTGTCATAATGCGCAGCCACAGGTCATGATTGAGTTTATCCCATGGCTGAAGTTTAACGGATTGACGAATTCTGAATTGCTCATCGTATGAGCGCCATGCTAAAGATTTGGAGCGACTTGCTGCCTCGCGAATAATACTCAAGTAGTGTAATAGCTCCTGAGCTTTGTCGGGGTATTTCTGCAAATACACAGAAATAAAAATGAGAAAGGCGTCTGTCCATTTCTCTACATTCATAACTTTGTCCGTGGAGACCTTTGGTCGCGTTTCCATTTGGCCGTTCTCGTTAATGAAAATAGTCCCACCGTTAAACATGTCACTTAGTTCCACGCTGCCCTTGAGCAAGAGGGCTAAGTTCAGAAACTGGTTAGACCAAATTTTTTGCTTGATGGCTATTGGGACATGCGCCGAAACCTCATCAGATCCCAAACGGATGGGTGAGGGACTAGGATCAGGATTCAGAAAGGCAACATGGTCAAAATGAGGAGTTACCTCAGGCAGGCCCGTCTCAGAACCTACCGCTTGTCTAAAAACCGATTCAAAATCGACAAAGTGACTAGAATGTGGGGTAACCTCACCTGAGGCTGGCGTCTCAATGGGTGTGGTCAGCGTCGCTGTTTCCACCATTCCCGGATCCGTCTGCCTAGTACGTGGCCTCTTACTCGAATTCCTCGCATCTTGTGTGGTGGATCGCTTCCTTCTCGGCATTTTTAAGAACCGATGGCTGAATTTCCGCGAAGGTATTCAAAGATTAAATTCGATTTCGATTTCCGATTTTCTTTCCCTTTGTTTCGCGAGGAAATAATATTCGAGAAGGCAGAGTATTCAAAATGTTCCGAGAAATTGCGGTGTCCGATAAAAACCAAGTAATCCAAATACCTAGTTTTATCTCAGTGACAAGGCGCTCACTCAGTGAGCGTACTTAACAAGCACCTAGAGACCAGGATGTGAATGTAAACAAAACAATAACAAACTAGTTAAGAGTACAGCCCCCGGTATGCAGTTAGTTCATACAGAATCATACCCATCTGTCTGCCCCAAAATAAATGGGATTATTGCAATAGCCATAATCCTGATTATGACAATTTTGGTCCGACTTTTTTATCTCTTTAATTGGATCTGTGTTTGTTTTTTGCTTTCTAATGGTTTAATTTGGTATCATCACCCATGCAGGCCAAAATCACGGTGAAATGGGTCTTGTCGTGGCCATTATTATGGCTTCTTTTTATCACCTTCTGCAAACATGGACTTTCTAATTAAGATAGTTTGACAGCTACGTGTGTACGTGTCTACACAATGACAAATTATCACTTTCCCGCATGCAACAATTATGTACAAGGCTACGTTGAAAACATCAAGGCAAGAAACATCGTGGATAAAGGAGAAATTGCTTATTGCAAGCAATTTTGAGTTAGCATTAACATTTCAAAATTCGGATGGGAAGCCTCAATATATGGTAATAAGGGTTAATAAGGGTTACGAATCAATGACTTTTTGTTTAAAATAAAAACAACACTTTATCCTGAAATATAAATTAAAGTTTATTACATTATTTTTTCAATCACATATAAAGTGACATACGACCTAGTAACAGTATTATGGTCTGTATATTTAAGCATCTGGACTTGAGCTCCGCAATTTATATTTTCACAAAATTCAAAATGGCTTCCAATCGAGCTGAAATCGAAACAATAACTTGGAACAAATGACTTTTTAAATGTACATTCATAAGTTATATATTTTTTCTAGTGTTTGTTTTTATAAACAAATCAATTCTATAAGATATGTTTCTTTCAATCAAACTTGATTTATTCTGTTAAATCATCATTTAAGTCGCCCTTTTTATCAATGACCGGCCTGCACAGTTTTTGACGATCGGTGAATTGGAGGGTAATTTTTTCTGAATTTTTGCTTGACCCTCTTATAAGTCGCTCCCCCCACTTCACTTTCGATTTTGAAGGTAAAAAAGTGCGACTTATAACTGAGTATATACGGTAGTCATTTTCTAAGTCGTCATCCTCTTCATCAAAGCCCTCAATGAGAAGAGAAGGTATTTCAAATGTTTTATTGCATTCTTTCTGTGATGGCTTTCCTAGAGAGTTTGGACAGAAGAATCTAGTGGGCTCCGCACTTGCACTCATATCGACACATGCCGGGTGGAACCAGTCATGATATTTTTCACACTGCCAGTATAACTCTCCATCATTTGGCTTTTTGGCATAAGCAAATTATCATTGATGTATCAATGTATCATATCAATGTCTAAATGCATAGATACTTGTTGTCAAATTAACTTCGAGTTATCTCCCTTTCCATACATATGCCTATAAAAACGTTCAATATCAAAATTACACCAATTGTAAATTAATTCACTTTGGTATGTATTTACTGTGATATAAAACGTAGTAACATTCCGACTTGGCGTCCAAACATCAGACAAAAACGTAATATGAAATAATAAATGACACAAATATACAAGATTCAAGATTCAAATTCTTTATTTCTTAACGTAAACATACATGCTTTTTAGCTCGCCTATTCGAAGAAATAGGGGAGCTTATGTTATCACCCCGGCGTCCGCGTTGCCAGCTTGGTCAAACCTTTGCATGCAAGGCCTTTTCTCAGACACTGTGTATGCTGTTGCTTTGAAACTTCACACACTTATTCAGGATCATTAGGGGACCTTGTATGTCAAGTCCCATAACTCTGGAATGGATTTTGACTGAATTGTGCCCCTTTTTGGACTTAGAAATTTGGTCAAACCTTTGCGTGCAAGGCCTTTTCTCAGACACTGTGTATGCTGTTGCTTTCAAACTTCACACACTTATTCAGGGTCATTAGGGGACCTTGTATGTCAAGTCCCATAACTCTGGAATGGATTTTGACTGAATTGAGCCCCTTTTTCGACTTAGAATTTTGGTCAAACCTTTACGTGCAAGGCCTTTTCTCAGACACTGTGTATGCTGTTGCTTTGAAACTTCACACACTTATTCAGGATCATTAGGGGACCTTGTATGTCAAGTCCCATAACTCTGGAATGGATTTTGACTGAATTGTGCCCCTTTTTGGACTTAGAAATTGGGTCAAACCTTTGCGTGCAAGGCCTTTTCTCAGACACTGTGTATGCTGTTGCTTTCAAACTTCACACACTTATTCAGGGTCATTAGGGGACCTTGTATGTCAAGTCCCATAACTCTGGAATGGATTTTGACTGAATTGTGCCCCTTTTTCGACTTAGAATTTTGGTCAAACCTTTGCGTGCAAGGCCTTTTCTCAGACACTGTGTATGCTGTTGCTTTGAAACTTCACAAACTTATTCAGGATCATTAGGGGACCTTGTATGTCAAGTCCCATAACTTTGAATTGTGCCCCTTTTTGGACTTAGAATTTTGGTCAAACTTTTCTCGGACACTGTGTATGCTGTTGCTTTGAAACTTCACACACTTATTCAGGATCATTAGGGGACCTTGTATGGCGTTGGTATCAGCGTTGCCAGGTTAAGATTTGCATGCAAGTATTGAAAATTTGTGATATCTTGCAATAAATAATAGTGTGTGGTTTTATCTGATACTGATACTGTAAGTCTTCGGTATTATGTTCACTATTGGCATACATCGTATATAAACCAATTTACAGATTTAAAAGGCCTATATGTACTTGGTTAACATTTGCATGGAAGTATTGAAAAGGTGTATTATCTTGCAATAGGTGATACTGTGTGACTTTACCTAATGCTATTATAACTGTTCTGAAGTAGGCCCTGATAGACGATGGCCCTGATAGGCGAGCTATATTGTCCTCCGACAACTCTTGTTGTTACATAAAAAGTGTATAGGTGGGTAGATAAATGAAGAGAACTGCCTCTTCTTCGCTCAACAAGCGCATTAGTTCAGGTCCTTGCCGCATTGGTTAGTCAAACACTAACTGATTGAGCTGTGGGCGCCAAAGCAGGAGTTGAAAAAACAGCTCTAGTGTGTCAAAAGCTGTCTGACTCCAATTCATAGATATTCCAGAGATGGTTGGGCATTGGTACTGGGTACCTCTCCGCTTCTGGAGCTAATTCTCAAAAACGTGACATCTTGAAACTGAAAATAGCAAATCCATAACCAAAGTCCCTGGCTCTATTTCCAGATACAAATTGCCTGTGCTTTGTCATTCATGGCTTTTTACTGTTGGTACCTTCATCATTTACAATCATCTTCAATCTTTCTATTGCACTCCCCATATGTTTACATGCAGTTTTGGCACATATGAAGTAGTCATTTTCTAAGTCGTCATCCTCTTCATCAAAGCCCTCAATGATAAGAGAAGGTATTTCAAATGTTTTATTGCATTCTTTCTGTGATGGCTTTCTTAGACAGTTTGGGCATCTTGTATGAGCTATAGAGGCCAGCGTATGACCCTAACCCTCAGGAAACAGACTGCTTATGTTTATGATTGAAATGTTAAACAAATGGTCACAAAAGAATAATGTGTTATGGCTTGTGTCTCATATTTGTCAATTACAATGAGTACTCAGATAAAAAGAAACACGAAACACTGGGAAGAAACCAACTTGTTTCATAATCGTTTACATTCATCTCAGTTTCATTCGAAAATTCGTAATTGTTCGGAATGGAATACCTGCTTTAGCACACTCGTCTCGAAATATATCGTATAACTGGCCATCAGTTACACCTAGTGTTCTTCGCTTAGCAGCAGCCTGTGTAAGCCTTGTTACTAAAGATAGCAAGATGAAATCACAGAACAAAAAATCAGCCAATGGAAATAGATCAACAAGATGACCAAAGAGCATTTTCGCCTTAGTCCCTTACCCTAACCCTATTTCAATATTTACATGTCTGATCGTTGGCCATAGATATTATTAGATCACGATTATCTATTATGATGTAATAGTATCTATGTTCACCTCCACGGGACGTTGACCCCATCAGACAGGTGGTGGAAAAAAATTGGAAAATTGATTGGTTTAACATATGTACAAAATCACAAGGAATCACAAAAAGTCACAGTTATTCGAAAAATGATTGGTTTGACATATGTACAAAATCACACCGAATCACAAAAAGTCACAGTTATTGTAAAAATGATTGGTTTAAAATATGTACAAAATCACACGGAATCACAAAAGGTCAGTTATTCGAAAATGATTGGTCAACATATGTACAAAATCACGAGGAATCACAAAATATCATGCCAGCCAAAAGAGCCAGAACACCTGGCTTCAGCATCTCGGATTATTGACATGTAGTGCAGAAGTTCGCTAATCTTATCTGGAAACGTTCTAATATAAATGTAAATGAAAATGATAAATGCGTCGGTCCACTCTCTAATGCTTTGAATTTGACGTGGTGACTTGTGTACCGCGTCAATTCCCCCCTTTTCATTAACCATAAGTGTCTGATTAGCACCTGGGGTCCCACCCTCCTTGCGAATTAATTGGGCCAAATTGACGTACTCCCCACTACATATTTTTGTCCGCAGATCAGCAGACACATGTAAGGATAGCTCGTCATCTGCACAGAAGACTTTCGTCTGCGGCGCAGAACGAAACTGGTCTACCTGGCCGTCAAACAAAGACGGCGGATCATTTTGCGTAGAGTTGACCAACCGCGCGAAAACATTACCGGTCGATTCTTCCTCTGTTGCGGATGGCAACTGCACTAACTCAGGGCCCTGGCTAGCTGGTCTGGCGTACGGAACCTTCCTTCGACTTTTTCTCGAACGTCTGCCCGACATTCCTCTCCTGATTTTAAAGAAATTGCGATAAAAAGAATTGTTTTGAAGCCGGAGGAAGTTGAGTAAAGTGATCAAAAGAGCCCGTATGTGCGCGGTGCATGAGAATCACTTTACCGTGAAGAAAATAATGATGTGTACGCTCGCTACAGGTATTATAAAATTGACAACTATTTTAGCGCAATAAATTGGACTATTTTTCAACAATAGTCATTATTATTTAAGGATGCTGACATAACTTAATATGCTAAATGGAGGGAGGGGGTGATATTAGGCAATTGGACAAGGAGAACACAAGTAAACTTTTCCCCACACACTCTGTGCCAGGGCGAGTGTGTAAAATAAGATAGATTCACTGTTCACATATTTATTAAGTGGAATAAAAATTGGACGTTGGGGTATAGCTACATTGTGGACGGCGCGGTGAACAAAATCCGATCCTCCTCTGAAAATAACAAGCTCCATTTCCATCCAAGTTTACTTTTACAATTCCATAAATCCAAAGAGCCTAAAAACGGGGTCCACGAGGGATGCGCTAATACAATGCATCCATTGCTTGTTCTGGACATCCCTCTCCCCTAAAATCTAATGACATAAAGTTTTGATATGCTTGACAACCGGAGGAGGCCACCTCACAAGGTTCCGTCATTGTTTGACATGCCATGCAAGGTAGCCCCCACCAATTCGAAGCTTCCCCCATCAACACCCGAGGCCCCGTTCCTGTTTAATGCAGAGTCCAGGCGCCGAGGTCGGATGGAGGAGTGCCGAAGAAAAGTACAAATTCCCAGTATAAATATCCGTAAAATATTGTTACACCACGCCGTCCACTCACTGGCCGCAAGAATACCGCCAACTACGAAAATAAAAGAAAATAATGACTAATACAATAAAAGTTTCTTCCTAAAACACTCGTTTTGAAGCAATGTCAAATATTCTATCTAGTCTGTACACAGACTTCTCGTAACTGCTGCTGGAAATCTTGCCCGCTGCATACTAGACTAAACAGGCCTGATTCGCTTTACTTGTCGCAGTCTTCACGGACCTTTGGCTGTAATTCCCTAGAGGCTGAAAGTAGAAAAAACCTAGCGCAGCATCAGATGTTCAAAATAAAGAGGAATGGGTTGGGTTGGGTGGGAAATTTGTAAAGCTTGAACAGTCCGTCTTCGCGAAAGAGAATGTTGGAAAAGGCCGAGTATTCCGATTGCGTGCAATTCTATTCCGAAATGTAGTTTTGACAGATAAAAGCCAAGTAAACCAAATGTTTACATCTTCGTGATTAGGCGCTCATTCAGCCAGAATACATAGGCAAGCGCCCTTAAGAACGGGATGCGGAAGTAAATGAACTCATGAAAATGAATCGGCCTATATGTCAGCCCCGAAACAAATTGGATTATTGTTACAGCCATAATCCTGATTATTCCAAAATGATTAAAAAATGATTGGTTTAACACATATGTACATAATCACAAGGAATCACAAAATATCACAGTTATTCTAAAAATGATTGGTTAACTTCAGTATCTAGGAATCACATAAAAAAATCACATAAAAAAAATTACATAAACAAATCACAGGTTCATCTCTTTGTCCCAAAACTGGGACATCCTGTCAGCACTGTTTCTTTCCAATTCCCGTGCCTTAATCTTTTTCCTTTCATTCTTCAACTGACTTTGCAGGTAACTACAAAAATCCTTACCGTTCTCTACCTGGTAGTCGGTTTTACATAATCTCTCATCAATCCCCTCCATTCTAATGCCTTCCGCTAAAGCTGGGGTCAGCCGTTCCCCACTTTGGACTAGTATATCAGCTCAAAACTTCATGAAAGCCCGTTGACAAGCGTTTAGTTTTTCATTGGTTGGTTTTTTTCCGGGTTGATAGAATGGCTGTATCCTCGACCGGAACTCTTCTGGTAGGTCCTCCAACCTGTCGATAACTCTGCAAACACGGAAAATATTGTTGATACAAAAATGCAAGAGTGCTGCTTTCCAGGATGAACAATATTCCAGGGTAGAATTACTCAATGAATACACAGTTAAGCTAACCGTGTATTCGATCAATGCTACCTTATGAAGACAGTGTTTACAGTTGTATATATATACTTTCATACAATCTTTCTAAATAACTCTTTCTATATGTTTATGAATATAAAATGTACATAGCTAGATTTCTAACTGCTGTTACATTTTGTGAAGAAACTGACGAGTAAAACCTTTGAGACCTAGGTTGATGTAGAACATATACTGTGAAGTGAAGTAATTAATGTTTAAAACATTTGAGACCTAGAACGATGTAGAACATATACTGGCAACATTTGAATTCACAAATCAGTGTATAATGGACAAACATTACAAAATGCAACTTATCTTCAATTGAAGATTCACAATACAAGCATACACGGTATTCTCATGGGATTAGTCCTGTATCTACCTTGCTTCAACACTTAAATTCTGCTGTGGTCGAGCGGTTAGCCCCGGGGATTTCGAAACAGGGTGTCCTGTGTTCGATCCCCAGTCGCAGCAATACGGTCATGGTGGAGTGCCCATGAGCAAGGCACATTTTCTAGCCTAGTACTGGTTTGTTTACCCAGGGATCATGAATGATTAAATTTAAATGCGCGCTAAATGACCTTAGCTGTCGATGCGCCATAAAACAATATACATTCTAGAAGTTGTTAATGTAAATATTAAAAATGTAAGACTCAACCGTAAATTTAGTCTTATAGTTTAAATACTGACATAATGTGTTCAAACCTGTCGATGACTCTGCCAAAAAAGGAAAATATTGTTGATACAAAAATACAAGAGTGCTCTCCAGGATGACCAAGATTCCAGGGTAGAATTACTTAATGAATATATAGTTAAGCTAACCGTGTATTCGATCAATGCTACCGCAACAATACAGTGTTTACAGTTGTATCTATATTCTTTCATTCAATCTTTCTAAATAACTCTTTATATATGTTTATGCATATAAAATGTACATTGCTAGATTTCTAACTGCTGTTACATTTTGTGAAGTAATTAATGTTTAAAACATTTGAGACCTAGAACGATGTAGAACATATACTGGCAACATTTGAATTCACAAATCAGTGTATAATGGACAAACATTACAAAATGCAACTCATCTTCAATTGAAGATTCACAATACAAACTTACACGGTTTTCTCTTGGGATTAGTCCTGTATATACCTTTCTTCAACACTTAAACAATGACCAGATATACTAAATGATACCAGACATGAACGAAACGTGTTAATGTCAATTTTCAAAATGTAAGACTCAACCGTAAATATAGTCTTACAGTTTAAATAATGACATAATGTGTTATTACCATTATACTAAATATGATTATACTGATCAGATAATCTGTGTGCATATTGCTGCAGACATGTGTTGGCATTATCAACAGACTGCTTTTCAATATACGTATATCCAAACCCATTCATGTATAAACTGTTTTTAACTTTTGTTTCCAATTTACTATGACAAATAATGTCTCGTAATACTTGAGCATTTCGTACCATTATTTGATGTAACTATGATTTGATATATTTAATAAGCGAATCCAATATTTTCTACAACACTCAGCTGCAAAAATATACATAGGGAGTCTACCAATATTACCAACTATTGCATTATTACACGAGTTTAAATAATACTTACTGACTTGTCTCCTCTAATGGTCTTTTTGCAGTTCTGGCAGGTCTAACATACGATTCTGTCAGTTCCGGTGACGGCCTTGAATCGGCATTTTCAGGCATAGTAGCAAACTGTAAAATTGGCGGTTGTGTTCCACAAACAGCCTCGTTGTTCATAACTGCATAAGCTCCAAACAACGAGGATGCATGGTTGTTCTCTCTTCTACCAGTCTAGCCACCTCAGCATCTAAATGCTGGTTTCTCAGCTCCAATATTCCCATTCGCTCTTCCATAGCCTGGTTCTGAAAAGAAAGAAAAAGCTTTATACTTTACATTTTATTGTATGGAATTTGCTTACCCAGCAACCGATAAAACGGTCTAAAAACAAAACGACCTCTGAAAGCAGGGCAGGGCAATCGCTCCCTTTGTCACAGTGTGTTCCGTACTATTGAGTAGCTGGGTTGATTCACCCAGGAAACTTGCGTTTGTGAACAGAGCGGATGATTGGACAGATATGATGTTGAAAACGGCGTAAAACACCTAACAAAACAAACAAAACGACATTTGGAATCATGATTAGCGATGGCTTCTCTTTATTCATAGAATTAAATTATGTTATTATTTCTGAAATTGCTATTTAAGACGTTTGCAGACAACAGTATACTTTAGATTATGTCGAGGAGTAATGTTCAAGTTTCAGGAGCACTTGGCTCGACATGGACCAAGCATGAGCATTGACTCTATTGGTGCTAGAGAACTCCCGTCTTCACCATTGGTCTTAGAATGTGTCAAAAAGTAATGTTCAATGTTCAGGAGCAATTGGCTCAATAAGGACCAACAATGAGCATTGGCGCTATTGGTGCCAGAGAAATCCTGTCTTACTAATTACTTATTAACCCTAGCCCCAAAAGAGGGTAAGCCTGGGTAAGCCTTACAGGTTATTAACCCTAACCCAAAAAGAGGGTAAGCCTGGGTAAGCATTACAGGTTATTAACCCTAACCCAAAAAGAGGGTAAGCCTGGGTAAGCCTGGGTAAGCCTGGGTAAGCCTTACAGGTTATTAACCCTAACCCCAAAAGAGGGTAAGCCTGGGTAAGCCTTTCAGGTTATTAACCCTAACCCAAAAAGAGGGTAAGCCTTGGTAAAGCCTTACAGGTTATTAACCCTAACCCAAAAGGTAAGCCTTACAGGTTAGGGTTAGCCATTCCCATCAGGGTAAGCCTTACATGTTAGGGTTAGCCATTCCCATCGTTACATATCAAGAGGGTTAGCCAGGGTAAGCCTTACAGGTTAGGGTAAGCCATTATATGAAGGCTTACCCAAACTTATTAGGTTTACACAGGGTAAGCCTTACAGGTTAGGGTTAGCCATTCCCATCAGGGTAAGCCTTACATGTTAGGGTTGGCCATTCCCATCGTTACATATCAAGAGGGTTAGCCAGGGTAAGCCTTACAGGTTAGGGTTAGACATTATATGAAGGCTTACCCCAAATTATTAGGGTTACCCAGGGTAAGCCTTACAGATTAAGGTTAGGCATTATATGAAGGCTTTCCCAAAGATATTATGGTTAACCAGGGGTAAGCCTTACAGGTTAGGGTTATCAATTCCCATCGTTATATATCAAGGCTTACCCAAAGTTATTAGGGTTACCCAGGATAAGCCTTACAGTTTAGGGTTAGCCATTCCCATCGTTACATATCAAGGGTTACCCAGTATTGGGCTATTCTGCGACGTTTGACACAAGTCGATGCGACAGGCGTTAGTCGTTGTCTAATAAAGGAAAAGAAAATAATAATAACAAGTAATACGGTGTTGGCAAGCCAAAACAACAAGTCACCCACTGCCATTTCTTTTGAAACGGTGGCCATTTTGAAACTTAATTTCAAGGGAAACTTGAAATCAAGAAATGGCGGCCATTTTGAAAAAAAAAAAAGTTTGATGCACCCCTATGAGTGAGTATCTATTCATGTGTGAAGTTTGATAGAGATCGCCCCATTCATGTCTGAGAAACTTGAAATCAAGAAATGGCGGACATTTTGAAACGGCGGCCATTTTGAAAAATCTTAAGTCTCAGTCTTCATTTTGTCTTTAAATTCTGTGTTTGCTGCATACTTTTGTCTAAAAGCAGTCTTAATTTTGTCTTTAAACACTGTGTTTGCTGCATACTTTTGTTTAGAAGCAGTCTTAATTTTGTCTTTAAATTCTGTGTTTGCTGCATACTTCATTCAGTCATAATAGAATGTATCCGTACTCTGTACTTTGCTGGCATTTTCCTCACACGTAGTGCGATTGTCTCGGTGTTGCTGTTTTGTTACTAGTCTCTTTGTCATTGTCTTAAACGGAAATCCAGAATATTGTATCAGGGAAGGACCTTGTAATTCCCAATTGAGGGTAAAGGTGTCGCTTGTTCGGATGAAGTCTTAAAGGGACTGAACACCAAAATAGTTATATTTTATACTTATTCTAATTAATCCAAAATACGTCGATATATATGTAATGGAATGTTGTAGAAGGTCGAACAAGTCTTGTTTTTCATTATTTCATAGGAAATAAGCAGTTAAAAAAACGTCCGCTCCGTGTTTACCCGTTTAAAAATACCGTGGAATTTCCTCTTGCTTATTTGAATTTGTGGATTCAATTTGGCATTCTCTAACACTATCGACTCATTACATTCATGTATGTGTGAGTGTAAGGAACAACAACTCTGCGAAGGAGATTGTCAATTGGTTGTAGTGATCACGTGATAAATATACAGCGATATTTTTAGATTTACTGGGTTACTAAACCCAGTAGATTTTACAATGCAAAATAACGAAAAATCTCCGCAATATTAATAGTGTGCATATATTGTAGAACATCAGTCAGCAAATCTCACTGCCTTACATGCAAAAACATCAAGGTAATAGCAATTTTTAACAATTTTCTTTTTAGCTCTACTGGCCAGAGGCCAGAAGGGCTTATGTCATGGCGATTTGTCCGTCGTCCGTGCGTGCGTCCGTCCGTCCGTAAACAATTTCTTGTTAACACGATACAGTCTTCACTTTTGATTGTATCTCAACCAAACTTATACAGTAGTTAGATATCCATGAGAGCTCGGTTCCTTTCGAAAACCAGCCAGATCCGCCCATGCATGACTGGATTATGGCCCTTGAAATGGTCAAAATTGCTATAAAAGAGCTTGTTAACACGATACAGTCTTCACTTTTGATTGTATCTCAACTGAACTTATACAGTAGTTAGATATCCATGAGAGCTCGGTTCCTTTCGAAAACCAACCAGATCCGCCCATGCATGACTGGATTATGGCCCTTGAAATAGTCAAAATTGCTATAAAAGAGCTTGTTAACACGATACAGTCTTCACTTTTGATTGTATCTCAACCAAACTTATACAGTAGTTAGATATCCATGAGAGCTCGGTTCCTTTAGTAAACCAGCCAGATCCGCCTATACAAGACTGGATTATGGCCCTTGAAATTGTTCAAATTGCTATAATTGAGCATGTGAACACAATAGAGGCTCTATTTACTATCTGATCTTCACCAAACTTAGATAGTAGTTAAATATTGATGAGAGCTTGGTTCCTGTTGAAAACCAGCCAGATCCGCCAAGACTGGATTATGGCCCATGAAATTGTAAAAATTGCTATAATACAGCTTGTGAAACACAAAAGAGCCTCCATTTACTATCCGATCTTCACTATACATACATGCTCTGGATTGAAAATGACCAAAGAACCATACCAGTAGAGCATAGGCCCTCATGGGCCTCTTGTTTTAATTGGTTGGGGTGCGTGGTCCTGAGTAATACAAAGGGAAACCACATTTGAAGCCATTTAGGATGGCAGCCGCTTTTGAAGAATCATGTTTGCGAGAGAAAAAAGGGTACCATTGTTGATCGAGGCAGTGTGCGAGGAAGAGGATTCAACATCAGCATGGCTTGCGACATTACTGGTTGCCACTCCTCGAGTTGCCCCCTCGACCCTGGGAGTGGTAACCCCTTCCACCCCGAAATGAATGACCCCCCCTATCAGGGTTCAATTTGAAACAATGACTTCTGCCATGGTTTGTTAGGCCGCAGTGTGAGCAGGAATGGGGGAATTTACATTGCTTCCATGAGCAAGTTCCCTTATTAAAGTCTATGCAGGACCCTCTACCCATAGTATGGATTGGTTGTTGCTCATGTAATTGGTTGGTCATGATGCGCAGCCACAGATCATTGTTTAGTTTGTCCCATGGCTGAAGGTTGGCCGCTTGCCTGATTCGAAACTGCGCATCGTTTGAGCGCCATGCAAAGGACTTGGAATGACTTTCTGCCTCCCTTATAATAACCATGTATTGCAAAAGCTCCTGAACTTTGTCAGGATATTTTACTAGGTAAATGGACATAAAATCACGAAGGCGTCGGTCCATTTTTCCGAGCTCGTAATTTCTCCGTAGGAGCCTTTGGATGGGATTCCATCTGGCCCCTCTCATTTATAACGATGTTGCCGTAACTGAAAATTTCGCTCAGTTCCACACTACCTTTTAGTAGCAGAGCAAAATTAAAGAATTGGTTCATCCAAATTTTTTTTATTAAGGGCAAGTGGCATGTGGGCCGAAACCTCGTCAGATCCTAAATGGATGGGTGAGGGAGTGGGAATTAAAAAAGGGTACGGAGTTCAATTGTTTCTCAGGCAGACCCGTATCAGTTCCTATAGTTTGTCTTAATACTGACTCAAAATCAACAAAATTATTATTACCTAGCATCGTGGCTTGTAGTAAGCGTTGCGGTTTCCACCGATTCCGGATCATTCTGCCTGGTTCGTGGTCTCTTGGTAGGTTTTGTCGCCTGTTGAGTGCTTGCTCTTTTGTTGTTTGGCATTGTCTTCAAATGATGACAGAAATTTACGTCGATAATTAAAGATAGAATTTTTTTTAATTCCGTTAACGGTCTTGCTTCGGTAGAAAGCGGAAGAAGAAGGCCGAAAAGTTGCGGTGACTGATTAAGTCTGAGTAATCCAAATGTTAGCCTCATCTCAGTGATAAGGCGTTCATTCAGTGAGAATAGCAACAAGCATCTAGAGAAATAGTCCCCGGCATGCATTTAATTCATGCCGGATCAAACCTATCTGTCAGCCCCAAAACAAATGGGATTATGGCCATAGCCGTAATCCCGATTATTTTTGAAAATGTCGCTTTACATATCTCACGCCCATCCACACACATACAGTCAGGCAAACATGTGTCTTACTGCACCAGTCATGATATTTTTCACACTGCCAGTATAACTCTCCATCATTTGGCTTTTGGCATAAGCAAAATATCTTTAATGCCTTCTTCATAGGTGGGTAGATAAATGAAGATCGCTGCCTTTTCTTCGCTCAACAAGCGCATTAGTTCAGGTCCTTGCCGCATTGGTTAGTCAAACACAGTGGGCATTGTGACTGATTGAGCTGTGGGCGCCAAAGCAGGAGTTGAAAAAACAGCTCTAGTGTGTGCTGACAAGCCAGCACTAGCACTCAAAAGCTGTCTGGCTCCAATTCGAAGATATTCCAGAGATGGTTGGGCATTGGTACTGGGTACCTCTCCGCTTCTGGAGCTAATTCTCGAAAACGTGACATCTTGAAACTGAACATAGCAAATCCATAACCAAAGTCCCTGGCTCTATTTCCAGATACAAATTGCCTGTGCTTTGTCATTCATGGCTTTTTATACACCCGTTTTTTCGCCCGTTTTGAAAAAAAGGATCGTATTGTAGTTTTACCTGCGACGTCCAGTATGTTGTCAGCTCAATAACTTAAGAAGCCTTTATCCAATCATCACCAGATGGTCAGAATGTGTATTGGGATAATATCTCGGACAAGTTCGATAACTAGCCATATCGCTTTAGTCAATCAAGAGTTATCGCCCTTTAATTATAGAAATTACCCAAAATTGGTCTTGTCAGCTCAATAACTTTAGAAGCCTTTGTCCAATCATCACCAAATTTGGTATGAATGTGTATTGGCATAATATCTCGGACAAGTCTGATAAGTAGCCATATCGCTTAAGTAGTCAATCAAGGTTATCACCCTTTTATTAAAGAAATTACCTAAAATTGGGATTGTCAGTTCAATAACTTTAGAAGCCTTTGTCCAAGCTTCACCAAATTTGGTCAGAATGTGTATTGGCATAATATCTCGGACAAGTTCGATAACTAGCCATATCACTTTAGTCAATCAAGAGTTATCGCCCTTTAATTAAAGAAATTACCTAAAATTGGTCATGTAAGCTCAATTACTTTAGAAGCCCTTCTCCAATCATCACCAAATTTGGTCAGAATGTGTATTGGCATAATATCTTGGACAAGTTCGATAACTTACCACGTTATCTTAGTCACTACACACTTACGTCCCTCGAAATGGCCAAAACTGTACTAACAGTGTATGCTCTCTAAATTTGCCTGATGTACAACCAAATATCACTATACTTAATTGGTCTCAAAAAAACAGGATGGGCGTATTTTGTGACATTTGGCGCTCTTGTTACTGTTGGTACCTTCATCATTTACAATCATCTTCAATCTTTATATTGCACTCCCATTATGTTTACATGCAGTTTTGGCACATATGAAGTAGTCATTTTCTAAGTCGTCATCCTCTTCATCAAAGCCCTCAATGATAAGAGAAGGTATTTCAAATGTTTCGTTGCATTATTTCTGTGATGGCTTTCCTAGACAGTTTGGACAGAAGAATCTAGTGGGCTCCGCACTTGCACTCATATCGACACATGCCGGGTGGAACTAGTCATGATATTTTTCACACTGCCAGTATAACTCTCCATCATTTGGCTTTTGGCATAAGCAAAATATCTTTGATGTATCAATGTATCATATCAATGTCTAAATGCATAGATACTTGTTGTCAAATATAGTATAGTATATCTTCGAGTTATCTCCCTTTCCATACATATGCCTATAAAAACGTTCAATATCAAAATTACACCAATTGTAACCTGTTGTACTCGAGGACAAGAGAGTTTATCAACACACTTACATGGGTGTATATATACCAGTGGTTCCATGAGCCGGAGTTTGGCGGTATTGGGGGGGGACCTCAAGATCTGTTATGATTAGATCAGGGAAACTACCGAAGATTCATTGGCGCCTAAGCAAAAATAAGAGTGACTACTTTTAATTGCTAAATTTAACCCTTTCCCACTTACATACGCATTCCCCCGTGTCTATCGATTCCCCAATAGATACGCATTCCCCCGCGTCTCACGGTTCCCTCATAGATACGCATTCCCCCGCGTCTGATTTTCAACATCTTAATTCTCGACTTTTCCGTAAGAAAATTATTCCCGAAAGTTAATAAACCTAAACTTCAATTATTCAAAATGCAGTTCCAAGGATCAAAACATATTGTTACTATATAAAGTTTGTCAGTAAATGATAATATAAAACCGTGACTGTGTATTTCTCTATGCGCAATTCTTACATCGCGTGTCCATGGAAGGTAAACAAAAACACGACCTTGGCACGTGTAAAAAAGTTTTTAAAACATTAGAAATTAGGAAATTCTATAAAGTATAATCATTGCAAACAGTTGAAAACATAATGGTAATGTTGAAAACATTATGGTAAAAGGAGAAACTGCTACTTTTGAGCAATGTCTCCTTTAGTCACGATGTTTTTCAAAAGTCGTCTGCTACAAACGCGTCTTCAACAAGAAAATGGTCGACGTGTTCAATAAAAGGGTAAATTCATTTTTTTATATTCGACCAAACTTTCAAAATATTTATTTGTTTGTTAGAGAATGAATTTTAAAATAATTTCTCACAAACCTGCATAAAAATCCCTTGTAATCCAAATGATTTCTGACAAACCTGCATAAAAATCCTTTATAATCCAAATGAAATCATCCAATTTCACAAACACAAAAGGTCACAGATTTTAACACCGAATTTTGGGAGAGCCTATGGGAAATGCTTACGTCATAGCGCGTGAGCATTTTACTCAAGTGAACTGCGTCAGCACAAATCACCCCCCCCCCCCCCCCCCCCCCCCCCCTCCCCTTTCATATGGTGTGACACAAATCCTTTACACAACACATTTGGGACAAATGCTGTGTGCAGCAAGTGAAATAGATTTTCCGAATTTGTTATGTGTGGATAATGTATGGATAATCCAAATTAATTGGTGGGTATACTGATACTTATAATTGAAATCAAACGGAATGGGGTGCAAATAAAACATAACGGACGGTTTGGACAATTAACCCTTTCCCACATATGGCAAATCTGCACCAGACAACTTTGAAACTATCTAGGCAAAACTGTGTACAAAACTCTTATGGTTGATTAGATTTTGACACAATTTTCAATCATGTCACGGCGGCCTTCCCATGTGTATTATTTATTTATAACAACAGTACAATCTGCATGACATCATATAGAAATAAAGAAGGAAACAATATGTGTCAAAAGGCGTCAATCGTCTGTACTGTTGTTTATTGGAATTTAAAGGTCATAAAACTCAATCAAATATAAACCATCAACCACCGATCAGGCTTTGATACGCTGATTGGGTTTATTCTCGACTGTCCCACATTTTGATTTTTGGGCTAAAAATCGATGTAGGACTATCGGGAAAAAATACAGGTAAGGTGTCGGCTAATCCCTGCCCGGGGCGAAGATATCACTACAGTTCGGTTCATTTAAAATTCCACTATATTGGTAACCATTTTTTATAAAACAGTATGTTACGAATTTATCAGAAAAAAGCTCTTGTTTGGTCCTCTTTTTGATATAACATAGGAATAAGGAAAATATCAAATTATTTAGAAAAACATATTTTAATTCAAATTAGGTAATTGAACTATTGTTTATAATACATACATTCAAATAACAAATAACAAATTAAACACATCATATAATCACATCGTCTGATCTGGGTTTTCATACTCAATTGCGCTAATGGACCCATCACGCAGGCGTTCCTTTAGGGATGCTAGTCGCGTGTCAATGTTTTTATATTTCCTTCTCTTGGTTGGTCTTTTACCTCCGGTAGCATACTGAACTACCTTGATACATGAAAATGATTCAACTTCCTGGATAGTTCTAAGGATGGAAAATATGTTCGGATGTGAATGCTGAACAGCTTTCTTCAACATGCTATGCCAGCCTTCTACATTGTTTGTCGTCCTTGGACCATGGGTATTGAAGTGATTCCAAATCTGTTTGTCGCTCTCAATCCAGTTCTCAGTTACATAGTCTGTGAATAATTCAACTGCTGCAGGAAGCTCTAAAGTAGCAATGTCAGTGAGTGCTTCGAACCACACGTCTTCAACTGAGTTGACTGGTACAAGTGGTAAAACTGCTGCTCGTCTGACCAGGCGGTGAATGTCTTCGTTTGTCCTGTAATCGTTGGCCAAGCCCGAAGACTGTACCTTCCGCCAGATACACTGTGTGTAGTGGAAGAAGCATGCCTTCACGTCCGTCGTCTGGAAGACTCGTAGAGCAGCTTTTCTTGGAGCGAGTTCGTGGTCCATGAACAGGATGTCGGGTTTCAACTCGAGTGCAAAACGGTTACATTCTCTATCCAGTGCATTAAACAGTCTCAGATAAGTTTCTTCCGACTTTCCTGGTAGGAAAGCAAACATCAGAGGATACATCTGTCCGTCTATAAAACAATGCCATGTGTATAACTGGTAGAACAGTCCCGGGCATGTGTAGAAGGTACCGTCAGCGTAGATTGTTCTGGCGTTGCATAGGTGCTCCAGATTTGTCTGCGTAGCGAACACGAGCATTCGGTTTTCTTCACCTTCGTCTATAAGCAGAAACTGCTCACCAGCTGACGTCTCTGTCCACTCCCCTTCCAGGCGTATGTCTTGTCTTCTTTTCGGAAGTACTGGTCTGTCTTTGCTTCGCTCACGATAAAGTTGAGACTTACATCCTTCAAAAGTCTGGATTCTTTTTACCAATTCAACAGATTGTTCATTCCAATCCCGATTTCTGAGAGCTGATACCTCTTCTTTGTAAATTGTTGGAATAGGCGTTGTTTCTTTTCGACACCGTTTTCGCATCTTCTGCATCACATCGTCTGTTTCTATATGGAAATTGTCAGGCTCGTGGATATGGTGAGCGTTATGTCTGACGAGAATACCTTCTCTGGTTGTTACTCGTGATGGACAGGCACGGTTAGAACATGTCCAGTACACCCTCTCTTCCCGTCGGCTCTTAATAACAAATTTGTGGCCATCAATAACCAGACTCATTCCGCCGCGCTGGTTCTTCACAAAATCTAGTCTTACTTGCGCGTTAGCCATGTTTTCAGTATGATGTAAAAACAATAATGATACTTTTCCCCAAAATTTTCAATTCAAGAAATGCATCAACAGTTTAGCATATAATTATATAATTTTCTTTAATTTAATTGAATGTTTGTGCAAACAGTTTAGAAAGAAATGAAACAAAGGTGAAATTAATAAAGATCAAATATGAATTATAAGTGTGTTTACTGTTTGTAGTGGAATAGGCATAATAACAGGACTGTATTCTCACCTTTCCCTTACCTCTCTTTACCGCTCGTTATCCCACCGCACTAAGGGTAAATAGTAAAATCAAAATGTGGGACAATCGAGAAGACACCGCTGATTGGTAGCATCTGCTGGCATGTCCATTAAATTAGGGGTAATAAAATAATGAAATGACCATCATGCAATGCATAAAATATTACAGACAGACAAAAGACGATGTCAGTTTTAAAACAATCAATTGATCAGATCAATTAGCTTACACTTTATAATTAGTAACTGAAATATTATGTCTGTATTTAATGATGGCTGATTTTGTTTTATCGGACATTTTTTATTCTGATGATGAGTCTTTTCTGATTAATTGTTATCATTCAACAACGATCCAATCATCCAAACTCGTTCATTTATGTCTTTCCTTATTGAGATTTAAAGGCATTTAAATAATATATTTAGTATTGTGTTTTTATTTATAAAAATAATTACAAACACAAATGTTCATGTAATTTATTACAGTAAAAAACACACAAAAAACGTCTATCTCCCTTTCTTCCTTCCATATCGTACATACTACTCTTCCAATGATATACTTTTTTATACCATTAGAAAGACAATTTAATTGGCTACAGACTTTATTCTTATACAAAAAAGGTTTAAACGATGTTTGATATAGTAATAGTGGTATAAAATAGACAGGTATCAAATCACTACACTTTTCCAATAATGTCTGGGAATACTGTTATCAGATAGCATAGCCTTATATGGAGATAAGGTAGTAAAATAGCCAATTCTCTAACTGGGAAAGGGTTAACCAGTATTATAATTTTCAAAAACTGCTCTTTTGCCTTCAATAATCATTCTTTACTACATAACCTATTTGTGTTAAACATGATTATTACTTTTATCTCATACCCTAGCAATTCTGAGATATTTAAGCAATTAATGACATAAAATTTCAAATAAACAATTTTTTTAAAGTCTTCATTCAGTCATAATAGAATGTATCTGTACTCTGTACTTTGCTGGCATTTTCCTCACACGTCTTGCGATTGTCTCGGTGTTGCTGTTTCGTTACTAGTCTCTTTGGCATTGTCTTAAATGGATTACAGAGGACAACTGCAGATAATTTAAAATTACACACATTTGTTAAAATATTTGACAATGTAAATTTAAAGCAATACATTTCTTCTTAGTTGTTTGCACTTGTGTGCAAATGTGCAAACAGATCTTTGACAGATAACTTTATAATTAAAATCATACCATTTAAACTTGACTTGTTCATTAGCCACTTGTGTCTTAGGTCGACACATAAACGGCATTCACAATTCATGATCAACCACTGCCCAAAACATTTCTAGGGACTGAACCATTTTTAGCTCGACTATTCGAAGAATATGAGAGCTTTACTACTCGCCCCGGCGTCGGCGTCCGGTTACAGTTTTAGGGCAAGTTGGCATTTTCATTCATAAGTATTTGTGCTAGGGCTTTAATATTTGGAATATAGTTACATCTTATACCTTTCTTCACATTAAATGTTAAAGGTACTGAGTGTGACCTTCTTTTTGGGGTAAAAAACATGATTTTCGGTGGTTAAAGTTTTGGGGCAAGTTGGATTTTTTTTTTTTTTTTTTCTCAATATTTACTTATGCTATGGCTTTAATACTTGGAATGTAGTTACATCTTATACCTTTCTTCACATTGAATGCTGAAGATGCTGAGTGTGACCTTCTTTTTGGGGTAAAAAACCTGATTTCCGGTTGGCTAAAGTTTTAGGGCAAGTTGGATTTTTTTTTTTTTTTTCTCAATAAGTACTTATGCTAGGGCTTTTATATTTGGAATATAATTACATCTAATACCTGTCTTTATATTGTATGCTGAAGATTCTGAGTGTGACCTTCCTTTTGGGGTAAAAGACGTGATTTTGTGTGGTTAAAGTTTTAGAGCAAGTTGGCATTTTCATTTAATTTTTTAATTTTTCTCAATAAGTATTTGTGCTACGGCTTTAATACTTGAAATGTAGTTACATCTTATACCTTTCTTCACATTGAATGCTGAAGATGCTGAGTGTGGCCTTCTTTTTGGGGTAAAAAACCTGATTTTCGGTGGTTAAAGTTTTAGGGCAAGTTGGATTTTTTTTTGATTTTTTTTTTCTCAATAAGTACTTATGCTAGGGCTTTTATATTTGGAATATAATTACATCTAATACCTGTCTTCATATTGTATGCTGAAGATTCTGAATGTGACCTTCTTTTTGGGGTAAAAGACGTGATTTTGGGTGGTTAAAGTTTTAGGGCAAGTTGGCATTTTCATTTAATTTTTTAATTTTTCTCAATAAGTACTTATGCTAGGGCTTTCATATTTGCAATATAATTACATCTTATACATTTCTTCATGTTGTATGCTGAAGATGCTGAGTGTGACCTTCTTTTTGCGGCAAAAGACATGATTTTGGGTGGTTAAAGTAGTAGGGCAAGTTGCCATTTTCATTTAATTTTTTAATTTTTCTCATTAAGTACTTGTGTTAGGCCTTCATATTTGGAATAAAATTACATATAATACCTTTCTTCACATTGTATGTTGAAGATGCTGAGTGTGACTTTTATCCATTCAATTATGGAGATTTTCTATGTTTTGACAAAATATGTTTAAAGTCGTCTGCTGCAGAATTGCCGTATGAGGGAAAGGGTTATATAGAACTTAAGTGCAATATAATGAAATAGTGCTTTATGTGAATATTAGCGGCATATAGTCGAGCACGCTGTCCTCCGACAGCTCTTGTTAGCCTGAACTGTTGCTTGGCCTCAAATCTCACAGTATGTAGGTACTGACCGTAACGGAATTTTGCGCTCTGAATGAAACAATCATAATGAATGAAAACATCCAATGACATGAATGCTTCTCTCATTGAGCAGTTGCAACAATTTACTCAAATCATAATTTTTACGAAAATACTTTAGATCGAAAAAAAGCTTTCTCAGTGAGCGAAAAAACCCTATCAATTTGATCAGAACGGAAAAAACCAATCACAATGATTGAACGACTGAATGCATAAAGAGCAGATCGGAGTGTGAGCAGAACGTGTACAGTGAATTTGTCAATTTCATGATGTTCTTAAATGTAGCTAAAACATTGTCAATCAGATTTACAATTTTTTTTTTTCCTTTTTGTCTCTTCGCAAAATCTTTTGCAAATTTTCATTTTTTTTTTTTGAAAAGTCTGTTTGTCAAATTGTCCCGTCTTGTCTTTGCTTTTCTGCTCGAATTTTTTCATCTTTTCTTGTCTTTCCTGCTTAAAGCTTCAGTTATCCTCCTCCTATCACTTAATTTTCTCTCTGAAAAGTCAATTCTGTAAATTCAAAATGTGTTTGGTCAAACAGAGTTGCTAATGTTAGAAAAATGTTTTAACTGGACCTAGTGACCTAGTCATTTTTACAAAATGACTGAAAAGAAAGACCAAGCTTAATCAAATTCTACCTGGTTATGTTTCTTGAGATATCGTGTGATGTGACCTATTGTTTTGCTAATAACATAAGACCTAACAGGTAGCATTCAAAACTGACATAAATTGTGATGAGACTCAAAGCCTTACCCTTGTGCATCTTTTCTGCTTGAGCCAACCCTGCTGCTCAAATACTGGTTGCTTCAAGTTCCTATAGAGAAAAAGCATACAAATATTGCCGTGAAACGAAGAAAGGCAGATGTCCAAGTTTCAATGCTTTGGATTTTCTTTGCTGGTGTTGAAGGAGAGATGCTTATTTGTGAATTGCTATCCATTTGTAAAGTGTAGCGTTGTGCACTAGAGATGGAAGTAGAGGGAAGAAGGGAGGCCATGTCAACGTATTCGTTATTCCAAATGGCCTTTAGGAGGCTCTTTTTGACCTGAAATGCAATGGGAGAACTTATTGGTTCGGAAAATTGCATATCATGTGCACCTGGCATGATTTGCGCACAGTGATTCTGTATGGAAGCACTAAAACTGTCCGGGTGGAAACAAGTGTTTGTATCGTCAGATTCCTCGCCACTAGAATAATCCTGCAGAGGAATCTGATTGATCTGCAGAAACTGTGGTCTGTTGGCTGAAGAGATGTGGTTGGCTTGAATATGGTGTGGCATTCGCTTCCGAGAAGTGTTGGTTGAAGAAGGTTGAGGGTGAAATGTTCTAGAAAGAAGTGGGATCCGTGATGGTCTGTTGCGTAAATTGTTCGAAAGTTCTGTCCTGATAGGCACAGGGATTCTGGACTGGATTGAAGGTTGGAAGGCCCTGGTTGTTTGCGGGTTTTGACGTTTTTGTCGTTTCGAAGCTTGAGGGTTCCGCTCTGGAGGCGGACAGCAGGGACAGGATGACAGTGTCTGACTTTTTTGACGCTTCATCTGAAGTGAGAGAGATAAAGAATCCCATAACAACATTGGGTAACGTGTTTAAAAACCGATCAAGAGCTCACCCTGTATCGAATTTGTCTTTGAATTTACACAATTTGTAGATGTGTAATGCAAAGGCCTCCAGACAGACTCTTCAAGAATAATGGCAAATATTTCTCCATACTTGTATGAATATTTTGAAAAGTTAAGATTGGCCTGAATTATCAACAGACAGGGTGAGTCTAGAACATAAGTAATCCAACGTGCTAGCCGGGCAGCTGGCAGTATCCTAATAACATTATAATGTAATATAAAATGTTGTAAATATGTTTTAGCAATAAACATCATCATAACAATTGTTGAATGCCACCAGTATTGAAACGCAGGTTGCTGTACATAAATAAAGACAGACAGTCATGAGTAGGACAATATAGAGAAAGATGACACGGGGCGCCGTGTCATTGAATGTGGTTAAACCGGTATTGAACCAGTATTGAAACGCAGGGCGCTGCGTTGGTACAGGGCGCTGTACAGAAATATGGACTTACAGTCCCGAGGAAGACAATACCGTGAAGAATGACGCGGGGCGCCGTGTCATTGGAACACGAGGTGCATTGCCTGTAGTTAAACCAGTTCTGAAACACAGGGCGCTGTGTTGGTACAGGGCGCTGTACAAAAATAAAGACCGACGGTCCCGAGTAAGACAATACAGTGAGAAATGACACAGAGCTCCGTGTCATTGGAACACAAAGTGCATTGTAGTTAAACGGGTGTGAAAGTGTAAACACAGGGCGCTGTGGAATACGGTCGAACCGGTGTATCTGAACAGGGCGCTACACTGGTATGCATATCGACATGCAGGGCTGTGACCTGAATTTAATGTCGAAACAACAAGGGGCGCCTAGTTGTTGAACCATGTAAGTGGCTGAAGCTGCAGGTACTTATACACGGGGCGCCGTGTAAGTGAAATGTTAAAACTGACAGGGCGCTGTGTAATTAAAATGGCAGAACTGTCAAAATGACAGGAATTAATCATAAGTGGACAGTCATGATCAAATGTGACCATATTTGAGTAGAAAATAATATGAGCAGAAATATACGTAGCTGATAAGATATAAGGCCATGCATCGGATCGGTGTATATAGGGCCAGGCATCAGATGGACTGTCTCAGGATGGCAACCGTTGCGGCTCGTATGTTATGTATCAGTTTGGATTGGCCCATTGATGATAAATGGCAGCCGTCCAGAGCAAACACTTTCTCTTTCGCCGATTCCGACCAAAAACCTTTCAGCCTCCAGAAATATGTCTTCGGGGCGTGTCGGAGCAGATCGGAGATGAGGCCATTTGTCTCGTCGACCCTTGTAGTGAACCAGTTCACGTCTACCGGAAAACGTGTCGTAATGGTGGGTTCGCGGCGGTGAGTGATCGACAGCACTACAACTTTCTGTACCCCGAGGGCCAAACATTTTTCCACCAAATGTATTATGTTTCTTGCTACCGTCGTTGGAGACATAGAGGCGCAATACAGGTCGATTGTACCGACGAGTATAAAAACAATGTCTGGTTCGAAGTCACTAACGTGTTCTAAATGTGAGTGAAGCCTGTCGACGTTTGCCCCCGGAAAGCCCGAGTATTGAATAAGGGGTGGTCCTTTTAAGTCCATAGTAAACGAAACTGTTTCACTTCCTGAAATAAAGTCTCGGAGTCGACGCACAAATGAATGACCGAAAAGTTGTATTTTCACCGTGGGCGCCGCCATGTTGGTGTGACGTCACAATATCCCGCCCGAAGTTCGTGGTGAAGAACAAAGGAAAAATTAAATTCCACCAAAATACGGTTTATGTCCGGGTCGCCATCCTAACACAATTAAGTCCAATAGATAGCTCGAATAAAGTGGGAGCTAAAGGTAATGAAATTCACCTTATTTCCTTAGTAATAAATGGATTATTTGGAATAATCAATCCGAGAAACAAAGCGTGCTTCTTTTTCCGATAGAAAATTATAAAGATGGCGAAGAGAAGCATGTGACTGCGTACTATGATTTGATTGGTTGCTGATACCCTAGTGTATGTAAATTGAACTATTTATAGTTATCGTGCAGGTTTAAAGGGACACAACCATATCACCCTGAAACATTCATAAAATATTTTATGTGTTTACATAAAATACCATTTATGAGGCACAGTGAAATAATTTTCAATACATGACTGTCTTAAAAGTTTACTACAGTATTACACAGCAATATATCTTACAATTATTACTTCGGGACTCTTCGATGGATAAGTTCCTTCCCTGTCGTTGGTCATTAGAACGAATGATAACTTAAGTACCTTCATTATCATTAACCCTTTCCCTCATATGACAATTCTGCAGCAGACGACTTTGAACGTATTTTGTCAAAACATAGAAAATCTCCATAATTCAATGGATGACCTATGACAAAAAGTGGAAAACATTGTGGCAAAAGGAGAAATTGCAATTTCTTCTTTTGTCACTTTGTTTTCAAAAAGCTGTCTGCTGCAGAGGCGTCAGAAAGCGTCTATATGAGGGAAAGGGTTAACTGTTTTGTGTACCTGATCGCTGTGATTGGAAGGCAACATTAGCAGAGCCAGATTCACGTGTTTACGAGACTGAATTTGTTTTCGTATATGTGGTATCACCGCATTGACAGGAGGTAAACTATCAATTGGAATACCGTCCAAATAAGTCCACCGAAATCGCCGACGGCTGCAGGTTGGTTAATGTGTCCCCCTGTGTATTAAGACAGTTGCTAATCATGGCCATAGTGGCCTGCATTGCTACCAAAACAATTAATAATAATAATAATTATAATAATAATAATGATGATAATGAAATACAATTAATAATAAAGATGATAAAAATAATTTTTATTATTATTAATAATGATAATTAAATAATAAATAATAATTATGCTAATAGTATTCTGAAGAGAAATACTAAATCACTTGCAGAACTCTTACTTAAAATCCAGTCAGGAAAGTAATGTGGAACTTCACATGTCCTACTGCTGCTGTTCCACACCTCAAAGTACTGACAGTGTCTGCCATATCACACTCCATCGGAACACTCAACATAATATAACCCGGTACCATATCCACATGTCTTATCCAGGGCCTCAGAACTTCTATAAATAGCATGCCGATCACGTGATATGTAAAAAATATCTGAAGAGAATTCAGGTTAATTTTATCGTAATAGTTTTGTTAAAATATGATATTTGCACATTATAAGACTTAAATTTTATTTGAGAATCAAGAATACGTGGATCTTATTTTACTTTTTTGGCATTTGCTTATGTTAGCACTCGTAAATCAGACAAGTTTTCTTTCACTAAATTATTGGCGTATGATTTTTGGTAGAATTTGTGTTCTCAGTCATTTACATCATGTGACATTAAAATTCCACCTGTAGCAATGGTATTCGTTGCTATGCAACTCTACCAAAACAATTAATAATAATAATAATTATAATAATAATTATAATAATAATATTGATGATAATGAAATACAATTAATAACAAACATGATAAAAATAATTATTATTATTATTAATAATGATAATTAAATAATAAATAATAATTATTCTAATAGTAATCATAATGATAATAATAATCAAATAAATAATAATAACAAGAATAATGATAAACAATTATAATAATTATGATAATAACCGAGATTTGTTATGTTATGTTTAAGTCCAGTTTATTTTCAATGATTGTTTATCTAATATAGTTTTGTTTAATTAAACATTTTTGAAGAGAAATACTAAATCACTTGCAGAACTCTTACTTAAAATCCAGTCAGGAAAGTAATATAAAACTTCACATGTCCTACTGTTGCTGTTCCACACCTCAAAGTACTGACAGTGTAGGCCATACCACACTCCATCGGAACACTCGACATAATATGACCCAGTACCATATCCACACATTGAATATTTGCCATTTTTTCGGCCATGATAGGCTGGGACACACTCTGGAACATATTCATAATAATGATAATATCTACTCAAGTACATTTAGAAACGCAATGATTTGTGCCTCTGTCTTTTTCTTATGAAGACCGTCCAGGGCCTCAGAACCTCTATAAATAGCATGCTCATCACGTGAAATGTAAAAAAATATCTGAAGAGAATTCAGGTTAAATTTATCGTAATAATTACGTTAAAATATGATATTTGCATGTTATAAGACTTAAATTTTATTTGAGAATCAAGAATAAGTGGATCTTATTTGACTTTTTCGGCATTTGCTTATGTTTGCATTCGTAAATCAGACAAGTTTTTTTTCACTAAATTATTGGCGTATGATTTTTGGTAGAATTTGTGTTCTCAGTCATTTACATCATGTGACTTCAAAATTCCACCTGTAGCAATGGTATTCGTTGCTATGCAACTCTACCAAAACAATTAATAATAATAATAATTATAATAATAATATTGATGATAATGAAATACAATTAATAATAAAGATGATAATTTTTTATGCCCCCACGGAATCTCTGATTCGGGGGGGGGGGGGGGGGGGGGGGGGGGGGGGGGGGGGGGGGGGGGGGGGGGGGGGCATATAGTTTTTGGCCTGTCTGTTGGTCTGTCTGTCTGTCTGTTGGTCTGTCTGTCTGCACAAAAAAAAACTTTAACCTTGGCCATTTCTTTTGAACCATAACAGGTACGGCTACCATATTTCACATGTGTATTCCTTGTGACATGACCTTTCTGTCAGTACCAACATTTTTGACCTTGCGACCTTGACCTTTGACCTAGATGTTGCCATTCTCGAAAAAAAATTTAACCTTGGCCATTACTTTTGAACCATAACAGATACGGCTACCATATTTCACATGTGTATTCCTTGTGACATGACCTTTCTGTCAGTACCAACATTTTTCACCTTGCGACCTTGACCTTGACCTAGATGTTGCCATTCTCGAAAAAAACTTTAACCTTGGCCATTTCTTTTGAACCATAACAGGTATGGCTACCATATTTCACATGTGTATTCCTTGTGACATGACCTTTCTGTCAGTACCTTGCGACCTTGACCTTGACCTAGATGTTGCCATTCTCGAAAAAAACTTTAACCTTGGCCATTACTTTTGAACCATAACAGGTATGGCTACCATATTTCACATGTGTATTCCTTGTGACATGACCTTTCTGTCAGTACCTTGCGACCTTGACCTTGACCTAGATGTTGCCATTCTCGAAAAAAACTTTAACCTTGGCCATTACTTTTGAACCATAACAGGTATGGCTACCATATTTCACATGTCAGTACCAACATTTTTGACCTTGCGACCTTGACCTTTGACCTAGATGTTGCCATTCTCGAAAAAAACTTTAACCTTGGCCATTACTTTTGAACCATAACAGATACGGCTACCATATTTCACATGTGTATTCCTTGTGACATGACCTTTCTGTCAGTACCAACATTTTTGACCTTGCGACCTTTACCTTTGACCTAGATGTTGCCATTCTCAATTTTTTTTTTAACCTTCCCCACTACTTTTGAACAATAACAGGTAATGCTACCATATTTCACATGTGTATACCTTGCGACCTTGACCTTTGACCTAGATGTTGCCATTGGGGGGCATCAGTGTTTCACAAACACATCTTGTTTTTTATTATTATTAATAATGATAATTAAATAATAAATAATAATTATGCTAATAGTAATCATAATGATAATAATCATCAAATAAATAATAATAACAATAATAATAATAACAAAATAATTATGATAAACAATTATAATAATTATGATAATAACCTAGATTTGTTATGTTATGTTTAAGTCCAGTTTATTTTCAATGATTGTTTATCTAATATAGTTTTGTTTAATTAAATTTTTTTGAAGAGAAATACTAAATCACTTGATGTATTGCGGTAGATCGTATCGACCAAGGGGGGTTCGAAGAAGAAGGGTGAAGTGAATGACAAGTCTGGCTGTGTGAAAGGACATTTTAATAAAATGTCAAGGACTCTTGTGGGCCAGTTTTGACCCGCACTAGTCTATGGACTAAAGACATAATTGAGGGTACCTTAGCTGTTTGTTTATTAATGATGTGCATGACCGCTATGTTATCTGTGTGGAGAACAATGCATTTGTTCTTAAGTTTAGTCCCCCATATTTCCAATGCAATTACAATTGGGAAAAGCTCTTTGAATGTGATGCCTTCCTGTTTTAATTTGTCCGGCCATTTTCCATAGAACCATGATTTTTGGAAAATGGCTCCGAACCCTAATGAGCCGGCTGCATCTGTATGCAAGTGTAATAAGTCTGATTTTAACCAAATTTGGTTTAAAAGCAGGTTTTTTCCGTTAAAATTATCGACGAAAAGCGACCAGGCGGCTATGTCCCGTCTGTGTTCCTTATTGATTGTGATGTAATGGTTGGGCTTTGATTTGTTTTTTGTTAAATCGGTGAGCCGGCGCAGGAAAAGGGCGCCCTGGTAGAACTACCTGACAACAGAAATTAAGGTAGCCTAACAGTGATTGAAGCTGTTTCAGCGTCATAGTTCGTTTTGCTGATTTAAGAAGGGTACAAAGTTTTTCTAATTTGTCCTGGGGGAGACGTGCTTCCATCTTCATGGAATCTAATTCGAGCCCCATGAAAGTGATTACGGTGCGAGCTGTTTCTGTCTTTTCCTTTTTGATAGGAATGCCGACCCATTTGCAAAATTGCAGAAAGAGTTGCAAATTTTGGTGGCAGATTTTGGAATTTGGAGGACCAATAATAAGGAAATCATCCAATATGTGAATCATATGCTGTATATGTAATTGCTTAAGAGAAATGTGTTCAATAGCAGAACTAAAGCGTTCAAAAATTGCTGGTGCAGAAGAGCTGCCCATTGGTAGACAGGAGTCATAGTAATATTCATTTTGAAATTGGAAACCTAACAGGTTATGGTCGTCCGGATGTACTGGAATTACTCGGAAAGCTGAATCAATGTCAGTTTAGCTGAGAAGTGCCCCAGGGCCCAATAGAAGAACTTTGCGAACTGCATCGTCAAAAGTAGCATAAGTGACTGATGCAAGGTTTTTGTCAATATACGTGTTAACGGAATCGCCTTCTGGGTAACTTAGGTGGTGGATAAGGCAATACTGATTAGGTTCTTTCTTAGGGACAAGACCTATGGGACTGATACGCAGAAATGGAAGAGGCTTAGCTGGAAAAGGACCTATGATGCGCCCTGAGTCCAGTTCCTTTTTAATTTTTTGAGCCACCAGGGAAGGATTGTCACGGCAGGATTTAAGGTTTTGGCAAGTGGTGTTTGTTTGTGGACCTGCGTATCCCAATTTAAAACCATGTTTAAACCCATTTATGATATATAGGGCCAACGGGTAGCCCTTGAGGAAGGGCGCTAATTTGAGGATGTTAACTGGGGTTGTTGGGTCTTTGGGATTTGGTATGTGCGTTTGTGGTGGAAAAGGATCCATTGGCACTAAATTCTTTTCTGGGTGAGGGGCAGTTAAATGCTGTGTGTTGCCCCTTGCAGTAGCCGCATATATGTGGCATGTTACATCTTGAGCTACTGCAGCCTGATCTTTTATTGAAATTCCAGCAGGTGTAGTCAAGAAATCTACTTTTGGTTTTTGCACCACTTTTTTCTGCACGAAAGGGCCGAGCCGTGTGGAGCCTATCCCACGGAAGGGGGTTGCACTCTCTGGCCATGCGAAATTGAGTGTCATAGTATGCGAATGCAAGACCAGGTCTACGTGTTGCAATATCCCGCACAATCTCCATATATTTCATGAGTTGGGGCGTTTCTAGAAGGAATTTGGACGAGTAGATAGCCACAAACCGAATAAATGCAGACGACTAAACCTCGATACTGGTAATTTTTTTACTTTTTGTGGTTGGTTGAAGGGATACGTTGTTTAAGTCCGCGTTGAATTGAAGGGAGAAATTTTGGTCTTGCTGTGCATTGAGAGCATTTGGTAATAAAATGGACAGATCAATATATTGATTTGCCCAAATACTTTTCTGCAGTGATTTTTTAATTTGGTTTGAAATTGGGCTACTTATCGGAACTTCAAACATATTTCGCCCACTAAAACCTGTTACATTTGCAGAATGTGTATTTATTATGACCTCACTATCCACATCACTGTCGTCTTCCTGCTCCATGGCTTCTGTGGCTGTATGCATCACCAGTGGTATGGAAAGAGTTACAATTTTCTTGCGTGTCAGACGTCCCTGCTGAAAGTTTAGTTCAGGTTCCGAGTCAAGAGTCTGATGAGTTCTGGTGTACCACAGATATTGAGGACACATTGTGAGATGGCGTCGATTGCACTGCCCGTGCTACTGCGACTGGAATTTTGCTCCTGTCTGGTCGACCTTGCGGTGATACGGTGATACTAAATACCAAATTTATAAACCGCTGACAGCAGCAAGTGTAACTGTATGGTAATGCATGAAAGAATGCCATTCAACAAATGAGTAGTGCAATATCGCAATTGTACCAAAATTTAGTAAACACCTGTAAGTAAGGCTGTTGCGAACCGCTGACTAGGGCAAATCATATAAATACTCAATGATAGGTTAAAATATACATATCTATAAGTGAATCGTGGACCGTATCGCTGCAACTGTGGCTGCTCTTAGGTTTGACAGCAATTTGAACTGCCCATCCCTGGAGAGGTGACAACCATCGGCACAGAAATTGTTTTCTTTGGATTCCTTGGACCAAAATCCTTTCATTCTCCAAAGAAAAGCTCTGTTTGGGAAACGAACAGGTAATGTTGTTGACAGGAGTAAATTTACAGTGTCCACTCTGTCATTAAACCACTCCCTGTCCACCGGATAGCGGGATCTCACTGAAGGAGTACATCGGTGTAGAATTTGACCAACAACCACTTTGGGAACTTGTAGGAAATGCAATGAGTAGTCCACCATATCACACAATCTATCCACGATCCTGTCTACTGTCAAATTAATGTTGTAAATGTCGTTGGTTCCGATTAAAATGATTAAAATGTCCGGCGAAAAATCAGACACAACTTCCAGTTTTTCCCTCAGCCTGTCTATTGTGGCTCCTGGATATCCCGAGAACTGGATGAGTGGATTCCCCTGCAGGCCTAAGTCATATTTAAGCGACGGCTCCTCTCTGATAAATCGTTTTATGCGAGAAACAAACGAGTGTCAAATAAATGCACCTTCATGGGCGCAGGCATCTTGGATTATGTAAACAAGAATCTGGGTCACTGACGCAGACAAAGGAATTCCAACACAAATCCGAAAATCAACAATTCTCCAATGTTGTCACCTCAAAGAACACCACAGTCTTATATACAACACTTTTTAACATACGATTACGAAAGTTAAATACCTTTAAACGTATGAATAAAGCGTAATTATCTAGAATTTTAAAATATTTTCCAAGAGATTTATCCTTGGTGCTGTCGTTCCAAGATATAATACAAGAGTGGAGGAGACTGCCAGCGATTGGCCCATACAGGCCACGTGATAGCCTCCTCTTTTGATTGGTTCCCGCTTGCATATACAAGAGGGGTGCAATTGATTCCTGCAACCGAACTGACGTAGAGTTGTTCCAGGTATTAATCGAACAAGGTTATAGGTTATACACTTAATGCCCTACAATCCATAAATCATTTTATGTTGCATAAAATATCATAAATAGAAGAGAATTCAGGTTAAATTCATCGTAATAATTTCGTTAAAATATGATATTTGCACGTTATAAGACTTGAATAAGTGGATCTTATTTTACTTTTTCGGCATTTGCTTATGTTTGCATTCGTAAATCAGACAAGTTTTCTTTCACTAAATTATTGGCGTATGATTTTTGGTAGAATTTGTGTTCTCAGTCATTTACATCATGTGACATTAAAATTCCACCTGTAGCAATGGTATTCGTTGCTAAGCAACTCTACCAAAACAATTAATAATAATAATAATTATAATAATAATATTGATGATAATGAAATACAATTAATAACAAAGATGATAAAAATAATTATTATTATTATTAATAATGATAATTAAATAATAAATAATAATTATGCTAATAGTAATCATAATGATAATAATAATCAAATAAATAATAATAACAATAATAATGATAAACAATTATAATAATTATGATAATAACCGAGATTTGTTATGTTATGTTTAAGTCCAGTTTATTTTCAATGATTGTTTATCTAATATAGTTTTGTTTAATTAAACATTTTTGAAGAGAAATACTAAATCACTTGCAGAACTCTTACTTAAAATCCCATCATGAAAGTAATATGGAACTTCACACATCCTACTGTTGCTGTTCCACACATCAAAGAACTGACATTGTAGGCCATACCACACTCCATCGGAACACTCTACATAATATGACCCAGTACCATATCCACACACTGAATATTTGCCATTTTTTCGGCCATGATAGGCTGAGACACACTCTGGAACATATTCATAATAATGATAATATATACTCGAGTACATTTAGAAATGCAATGATTTGTGCCTCTGTCTTTCTCTTATGTAGACCGTCCAGGGCCTCAGAACCTCTATAAATAGCATGCCCATCACGTGATATGTTAAATTTATCGCAATAATTTCGTTAAAATATGATATTTGCACGTTATAAGACTTAAATTTTATTTGAGAATCAAGAATAAGTGGATCTTAAAAATAAGTTTTATTATTATTAATAATGATAATTAAATAATAAATAATAATTATGCTAATAGTATTCTGAAGAGAAATACTAAATCACTTGCAGAACTCTTACTTGAAATCCAGTCAGGAAAGTAATATGGAACTTCACACATCCTACTGTTGCTGTTCCACACCTCAAAGTACTGACAGTGTGTCTGCCATATCACACTCCATCGGAACACTCGACATAATACCCAAACCAAAATCGCAAGCTCAAATCGCAAGCATGCAGCAAGCTTAACGCAAGCTAATAACGCAAGCTTGCGACAAGCTAGTAATTGGAACCTTGCAAGCTTGCATAAAATCCAACTGCAAGCTTGCATATAAGCTTGCGCGAGCTTAACCCTTTCCCTCATACGACAATTCTGCAGCAGACGACTTTGAACGTATTTTGTCAAAACATAGAAAATCTCCATAATTGAATGGATAACCTATGACAAAAAAGTGGAAAACATTGTGGCAAAAGGAGAAATTGCACGTTTTGTGCAATTTCTTCTTTTGTCACTATGTTTTCAAAAAGCTGTCTGCTGCAGAGGCGTCAGAAAGCGTCTATATGAGGGAAAGGGTTAAATGGCAAGCTTTAATGTGGAAAAGACTATAAAATTGTAATAAAAGTTATTTAAATAAAAAAACTAAAATAACAACATTACATCATCAGTGGTATCTTTAATTGAGAAGTTTGATTCATAATCAGGCATTCCTTAAAAAAATTGTTTGCCTTTATCACTATTTTTTGGGGGGGGCACCTTTTTTTAGCTCTTGTTAAGAACATCGTGAATTTGACAAATTTACTGTCCATGTTCACTCTGCTCACGTTCCATTCCGCTCATAAAGCATTCACTCATTCATAGCATTGTGATTGTTTTTTTCCATTCCGCTCAGATTGAGCGAAGCATTTATGTGATTGGATTTTTTCGTTCAGAGCACAAAATTCTGTTCCGCTCATAAAGCGTTCAAACTTGGTTCCAATCATCTTCCGCTCGGATTGTCAATTTCATGATGTTCTTAACTGTACCTATGCATATATACCCACATGAACAATAATGGATTGGTGGAGCACAGCAAACAATGATTTTTAACCCTTTCCCTCATATAGACGCTTTCTGACACCTCTGCAGCAGATGGCTTTTTTGAAAACATAGCGATAAAAGAAGAAATTGCACAAAGCGTGCAATTTCTCCTTTTGACACAATGTTTTCCACTTTTAGATAATTGAATGGATAACCTATGTTTTGAAAAAAATATGTTCAAAGTCGTCTGCTGCAGAATTGTCGTATGAGGGAAAGGGTTAAAGAATGACCTGACATATATAATTTTATTTTGGATTTAGAGCACGTCTAGCCGTCGCACACTTATTGTTAACAACTTCATTAAAAACAGATTCAGTCAGACAGGGTTCACCATTGCTCTTTTTAAAAGTTTTTAAAATGAACTCCTTCAGGGCACTAAGCACAATAGCGTTCAGTGGTTTTGATTGTGCATCCATTTTGTTGTTATGGGCAACTCTCGTTCCCTTAGCGCTCGATATAGCCAGAGTTTCTCTTGTAAAAAAAATATCCAACATATTAATCAGCATCTTCCTGGGTTGATTATTGGCTCTGTGTGTTGCCAAGGACAGTTGTGATGCTGTTATCCACATATCATAATCGACCATAAGCCTGATTTTCTTTACTCCAGAACTCTGAAAACAATTTGTAAAAAAGTAGATTGAGTGTTCACAATAAAAGTCAATAAACAAGCCAAAGACAGACAATTTAAAATAGGAGCCTTTGGCCAGTAAAGCTAAAAATAATGATTATGAATATACAAGTGTGATTGTTTTACCTATTTAGTCTGCTCGCCAAATGGCATTAATGCCGAGCGCGAGGGTAAACAACGCCAAACAACAACATTTTACCTATTTATCATATTCACTATTCAGCCAAATACTGTTTTCACTATTCAGAAAATAATTATTATGGGAATCTAAAAAAATATATATATAGACATCCAAAAAATGAAATCATTCGTTTCAACTGGATATAAATAATATTTATTCAACATTGTCATGAAAGTAACGGCGAAACTTGTCAACATACTGAATAAGTACACACATTTGTATGGCAACTTGTGACAAATGTCACATGACAATTCACCATTAAAACAACAGTGTGCAACCGATGACATGCAAACTGGTCCTTTTCAGCTCCACCCAGCTGCAAATGCAGTTTATCTATATAGTTCAATTGGCTGATTGCATTAAATATGTATTAATGAGACTTTTTATCCATTTCAATCAGTTTTACATTTAATTTACATATATACGTCGACGACACAGGAAGGCGAGTGATCACAAAAGCTCACCTTGCTCTTCGTTCATAGGTGAGATAAAAACAAGAGGGCTCTTCAATTTGACCTAGTTTTTCACCTCATATTTCCAAGTTTCGAACTTGTCCAAGATCTGATGAAGATGAATGTTCTTATTTATAAACTGTCATGAAGATCCGATGCAAAATATAGCCTGTAGGGTGTTAACAAGGGCAAATGTTGATGACGCATGAAGCACAGACAAAATGTGATCACAAAAGCTCACCTTGCACTTCGTGCACAGGTGAGCTAACAATACAATGAAGTAATGGTTACTTACAGTCACAGACTCTTCCCAGTGATCACTTACACTCTCACTAGATTCATCAATAGCTGCTTCGCCTGGTACAGCACCTACCACTTCCACAGGCGGTTCACTGAATGAAAGTCGAAGTGGTCTTGGTTTGAAGATTGTAGGCTGGAAAAAAATAACATGAACATTATCATTTATTTATTTATTTAAACTTACAAAGCGAATGTAGGAAAAAGAAAAGGCAGTGATCAATACAAGCTCATGAATTCTCAACTTTGTAAACTACAAAACAAATGTAAATTATACACTTAATGCTGCTTACTTTATTTGATGTCGAAGTTGAATGCAGTGTTGTCTGGGAAGATATATCAAACTGCAGTGATTCATTCCACGGTGTTCTACTAGTTTCCCTTCCTTCTAAACATGGGGTACTTTGCATGACCTTCAGGAAAAAATAGATGGAACAGACTAAAATATTAATATGAACACGGTTTTAAACTAGAACTGAGTGAACACACAAAAGGATACCCGTCCCGCGCTTACAAGACATACAGACAGGCAGACGAACAGGGTGATTCCTATATTTCCCCCCCCCACACACCCCCCCAAAAGAAAAATTAGTTTACGTAGGGTATAATTATAATTTGGTTGTTCTGGGGAATATATTAAAACAAGAGGGCCATGATGGCCCTGGATCGCATCAATCCAAAAACATTGAAGGAATTCTGATGAGCTTATTGTTAGGATGCTTTCTGTGAAGTTTCATCCCAATTGACCCACTGGTTACTGAGGCAAAGATGTTGACAGATGCCGGACAAAAGACAATTACAATAACACACCTTTGACACTTCTTGCTCAGGTGAGTTAAAAATATATTTTCACATATATATAAACAAACCTGTCAAGATTTATATACCTTGTAAATAAATTAAAAACATATATATATAATAAAGGGTTAAGACACTTACTATATTTGATGCATTTGTCAAGGGTTGTGGTGATCCCATTCCCTCTGAACCAGCTTGCAAACATGGACGCAATGCACTAGTCGAGGGTTGTGTTATTTGGAAAGATAACTCTGATCTCATTCCATCTGTACCAGCTTGCAAACATGAACGTTCTGTACTAGTAGAGGGCTGTGGTGTCTGGAAAGACAAGCCTGATCCCATTCCATCTGTACCAGCTTGCAAATGTGAACGTTTTGTACTAGCAGAGGGCTGTGGTGTCTGGGAAGACAAATCTGATCCCATTCCATCTGTACCAGCTTGCAGACGTGACTGTGATGACCTCTGTTAGGTTATTAGAGAAAATGAAAACATATTAAAACCATATAAACTAGAACTATCATTAGAACTATCATTGAAGATGATAAAAATACCCCCAAAACAGCACCTTCACCATAACTTAATTAGTTAATAAGTAAAAGAGCCATAACTCTGTAAATAACATTCAATTGTAAGACCTTTAGGATATGCATATCTTCATGTAAAATTTTATTGAATTCCACCTAGTGGTTTGTAAGAAATAGGCGGACATAATATGGCTTCTAAGCGACCGACAGACATAGCGACTCCTATATACCCCCCTCTAAAAAAACTAGAATGGAGTGCTCTGCGGAGCACGTGTGTCACCTGCACCTGCTCATTGAAAGTGAAAAATATAATGTGTGACGAAAAAGTCTGACAGACAGACAGACAGACGGACGGACACCGGGTATAATGAATATCATTGGTACGCCATAGAGGGCTAAAAGAAGTTCAGTTAACTTAATCACTGATTTCTGGGATTCTGAATGGTTAACCAGTACTTGAAAACACACTATCTCAGTTGGTGAATGATTACTTTTTCACTCGAATCAGTGGAGAGACTTAAAAAATATTGTTTGCTGTGCTAGCTCCTACCTACTCTACTCACAATATTCTTTTTTAACTTAAATAATATTCCACATCAAACCGATGATAAATACAACAAGATGTTGTTAACAAAGAATATGTTCTTACCTCCAAAGAAGATGCTAGCTTTTTCAGGAAATGAACTTTACTTGGTGTTACACAAATGTCTGGAATAAAAGTTCTTATATAAATACAATTTCATATTGGTTATTGATATTATTTGGTGATAAGCGCTGCTTTCAACGATTTTTCAGTTATATCACGATGGCGTCTACATTAACATCTAAGTATAACATGCCGCAGACCCATGGTATGATACACCACCAAAGTAACATTAAACAGGCCAATATGATCTAGAACAACCTTATAGATCTATATACAAATAAGTCTAAGAACCATTTTGAAAGAAGACCAACTATGGACATTCCTATGAAGTTTAGTTGAAATTGGTCCGGTGGAATGGTAGGAGTTGTCATTTGTAGCTAAAAGTGCAATTTACCCCTTTAGTGATGACGCCTGGTTGCTATGTTTGTGTGACCAATTAATAACGCTTGAACAAACTAAGTATAGGATCACCAAAATATTTTCTTAAACTCGGACAAGCACTTCCATAAAATTGGAATTTTCAAATTTTGTCATTTTCCCCCTTTTCTGATGCCACCTGACTGCCTTGTTTTTTTGCCAATATTTATCACTCACAACCCCTGGATTGACAGCCCGCTTCGCTACCAAGTGAGCTACTCAGCTCAGAAATAGGGTGTGATGGGATATATACTGAATATGAAATTCAATGAAGAGAATATTATGCAAGTTTAAACATGGTGCAGGCAGAAACAATAATTATAAGGTACAAGCTTTAGTGGTTATCAGAATAGAAATAAAACTCTTACTGGTGAGAAGATCGTCACTTCCTGATGCTTTGGCAAGTTCACTTCTGAGTTCAGAATTTTCTTTCCTCAGGTTCTCATTCTCTTTGACTAATACTTGGTTGTAATCTTCAAGTTCACTTCGTGATGTCAGAGGGGTGTAAGCTGAAGATGGAGAATAAATATCTCTCAAAAATGAGTAGTTCTGCAAATATGGACTCCATAAGGATGGGATGTTTTCCTTTCTTGACTGTGTTATAGGCGATTCCTGTCCTGGTATATAAGTACAGGTGACATTAGATGGCTTAGGGTCTTGTCGTTGTATAGCATTAAAAGCTGAGGAATGTCTATGTTTTAAAGAAGCAGGTCCAGAATTAGAAAGTATAGGGGAACAACTTTCTCCAATTTCTGGTTTCTGAACTTTCTTTTCAGCTGAATATTTCCTTCTTTGCATCAGCATGTCCTCTACTTCTTTATTAGAAGCATTTATTTTTGCCTTCGTCTCATCTTGTTTTCTTTTTTCTTCTTCCGCCTTATCCTTTTCAACTTCACTTAGCTTTCTTTTTGTTTCTTTCTTTGAGCTGCCCTTTTGTGACACTGCAAAACAATAAAAAGATTGAACAAGCCTACCATACAAACAAACTTACAGAGAAAAGTTGATCAAATGATTAGGACATGATTGAACTCGGCTTAGATATCAAGCTGCTCAAGTTTTAAATGTGTTTATAAGATTTTCCTTAATTTTGGCCTAGTGACCTAGTTTTTGACCGGACCTGACCTTTTTAGCTCACCTGAGCTTTGCTCAAGGTGAGTTATTGTGATCGCCTTTTGTCCGGCGTCCGTCGTCCATCGTGCGTCGTCCGTCGTGCGTCAACTTCTTCTCCTCAGTAACCAGTGGGTCAATTGGGATGAAACTTCACAGAAAGCATCCTCTCAATGACCTCACCAGATTTCCTTCAAATTTTTGGGATCCATGCAGAATTCTGGTTTCCATGGCAACGAAATGAAAAAAACTTCAAAATTCTTCTTCTCCCAAACTGGTTGGCAGATTTTCAAATAATTTTGTAGAAATGTTCCTTGGATGACCCTCTATAAGATTCCTTCAAGCCATGTTGATTGGTCAAAAAACATGGCCGCCAGGGGGGGCGGGCCTATTTTGCCTTATATGGCTATAGTGAAAACTTAAAAAATCTTCTTCTCCGAAAGTGTTTGGCCGATTTTCAAATAATTTTGCAGAAATGTTCCTTGGATGACCCTCTATCAGATTCCTTCAAGCCATGTTGATTGGTCAAAAAACATGGCCGCCAGGGGGCGGGGCTATTTTGCCTTATATGGCTATAGTGAAAACTTAAAAAATCTTCTCCTCCGAAAGTGTCAAGTCGATTTTCAAATAATTTTGTAGAAATGTTCCGTGGATGAGCCTCTATCAGATTCCTTCAAGCCATGTTGATTGGTTGAAAAACATGGCCGCCGGAGGGGGGGGGGGGCTATTTTGCCTTATATGGCTAAAGTGAAAACTTAAAAAATCTTCTTCTCCGAAAGTGTCAGGCCAATTTTCAAATAATTTTGTAGAAATGTTCCTTAAGTGACCCACTTTCAGATTCCTTCAAGCCATGTTGATTGGTAAAAAAACATGGCCACCAGGGGGGCAGGGCTATTTTGCCTTATATGGCTATAGTGAAAACTTAAAAAATCTTCTTCTCCGAAAGTGTCAGGCCGATTTTCAAATAATTTTGTAGAAATGTTCCTTGGATGACCCACTTTCAGATTCCTTCAAGCCGTGTTGAATTGTAAAAAAACATGGCCGCCAGTGGGCAGGGCTATTTTGCATTATATGGCTATAGTGAAAACTTAAAAAATCTTCTCCTCCAAAAGTGTCAGGCCGATTATCAAAAAAAATTATAGAAATGTTCCAAGGGTGACTGACCCTCTATCAGCCAATTCCTTCAAGCCAAGTTGATTGGTCAGAAACTATGGCCGCCATGGGGCTTATATAGTTAAAGTAAAAAAAAAAAAATCAGGTGAGCGATTCCAGGGCCATCATGGCCCTCTTGTTTAACTTGGCCTAGATATAACTAAGACAAACATTCTGACATAGTTTTGACATGTTCAAGCCAAAAATGTGGCTTCCAGTGTTAACAATATTTTCCTTAAATTTGGCATAGTGACCTAGTTTTTGACAGGACATGACCCATATTCAAACTTTGCCTAGCTATCAATGAGACAAACATTCTGACAAAGTTTCAACATGCTCAAGTCAAAAATGGCTTCTACAGTGTTAACAAGGTTTTTCCTTAAATTTGGCCTAGTGACCTAGTTTTTGACCCTACATGACCTAGTTTCAAACTTGGCCTAGATTTGATGGAGATATTTGTAAACTTTCATGAAGATTGGGCCTATGCTCTACTGGCAAGAATCTGGCTTGTTTTCAAAAGGAACCAATCTGTCATCAATATTTAACTACCATCTAAGTTTGGTGAAAATCAGATAGTAAATAGAAGCTCTATTGTGTTCACAAGCTCTATTATAGCAATTTTTACAATTTCAAGGGCCATAATCCAGTCATGCATGGATGGATCTGGCTGGTTTTTTTTTTAAAGGAACCAAGCTCTCATGGATATCTAACAACTGTATAAGTTTCATTGAGATACAATCAAAAATTAAAACTATCGTGTTAACAAGCTTTATTATAGCAATTTTGACAATTTCAAGGGCCATAATCCGGTTCTGCATAGGCAAATCTGGCTGGAACCAAGCTCTCATGTATATCTAACTACTGTATAAGTTTGTTTGAGATACAATCAATAGTGAAGACTATATTGTGTTAACAAGAAATTGTTTACGGACGCACGCACGGACGACATAAGCCCTTCTGGCCTTTGGCCAGTAGAGCTAATAAAACCATTTGTATCAATTGTTTTGTTACATACCCTCTTTCTGTTTAGTTTCTTTACTGGTGCGGTCAGGTTTGCTCACCGACTCTTTTGTAGTACCTAAAATAAACAGATTTGTATAGAATTAAAAGGAACTAGTTTTATCACTGAAGATGATAAATACCACCAAGAGGCCCATGAGGGCCTATGCTCTACTGGCATGGAACTGACTTGTTTTCAAAAGGAACCAATCTGTCATAAATATTTAACTACCATCTAAGTTTGGTGAAGTAAATGTGAGCTCTTTTGTGTTCACAAGCTGTATTATAGCAATATTGACAATTTCAAGGGCCATAATCCAGTCATGCATGGGCGGTTGTCGAAAGGAACCGTGCTCTCATTGATATCTAACTATAGTATAAGTTTGATTGAGATACAATCAAAAATCAAGATTGTATCGTGTTAAAAAGCTCTATTTAAGCAATATTGAATTCCACCCAGTGGTTTGTAAGAAATAGGCCGGACAAAATATGGCTTCTGGCCGACCAACTGACACAGTGACTCCTATAAACACTACCCAAAGAACTTGGTGGTATAATTATTATCACATTTTACATGAATAAAACATTGTACAGGACTCTAGAAAAGATCTCGAATTATAATCTCCCATATCAATGTTTGCTGGAAACAAATAGCTTTTAAAACCATGGCAAAATAAATCCAAGTGAAAAAGTGTTTTTTTTGCCTAATCATACTGTACCTATCTACAATTTGCTATAGATGTATAGACTGTATATCTGGATCATCAAACAAAATAGTACTATGCTAGGCAATGGCTTATTTATATCATGTATTATAACACCATCAAAATGTTTTCAACTCTTTACAGACTACAATTATAACAACTGCAAGACATAAATTTTTCACAAATTCCTTACCATTTTGTTCTGTCATCTCTTCAGCTTGCTGTTTCTGTCTCTTTTTCATGCTTATTTCAAGATCTTTTTTTGAATCTATTAAAGAAAATCAATGCATTAGGCCTAGGTTATTGTCCCCCGCTTTTAGCGAAAGCTGGGGACTATTATTTCTCATTCGTCAGTCAGTCCGTCAGTCCGTCAGTCCGTCAGTCCGTCCGTCAGTCCGTCAGTCACGCTGTCACAAAAACTTTAACCTTGGTCATAACTTCTGAACCGTAATAGGTACTGCTTTCATATTTCACATGTGTATTCCTTGTGACAACCCCTTTCCATCAATAATTTTTTTGACCTTGTGACCTTGACCCTGACGAGTTATGGCCCTTTACCCCTATGTATGACTAAATTCATTTCCGGGCTATTTCTCTGCAACCGCTTTTTGGAATTTTATGAAACTTCATAGGAAGGATCACCACCAAGTGTAGATGCGCATATCGTGTTTGCGTTCCGGTTGGATTATTTTGCACGGAGTTATGGCCCTTTACCCCACCATCAGGCTATGTATGACTAAATTCATTTCCGGGCTATTTCTCTGCAACCGCTTTTTGGAATTTTATGAAACTTCATAGGAAGGATCACCACCAAGTGTAGATGCGCATATCGTGTTTGCGTTCCGGTTGGATTATTTTTCACAGAGTTATGGCCCTTTACTCCACCATCAGGCTATGTATGACTAAATTCATTTCCGGGCTATTTCTCTGCAACCGCTTTTTGGAATTTTATGAAACTTTATAGGAAGGATCACCACCAAGTGTAGATGCGCATATCGTGTTTGCGTTCCGGTTGGATGATTTTTCACGGAGTTTTACCCCACCATCCGGCTATGTATGACTTAATTCATTTCCGGGCTATCTCTCTGCAACCGCTTTTTGGAATTTGATGAAACTTTATAGGAAGGATCACCACCAAGTGTAGATGCGCATATCGTGTTTGCGTTCCGGTTGGATTATTTTTCACGGAGTTATGGCCCTTTACTCCACCATCAGGCTATGTATGACTAAATTCATTTCCGGGCTATTTCTCTGCAACCGCTTTTTGGAATTTTATGAAACTTCATAGGAAGGATCACCACCAAGTGTAGATGCGCATATCGTGTTTGCGTTCCGGTTGGATGATTTTTCACGGAGTTATGGCCCTTACTTCTGAACCGTAATAGGTACTGCTTTCATATTTCACATGTGTATTCCTTGTGACAACCCCTTTCCATCAATACCAATTTTTGTGACCTTGACCCTGGCGGGGGACCATGATTCTCTGAATTTGCTTGTTCTTCTTTTTTTTTAAATTTGAAAACAAAAATACGACTGATGAATGCTTTCTGAAATGGATGTTTTATTGGGATAGTCACTTTCTTCTATACGTGGTAGAATAAATATTGAAAACATAAAATGAGTTATACCCTTGCAAACCGTTTATATATACTGTAAGCGATTTTTTCGGCCATGACGGGCTGAGACACAATCTGGAACATATTCATAATAATGATAATATCTACTCAAGTACATTTAGAAACGCAATGATTTGTGCCTCTGTCTTTTTCTTATGTAGACCGTCCAGGGCCTCAGAACCTCTATAAATAGAAGAGAATTCAGGTTCAATTTATCGTAATAATTTCGTTAAAATATGATATTTGCACGTTATAAGACTTGAATAAGTGGATCTTATTTGACTTTTTCGGCATTTGCTGATATGTTTGCATTCGTAAATCAGACAAGTTTTTTTTCACTAAATTATTGGCGTATGATTTTTGGTAGAATTTGTGTTCTCAGTCATTTACATCATGTGACTTCAAAATTCCACCTGTAGCAATGGTATTCGTTGCTATGCAACTCTAACAAAACAATTAATAATAATAATAATTATAATAATAATATTGATGATAATGAAATACAATTAATAATAAAGATGATAAAATCATTTTTATTATTATTAATAATGATAATTAAATAATAAATAATAATTATGCTAATAGTAATCATAATGATAATAATAATCAAATAAATAATAATAACAATAATAATAATAATAACAAAATAATTATGATAAACAATTATAATAATTATGATAATAACCGAGATTTGTTATGTTATGTTTAAGTCCAGTTTATTTTCAATGATTGTTTATCTAATATAGTTTTGTTTAATTTAAAAAAAATTGAAGAGAAATACTAAATCACTTTCAGAACTCTTACTTAAAATCCAGTCAGGAAAGTAATATAAAACTTCACACGTCCTACTGTTGCTGTTCCACACCTCAAAGTACTGACAGTGTAGGCCATACCACACTCCATCGGAACACTCTACATAATATGACCTAGTACCATATCCACTCATTGAATATTTGCCATTCTGTCGGCCATGACAGGCTGGGACACACTCTGGAACATATTCATAATAATGATAATATCTACTCAAGTACATTTAGAAACGCAATGATTTGTGCCTCTGTCTTTTTCTTATGTAGACCGTCCAGGGCCTCAGAACTTCTATAAATAGCATGCCCATCACATGATATGTAAAAAATATCTGAAGAGAATTCAGGTTAAATTTATCGTAATGATTTCGTTAAAATATGATATTTGCACCTTATAAGACTTAAATTTGAGAATCAAGAATACGTGGATCTTATTTTACTTTTTGGCATTTGATTATGTTAGCACTCGTAAATCAGACAAGTTTTTTTTCACTAAATTATTGGCATCTGATTTTTGGTAGAATTTGTGTTCTCAGTCATTTACATTATGTGACTTCAAAATTCCACCTGTAGCAATAGTGTTTGTTGCTATGCAACGCTACCAAAACAATTAATAATAGCACTCTTAAATCAGACAAGTTTTTTTTCACTAAATTATTGGCGTATGATTTTTGGTAGAATTTGTGTTCTTAGCCATTTACATCATATGACTTCAAAATTCCACCTGTAGCAATGAAATTCATGCTATGCAACTCAACCAAAACAATCAAAAAATGAATTGTAAACAAAGAAAAAGCGTGCCAATGTAGTGGCAGATTTAGCGGGGGCTCATAGGGCCCGTGCCCGAATCCCCCACCCCACGAAAGAAGTACAGTGGAGGATTAACCGGGGGCGTAGGGCCGATGCGTTCACTTGACCCCCACCCCTGATGTTCCAATATGCCCCTCAGTTGATAACTGTTTATTCAACTACTATAATGTTAAGTGTTTCATGTAGAATGTTTAATGAACGAATACTCGTGACGTAGTACACAGGAAATATCAATAGTAAAGTGTTAATACTAAAATGCTTTCAGTAAGCCTAAACAATGTATATCGTAACATCCCCCTTTCTTCACAAAACAATGAAAGAAAATTGAACTTTGTACTATGCATCAGGCAACTTATACTATTGAAAAGAAATATGAACTTAAAACAGTTTAAGTCAATATGTATATGGTATTAACTTTTACCACTCATAAAAAACAGTGTAGAAAACACTACCATTGACTTAAGGCACTCTTTGTGCATGGTAATACACTAATTCAACTTAAATGTATCAACTATGTTTTCTAACTTAACTAGTTTATGTCATAAGTACATATGTACTTAAACAAAATCTTCATATCTCTTTGGAGGCCTTATGTCTCTTGTCCTTGTTGATTTGGATGGATTTTCAGAATTGATCGCAGGATGTCTGTTTATTGGTTCTGGTTTGGGCGATGATTCCACATGAATGATATTTTCTTTACACTGAGAACTTTTGCCACTCACTTTTACTTTTTCACTAGTGGCTGAATTTTTACTAGCATTTACACTTGATTCACTAGCACTTTGGTTTGCTCTATTAGCTGCTTTTTCTACACACTTTTGATCATTACTATGACACTGATCATTAAAAACACTTTGATCACCGATTATTGACTCCGGAATGGCTTCTGATGTAGATCTGATGTATTTTCGGTTGCGTCTGTATAGATGACCATTTACATCGACGACATAGGACCGTGGTGAATGTTGTTCCACACAGGTTCCGAACCGCCATTTTTTGTCTCGATCATTTGGTAGAGGCGCCATACGTATTGATTGTCCAATAACCAACTCTGGCAAGTCCTTGGCTCCTTTATCGTACTGAAACTTGGATAGCTTGTGTTTCAGCATTTTTTTCTGTAGTACGTTTTCTACTACTTTAGGCTTAAGTAGCTCATCCGCAATTGGTAATGTGTGTCTTGTTCGCCTTGACATTAGGCGCTGCGCTGGACTGCTGTCCATTGTTTCTGTCGGAGTGTTTCTCCAGTCGAGAATTGTTTTCCAAATGTCTCTATTGCTCCTGATCGCTTTCTTCACCAACCCTTTCGCGATTTTGACAGCTGATTCTGCCTTTCCGTTTGACTGACTGTGATACGGTGAAGACGTGACATGGTCAAATTCCCATTGTTGAGAGAATTTATTGAATTCAACACTACATAGTTGAGGTCCATTGTCTGATACGAGAGTGTCCGGAATACCATGCCTGCTGAAATGGCCTTTCAGACAGTTTATTATCGTAGCTGATGTTGTGTCCGGTAGCAAGTCTAATTCCCAGAAATCTGAGTAATAATCGACTGTCACTAAGTAATCAGACTGCTTTAACGTGAAAATGTCCACTCCAACTTTGCTCCAAGGCCTGTCTGGAACATCATGTGTTATTAAAGTCTCTTTCTGTTGCTTGGAACTATATTCATTGCATATGCTGCATTTTTCAATGTGATCACTGATTTCATTGTTCATATTTGGCCAGTAGAGTACATCGCGTGATTTCCTGAGACAGGATTCGACACCCATATGGCTTGCATGTATTCTGGTTAGCATTTCACTACGAAGAGTCTTTGGCACTACTATTTTACATCCTTTGTAGACCATACCATCTTGAACTGATAATTCATCACGAATGTTCCAATATTCACGAATTAAAACTGGTACTTCTGCTTTCAAGTCTGGCCATCCAGACAGAATAACCGACTTAAGTGTTTGTAGTGCTTCATCTTGGTATGAATGTACTTGAATTTGCTTAAAGCGCTGTTCAGTCACGTTAACTGTTTCCGCAAAGTTAATTGCTGCTAAATCTTCTTGCAGTTTCTGCTCTTGAACGTTAAATACTTCAGCAGTATTATCTTTGTCCGTTTGTGTCATTGGTAGGAACGCTCTGGATAATGTATCAGCTATGTACATCTCTGTTCCTTTCGTGTATTGCAGACATAAACTGTATTTCTGAAGTCTTAAGAGCATACGTTGCAGTCTCTTTGGCGCGTTTAACAATGGCTTTTTGTAGATTGTTTCTAGAGGTTTGTGATCTGTATGTACAGTGACTAGAGAACGACCATATATGTAATGTTCAAACCGTTCACACGCGAATACTATGGCTAGGCATTCTTTTTCAATCTGCGCGTAATGTTTTTCTGCTGTGCTCAATGCTCTTGAGGCAAACGCGACTGGTTGACCTTTCTGAAGCAATGTTGCTCCTAGTCCTGCTTCACTCGCGTCACACTGTAATGTTACTTCTTCTTCCAAATCATAGTATCTAAGAACTGGTTGTTCAGTAACTAGTCTCTTTATAGTGGCAAATGCTTCTTCTTGCTGCGATTCCCAATACCACAACGTATCTTTTGTCGTTAACCTTCGCAAAGGTTCACATGCTTCTGACAAATGCGGTAAGAATTTGGAAAGATATGTCACGAATCCAAGAAAACGTCGTACCCCTTTTAAGTCAGTTGGCTTTGGCATGTCCAATATTGCTTGTATCTTCGTTGGATCTGCACGTACACCACTTGAGGTGAGTACATGACCCATGTAACTAACTTCAGTTTGTCTAAGTTTCAGTTTGTCCTTGTTAAGCTTTAATCCTACAGCTCTTGCTCGCTCTAGAACTTTAACAAGTTTCTCATCATGATCTCGTATGGCTTCTTCCATGGTCTCACCTTGACCATACACTAAGATATCGTCTACGATAACTTCTGTACCTTGTAGTCCTTCTAGCGCTTCATGTTGTCTGCGCTGAAATTCTTCCGGTGCTGATGAAATTCCAAACGGTAGGCGTAACCACCTGTATCGACCGAAAGGAGTCCAGAATGTTGTTAGGTAACTACTTTTTTCTTCAAGTTTCACTTGCCAAAATCCATCTTTAGCGTCGAGAACTGTGAATACTTTGCCTTTTGACACTTTAGGAAGAATGTCATCAATTGTTGGCATCATGTACTTAGAACGCTTTATTGCTTTGTTAAGATCTTTAGGATCTAAACATACTCGAAGTTTATTTGGTTTTCTCACAACCACCATACTACTAATCCAGTCAGTAGGTTCTACAACTTTTGTAATGACTCCTTTGTTCACAAGTCTTTCAATTTCTGCTTTGACTTCTGCTTTCTGCGCGACCGGTACCCTTCGCGGCTGATGCTGAACTGGTTTCATAGTTTTATCTATTTCAATGCTGTAGGTACCTGGTAGGCATCCAAGTCCATTGAAAACATCACTATATTCTTGAAGAATATTTTCTTCTGTTAGTGTAGTTTCAGGTGTTTGTAACACACTGTTTACGACATTTACTGTCATTATGCCTAATTTCACACTAGCTGCTGCCGACAACAATGTTGAGGTATCTTTGCCTTCAATTTCCACAACATGAAATTCAAGTGTTTCTGTCACTTTACCTACGGTACAGTTAATGGTGCATTTTCCAACAGGAATTAATGTTCCCCCATCATACAATTTTAGCTTTGTTTTTGTTGGAGTAATTCTCAGCTTCTTTTGCTTTGTAATGCTTGACAGCACACTGGTTGAAATTACATTACACGAGGCACCTGTGTCTATCTGACATTTGACTGTCTTGTTATTGTTCTGCACCGACATGGTAACATTGACAAACCACTGTTTATCTGTCAAGGCATTCAATGTATATATGGACTCGTCACTGTCTGTTTCCTCCACTATGTTCACTTTAGGTCTCGAACTTTGTAGGCAGACTTTCGCGAAATGGTTTTTCTTCTTACATTTTGAACACGCTTTTCCATATGCCGGACAGTCTTTCTTGCCGTGTGTTCCACCACAGTAACGACACATACTCTGCTCTTTCTGTTCTGAAGTACTTAGTTTGTGTTGTTTCCTTTTGTCAAAATTTTTAGTGACTTTCTGTTTTGACGTATAGTTCACCTCTTCTGTAGAACTGAGTTTCCTCATTCGGTGATCCGCTATCTCACTCGCTCTACACATGTCTACTGCTTTCTCGAGTGTTAGGTCTGGCTCACGAAGCATCCGTGACCTGGCTCCACTGTCTTTAGTGCCTAACACTATTCTGTCTCGAATCATTTGATTTTGCAGAGCGCCAAATTCACATGAATTGGAAAGACCCCTAAGTCTGGTAACATAGACGTCTACACTTTCGTTTTGTAACTGATCTGTTGTGTTAAATACGTAACGTTCATATATAACGTTTGTTTTTGGTATAAAGTGTTCCTTTAGTGACTTCAATATTGCACTCACCTTTGCGCGGTCGTCTTCAGGCATGTCTAAATGCTGAAAAATTCGGTAGCAATCTTTTCCCACAACACTCAATAGCGTAGCTGCGCGAATCTTGTCGTCTTTTCCCTCTAGTTCGGTTGCTACTTCATAATTGTTCCATTGAGATTCAAAGAAATTCCAATTATCCCTAAGATCACCCTTTACCTCCATTGGAAAAGGTACTGGAAGCTTGCTGGAAGCCATCTTACGAAGCGCGTCAATAAACCGTGAAATTTCGCGGGAAAAGAATACAAGTCCTGGGAATAATACGCTCAATTCCGCACTTAAAACATGAGAGTTCCTGGATTTGCTTTACAATCTCGTAGATTAGACATTCGTTTGTATCTCTGTTGTATTCTTAATGGTGACGATGCTTAATTCAGGCCGCATTTGCTGAAAGTATCGTCCGGTTTAACTTCTGACACCATGTTTCATGTAGAATGTTTAATGAACGAATACTCGTGACGTAGTACACAGGAAATATCAATAGTAAAGTGTTAATACTAAAATGCTTTCAGTAAGCCTAAACAATGTATATTGTTATGCATAACTGCACTATGGATATCCGGCGACATTGATGCGTTGCATCAACTTTCTCTTGTACTATATATATATAAAAAAAAATCTATTAAAACCAGTTTTATCTCGGTTTGTTCTTTTCTTCATTTGTTTCGAACCAAATAAACATTTTAAATCACCTATGATTTACTATTTGTAAGTGAGTGTAAAGAGCGGCTCTCTGCAAAGGAGATGAGTACTGATGCCAGAAACCCGGAAACACACTTTACGTGAACGGGCCACCGAAATATTACTGAAACTGCGTAAAACCACCCCACCCCAATCAATCAATCAATCATTTACCTGTAACAGGTGATATGGTTTCTGTAGGCTTGTCAGCCCTGCGAACAAATGAGGACCCAGTCTTGATATCCCCATTATCTTCATTCATTCATTCTTTCCCTCATACGGCAATTCTGCAGCAGACGACTTTGAACATATTTTGTCAAAAAATAGGTTATTCATTTAATTACAGAGATTTTCTATGACAAAAAGTGGAAAAAATTGTGGCAAAAGGAGAAATTGCACGTTTTGTGCCATTTCTTCTTTTGTTACTATGTTTTTCAAAAGCTGTCTGCACTAAAGTGGACGCTGTAACTCTACAGCACCGAGGTGGACGCTCTTACACTGCAGCACCGAGGTGGACGCTCTAACTCTGTAGCACCGAGGTGGACGCTCTAACACTGCAGCACCGAGGTGGCGCTCTAACACTCATCACCGAAGTGGACGCTCTAACACTACAGCACCGAGGCGGACGATCTAACACTACAGCACCGAGTCAAACTCCCTTTAAATGAAAGTACAATAATTTAGCAATTTCTTCTTTTGTCGCCACAAACACTCGAACATAAAGAGAGTTTCAAGAACGACACCTCTGCGAATAAGAAAGAATCGGGTCTTTCGTACAAAACGATTTCGTCCTTGACAATTTTAAATGTGTCATTTAATTCTCTAAAGGCATATTGCTTCCGATCTGCATATTGTTATGCATCATTGACACATTGCTCATCATAATATAATTTTAAAACATGAGTAGTTTGTTATTTTCCTTATAAAAAAGGAAGGAAAGAATTAAAATAAATTAACATGTTGTAGGGCTCAGTTTATGTTCGAAATTGATGATAATGAAATACAATTAATAATAAAGATGATAAAAATAATTATCATTATTAATAATGATAATTAAATAATAAATAATAATTATGATAATAATAATGATAATAATAATCAAATAAATAATTATGATAATAACTGAGATTTGTTATGTTATGTTTAAGTCCAGTTTATTTTCAATGATTGTTTATCTAATATAGTTTTGTTTAATTAAAAATTTCTGAAGAGAAATACTAAATCACTTGCAGAACTCTTACTTAAATCCAGTCAGGAAAGTAATATGAAACTTCACACGTCCTACTGTTGCTGTTCCAAACCTCAAAGTACTGACAGTGTAGGCCATACCACACTCCATCGGAACACTACATACTATGACCCAGTACCATATCCACTCATTGCATATTTGCCTTTTTTTTTGCCATGACATGCTGAGACACACGCTGGAACATATTCATAATAATGATAATATCTACTCAAGTACATTTATATATGTTTTGTTCCGTTATGTTAAAGAAGAAGGCGACACAGGACCTAGGAGCGGTTGGACTAGTATGACATAAGTGAAAAACACAAAGAACAGGTTGAATGAAAAAGGGCATTTTAATCGTAAATGCCAATTGGAAAAAGCCCACATAAGAGTGGAAAATGGGTATTTAATTGAAATACCCACTGTAATTTTCCACATCAGAAACCAAATAATTATGTCATATCTGGGCGACAAAAACCCGCCATCCTACAAGACTGATCAACAGATACATGCTGATAAGTAATGTTAAAGATGAAAGCAGTAGTCAATGAAAAAAGGGTAGTTGGTTGTCGCCCAAACATGTTTAGCATGACAAGTACAAATATAGAGTAACAAGAGGAGGTTGGATTGGGAGGAGGTGGTAATGTCCTCAAAACAAATGTGTGTAGCAATCTACGCAGACGAACAACAATGTGGCTGACACGCATTCCTATTGGCTGAGTAATCTGATTAGATTAAGCTCATCGGGGAATTTGGAAACTGTCGTATGTGTAATACGAGGCCTCTTTAGCCGGATGCTGTAATATGTGGATAACATCGCTGGATCATGTAACTTGCAACAAATGCATAAAAGTTTTTATGTTTGCATAAAATGTCATTTATGTTTTGTTCCGTTATGTTAAAGAACAAGGCGACACAGGACCTAGGAGCGGTTGGACTAGTATGACATAAGTGAAAAACACAAGAACAGGTTGAATGAAAAAGGGCATTTTAATCGTAAATGCCGAATGGAAAAAACCCACATAAGAGTGGAAACTGGGCATTTAATTGAAAATGACCACTGTAATTTTCCACATAAGAAACCAAATAATTATGTCATATCTGGGCGACAAAAACCCGCCAGAAGCGAAGCGCGACGCCCAGAGAAAACCGCACCTTGGACCCCGTGAACTACCCACGGTTGCCGATTTATTTGAAATGCATTGCGAACTGTAAAACCGGAACATAAGATTTAAGATTATACTCGAAACACCTAGGGAAGGAAATATCAACCTAAAATGGTATGAGACCCCTCCCTGGATAAAGCAAATTTACGAATATTGATATTATAACCTTAATCCCTATGGTACAACAATCTTAATGAAATGTGGTCAGCTGCAAAGAGTCTGCCTAAAACAGTACCCTGTGCAAACCGGCACACTATCAAGGCTCAGTTTGAAGACGAAGGCGTATTTTCTTGTGCAAACAGCCTAAAGCCGGCCTAAAACAGTGCTTTTAATGGTGAAAGTCGCAGGAATTTGATTTGAACTGAGATATGAACCAGCTTTGACATAAAACATGATGTATAAAAAACGAGAAGAATAAAACATTTCCAACTGTAAAGTTGGAGCCATTGGGTGCTTAACATAGCTCCGAAACCAATAGCGCCTGCCGCGTCTGTGTGTAGGTGAAGTGTGTCTGAAGGAATCCAGCGTTTGTCTAAAAGCAAACTTTTACCATTGAAGTGATCTGTAAAAATAAGCCAAGCTTTGATATCTTTACGGCTTTCTGAATTGAAAGTTATTCTATGGTGAGGACGTGACACCTTTTTGGTGAGGTCGGTTAGGCGACGTAAAAAGCATCTACCTGGGACCACCACCTGACAGCAGAAGTTAAGGAGACCTAGCAACGATTGTAAATTCTTAAGTTTGCAAGTTCGTTTCTTAACCACTGTTTGTAGAGATTGCCTGAGCTTAATAAGTTTATCTGAAGGAAGGCGAGCTTCCATGGTAATGGAATCTAGTTCGAGACCCATAAATGTGATAAGTGTTCGAGCATCTTCTGTTTTATCTGCTTTAATGGGAACCCCGATATCTTGGCAGAAATGCAGAAAGGCAGAAAGGTATTGGTTGCACAGGGGAGATTTTTGTGGGCCTAATATGAGGAAGTCGTCTAGTATATGGACCATGTGAGGAATGTTTAAATGGGGTTCTGATATGTATTGGAGTGCGGAGCTGAAACGTTCAAAAACAGCACATGCCGAAGAAACCCCCATTGGCAGGCAACGATCGTAAAAGAATTTCCCTTTGAATTTGAATCCCAGTAAGTTGTGATCTAGATGGTGAATTGGAATAATGCGAAATGCAAAATCAATGTCGGTCTTACTGAATAGAGACCCAGTACCTAGGATTTAAAGCTTTCGTACAGCATCGTCGAAAGTTTGATATTGTACTGTAGCCAAATTGGGGTCTATAAAGTCATTAATGGAAGAGCCTTTTGGATAACTTAAATGATGAATCAGGCGGAACTGGCCTGGTGCTTTCTTTGGTACTAAACCAATTGGACTTATATGAAGGTTGGGGAATGGTGGGGTGTCGAAAGGGCCGCATATGCGCCCCAAATCCAGTTCTGTTCTAAGTTTACTTTCCACTGTGGAAGGATCTTCTAGGCATGATTTAAGGTTAGGAGCTATAGAAGAAGACCGTGGGCCTGTGTAACCGAGCTTGAAACCATTTTGGAAGCCCTGGCAGAGATATTCTGCAAGAGGATAATTTTTAGCTCACCTGAGCTTTGCTCAAGGTGAGTTATTGTTACCGCCTTTTGTCCGGCGTCCGTCGTCCGTCAACTTCTTCTCCTCAGTAACCAGTGGGTCAAATGGGATGAAACTTCACAGAAAGCATCCTCTCAATGACCTCACCAGATTTCCTTCAAATTTTTAGGATCCATGCAGAATTCTGGTTTCCATGGCAACGAAATGAAAAAACTTCAAAATTCTTCTTCTCCCAAACTGGTTGACAGATTTTCAAATAATTTTGTAGAAATGTTCCTTGGATGACCCTCTATAAGATTCCTTCAAGCCATGTTGATTGGTCAAAAAACATGGCCGCCAGGGGGGCCGGGGCTATTTTGCCTTATATGGCTATAGTGAAAACTTAAAAAATCTTCTTCTCCGAAAGTGTCTGGCCGATTTTCAAATAATTTTGTAGAAAACTTCCTTGGATGACCCTCTATCAGATTCCTTCAAGCCATGTTGATTGGTAAAAAAACATGGCCGCCAGGGGGGGGCGGGGCTATTTTGCCTTATATGGCTATAGTGAAAACTAAAAAAATCTTCTCCTGAAAGTGTCAGACCGATTTTCAAATAATTTTGTAGAAATGTTCCTTGGATGACCCTCTATCAGATTCCTTCAAGCCATGTTGATTGGTTGAAAAACATGGCCGCCAGGGGAGGCGGGGCTATTTTGCCTTATATGGCTATAGTGAAAACTTAAAAAAACTTCTTCTCCGAAAGTGTCAGGCCAATTTTCAAATAATTTTGTAGAAATGTTCCTTAAGTGACCCACTTTCAGATTCCTTCAAGCAATGTTGATTGGTAAAAAAACATGGCCACCAGGGGGGGCAGGGCTATTTTGCCTTATATGGCTTTAATGAAAACTTAAAAAATCTTCTCCTCCGAAAGTGTCAGATTAATTTTCAAATAATTTTGTAGAAATGTTCCTTATGTGACCCACTTTCAGATGCCTTCAAGCCATGTTGATTGGTTGAAAAACATGGCCGCCAGGGGGGGGGCGGGGCGGGGCTATTTTGCCTTATATGGCTGTAGTGAAAACTTAAAAAATCTTCTTCTCTGAAAGTGTCAGGCCGATTTTCAAATAATTTTGTAGAAATGTTCCTAGGGTGACCCTCTATCAGATTCCTTACAAGCCAAGTTGATTGGTCGGAAACTATGGCCGCCAGGGGGCGGGGCTTATATAGTTAAATTGAAAAAAAGAAAATCAGGTGAGCGATCCAGGGCCATCATGGCCCTCTTGTTTAGAAAAGGCGCAAGGATATCTATTTTGACCGGAGTAACAACGTTGTTTTTTTTGGGGGAATTTCGATGTTGATGGAACCGACATATTGGAAGATCTGGGTTGTTGGTCCTTAGTGTTGTTCGTGCATGAAAATGCAGCATGGGGGCCTTTGCATTATCCACATATGTGGGGGAGAGAGCATCTTTGGGTCGTGCATTTGTTGCTGTTGAAGCGCCAACAGGTTTTGTCAAGAAACCGTTTTTGCCTGTTGTTTGACCGAAAGGGCTGGTTTTGACGGGGAGGTGGAGGGGACGTTTGAAAGCAGTACAGGCCATAAGCCAGAATTCTGTGTGAACTCTGTCCCAGGGGAGGCTCACAGATTCCCGCAACATGCGGAACTGATTATCATAAAAAAGAAAAGCCATGCCGGGACGACGAATGGCTATATCCCTAACGATTTCCCCATATTTCATGAGTTGGGGGGTTGTGAAAGGGTGTTTTGTTGCGTATATTGCGCAAAAACGTAAGAACACAGAGGTCCAAGATTCGATGGATGTGATTTTCTTGGATTTATGGGTAGGAGCTAAGCTTATATTTCAGTTCTTGTCCATTTGGAGAGTGTACTGTAACATGGAAGAAGGTGTATTGTTATTTGGAAGCAATAGAGCCATATCAACAAATTTGTCTTTCCAAATGGCTTTTTGAATTGACTTCTTGATTTGTTGTAGAATTGGGGAGCCTAACAGTTCGGCAAACTGCATGTTATAACCTTTGTTTAACAAATTACTACAATGATTTGTTATTGCAGTGTTGAATGACATTTCGTCCTCGGATCCGGAATCATCGGAACTGGTTTCTTCCTCACTTATTAGTATAGGTAAGTCTTGTTCGAGATGTTCTGTTTGTGAACTTGACCTGGTATTGTTGGGTTGTATGCATATGTGTCTCCCGGTTGTTGAAACATGTTGTGGAGTAGAGCGAGGGTTCCGCGTACGTGATGACCCAATTATAGGTAGAGGAATGTTCGAAGGTCGTACAGATTTCTGTTTAGCTTTAACAGGAATTGGTATTCTTGACGGCTTATTGGTTTTCCTCTTCTTTGGCTGAGACGATTGGCTTGTACCCACGTCATTGTTGCAACATTGGCAAGCTGAGACAGTTTTGCTCTTCCGTTTTTGTTTCATGTGAAAATGTGATTGTATTCCAGTATAATCAAAGTTTAAAAGAGCAACTGTTGTCTTTGTAACAGTAGAGCCATACAACGCCATTGTCCTTGTTCATGCAGAATTGAGAAGTGGAGCTTTGTAGTGCTATCTTGCATATCTGAGCCAAACGTCTTAACATTGTGGCCATGAGTGTATGTCAACATAATGAGGTGTGTGTGAGGCACTAAACAAGTAATCTGTAGCATATGTAGCGTCACTTTGAAACTGTAACCAATTTGTAAAAAACAAATTTTAAGAGTACATAATAAGTGGAGAAGCAAGCACAGAACTCTGTGGTAGAATAATGGTGGAAAACGATAGAATATAATAATCGGCAAACCAAGAAGCGCTTGGTGCCAATAGCTTAATCTCATACAAAAGCGTTGTATGAAAAGGTACAGAGCACATGTCTGACGTATAAAAACAACAATACTAACTTGTATGTTGGCGTATAAGAAGGTTGATAAAGAATGACCGCCACCTAATAGGCGAACCGAGAAGCGCTTGGTGCCATGAAGTTTCGTTTCATACAAAAGCGTTGTAATGAACGGAGACTGGTATGCAAAAGGTACAGAACTCTGTATCAGATGGTCACAACCTACAACACTGATTGACTACATGTACCAAATCACAGAGCGTTGTGATGTCGAGGCGAAAAATAGGTCCAGCACACAGTGCCTGACCTCGTAAGAGGATTGCAAACTGTGTAGCATCAAGAATTCAGCAAACTCGGTGAAGAATATTTAAAAAAAATAGAAAAAAGGCTGTGATAATTTTGGATTGAAATATAAAAATACATAACTTAATCCAATGGTGAAGCACAGATCGACCGTCTCAGGATAGCGACTGTAGCGGCTCTTAAGTTAGAAATCAATCTTTCTTGGTCAGACACCGACAAATAGCAGCCATCCTTTCCGAAAACTTTTTCTTTGGTGGAAGGAGACCAAAAGCCCTTCAGTCTCCACATACAGGTACGCCCCTGGTCTAAACAATGTAGCCCTTTGTTTGTTTGATCGACTCGGTTATGAAACCAATCCGTGTTTACAGGATATTGTGTTCTTGAAGATGGGTAACGATGATTAATAGATATTACTACCACTTTCCTGATTTTCAACGAAAACAACAACAACCTGCTAGCTCCGAAGGAGTCACCTCATAATGAAATAAATTGTTTGTTCCTGCGAACAGAAATAGAACATCTGAGTCAAAGTCTTCAATCACATCAATGTTGTTTCGTAAACGATTTAAGTCCGCTCCCGGAAATCCAGAATATTGAATCAGGGGAGGACCCTGTAAGTCCCAAGTGAAGGTAAAGTTGTCGCTTTCTCGGATGAAGTCTTTCAGCCTCCGTACGTATGAATGATCGAATAATTGCACTCGATTCAACTTCAAGGGCGCAGCCATCTATATATACATGTATGTGACGTCACTGCTTTGTCTAGTGTCGGCGACATAGAAAATGTCCGGGTCGAGTCCAAAGAAAACACACCAATTTAGATCAAAAACAAACCTTTAAGTGGTCGAAGAAATACTTAAGGAGTAAATTAATGTCCTCAAAACAAATGCGTGTAGCAATCTACACAGACGAACAACAATGTGGCTGACATGCATTCCTATTGGCTGAGTAATCTGATTAGATTAAGCTCATCGGGGAATTTGGAAACTAGTATGGGTAATACGAGGCCTCTTTAGCCCAATGCTGTAATATGCGGATAACATCGCTGGATCATGTAACTTGCAAAAAATACATAAAAGTTTTTATGTTTGCATAAAATGTCATAAACGCAATGATTTGTGCCTCTGTTTTTTTCTTATGTAGACCATCCAGGGCCTCAGAATCTCTATAAATAGCATGCCCATCACGTGATATGTAAAAAATATCTGAAGAGAATTCAGGTTAAATTTATCGTAATAATTTCGTTAAAATATGATATTTGCACATTATAAGACTTAAATTTTATTTGAGAATCAAGAATACGTGGATCATCTTATTTTACTTTTTCGGCATTTGCTTACGTTTGCATTCGTAAATCAGACAAGTTTTTTTCCACTAAATTATTGATGTATGATTTTTGCTAGAATTTGTGTTCTCAGTCATTTACATCATGTGACTTCAAAATTCCACCTGTAGCAATGAAATTCGTTGCTATGCAATTCTACAAAAACAATTAATAATAATTATAATAATAAAAATGATGATAATAAAATAAAATTAATAATAAAGATGATGAAAATAATTTTTATTATTATTTATTACACTGGCTAAATCTGGACACAACAACAATCTGAATTTACATCATTTATTTGTCTCATTTCCTGTACACCCACATCCTTTGGTGCACACATTTGCAATAAATGTAAATCTAACAACTAAAAGACTTTTAGTACTCGTCATAATATTATAAAGTGTGGCGGTTATGGGCACTCCCCATGACATATATATCCCAATCAGCCTCCCCGGATGTAATCCTCGCGCGTTAGACATCCAATCACTAGACCCGTTTGGATATGCCGCAAACCTACTCCCTAATGGCAACAATCCGAAAATTATGGAAAACGCTAGCTGATTATTGACAGTGCAAACTTTAATTATAATGCAACCATTGATGATTATTAGTATATCCACATATTTCACCGGAATTTCCCGCCACACGAACCATAGTTCGCCCCAAATTCCGGAGAATACAGATCACTGGTATAGCTTTTCTAAAGCCTCACATATTGACAAAGAAACATATCGTTGCCAACATCTGAGAGATGCACCCCATCTGCAAAATAGAAACCTGGAGTATCACTTTTAATGTCCTTGTGTGCTAGAAAAACACCCCCAAGATAACATGCCAGTCTCCTCATAAACCTATTTAGCAACTTCCTTTGTTTTTCAATATTGTCAATCGGCATCTCCGATCTTGACCAATTAAGATGAGGCAACATGGCAGATAAAACTAGAATAGTTGATGGCAATAGCTTGGATAGATCTAACATATCATTTTTTAAGACATTCCTCAAAAATGTTCATCCTATTGGTTAGCAGCCAGTTCCCGAATATCCGGTTAATAATGCAACCGGGCACCCATGTTTCAAACTAGATAGAATGGAAACGGGTTCCAGGCGTCCTGTTCATTCTGCACTCTCTGTGATAATTACCCTTTCATAAACAAAACGACGCAAATTTAGCCAGCTAATAAAGATGATAAATAATAATGATGCTGATGATAATCATAATGATAATAATAATCAAATAAATAATAATGATAATAACAAAATAATTATGATAAACAATAATAATAATTTTGGTAATAACTGAGATTTGTTATGTTATGTTTAAGTCCAGTTTATTTTCAATGATTGTTTATCTAATATAGTTTTGTTTAATTAAAAATATTCTGAAGAGAACTACTAAATCACTTGCAGAACTCTTACTTAAAATCCAGTCAGGAAAGTAATATAGAACTTTACCTGTCCTACTGTTGCTGTTCCACACCTCAAAGTACTGACAGTGTCGGCCATACCACACTCCATCGGAACACTCGACATAATATGACCCAGTACCATATCCACACATCGAATATTTGCCATTCTGTCGGCCATGACAGGCTGGGACACACTCTGGAACATATTCATAATAATCATAATATCTACTCAAGTACATAGAAACGCAATGATTTGTGCCTCTGTCTTTTTCTCATGTAGACCGTCCAGGGCCTCAGAACCTCTATAAATAGCATGCCCATCACGTGATATGTAAAAAATATCTGAAGAGAATTTAGGTTAAATTTATCGTAATGATTTCGTTAAAATATGATATTTGCACCTTATAAGACTTAAATTTTATTTGAGATACGAGAATACGTGGATCTTGTTTTACTTTTTGGCATTTGATTATGTTTGCATTCGTAAATCAGACAAGTCTTTTTTATGCCCCCTCGGAATATATACCATATTTCACATGTGTATTCCTTGTGACATGACCTTTCTGTCAGTACCAACATTTTTGACCTTTGACCTAGATGTTGCCATTCTCTGAAAAAAACTTTAACCTTGGCCATTACTTTTGAACCATAACAGATACGGCTACCATATTTCACATGTGTATTCCTTGTGACATGACCTTTCTGTCAGTACCAACATTTTTGACCTTGCGACCTTGACCTTTGACCTAGATGTTGCCATTCTCAATTTTATTTTTAACCTTCCCCACTACTTTTGAACCATAACAGGTAAGGCTACCATATTTCACATGTGTATACCTTGTGACATGACCTTTCTGTTAGTACCAAAATTTGTCACCTTGCGACCTTGACCTTTGACCTAGATGTTGCCATTCTCGATAAAAAACTTTAACCTTGACGACTTCTTTTGAACCATAACAGGTACGGCTACCATATTTCACATGTGTATACCTTGTGACATGACCTTTCTGTCACTACCAAAATTTTCACCTTGCGACCTTGACCTTTGACCTAGATGTTGCCATTCTCGAAAAAAACCTTTAACCTTGACCACTATTTTTGAACCATAACAGGTACAGCTACCATATTTCATGTGTTTATCTTGTGACATGACCTTTTTGTCAGTACCAAAATTGTTCACCTTGCGACCTTGACCTTTGACCTAGATGTTGCCATTCTCGAAAAAAACTTTAACCTTGACCACTACTTTTGAACCATAACAGGTACAGCTACCATATTTCACATGTGTATTCCTTGTGACATGACCTTTGTGTCAGTACCAACATTTTTGACCTGGCGACCTTGACCTTTGACCTAGATGTTGCCATTGGGGGGCATCAGTGTTTCACAAACACATCTTGTTTCACTAAATTATTGGCGTATGATTTTTGGTAGAATTTGTGTTCTCAGTCATTTACCGTATATCCGCGGCCATAAGTCGAGGGTCCACTTTTACCCCAATTTCGGTGGTTTTGAGGTTACTCCAAGCCATAAGTCGGGGGTCGACTTTTTAAAAATTTCGGCAAAAAAAAAAAAAGAAACATGGTTCTCGATGTAAAACTGAATAATGATACATTAAGATAATAATGCACAAACCTGATTTTATAAATCCAAATAAACCAAACAAACTAACTAGTCCAAATTTCTTAATATTTGTTTTAATCTATAAAAAATAAAAGCGCGAAACTCGAACAAAGGGTTTTATCGGTGTCAAGTGTTTCTACCATGCATTGACGAAGTTTATTAAAAGTGTGTGTAATTCACAGAGGTAAAGACAAGGGTGTTAAAGGTCTATGGAAAGAAGTTTGGACTCTATGTTTATATGAAAACGGTTGTAATTTCCACTGGAACAGGCTGTAGTTACAACCGACTTGCGTTAGCCCTTATAACTGTTTGTCGTGTGAAAAACACAGGACTCAAAATATGACGTCACTAATTTACCAGCTGAAATTGAGCCGCGACAAATGAAATACACCCATATAAATTAATGTTAGATTTACGATACTATTAGCTTATGCTGGGTTTACACTAGGCCACGATGTCTACGATCTCCACGATTCGAGAGAATCGTGATGAGCGTGGGGGCTCGTGGGGTCGAATCGTAGTGATCGTGAGGGAACGTGGTGGAATCGTAATGACCGTGAGGATCGTGACAAAGTTTTTGACTGTCAAAAATCTTGCCACGATTATGCCGATTTGACGACAAATCTTGAGAGAGCGTGATAGAACGTGGGAATCGTAGTAGAGCGTAGTAGACCGTGACAGACCTTAACGGAGCGTAACAGAACTTGCTGCGCCATCGTAGAGGATCTTGATGCACTTGGAACACGATTCGTTCAAGGTTCACTACGATGCCACCACGTTTCTATCACGCTCCATCACGCTCTACTACGATTTATTAAGATATATTTAATAGCAAAAGTAATGACATCACGCTGTGGCACGTTTTGCTACGAATATCCCGATAGGCATTCACGCTCTGGTACGCTCTGACACGGTATGGCACGCTTTGATAAATTCCCGCGCGGTTCCCACGATGTTTATCCACGCTCTACAAGCTTCATTACGTTTGCCAGACTCAACAAGAAAACACCTATATTTTTTAGAAATGTCTATAACTGTTGTTAGATTTTAAATATGCCAGCAGCTAAAAGAGGGAGAAAGGCCACTGTAAAGAGATGCCAGGATGCTACACCTCTTCCATCAACATCTGAAGAAGTCATAGCAGAGGTCCATGTGAAGGCAGCGGAAAAATCACCATCCCAGCCCCCTGAGGAAGATTTTCCGGATCTTCCAATCACCAAGAAGGCAAGAATGCAAAGGACAACAACCTCCTACAGTGACGAAGAAAAGGAGGAGATATTAGATTTTTTGAAGGCTAACCCCTCCATTTATGAAAAAAGACGAGCAGACTATGTATGCATAAATCAGAAATACCAATTCAACGTCTTCTTCATCTCGTGGATTCATATTTTGCCTTTGGTATTATCTTTGGAGAGAATGAGAGGGGGTAACCCCTAATTACTCCCTTTTATACCCAATTGTGCTGCTATCGTGGAGAGTTTGCTCAAAATGAGGCCATAAATCGCAGGAGATCTTAACAGAACGGCATTATCGTGAGAGATCTTAACAGAACGTAACAGAACGTGATAGCATATCATGATGATCGTAACAGAACTTAAGAGAACGTAATGAAAATCGTGGCAGATCTTGACCAGAATCGTAACAAAACGTACTTAGAGCGCAGGAAAGCGTAGCAAAACGTAGAAACAGAAAAACTGAAACAATAAATCGTCGAGCTCCACGATTTTTTGCATCGTGGACATCGTGGTCTAAGTGTAAACGTAGCATTAGTAAATTATACTTGTGTGATTAAACTGCACATACTCTTTTTTTACGACGTAGCTCATTTGTTGGGGAAAATGGTTTGCGGAAATAAAGGTCTATATAGATTTCACCCTTACCCATTTTCACATGCATTTATACTCTGCAGCAGACTTCTGACAAAAGGAGAAATTACTACATATTCTTTAAATTGGACAAATTAACTTTGAATTGAAAAGGATTTTAAAGGGTATGGTATTTATTTTACCTTTGTTTACGGCTTTAAAACTAGATAAAAAAAATATAAGGAAAGGATGCATCGCTGATAAAAAGTAGTTTCTCTACTGTTTGTCGCATGTAAAATATAGCCTTAGGAGAGATTGTCATTCAGTCATAAGTCGAGTCCCTGCTTCAACACCAAAATTTGAGTCTCAAAAATTCGACTTATGGCCGCGGATATACGGTACATCATGTGACTTCAAAATTCCACCTGTAGCAATGAAATTCGTTGCTATGCAACTCTACCAAAACAATTAATAATAATAATAATTATAATAATAATATTGATGATAATAAAATACAATTAATAATAAAGATGATAAAAATAATTATTATCATTATTAATAATGATAATTAAATAATAAATAATAATTATGCTAATAATAATCATAATGATAATAATAATCAAATAAATAACAATAATAATAATAACAAAATAATTATGATAAACAATAATAATAATTATGATAATAACTGAGATTTGTTGTTTATTTTCAATGATTGTTTATCTAATATAGTTTTGTTTAATTAGAAATTTCTGAAGAGAAATACTAAATCGCTTGCAGAACTTTTACTTAAAATCCAGTCTGGAAAGTAATATGGAACTTCACACGTCCTACTGTTGCTGTTCCACAACTGAAAGTACTGACAGTGTAGGCCATACCACACTCCATCGGAACACTCTACATAATTTGACCCAGTACCATATCCACATATCGAATAGTTCCCATTTTGTCGGCCATGACAGGCTGAGACACACTCTGGAACCAGGGCCTGGCCAAATATCAAAATAGTTTACTTGTCCATGGAGAAGTAATCAGAAAAAATCACTTGTCTGTATGAATTGACTACTTGTCCATAATTTATATGCATGTTCTATATTATATGGTTTTAGGCTGAAAACATAAGTATTAAATTTCAGTTGTTTATTGATCTTTGACATATAATTGCAGGGTTCGACACTAACTTAAATTCCCATAGATCCTTAAGGACTCCCTGGTGCTTGATGTAGGGGTTCATTCCTTCAACCTTTAAGGAAGTCCTCCAAATAACAGAGGTTGACTGAAAATGGGCATAAAAATCTAAAACATGGTTACCGAAATAACCAAACGTATTACAGAAATAACCAAATGAAGTATGAATGTCTTATACATGACATATCTGGGCGACATAACCGCCAAAGCGAAGAGCGGATAGAAAACAATCACTTAAGATCAACACCAGCCGGTGAATATCGTAAGTGATTGATATGGTTCGAAAGGAAATGCAGCTGGATTTAAGGATATGTCAAGTATAAGCATAAGTAAAAATAGCAATCATTAACATACCCTTACCAAAATGTTTTATATGTCACTTATATGCTATTTTTATATGTAACTTATACTTCACATAGAAAATTAACCTATAAGTCACATATATGTAACTTATATGTATTTTAAATGCAAATTAGATGTAAGTGAAGTATATGTGACATATAAGTCAATTATATTGGACAACTAGTCACTTATATGTGACATATAAGTCACTTATATGTGACATATAAGTCACTTATATGTGACATATAAGTCACTTGTATGTGACATATAAGTCACTTATATGCGACATATAAGTCACTTATATGCGACATATAAGTCATATATAAGTAAGGTTTTACAATAACTTATAAGTCACTTATATGTGACATATAAGTCACTTATATGTGACATATAAGTCACTTGTATGTGACATATAAGTCACTTATATGCGACATATAAGTCACTTATATGCGACATATAAGTCATATATAAGTAAGGTTTTACAATAACTTATAAGTGACTTATATGTGACATATAAGTTGAGTATAACGTCTCTTTTGATGGCCAAAACAGCTGCAGCCAAAAAAATAGGATTGTAATGTAATTCACAAAAAATAATTTTAGAATTTTTTTTTTTTTTTTATTTATCGCATCATTTATGTGTATATATATATAGAATGTTATCAGTTTTTGCCCTCATGTCTTTTTGCAGGTTGTCTTCAAATTTGCCCTTGTATCTGCACACTTCTGGTTGATGGCTTGGACCACATCTTTTTCTGAGCAGTTACGCTTCTCCCACACATATCCTAAAAGAAAAATATGTGATCATAACTCGGTGAATAACTGACATATTTTTTTCCATTCAAACCTGTCTCAAACTTTAAAATGGAAAACTTCCTTTGAAAGATACACAGATGGATAGACAAAGCCTTTGTATTTTACCATTATCTTTCTTTTTGTTAAACCGGACCCCGTTATAAATTTAGCTTAAGACACCTCAATTATTATTATAAATCGGCACTATATCTGCTTAAATATTGGGTCCCATCCTTAGTCTCCTATTGTTAGGCTAAGATCAAAATTTTGCGCTGGTAACATTTCTATCCAAAATCGTTAATTCGGAAAATTCGCAATACAGACTTTTTTCTTCGGTAACCAAAGTGTCCGGATTAATGAGGTTCGCTTGTATAACCTAACAAGCAAAGTCTGAGAGAAAGAATTTAAATTTAGCAAATTTAAAAGACAACCACCTGCAGAGGAAAATTCCTGTAGTTTGAACAAATTTGGTACAGTGGTTAAGAAGTTAATGTTTTAAGCTAAAAGTTTGCGATGGATGATAGGTAATGAGAATAGATCACCTTCAGCTCAGGTAATCTTACAAACACAGAAACAATGAAATGTTATCGGACAAAAAATAACTAGTACAATCTATATATTAATAACTTACTGATAATTGCATTCATGATTGTTTTATCAAGAGCAGGTTTTGTTTTCATTCCTCTTACTGAACATTCAGCCAATGTTTTGTCATCAAAGAAGACATTGACTAACAATCTGGCCAGAGCCGTCCCACTTCCTTTTGCCTTACAAACACACAGGTCTAATTGAGGAACCGTGATTTTCACACCATAACCTGGCAGCAGGTCAATTTCTATGACATCTTCATCCTGAAGAAAAAAACATGCATCGTCATATGATCAAGCCTCATCATGAGAAAACCAACAATGTGGTCTTGGCATGCGTAAAGTATCAACCCTGATCTGCATTCACAATCCATGCAAACATTTTTCATTTCTTATGTTATTTCTGTTTCTAGAATAATTTCTCTATACCTTCATCTCTGTGAGGCGGAAAGGTTTGGCCCTAATAATTGCACAGACTGACCTGGATCGATGTTTTACGCAGATGCCACATAGTTGGGTTTTACGCCAGGCGGCTCATATGACGATGGATCCCTAAGTATCACCCTACCTATCAAGCTAGAGAGCTGTTTGTGTGATGGAGAAATAGAAAACTAGAAACCCTAAATTGATCAACTAAAAGCAATCTTATTTAGATTTGTTAAACCTTGCTATTTTTTGTAACAAAAAACAAATTTCAAGAAGTTTGACATTTGACCTTCATGGTTATTGATCGCCACGCACCTTCTTATCATGACAGCATGTGTGCCAAACAATATGATAATCCATGCATCGGTTTAAAAATAAAAAGCAGAAAGGAATTTCAATAGGTTTGACATTTGACCTTCAAATGTGACCTTGACCTTGCACCTTATAAATGTTACTTACATGTTTATTAGCGTTGTCCAGATTAGCTGTTGTTGAGTGGCCTGCAGATGCTTCAGAACTTACAACAGACTTAATTGGAGTACGTTTTATCAAGTGTAAAGCTTGTGTTGTTGTTGCTGGTTGTGTTAATGCTGATGTTGTTACATGTTAGTTGTTTGATGCAGATGCTACAGAACTTACAGACTTTATTGGAGATTTTATTATAGATGATTGTAAAGCTTGTGTTGCCTGTTTTGTAAATGATGCTGATGCCATTGGAACATGTTGGTTGTTTGAGGCTAGTAGAGCTTGCACATTTTCTTCCAAGGAAGCTATACGTTCTTCAAGTGCTGCTATGTAATGCATGCATTTTGAACAATCTTTTGAACAATCTGTTGCAGTTTTAACTGTGTTTGTGACCAAATTGTGTGCAATGTACTCCGAAGCACTGGCATTAAAATCCCAGTCACAGTACACATTCCCATTGTTCTGGTACAAGTTCTGTGTTGTGGTTTGAAGTGGCTGTTAAATATGGCAATGCAGCAATAAGAGGCGTTATAGAGTGAACTAGCTGTATACCACTTGGCAGGGGAATGGCATCATGATTTTGAGATGACATGTGCTGTATGCTAGAGACTGCTGGTGTTATGAGTGGTGGCTGTTTTGATAATTGCTGAGAATGTGATGCTGTTGGTGCATTACTGGTGGCCAAGACTGCTGGTGTAATGAATGTTGGCTGTTTTGATAATGGCTGTGGTGCATTATTGGTGGCCAAGACTGCTGGTGTAATGGGTGTTGGCTGTTTTGGTAATGGCTGTGGTGCATTAATGGTGGCTGGAATTGCAAGTGTAATGACTGGTTGCTGTGATGCTGCATTATTGGTATCTGAGGCAGCTGGTGTAATGACTGATGGCTGTTGTGATGATGGTGCTTGTGTGCTGTTGGTACCTGATATTTCTGATGTTGTGTTGGTCTTAGTATTTTGTAGCAATCTGGCAGCCATCAATTTGGAAGATTCTAAAGTTGCCAGCTTTTGTTCTTTGACATTTGTTTTGACTGTATTTATTAATGTATTGTCTGATTTTGATGCTTTCTTTTTCTTGTCCTGTGCTGTGGATTTTTTCTGTTTCTGAATGGTACATGTAGGTTGTGTACTAGCAGGTCTCTTAGTTGCTGTCTTTAAGTGAGAAGTGGCTGAAACAAAAATTTAAATGTGAAAATCCCTATAAAAGTCTTTATAAAACAAGTGATCCCTCTCCATGGGTGGGCAGGAGTCATTCCTTACCCCAGGGCTATAATTTGAGAGAGGTCCACTAGATGAATCTACACACTAAATATCAAATGTCAAAATAAGATTTAAAATGCTTGTACATCAAACAATCATGAGAACTTTATGCATTGCTCGATAAAGGCTAAAGCTGGATGTGTTACTGTAGAAGTTTCTATAACTAGCTCAATTTACTTTGTGATCAGTGTATTTGTTTACTTGTAATCAAAGTAAGATGGTAAAAAGTAGAGCTTCATCCAATATGATCGCTCTTTTCTTTAATAAATAACAACATATGACATTGATTCCAGTACTTTGAATGCTGCTGTTACAGGTATATTTAACCAGGACCCCTCTAACTCGGCCACTCATTTATTTTTTATTGATCTCACTTGAATCTGATATAATGATTGAACATCTGAAATCAGTTTACCTTACATACTGAAAAACAGTATGCACAACCCTATAAAAAAAGTAACTGTGCATGTGTAAACATAACATTTGAAGTAAGAGTAATTAATTTTAATTTACCCCCATTAGCTTCCAGATCTGTTGTTATACCAGTGTTCCCACCTCTTTTTTTTCCTGGGGTTTTTCTGTACCCCCTGTAGGCCATCATTTCTAAAAGTTGGGGGTTTTCTGTGGAAATTGGGGGTACAACATAATGTTTCTTGGAAACATCAATGAGAATGCATTTAAAATGTTTTTTTGCTTTAAATGATATGCTGACATGTCTATGATAATATTATAAAGGAATCAAATGAATAATTATTGTTTGTAGCTAAATGTTCGTCGGACGCTTCATGACGTTTCAGGGCCGACTTCTGGTAGTTTTTTGTACCTTTTACAAAAGCAGATTTAGTTTTGCTACACAAGCTATGATCGGCACCTTCACAATTGATACAGTGCATGGAATTGTGTTCGGCATCATAACGTAGCCATTTAAAGTCCGACAGCCACTCGCTCTGAAAACGTTTTCGACTTTTTTTTGCGAGAGGGTCTTCTTCTTCAGCGGATGTGGAATTCTACTTTTTTGCCACTTTTTTCTTTACGTGCGTGTCACGTAGAGCTGATGCACTGTATCAAAATCTGTACGTTCATTCAGACATTTTTACGTGAAAAACGTACGTACGTACGTGAATGGGAACACTGTATACCCATTTTTCGCAATATCTGACTTGATGAAAGGCTGGCATCATGTAAAAGCTTGTCAAAAAGAAACCTGTCGTCAGCAAGTTTTTCTTTGTCAGCTGAAAACAATTTGATCATAATATAATTATAAATTTTAAATAATATTTATAAACCATAAATAGGTTGAAACAAACAGCTTTTAACAGTGTGTAGATCTGAATTCTATTTGCAAATTTGTAGGCTGCTAGACAGTTGTCATTTTCATTTCCCTCGTAAATTTGAATAATTTTATGCTTGAAGGTGCATACAAGGTTCCAGTTACACATTTTAAAGTTAATCCAATTTCTTACTTCATCTGGTGTTAAATATTTTTCAGTTTGGCCGTGCCCCCCCCCCAACAAATTTTGCCAAATAATGATATTTTCATACTAATAATTAAAGCAGGGCCGTAGAAACGCCCCCCCCCCCCCCCCTCCCCCCCCGAATTGCAATTTGCTTCCTACGGGGCTGCGGGGCTGATATCCGAGGCTCAAACATACTGTTTTATTTATAATTATGTTGGTCTTTATGTTTAATAATTATATGAGATATTTAGCTACCTTCAACCCTGACAACGACAGCTTTGTACGGCTTGCCTTGATATCTGGCCATTACGATTTCCCCCGGTTGGTATTCCTCGGCATCTTTCCTCAGTTTTGCAATTGAAGACGTGCTTTGCGTCCATTTTCTTTCCCCGAAGAAACAAAACAACAGAATGTAATGATCGACTACACTTTCGAAAGAATCCATGTCTTAAAGAACGATATGTTTAATCTTTTTGTATTTAAAAAGGGAGTGTCTCTTTGTTATTAAAAATGGCACGCTGATTTTGGGGAGATCAGATTTTGGGAATTCCTGGTTTTGGACCAATCAAATCGCGGATGCTGATACTGAGGCTGAAATCCTTTTTAGATATTTTTTTTTTATGAAAAAAGAACTTTCGATGTTTTAAGTTGTTTTGATGACTAAATTTAAGCTAAATGAATTACTTGTCATTATTTTTTATTAGACATAAGTCAATTTAGATTCATTCCAATATCGATTCCACGCTGGCTCGTACTGGCGAGATTTCCAGTTAAAATGGCTGACGTTCTCTACTCTAGCAGGAAGTAATAAAAACAATCTAGTATCAAACTCAAGTTCCGTAAGTATTATTTTCTTAATGTTTGGAGTCAATCTTAAATCGCCTAATTAAGAGTTCATTAATATTATTATGGTATCTAGTTGTCAACATCATCAAGTTAGTTTCGTACCGCCGCCGTTACGTAACATTACTATGAGAAGAAGAACGTTTTGTCTGCTGTATTTTTACACGGATCTAAAACGGCACTTATTTTGGACCAAGATCTCGAGTCGAAATTCAACCACATTCCACAAAGCCAAACAGTAAACAGATTTCCAACCCTTTTTCGAATCATATTTTGTGATTTATCCCTTTCCCTCATACAGTTAGACAATTCTGCAGCAGACGACTTTGAACATATTTTATGAAAAACTGGAAAATCTCTAATTTAATGGATAACCTATGACATTAAATGGAAAACATTGTGTCAAAAGGAGAAATTGCAAGTTTTGTGCAATTTCTTATTTTGTCACTATGTTTTCAAAAAGCCGTCTGCTGCAGAGACGTCAGAAAGCGTCTATATGAGGGAAAGAGATAATTATAAAGAAGATGTAAAAATCTAAGACTTTCTGATTGTTTCTTCTTCTTCTAAATATCAATTTCAATTGATGAATCCATTATATTAATTTTTCCTGGATCAAGATTAAGTTTAGGATCATTCATGATGCTGATGATGACATTTATCTTGAAGTATTCTTTAACAGGAGAAGGACTCGGTGATATTTTTAATATAATTGATCTTTTGCACAGGATTTTAATTGCATCCCCTATGTACTTCTTCAGGGATGCAACATCTGGTGACGCATTTCCAGAAACATGATCCAAAGCTCGGACCAATGGAACAAGAGACTGGTTTAAAAGACTTATTATTTGTAATCGTCTAACAGTGTTTTCATTTTCTCATGATCCGCTTACTTCTCAAGCTTTTGTTAATAGCCTGAGCAACCTCTTTCTTCACATTATGACCCCACTTTGTTTCTTCAATGAAGAAAGAGGTCAGTTCGTCAATGCATGATAAATCGTTTCCAATTGTCAGGAATCCGATTATCATTCATCAGAAGACAGTCAATTTCGTCTTCGGAAATGTCTGATTTCCCGTCGCTTTCAGATGAAATCTCGTTCGTGGCCCGAACTTTCTTTCCACTTTGTGCGATCGGTTCATGCTCATCAACCTTTCTCTTCAATTGTGTTTGAATAGAGTTAACTGACGCCGACAGCTGCTAAATTTGAAGCGTTTGTGCCTTGAAACCCCGGATTGACTGGGTAAAAGTGTCTAAAATGTCTTCTCGGCGCTACAAAAAATCATGGAACTGTTTATTTTGATTGTCATGGGCACCGCTTGTCTGCGCATGCTCACTAGAAAGGGTTTTCTCATTCCAGCATTCAGCTTAACTTGAGCCTGAACCTTTGTTTTCCATCTCGATAGACTGAAATATAAATATGAGATTCGTTTTTATTTCCTCATTGCATCATTTCAGTGCAAATTAATACACTGCTCATTAGTTATCTGAGTTGACCGTCTGGTTATAGATTGCCCACGGCAGGAAGCCATACTAAAGTCTGCAGATAATGTTAAATGTTGAATGGTCCGACGAATGAATAGTATAGTGTATAATTAAAAAATATAATGTGGAATTTTATCAACAAAATTACTAAGATGGCTGCTGAAACCGAAACTGTGATGTAGCATATACAGTTTATTATACATGTATTTACATATCACGTGATAGGCATGATTGGCTGCTATTTATAGAGGTACTGAGGCCCTGGACGTAGTTGCTCTCATTGTTGTCTCATTTAAAACTACCGACAATAAATTACTCACTTAATAAACAGTCAGCATTTATATAGTAAATTTTCAACTTATTCACATCTGAGATTTTTAAATCTGCGCAGAAATCGAAGTAGATATAGGCTCTTGGAATTGTACAATATTACCTCCCACATATCTCGTAGGTAACTTGACACAGCTGTGTCGAAATAGTTCTCATCATCTGAGAAATCACTGGTTGCGGAATTTTCTTCCAATTTTTCCTCTTCCATTGAAAAGTCTTAATCTCCAGGCTCTGTTGATTGATTTATATCAACCTCAGATTCTTCTGCCATTGTGGTGGGAACAGTTGTGGCCTGTTTCGTAGTTGATTGTTTTTTACCCACAGTCTTCTTGGCTCTTTTAGCCTGGGGTTTTGCTGTAGGTTGGGTTACTGCCATTTGCTTGCCACTTTTAGCAGGGCAACACAGACATTTTGAAAAAGTTTCCGCTGACTTGCGTTTTGGCTTCATCTGGAACAATGTACAAACATGTAGGTAACTTGTATGAATGCACAGTGACAAGTTTTCAAACCCCAACTGATTGAAAACATTAAATTGTTAATCTAATATTGTTCATATTCTTTGAACAGTATCACAATACTTTCCTGATTGAGATGAATATTCTTCATTCAAAACCCTGAGACACAAGTTGAACTCCTGGCAGAGCTTAACCTAAAAACACTTTATCAGAAAAGTCTGGCTGCATGAGATATAAGTTAGAATGCAGACGTGTTATATAAACATTTTTGTAAAAGCACTGATATGTACAACAGGAATTATCCATGATATTTATACAATTAAGGTTTACATGTCTAATTTCAACAAACAGGATGAACAGGAACAACTTTTTTGTGGCGTCGACTGTTTACATCTTAGTAATTAGTCATAGGGTATATGTAAAATAATAAGAACCAATAGGAATCCAGACCGAAAAGATGGTTATGCTCACTGTTATAACTCCAATAAACAGACATACAGAAACGGCCTTTAATTGGCGTTGACTGTTCGTTTAGCACACTTAATACTGCTCATCATTCAGAACTAACTGGAATCACAAAAAAAATTATACTCACTGTTGTAATAAGATGTGACCCCCATCAAAAGAAATGAACCGGAATCATAATTATTAAATGCACCAATATGCTCACTGTTAACAAACTTGGAGATCATAAAGTTGAATGTTCAAAAAACGAACATATGTAAACAGAAATCATATTCAATATACCAATATGCTCACTGTAAACAAACTTGGAGAAAATAAAGTTGAATCAACGTTAAAAAAAAGAGCAGATGTAAACAGGAATCTTAATATAGATTAAGCTCACTGATGATTAAGAATTGAGCTAAAACAGCTGCATAACTTGGAATTTAATGCAATATCCCATGAGACCTATTCATTATCATAAAAATATACATATCTTTTGACTAAACTCCTGACTTCAGAACAGTTACCACTGCGGCCCGGATATTGAAATATAATCGTTTTTGACCTCTGGGTGAAAGAAGGGTGGGTGAGTGGTTAATCACATTTGTCAAGGCTTCCTGTCTTGTCACATACTATTCAAACTTTGATACGTGGCCCAAAGATTTTGTCATGCATGAGTATATTTTACTATTAACCAATGACATCAGAGAAATAATTAGTTAGCATATTTAGCTCAAGGCCAGAAGGGCTTATGTCATGGCGATTTGTCCGTTGTCCGTGCGTGCGTCCGTCCGTCCGTAAACAATTTCTTGTTAACACGATACAGTCTTCATTATGGCCCTTGAAATGGTCAAAATTGCTATAAAAGAGCTTGTTAACACGATACAGTCTTCACTTTTGATTTTATCTCAACCAAACTTATACAGTAGTTAGATATCCATGAGAGCTCGGTTCCTTTCGAAAACCAGCCAGATCTGCCCATGCATGACTGGATTATGGCCCTTGAAATGGTCAAAATTGCTATAAAAGAGCTTAATTTTTTTTGTTAACACGACACAGTCTTCACTTTTGATTGTATCTCAACCAAACTTATACAGTAGTTAGATATTCATGAGAGCTCGGTTCCTTTCGAAAACCAGCCACAGATCCGCCCATGCATGACTGGATTATGGCCCTTGAAATGGTCAAAATTGCTATAAAAGAGCTTGTTAACACGATACAGTCTTCACTTTTGATTGTATCTCAACCAAACTTATACAGTAGTTAGATATCCATGAGAGCTCGGTTCCTTTTGAAAACCAGCCAGATCTGCCCATGCATGACTGGATTATGGCCCTTGAAATGGTCAAAATTGCTATAATAGAGCTTGTTAACACGATAGTCTTTTTTTTTTATTGTATCTCAACCAAACTTATACAGTAGTTAGATATCCATGAGAGCTCGATTCCTTTCGAAAACAAGCCAGATCCGCCCCATGCATGACTGAATTATGGCCCTTGAAATTGTCAAAATTGCTATAATAGGGCTTGTTAACATGATACAGTCCTTATTTTTGATTGTATCTCAATCAAACTTATACAGTAGTTAGATATCCATGAAAGTTTGGTTCATTTCTAAAAAACGGCCAGATCTACCCATGCATGGCTGGATTATGGCCCTTGAAATTGTCAAAATTGCTATAATACAGCTTGTGAACACAATAGAGCTTCCATTTACTATCTGATCTTCACCAAACTTAGATGGTATTTGAATATTGATGACATATTGGTTCCTTTTGAAACAAGCCAGATCAATGCCAGTAGAGCATAGGCCCTCATGGGCCTCTTGTTAGATCACCTAGAGCCAAAGGCTCAAGGTGAGCTATTCTGATCACTTTTTGTCCGTCGTCCGTCGTTAACTTTTAGCTTTAAACATCATCTCCTCCTGGACCACAGGACCAATTTTATCCAAACTTCACAGGAACGTTCCTTTGGTGGCCCTCTTTCAAACTTGTTCAAAGATTTATATTCCATTGAGAACTTTGGTTGCTGCGGCATCAGAAAGGGGGAAAAATGTCCGAACTTTAAAAATCTTCTCCTCCGAATCTGCATGTCAGATTCCAATATAGTTTAGTAGAAATGTTCCTTTGGTGACCCTCTAAAAAGATCGTTCAAGGCATACTGTTTGGTTGAAAAACATGGCAGTCAGGAGGCATCAGAAAAGGGGCAAAATGAGAAAATTGAATAGGAATCTTTCTTCAGTGATCATCTACTTAATTCGTTCAACCCATATTGATTGGTTACACAATCATAGCAACCTCGCGTCATCACAAAAGGGGTAAATTGAACTTTTAGCTACAAATGACAACTCCTACCATTCCACTCAACCAATTTCAACGTTACTTCACAGGAATGTTCCTTTGATAGTCCTCTTTCAAAATTGTTCAACGACTTACATTCTGTGTAGAACTTTTGTTGCTGCAGCATCAGAAATTGAGAAAAATACACAAACTTTAAAAACCTCCATCACCATAATCCTTTTGTCAGATTCCAAGATAATTTGGCAGAAATGTTCTTTGAGTGACTCTCTACAAAAACTGTTCAAGCCATATTGATTTCGTTGACAAACAGGGCAGCAAAGCGGCATCAGGAAAGGTGCAAAATGACAAAACTTTATTATTCCATTCTTATTAAATTTCTTGTTAGATTTCAAGATACAAATGGCTTTTATTGATAAACTATTTCTTTAACTGAGTGTTTCATTATGTCTCTCCCATTACATGGGGGTGACATATTGTTTTTGCCCGTTCCGTCCGTCCTTCCGTCCGTCCTTCCGTCTGTCACACTTGTTTCCGCTCAATAACTGAAGAACGCTTGGGCGTAGGAACTTCATACTTGGTATGCAGGTTGGTCATGACCAGTAGCTGACCCCTATTGATTTTGATAACAGAAGGTCAAAGGTCAAGGTCATGGTGCTCTTGTGAGGTAAAAAATGGTTTCCGCTCAATAACTGAAGAACACTTTGGCTGAGGAACTCCATACTTGGTATGCAGGTTGGCCATGCCTAGTAGAAGACCCCTATTGATTTTGAGGTCAGTACGTCTAAAGTCAAGGTCACAGTGACCATGAGCTTAAAAGGTCACAGTGACAATGATCTGATAAATAGTTTTTGCTTGGGCCAAGGAACTTCATACTTGATGTGCAGGTTTGTCACCACCAGCAAATGACCCCTATTCATTTTAAGGTCACTAGGTCAAAGGTCAAGGTCACAGTGGTCAAGGTCACATCCGTCACACTTGTTTCCGCTCAATAACTGAAGAACGCTTGGGCATAGGATCTTCATACTTTGTATGCAGGTTGGTCATGACCAGTAGATGACTCCTATTGGTTTTGATGTCAGAAGGTCAAAGGTCAAGGTCATGGTGACCTTGTGAGGTAAAAAATTGTTTCCGCTCAATAACTGAAGAACGCTTGGGCCGAGGAACTCCATACTTGGTATGCAGGTTGGCCATGCCCAGTAGAAGACCCTATTAATTTTGAGGTCAAAGTCAAGGTCACAGTGACCTTGAGCTGAAAGGTCACAGTGACAATGAGCTGAAACATTGTTTTTGCTTAATAACTATACAATGCTTTGGCCATGGAAGTTAATACTTGGTGTGCAGGTTGGTCACCACCAGTAGATGACCCCTATTGATTTTGAGGTCACTAGCTTAAAGGTCAAGGTCATGGTAACCTTCAGCTGAAAAATGGTTTCCTCTCAATAACTAAAGAATGCTTATGTTGAGGAACTTCATACCTGGTGTGCAGGTTGGTCTTAACCAGTAAATGACCTTTATTGAATTTGTTTGATTTTGAGGTCACAAGGTCAAATGTCGAAGGTCACGGTAACCTTCAGCTGAAAAATGTGTTTTACTCAATAACTCAAGAACGCTTATACCCAGGAACTTCCTACTTGGTGTGCAGTTTGGTCCTAACCTGTAGATGACCCCTATTGGTTTTGATGTCAGTAGGTCAAAGGTCAAGGTCGCAGTTTCTGCTCAATAACTGAAGATTACTTGGGCCAAGGAACTTCATACTTGGTGTGCAGGTTGGTAACCAGCAGCAAATGACCCCTATTGATTTTGAGGTCACTAGTTCAAAGACCAAGGACATGGTAACCCTCAGCTGAATCAAAGCGCCAATGGCACTGTAGTGGCGATCTTATGGAAAATCCTGCAAAGTAACAAGCAGTATATCGGTGTAGGGCTTGCGATGACTCTGGTGGGGGTAAATTTGAGAATGTATCAACCCTGCATCTTTTGACAGTAGAATAATGTTAGTTTGCCAGAATGTTGTCTTGGTGATTTTTTAGATCCATTAGTTTGGTGTTTGTTTCAATGATGTCCGATATTAAACAGGTCTGTTCAATTTAGTCCCTTCACATTGCATGATTGAGGGTTGTCAGAGACATATAAACACAGTGTATTTATATGTCTCTGAGGTTGTTAAACTGCTTCGAATAATGTGAGTGCAAAAACAAACACAAAACATGCTCAAAAATTACAATTTCACTATTTGCCAAACTGTTCAATTTATAAAAATATAGGCATATATTATCCAAACTAAATTAGGCTACACTTTCAGCATTGATTGCTAATTGACTCTAGAACGTGCAGACGTGTATACATAACGTGTGTACACACTGACATTGTGTGTCCTTTAAACCTTTGTAAACCAGTCTTATCATCTAGACGCTTTCATATATTTAAACAACTACACAATAAAGCGTTTATAATATTGAGATAACCATGCGGTCTCGCGAGCTATTTATAGAACCTTTTGGAATTTCCAGATTTGAGTATCATCAGAGTTACCGGTATTTGCAAGGCAGATAGGACGCGCAATGATATTTATTATCTGCCCAATCATGATGAAGATAATATTTACATATTTTAACTCTACGTAGATAATGTCTTGATAAAACTCAAATATTAGTAACAATCCGGTACCAAAGTAGCACTGACATACTTATTATTAATCACGTCTCTGCATCAATGATGGAACTATAACGGATGTGAGTAAATTAGTTTGCAGTAAGGAAAAAAAATATCAACCGATTGTTCAAAACCGACTATGTAAATATTTTTCGTTGTTGTTGTTTCTGTTAGCATTGTGGCGATTGTCAAACCAATCGCCACAAAAATGGTTTCCGCTCAATAACTGAGGATTGTCACTGTTGTCACTGTTGCTTCATCTCCAGTCCAAAACTAAAAAGTTCATCTCCATCATTTCTTTTCCTCCCCTACGACCACACAAATGGGGAGACAAGCGCTTTTTCAAAAAAGCAATCTCTAGTTTGAACTATTGATCAAATTTTCACAGATATTTGCAGTTAATTATTTGCTTCTAATTTACTATCATTCAGGTGATCGATTTAGGGCCATCTTGGCCCTCTTGTTTAACTGTCCAATCAAATGTGTTTAAGGATATATACACAAATCGTCTGCTAACTTATAACTTAACTAAATAGATTGTCTGCAAATAATCATAATTAAATATTTTTAAATTAATAAAAATATTCCAATTATTCTTTTCTTTAACCCTTTCCCTCATATGACAATTCTGCAGCAGACGACTTTGAACGTATTTTGTCAAAACATAGAAAATCTCCATAATTGAATGGATAACCTATGACAAAAAGTGGAAAACATTATGGCAAAAGGAGAAATTGCACGTTTTGAGCAATTTCTTCTTTTGTCACTATGTTTTCAAAAAGCTGTCTGCTGCAGAGGCGTCAGAAAGCGTCTATATGAGGGAAAGGGTTAAACATAGATGGGAAAGGTAACAAATGAAGATATTTTGAATATATAATTCTAATTTGTCCCTAAAACAAGCGAAGAAGCCTATCACATACAATTAATGGATGTATGTCAATAAATCCTCAAGACAACTTTATACTACTGTATTTTATAAGTAATGATAATTGCATAACATTGCATTTTGATATAACCAACCAACAGCCAACCCACCGGCCGAAAGCAAAATATTAACTAATATTAAAAAAAACAAAAAAAACAATAAGTTCAAACAATAATTAGGCCACACCAAATTGATCTCTTGGTCATCGGATTTTTACTCTGAAAAAATGGAGCAAGCGAGCGAGAAACATAAAATATATATATTTTTGTATTTTCAGAATTTTAAAAGGCGAGAAGATTTTTTTGATGGAGCGATACAAAAATATATATATTAATATTCCTAAAACGCTAACTTACAACCTTTATTTGGGCATAAACGTGTATTAAAGGCCTATTAATAATTGATCAACAAGGAGATTTTTAAGATGTTAGATAATACAAATAAAACTAGAACTGTGAGTGAACTCGTGAAAGGATACTCCCCTTCCGCTCTTACAAGACATATGGAGGTTTTGACAGTTAATGATTTAATGTAATTTCTACGTTTGAACTTATCAGACGGGGAGTAAATATCTAGGTCAATATAGTCATAGTCATTGCATTGAGAAATGTGTTGATCAAGATCTGTGTATCTTTTGTCTATCTTTTCACTTGGTTTAATATATTGGCAAGATGTTTCTGACTGAATAGAGTCAACGATTTCTTCACGATTTCTAGTGTGACATTTCTTTTGCATGGCTTTATTTTTTATCAATCTTTCATTGTATTTAGCCAAAACATTCATGAGGTTTTCTATGTGACCAGTCAATTCTTTGTTCCTTTCAATACTCATGGACGGCAAAGCACAAGCGACAGCCAGATCACTACAAATTTCAGACAATCTACTAGAATTTATAATCGGGGCTGTGTGATGGAATTTGGAAAAGTTGTTATAGCCTTTAAAACCTTCGAATACTGAGGGAATGGGGCAACTGTTGTCTTTGAACCTCCCATGCGCATGATCAATATACCAAAGAGCATCACGTCGTGGTCTTATGGAATAAATCCAGGAAAGTATCTCCTTCTTTTGAAACAACCGCTATCTTCTCGGGAAAATCCCGAATACTGACAACAAACACCATTTTTGTTATCGTGTTGTGTGTGCTTCTGATTAAAGCATATCAATACGTACATTATAGTAAGAATATGTTCCATCCGCATTAAAACGGTCAAATGTTAATTGAGTAAATACGTTCTTAAAAGAGCAGAAATTGTTAAAAAGTAGCCGTAATGTAAACTTTACATCGCCCAGACGCTTTTTGGGATAATAAAAAGCGTCGAAATACCGAGAAAATCATAGAAAATTCGCCGCAGTAAAATATTTTTTTCAATTGAAAAACAATCGGTGCGGTAAATCCGATGACCAAGAAATCAATTTGGTGTGGCCTTAATTAATTTCAAATCACGGTAATCAGCCATTTTATAAAGGTTCCTCTTCCAGAGATTTTGAGAAAGAACTCATAGACTACTAGATAGTGCAATACTGCCTTCCTTTGTTGTCTGTAAAACCTTCCCAATGACAACTGTAATTAGGGAGAACCGACACTATGAAATGATAATCTGGTTATAAAAAAATACTCTGTTCAAGACAATTGATGTAAGAAATGAAGTAAGCAGAAGCAATATTGTAATGACTTTTACTTACATGTACCCCTGGTTTTACGTTTACAATCAATCTTTCAATTCCTGTACAAATAACATGATAAATAATATTAATTTGTCCTTACCACAATTAAACATAAACATACTATGTACATGATTTAAATGTCTAATATATCACAGGTGTGAAATGATTTGAAGGAAGAAATGTTTTAATCTATTAGTTCCTTCTGTGTTCAGAGGTAACCTCCATCTCTTTTTTGCAAAAAAGCTCATTTTTAGCTCGACTGGCAAAAGGCGATACAGCCTTCAGTTTCTATTGTATCTCAATCAAACTTATACAGTAGTTAGATATCCATGAGGGCCCGGTTCCTTTCGCAAACCCATGCAAGACTGGATTATGGCCCTTGAAATTGTCAAAATTGTTATAATAGAGCTTGTGAACACAATAGAGGCTCCATTTACTAACTAATCTTTACCAAACTCAGATAATAGTTAAATATTGATGAGAGCTCGGTTCCTTTCGAAAACCAGCCAGATGTGCCCTTGCATGACTGGATTATGGCCCTTGAAATTGTCAAAATTGCTATAATACAGCTTGTGAACACAATAGAGCCTCCATTTACTATTCAATCTTCACCAAATTTAGATAGTAGTTAAACATTGATGAGAGCTCGGTTCCTTTTGCAAACCAGCCAGATCCGCCCATGCAAGACTGGATTATGGCCCATGAAATTGTCAAAATTGCTATAATACAGCTTGTGAACACAATAGAGCCTCCATTTACTATCCGATCTTCACCATACATACATGCTCTGGATTGAAAATGACCAAAGAACCATACCAGTAGAGCATAGGCCCTCATGGGCCTCTTGTTTAATCTTATACAATGCGTAAAGGGTTTGTATGTGCACAGAAATTTAAACTTCATATCTTTACTCATCTCTTTATTCAAGTAGGAATTCACTTCCCTTATAACAAAATTCGTCCTAGAGTGATCTATTGGTCTTGGTAAAATTGCGAAAATGCAAATGTTAATTGAAGGTTTGATTTTCTTGCACATTCCTATTAAATTACCAAAGTCAGACAAAAAATTTCTCTTAGTTGTTCTATTTCCAATGTCATTTGTTTCAACATGAAAAATCACGAATTGAAAGTTCTCTAACTCTGCTTCGTGACGTTGAAGCCTTTTCTGTTAATCTGGCAATTCTGTCTCCTCGAAAGGCTTGAACAATACAACCCTCGATGCAAGAAACATTCTTGGCCATTCATTTTCATAGGATGAATCGCCATTATCCAAAAACTCACGCAATCCAAGTTTTTTTAGTTCATTCTTCACTAAATACTGTGTTTGGCCATCGCTACGCAGATCATCAATTGGCATCACTTTTTCGTCATCAAAACAAGTTCTTTTCTGGGATAAACCTTAGGTCTAGCCCCGGTTTCTTTACATTTATAATCAAAAGTGTCCTTTGAAAACAAACCTTTGTTACCTTTTAAGCGAAGCACTTTGTTTCTTTGCTTCTCTAGGTCCTTCCTCATGTTTTCCACTTCAAGATGTTTCCTTAATCTCACTTCTTCAGCCTGTAACATTCGCATTTCCCTCTGCATATTTTCCATTTCGTCGGTAATGTCTTCTTCTGTCGATAACAATTTGTTAGGAGGAGAAACTCACCTACACACTGGTTGAGGTTGTTGTTGATCAGTACCTCCGGAGGCTCCCTGCAGGGAAAATTCTGCTTTCGGCGATTTTTTGAGCAGGTTAGCGCCGAGTTCTCTGAGTTGGCTAACGTGTTCGTCATTGATAAATGGTTCTATTTCAAGCCCTTTTCCTGCCTGACCATTGTTTTTCAGTCCAACTTCTGAAGTTGTGACTTACCATATAAATATTACTAAAAGACCACAGTTGAGGTCTATACCTGTCTCTCTAACAACATGAGACTTAACACTTTTTGACAATTCTTAATCAAATTTGTTGAGGCTTCCTCTTTTGTCAAATACTATTCGAACTGTGATACGTAGCGCCAAAGATTTGTCATGCATGAGTATATTTTACTATTAACCCATGACATCAAAGAAATCAATCAAAGAAATAATTGGTTAGCATTTTTTAACTAGTCCAATCAAATGTGTTTGACCAAATAAGTATATATACACGAGTCGCCTGCTTACTTATAACATAATTAAATATTTTTAAATTAATAAAAATATTCCAATTAGGGGATCTGGAAACTGCCATACATGTAAGATTTATGTTTTGTTCAGTTCTGCTAACAAAGGAGATGACCCAGGTCCCAGGAGCGGTTGAACATAAATAAAAAACTACAAGAATAGGTTAAGTGAAAATGGGCATTCTAAATGCCAAATAGACAATTGCAAATAAGAGTGGAAATGGGCATTTAATTGCAAATGCCAAATGTAACTTTTCATATAAGAAAACAATTAATTATGTCATATCTGGGCGACAAAACTCCGCCAAAAGCGACGTGAGACGCCCAGAGAAAACCGCGCCTTGGACCCCTGATGGCAGGCATATATAAAATACATTTCTAACTATATACAGGAGAATCAATCAAACCAACATAGGTTATGTATCTTAAAAGGACAGAACAAATGAAACATGACTTGTAAGATATAAACTTAAACATATAGTATACGCATGAAACGCCCTAAACCTGTAAGGAGTGCCTACAAGATGACTCCTTGCTTGAGCTCCAGCGTTTGGTTGCTAGCAGCAATTTTACTTTAGAGGAGACAGTGCGAAAATTCCGCCTTGGTGCAAAAGACCGGTTAACTTGTGGGGTTTTACTTCAAGTTAGGTCATATGCAAAACATATTGGAAGGAAAACATCAGCCTAAAACTGTATACTTCCCCTCCAATGATTAAGTATTTTAAACATGCATCATTTATGTATATACATTTGATTTGTTGTTGAATGGGGGAGCCTATTGGTTCCGCAAACTGCATGTGATTACCCTTTCCTAATAAATTGCTACAATGATTAGTTATAGCACCGTTGAATGACACCTCTTCTTCGGATTCAGAATCATCCAAACTTGAATTTGAACTAGTTTCTTCCTCACTTATTTGTATATGTAAGTCTTGTTCGAGTTGTTGTGTTCATGAGTTTGTCCTGGTCTAGGTAGGGTGTATGGATCTGTGTCTCGTGGTTGTGTTTACACGTTGTGGAGTAGACCGAGGGTTCCTTATTCTTGATGACCCGTTTATAGGGATGGGGATGCTGGAAGGTCGCACCGACTTCTGTATAGTGTTAGTTAAAATTGGGATTTTTGACAAAGGCCTGTCTGTTTTTCTTTTCTTTGGTGGAGAAGATGGGCTTGGACCCTCGTCATGGTTGCAGCATTGGCAGGTCGAGACTGTTTTGTTCTTTCTTTCGTGTTTCATCTGAAAATGTTCATTATAATCACTGTCTAATAGAGCGACTGTTGCATGTGTAACAGTAGAGCCATACAACGCCATTGACCTTGTTCATGAAAAACTGTGAAATGGAGCGTTGTAGTGCTTTCTTGAATAAATATATAAGCCATAGGTCTTATACGTTGTGGCATTGAGTGTATGCCACCCTAATGAGGCGCATGTGAGAAAATGTTGTGTAAAGTCAGCTCAAATTTGATGAAATTTTCTTATAATACAGACCCATACTACACGGTAATCTGTAATATATGTAACGTCACTTTGAAACAGTAAATACCATTTTGTAAAATCAATCTTTGAGACTATAATGAGTGAAGATGTTAGCACAGAGCTCTGTGTTTAGAATAAGGGTGGAAACCTATAGAGTATCAGAAGTTCAAAACATACAATGCTAAATTGTATGTTGTAGTGTAAGAATAAGGGTGTAAACAAATAGGCAAACCAAGAAGCGCTTGGTGCCATATAGCTTAGTGTCATACAAAAGCGTTGTAATGAGCGGATGGTACAGAGCCCTGTACCAGAAGATCAAAACCTACAATACTTAATTGTATGTAGTAGCCAAATCACAGAGCGCTGTGATGTAGAGGCAAAAAATAGACCCAGAGTACAGTGCCTGACGTCAACGGGGATGACAGGTTACCGTGTAGTACCAATTTAAATTAAAATATAAAATACTTATCTTAATCCAACAATGAAGCACAGATCGACCGACGCAGGATAGTGACTGTGGCTGCTCTCAAGTTAGCGATCAATTTTCCTTGGCCCGACACAGACAAATGACAGCCATCCCTGTCAAAGACTTTTTCTTTGATAGAAGGCGACCAAAAACCTTTCAGTCTCCACAGACAGGTGCACCCCTGGTCTAAACAATGAAGCCCTTTCTAAAGTTAAATGTTGGTTTGATCAACTCTGTTATTAAACCAATCCGTATTTACTCACTACCACTTTCCTGATATTTAACGAAAACAATAAAGTCCTGACGAGATCAAGGATCTGACCAGCTAGCTCCGAAGGAGACATCTCAGCGTGAAATAAATCATTCGTTCCCGCAAACAGAAATAAAACATCGGGGTCAAAGTCTTTTATCACATCAGTGTTGTTTCGTAATCTTTCTAAGTCCGTTCGCCGGAAATCCAGAATATTGAATCAGGGGAGGATCCTGTAGATCCCAAGTGAAGGTAAAGTCGTCACTTGTTCGGATGAAGTCTTTAAGTCTCCGTATGAATGAATGACCGAACAATTGAATTAGTTTCAAGGGTGCATCTTTGTATGTGACGTCACAAAGGAAATCGCACTAAAACCGTGTAACACACCTGAAACGGTTAGTCCGTAAGTTGCTTTATGGTTAGATCCTGTTAAATGTATTTAAAACGAACCTTTCAATGGTCAAGGAAATACTTTAAGTGTAAAATAATGTCCTCAAAACAAATGCATGTAGAGATCTAAGCAAGAGAAATGCAAGGTGGTTGACTCAGCACTTCTATTGGCCCATACTGGTCAGGAGTAATCTGATTGGTTTAAGCTAATTGGGGGATCTGGAAACTGTTGTATGTGTTATACGAGGCTTCTTTAGCTTAATGGTGTAATATGCGGTTAGCATAGCTGCATGGTGTAACTTGCAACAAATACATAAAAGTTGTTATGCTTGCATAAAATGTCATAAATATAAAACCAGGTTGTTAACCGGTATATCTCCTCAAAGTTTGTATTGTATAATAAGGTATAAGTGAACCATACTATATGTATGCAAAGTAATAAATGAAATGTAATCAGTTGCAAAGAGTCCGCCTAAAACAGTACCCTATGCTATCTGTTATAATATCACATCCTCGGTACCCAGGCTATTCATAACATATATGATACCCTGGGCAAATTTGCTAGCGAAACTTCGTAGTCATGAATAATTCATGAGGTGAAATCCAGCCGCTTGATTGGTTGCATGCTACAAATTTTACGCGATGTACAGTAATAACAGTGTACGAGGGGTGTACGGAAAGTATCGGGACAAGTGCCTCAACATTCTTATTTTTTAATAATTGTAGCACAATTCTTTAAACATACATAGCTTTATATACCATTTATTCATTTTCAAAAGCAAAATTACAAAATTAAAAATAAGACGTTAGTTATATAGAGCTATGTATGTTGAAAGAATTGTGTACACATATTTTAAAAAAAAGAATGTTACGTCACTTGTCCCGAAACTTTCCAAACACCCCTCGTAGTTACGGAGAAAATCGAGGTGCACACTTTACGAAGTTTCGCTAGCCAAGCGTACCGAGGATGTAATATCAAAGCTCGGTTTGATTTCAAGAACTTTATTTACTGTGAATTGATTAGTTTGTTGACATAATGAAACTATGACCTTGTGAGTGTTATGACATTATGAGGTGCTAGTGGAGAGATGGAGAGCTCCCTTACTCGAAATAACCTGTAGAACGCTGACAGAAACATCGCTTTGAATACTATGTGCCAGTAAACTGTGTCTACTATTGGCGGTAGAGCAGTTATCAAGCCTTGCAGATTGTCTAGAGTGAAAGGTTTCCTCTTGTCAGATGTTTTCTGTTTTCGTATGCTATACAGCAGTTTGCAGTAATCCCCCCCAAAACACCTCATTACCTTGTCCTCCAGGTAAGGCCACATTTGCCTCAGCTATAGCATTTGCCTCCTGCACACCGGCTGCAGCCGGCATTTCAACTGCCTCCTGCTGGCATACAACATCATGGCTACTGGGGTGGGTCTCCTTGACTGCTTCGGCCTAGGGCCATCCCTGCTTGCCTTCTTCCGAGTAGACATCCTAGTAATGTACACATACATAATATATATTGCGAAGCATAAATATACAGTGACAATTCATTAATACTTCCTCCATCAAGTATATAGCCGAACCCCGGAAGCTCAGTCGGCAGTGACGCAGGCTGTCAATCGAGGGTTTGCGAGCACGAATCCCGGTTCTGTCAACTTTCCCTCCGACGTTTGACAAAATCAATGCGACATGCGTCATTTGTCTTTCACCAATGGGCTACGTATATGTGGAAAAGCAACCAGTTGCTTGGAAAGAAGGTGAGCTGGCCGCCGTGATATGCATTTAAGTAGGTAAACTAGCCGCCGTGATATGACTAAGAAAATGTTAAGAACGGCGTTAAACCCCAATGAATAAATGATCAAGTATATAACAAATTTAATTAAATATTAATTGGTTGATTTAAATCGGCATTCCTGCTAAAATAACAGCCTGAAAGCAACACCCAAGTGTTCTAATTTACTACTACGCTGCAATAATCTAATTTAACAATCATACATGAACGAGATCGTAATGTGCATTAGAAATATATAGAATAATAACGATAAATTCAATTAAATATCATAAAAAATAAAATTGCTGGGTTTCCCCCTGTTTTCCAAATCCGATGCAACACAGGTCGATATCTCCAACATCCACTCACATCCTTGGCCAAAAATGTACATCAGATACTACCTCAACTACAGCTCGAATAGGGAAACCAAATGAAACACAGGCACGATCGTATTTTAATTAACAATCTTTTAAGAAAAGATTTGCAGCCTTCTTTGACGAATTTGACCGGAAAAGGTTGATATCTACCATCAATGTCTAGAATGGATTTTTCTGTCAATAATTTGTCGTTTATCGATAGTGGTGTTTCTTTGTTTTCAACAATTCCTTCTTCTATCTCCCAAAAACGTTTCAATGTCTCATTTAATTGACACGGTTCTTTGTGAAGCAGAAAAGTATGAAAGTTTTGGTTAGCTTCATTTGTCACAAGAGTTCCAACACACGTCCAACCTAATGGTGAGAGTCTTGCTATAGGTTCTCCTTGTTTACCATGGATTTCATACAGAGATTGGTGTAAATCTGCATAATCTAACCCGATTAACATATCAATGCAACATTGTTTGCCGACCGTAGGAAACTGAATACCTTTCAAATGATCCCATTTGTTTGAATACTGATTTATCTCAATAGCTTAAAGATTGACACTATCAATTATATTTGCTTGCACCGACATAATTATTCAACTGTCCATTAAGGCTTTTTGAGTCCGAAAGTCAATGGTGTCGATTGAAAACTTTCAGTTTTCTCATTTAGTAGATTAACAGTCATGTTTTCTGAATATTGACTAACTGGTAGCCCTAAAGCTAAAGCAACACTAGTATTTATATAGGTCTGTGTGCTACCATCATCCAAGTAAACGTTAATCTTCAAGCACTTATAACCATTTGACACAAACACAGGTACTGTCCTAAGTCCAATGTAAGTTTTTGCGTTATTTCCACAAGTGTGAGTTTGAGTCTCCAACGGAGCAAAAGCATAAGCAGAAGTTTCGTAAGTATGAAGCAGTCTATTGTGATTTTTGGTACAGTTGTTTACTCCACAAGCCCGACTGTATTTGCATGCTTTACCATAATGATAGTCAGCAAGGCAACGAAAACACAGTGACAACAGTTTTGCTTTTGCCCATCTTTCTTGTACTGGCAACTGCTTAAAAGGTTCACATTTCCAAATATTATGAGACCCATTACCCATTTTACACTGAATAGTTGTGTTACTGCTGCTTACGTTCTAAAACAGTTTCTGCTGCTATCGTTCTAAACTGAGATTCCAGTAAGATCCATTCACGTAACGCGATCACACTTTCTTCCTTGGCATTTTCATAAATCCAACGATGATAGCGTTCTATCATGTCTAGAGTAATCTTTTTCTGAAGCTGTACGTATGATGGGAAGATTAAAAGAGACTTACCTTAGGGAAGGTGAAGTTTGATCTATATATTATTAACTGCAAACCACTTTGGGGATCACACAGAGATGACATAGCCAGGTCAGCATCCGAGAGTCAATCTTCAGAGCAAGTAGATCATTTCCAAATATGCATAATTATGTTGTTTATAAATACCTGATATTTAATCTAAATGGAGACATGATCTACTATGGTGATAGAAGAATCAAATAATATAGGGTAGGTTGTGGTGGGTGTGTGATCCCCAAATGGGTTTGCAGTTGATAAAATATAGGTCAAACTTCACCTTCCCTAAGGTAAGTCTTGTTTAATCTTCCCGTTTTATCAACTGCATAACCCCTTTGGTGGACCCCATGAATCCCGGCTCGGCCAACTTTCTTTCCGACGATTGACAAAAGTCAATGCGACATGCGTCATTCGTCTTCCACCAATGTACTAAGTTTATGTGGAAAATCAGCCAGTTGCTTGGGAAGATTGTTGTGTGGAGAACTGGTGTGAGAAAACCAGGAAATGCATGAGTAGGTGAACTGGCCTCCGTGATATAACTGAGAAATTGTTAAAAACGGAGTTAAACCCCAATCAATCAATCAATCAATCAATTTGGTGGACCCCACAGAGATTTTAGAGTTGATTCTTCAGAACCAAAGGAAGAGTAAATATCTATATATAGATTAAATGTGTATTATAATACTGTTATATGAAACAAATAAGTACAGTGTAATGAACTGTTTACCAATTGTTCTTATTTCAATATATGAGAAATGTTACCAGCATTACTAGTCTATTGTCAGTGTTGTATCACAGACTGATAAGTACTTTTTTCATTTACTTCTTTGTTGTAAAACCTAGCAAATGTCTGTACACTTTTCAATCCTGCAGTTTTTATACGACGTTTCTTAAAAACGGTACGTATTATGGTATGGTCATGTCCCTCCCTCCGTCCGTTCGGGTTTTCCGCACTTTTTTCTTACATACTTTGAGCTATTGAGCTGAAAATTTTGAATAAGGCTTTGTAGTGATGTGTCACAGATCAAGTTCATATTTCCTGGGATTTCGTCAATTTTTGAATGAGTTATGCCCCTTTTTGGACTTAGAATATTTGTTTTCCGCACTTTTTTTCTACATGCTTTGATGTATTGAGCTGAAATTATGTATATGACTTTGTAAACAAGTGTCACAGATCAAGTTCACATTTCCTCGAATTTCGTCAATTTTTGAATGAGTTATGCCCCTTTTTGGACTTAGAATATTTGTTTCCCGCACCTTTTTTCTACATGCTTTGATGTATTGAGCTGAAATTATGTATATGACTTTGTAATCAAGTGTCACAGATCAAGTTCACATTTCCTCGAATTTCGTCAATTTTTGAATGAGTTATGCCCCTTTTTGGACTTAGAATATTGGTTTTCCGCACTTTTTTCCTTCATACTTACTTTTTACAAACAAACAATATATCAAAACAAAGAGGAAACTTACAAAAAAGTTCCTGACGGGCGTATTATGTACCGTTTGCGGTACTCTTGTTATAATGTCTGACAGTGAAACGCCCCGAAGCTTTGCTGCCGATGTTGAAGCTGCTCTTGTACTGCGGGCACCATAATGATTACTTATTCCAGCCTTTGACATCAGCATTTTGACCCATCTTGACAGTCTGTTTTGACACTGGTTTGTGGGGTTTTTGAGTGCTAATTAACAGTTTTTTATCCCCGTTTCACAATGCTGCTGTCCTTTGAATATATTCCTCCAAAGTTTTGACCAGGCATCGATTTGGGTTTTCCCCATATTTATACAGATGAATAGAATCTAAATGATGTCCCGGTTTTTACTGTTTCAGTAAGTGATTTTGTCTGGTATTTCCACAAGGTGCAAGGTTTGACACCTTTGTGCTGTCAATAGTAGGAATAACATGCACAATTTCTTAGTAAGTTGAAGTAATGTAGAGTTTTCGATAGTGCCAATGTAGGTAAGTTCTACATTAATGTCCCATACTTCTTTATATCTTGGTAAGCTAGGCCGTTTAGTAAAGACACCCTTCATAAAACGCTGTATTAGCCTGTTTTTACTGTAGTCTAAATTTGAGCAGATTTCTAAGAGGGTGTTGATGGCTGCTCTAGCAGTTTGAAATACACTGTATTTATGTCCTTGTTTGAAGAGAACCACAAAAAATGCTAAAATAGTGTTATCGATGGTTTAAAGGGATTAAACCGTTGCCCACAAAAAGAGATCCACTTTTAGCTCGACTTTTCGGAGAAAAGGCTAGCTATACTACTCGCCCCGGCGTCGGCGTTGGTGTCACACCTTCGTTAAGGTTTTTGTACCAATTCCCTTTTTTGTCAAAACCATTACAGATATTGCTTTGAAACTTACAACACTTATTCACCATCACTACCACCATCAACAGACAAGAGTACATAACTCTGTCAAGGTATTTGTAAGAATTATGGCCCTTTTTTTACTTAGAATTTGGTTAAGTTTTTTGTACCGATTCTTTTTTTTTACAAAATCCACTTGTCATTTGTTATTTTAGACCATTTATCAAAGTTTTCCCTTGTTTTTCCCGCTACGAAGTTATCTTTGTTATTTACAAAATTTATTTTGGTCACATCCTGACTTACTTCCTGGTAATTTTTTTGGTGTATTTTCCTCCCAATTCCTGCTTGTGGAAACCCTTCTTTGCCATTGATGTTTTTGTGTACGCCGGTGGTGACTGTAGTTCTGATTGTATGGCGCGCTCTTGTATGGGGGAGTGGTTCTCTGTTGGTATAACTGGTTCTCCCCCCCCCCCCCCACCCTTTTGTACAAAAAAGGTTTCTGAGGTGTCACCTGGATGTCTTTTTCACTCAAGGATTTAAGGTCTTCTTTGATTTTTTCCCCAAACAACTTTGTTGCAGACAGTACTGTTACCATGCATTGAGATTTAACTTGTGGCAACATTTCTTTAAACATCATCTCCCGTCGTATTTTGTTATTAGCTCACCTAAGCACGAAGTGCAAGGTGAGCTTTTGTGATCACTCACCGTCCGGCGTCATCGTCTGCGTCGTCGGCGTCTGTTAACAATTTCTACAAATGACTTCTCCTACTAAACCAATGGACAGATTTCAAAATAACTTCACAGGAATGGTCCTTAGGTAGTCCTCTTTCAAAGTTGATCAAAGAAATTAATTCCAAGTAGAACTTTGGTTGCTGCGGCATCAGAAAAGGGGAAAATTGCCAAATCTTAAAAAATCTTCTTGTCCAAAAGTACTGGCCCGATTTAAAAATTATTTTGCACAAATGTTCCTTGGGGTACCCTCTACCAAGATTGTTCAAATATTTCCGATCCGTTAAAAAACATGGCCGCCAGGGGGCGGAGCTTATTTTCCTTATATGTTCATTGTTAAAAGTTTAAAAATCTTCTTGTCCAAAAGTACTGGCCCGATTTGAAAATTATTTTGCACAAATGTTCCTTGGGACACTCTTTACCAAGATTGTTCAAATATTTCCAATCCGTTGAAAAACATGGCCGCCAGGGGGCGGAGCCTGTTTTCCTTATATGTGCATTGTTTAAACTTTGAAAAATCTTCTTGTCCAAAAGTACTGGGCCGATTTGAAAATAATTTTGCACAAATGTTCCTTGGGGCACCCTTTACCAAGATTGTTCAAATATTTTTGATCCGTTGAAAAACATGGCCGCCAGGGGGCGGAGCCTGTTTTCCTTATATGTGCATTGTTTAAATTTTGAAAAATCTTCTTGTCCAAAAGTACTGGGCCGATTTGAAAATAATTTTGCACAAATGTTCCTTGGTGCACCCTTTACCAAGATTGTTCAAATATTTTTGATCCGTTGAAAAACATGGCCGCCAGGAGGCGAAGCTTGTTTTCCTTATATGTGCATTGTTAAAACTTTAAAAATCTTCTTGTCCAAAAGTACTGGCCCAATTTGAAAATTATTTTGCACAAATGTTCCTTAGGGCACCCTTTACCAAGATTGTTCAAATATTTCCGATCCGTTGAAAAGCATGGCCGCCAGGGGGCGGAGCTAGTTTTCCTTATATGTGCATTGTTAAAACTTTAAAAATCTTCTTGTCCAAAAGAACTGGCCTGATTTAAAAATTATTTTGCACACATGTTCCTTGGGGCACCCTTTACCAAGATTGTACAAATATTTCCAATCCGTTGAAAAACATGGCGGCCAGGGGGCGGAGCTTGTTTTCCTTATATGTGCATTGTTAAAACTTTAAAAATCTTCTTGTCCAAAAGTACTGGCCTGATTTAAAAATTATTTTGCACACATGTTCCTTGGGGCACCCTTTACGAAGATTGTTCAAATATTTTTGATCCGTTGAAAAACATGGCCGCCAGGGGGCGGAGCTTGTTTTCCTTATATGTGCATTGTTAAAACTTTAAAAATCTTCTTGTCCAAAAGTATTGGCCTAAAAAGAGTAAAAACTTTGAAAACTATTGAAGTTCTATTAAATCAGGTGAGCGATATAGGGCCATCATGGCCCTCTTGTTAAATGTTAAAGTTGATACCATCATTTTATAGGTGTCCATTACAAGTTCACAGAGTTGAGCTCTATCCGTGTCTATCAATGTTTGAAGCTGATCCAGAGATATTTTCACCTGTTGTTGTTCTCCCATCAAAAGAAATGTTCAAGTTCTTCGAAAAACTCGCTGTCCTCAATGTCAGTGTCTTGGCTTACGAACAACTGATCAATATTGTTAACTCTTTCCCACATGCAGACGCATTTTGAAAAATTACAGCAGACGTCTTTTAAAAACATTGTGGCCAAAGGTGAAATTTCTCATGATGTTTTCAACTTTATTTAACAATTAAGCTATCTTTTATTGAGATTTTTAGCTCACCTGAGCTTTGCTCAAGGTGAGTTATTGTGATCGCCTTTTGTCCGGCGTCCGTCGTGCGTCAACTTCTTCTCCTCAGTAACCAGTGGGTCAATTTGGATGAAACTTCACAGAAAGCATCCTCTCAATGACCTCACCAGAATTCCTTCAAATTTTTGGGATCCATGCAAAATTCTGGTTTCCATGGCAACGAAACGAAAAAAACTTCAAAATTCTTCTTCTCCCAAACTGCTTGGCAGATTTTCAAATAATTTTGTAGAAATGTTCCTTGGATGACCCTCTATCAGATTCCTTCAAGCCGTGTTGATTGGTCGAAAAACATGGCCGCCAGGGGGGGGGGGGGGGGGGGGGAGGGGCTATTTTGCCTTATATGGCTATAGTTAAAACTTAAAAAATCTTCTCCTCCAAAAGTGTAAGGACGATTTTCAAATAATTTTGTAGAAATGTTCCTTGGGTGATCCTCTATCAGATTCCTTCAAGCCATGTTGATTGGTCGAAAAACATGGCCGCCAGGGGGGGGGGGGGGGGGGGGGGGGCTATTTTGCCTTATATGGCTATAGTGCAAACTTAAAAAATCTTCTCCACCAGAAGTGTCAGGCCGATTTTCAAATAATTTTGTAGAAATGTTCCTTGGGTGATCCTCTATCAGATTCCTTCAAGCAATGTTGATTGGTCGAAAAACATGGCCGCCAGGGGGCGGGGGCTATTTTGCCTTATATGGCCAAAGTGAAAACTTAAAAAATCTTCAACATTTTCTCCTCAGTAACCAGTAGGTCAATTGGGATGAAACTTCACAGAAAGCATCCTCTCAATGACCTCACCAGAATTCCTTCAAATTTTTGGGATCCATGCAGAATTCTGGTTTCCATGGCAACGAAACAAAAAAAAACTTCAAAATTCTTCATCTCCAAAACTGCTTGGCAGATTTTCAAATAATTTTGTAGAAATGTTCCTTGGATGACCCTCTACCAGATTCCTTCAAGCCATGTTGATTGGTCGAAAAACACGGCCGCCAGGGGGGCGGGGCTATTTTGCCTTATATGGCTATAGTGCAAACTTAAAAAATCTTCTCCTCCAAAAGTGTCAGGCCGATTTTCAAATTATTTTGTAGAAATGTTCCTTGGGTGATCCTCAATCAGATTCCTTCAAGCCATGTTGATTGGTCAAAAAGCATGGCCGCCAGGGGGCGGGGCTATTTTGCCTTTTATGGCTATAGTGAAAACTTAAAAAGTCTTCTCTTCAATAAGTGTCGGGCCGATTTTCAAATAATTTTGCAGAAATGTTCCTTGGGTGACCCTCTATCAGATTCCTTCAAGCCATGTTGATTGGTCGAAAAACATGGCCGCCAGGGGGCGGGGCTATTTTGCCTTATATTGCCAAAGTGAAAACTTAAAAAATCTTCTCCTCCGAAAGTGTCAGGCTGATTTTCAAATAATTTTGTAGAAATGTTCCTTGGATGACCCTCTATCAGATTCCTTCAAGCCATGTTGATTGGTCGAAAAACATGGCCGCCAGGGGGGGGGGGGGGGGGGGCGGGGCTATTTTGCCTTATATGGCTATAGTGAAAACTTAAAAAATCTTCTTCTCCGAAAGTGTCAGGCCGATTTTCAAATAATTTTGTAGAAATGTTCCTTGGATGACCCACTTTCAGATTACTTCAAGCCATGTTGATTGGTCAAAAAACATGGCCGCCAGTGGGCAGGGCTATTTTGCATTATATGACTATATTGAAAACTTAAAAAATCTTCTCCTCCAAAAGGCAGATTTCCAAATAATTTTGTAGAAATGTTCCTAGGGTGACCCTCTATCAGATTCCTTCAAGCCAACTATGACTGCCAGGGGGCGGGGCTTATATAGCTAAAGTTAAAAAAAAAAATCAGGTGAGCGATTCCAGGGCCATCATGGCCCTCTTGTTTCCACATTTCGTCAATGTCGCGGACCATGTTTTCATCGGTCCATTTTTGGTAACAGGCTGTTTTGTGTCTGATCGTGTACTGCACTAACCTATTGAGCAGCAATATCATTTGTCCAGCCCAGAATAGTCTGTCCAGATTTACCGCCAGACGTTAAAAAATCTTCTCCTCCGAAAGTGTCAGGCTGATTTTCAAATAATTTTGTAGAAATGTTCCTTAAGTGACCCACTCAGATTCGTTCAAGCCATGTTGATTGGTCAAAAAACATGGCGGGGCTTTTTTGCCTTATATGGCTATAGTGAAAACTTAAAAAATCTTCTCCTCCGAAAGTGTCACGCCGATTTTTAAATAATTTTGTAGAAATGTTCCTAGGATGACCCTCTCAGATTCCTTCAAGACATTTTGAACCAAAAAACCAATTTGCGCATTTCTAAAGGTAGTTTTAAAATCCTTCCGTTAACAGATACCAATGCCGCCCGGCTGTATTTAAATTCATCTTACCTTACAGTGAACCGTTAAAATTTAAACACTAAATTTAAATTGTTATTCCTATATATTCTACCATTAAGTATACATCATTAAATAGCGACCATTATCATACTAAACTTTTACTTACCCAATGCATGACTGTTTATATAATCCATTTGAACTTGATATGAAGTTTTTAGAGTAAAACATATTTTTATTAGAAAATACTTACCAGTCATTTAATACCTGATATATAAGCCCCTAGCACTTAACTCATCCAGAAAATTGATCGCGCCCAGCGTATCCCTCACGTCCGTGTGATATACACGGCTGCCGGCAAGCACCGGCCTACGTGACCCACGTGCCACTTTTAATTTACAGTAAGTGTTGGGTGACGACGCGGGGTTGGGAGGCGGGACTGTGAAATGACTGGTAAGTATTTTCTAATAAAAATATGTTTTACTCTAAAAACTTCATTTTTATGTCAAAAATACGTTACCAGTCATTTAATACCTGATGACTTTGCAGCATCGGCCGGGAGGATCGTCCAACACTTCGTCATCAGAGATGTAGCACCATGTAATTTATTTGTCATTTTAACGTAGTACTGAACACAACAGCTTATAAAGTCGGAGTTTGGATTAAAGGAATATTCAATCTGCTGTGAACTTTATTGTTGTGTTAAATGCATATTTAGCGAACAACTCGCTGAGACGCCACAAGTGGGCCCAGAGAATACAAATTATCTGACTGAGAAGACATGGAACGCAGATAGAACGATGAAAACGTGGACTGCGATTTCCATACTGCAGCATGCATAATGTCCTCTAAAGGAACATTGTTGGTAAAGGCCCAACTAGTAGAAAGAGCGCGAACCTCATGCGGACGAACCTGAAGCAATGAGAGATCGCCGAGTGACAGATCTTTGTACGCTAACTTAATAGTAGATGATATCCAGCGAGAAATAGTAGCTGCTGAAATATCATTACCTCCTATAAGAGGAAGAAATAATCTCTTCCTAAGACCCCTTGCCCCGTCAACCCTCTTAAGATAATACTTAAGAGATCTGACGGGACAAAGGAATCTGTCGGGATCAGAAGGACCACAGTTTGCAGAGAGACTGGGAACTGTAATGGTTTCCGGAAGAACCGACGGTAACTGATTCTTTGCCAGAAAACCAGGCTGACAAAGTAGTGTGAAGGAGCCGTCGGATTCATTGAACCTGGCGTACCCCGACTCTACAGATAGTGCGTGTAACTCACTTCTACGCCTAGCGGTCGCAAAAGCGAGTAGAAACACTGTCTTGTAAGTCAAGAACTTAATAGACGCAGACGCAAGAGGCTCATAGGGAGCTTTCGTAAGTGACCTAAGAACACAAGATATATCCCATTTTGGAGTTAAACTCCTGGAAATAGGTTTATCTAGCTCGAAAGAACGTATGAGTTCAGAGAGAAATGGATTTGAACCAATGCTCTCTCCCCCTTTGAACTTAAGAGTATTCGATAGCATAGAGCAGTATCCTTTAACCGTACTAACAGCCAGATGCTTTTCCTCAAAGAGGAAAAGAAGAAAATCGGCAATCTGAGTTATAGAGGGACACTCATGATTGACCGATCTTGCACCACACCAATCTGAGAAGATCGCCCACTTCGAATCATAGACAATTCTAGTGGACTGTCTCCTTGATTCTGCGATGCGAGAGGCAACTTTGACAGAAAAGCTTCTCTCTCGGATTGAACGCTTGATAAAATCCAAACGTGAAGGTGTAGCATTGCCGGGTTGGGATGAAGACGCCGACCCGGTTGCTGAAACAGAAGGTCGTCTTGAAGAGGAAGACGTACCGGTTGTGCCGAGAGGCAGGCCAGGAGATCGTTGAACCACGATCTCTGGGGCCAGAATGGTGCTATCAACAGTATTCTGCAATGTTGAGAGCGTAGTACTTTCTGAAGTAAGATTGGGACTAGAATGAACGGGGGAACGCATACCCGAATAGACGGTTCCAATCGAGGGTCAGTGCGTCCACTGCCCAAGCTGCAGGATCCTACATTGGCGACACATAGAGTGGAAGCCGATGATTGGCTCTGGTGGCGAAAAGATCCACCAGAGGTGTTCCGATCTGCATGAACACAGAGTTTACCACATTCTGGTTCGGAGTCCATTCCGCCGGTAGAATCATGTTCTGGCGGGATAAACTGTCTGCTAAAACATTTAGGTGACCGGGAACGTGTTTTACTAATATTACCAACGACGCCGCCCGGCACCAAAGGAGCAACTTCCACGTCTCCAGAAAGAGAAGGTGGGAGTGCGTTCCTCCTTGCCTGCGAATGTAGGAAACAACAGTAGTGTTGTCCGTCGACAACAAAACAGTTTTGTTCGCAACGGAGGCAGAGAACTGATTGAGGGCTAGCAGGACCGCCCTCAGCTCTAAGTTGTTTATGTGCAAACACCTTTCCTCCGCTGTCCACATGCCCTTGGCTGTTAAGCCCTGTTGCTCTAAATGAGCTCCCCAACCCACGGCACTGGCATCTGTAAAAAGGTACAGATCCGGAGGTGGAGTGAGCAAGGGCACCCCTTGTAGATAGATTAACGGATCCAGCCACCACCGAAGGTGTGACTTGAAGAAAACCGTCAGAGCTATCTCCTGTTCCAGTGAATCCACAGATGGACGCCACAGGTACAGAAAAAGATACTGAAGGGGTCGCATGTGGAGCCTGCCTAGACTGACTAGGTCGGCTGCTGCACTTAGGGAACCCAGAAGTGACAGCATGGATTGGGCTGTTACCGACACCTGATCCAGGGTGAGTCTGATTTTCTTGCAAAGAGAATCGACTCTGTCCGAGGGAACTCGAATCACCGCTAGGTCGGTGAGAAAAGTCATTCCCACGAACGTAAACCTCTTTGACGGAATCAAGTCCGATTTCTGCGTGTTGGGTAGAAGACCCAATCGCAGAATGGTCCGCCAGGCTAGAGACAGATCGTGAATTAAATTCAAACGATTTGCTCTGTGAAGAAGCCAGTCGTCGAAGTATTGTAGGAGCTGTGGGCCCTGCATACGCAGAAAGGCTCCCACAGCATTGATTACCTTGGTAAATACTCGCGGTGCGGACTTGAGGCCGAAGGGAATTGCCACAAATTGGAAAACTTCTCCCTCTATCACAAACCGAAGGTATTTCCTCGACGAGGAAGCGATCGAAATGTGGTAATATGCGTCTGTGAGGTCTAGAGAGACCGCCCAGTCGTCTTTCCGGATAGCTGTTCTGATGGAGCGGGCCGACTCCATCTTGAATTTCTCGACCGGTATCAATAGATTTAGAGCTGATAAGTCTATTACCGGTCTCCACCGACCGTCTTTCTTCGGAACAAGAAATAGACGGCTGTAGAAACCCCGAGAATTGGGGTTGAGAACCCTCTCTATAGCCTTCTTTTTCAGAAGTGATGAAATCACTTCTGACATGGCCGGATGGTGTGATGACATATCGATCGGCACGCTTGTCAGAGGAGGTGGGGAAACGAAGGGAATTAAGTACCCTTCCCGTATCACAGACAAGATCCAACGATCCTCTGTTATACATTCCCACTCCTCTATGAAATGCGACAAGCGGCCCCCGACTGCTATCTCCGGCCTTGGGAAGATCATAGAGAGGTGCGCATCCCTAGGGCTGCGGCCTAGGGAGAGAGCTGCGCTTAGAAGTATGCCTCTTAGCTCCCGCTTGAAAGTGGGGCTTTGGTTTGGCAGACTTTTGGCCCGTGGAAGACGGTTGTTTTGGCGCAAAGGCCTTAACATCCTGCTTTTGCTTCTTGGCATGGGGAGGTTTCCTAGCCTTACCCCCTTTTCCAGATGGCGCCGAGCGCTTCTGGCTCTGTGCAAAAGCATTAGCTGCATTCGCCGAGAGGCGTCTGGATTGTTCTGATGAATCAGAAACAGTCACCGCAGCTATTCTTCCACCGAAGAGGAGATCGGAAGCTAGAGGAGCAGCTCTCAGTTTGTTCTTGCTTTCTTGAAGCAGCAAGGAGGATTTGGCTAAAGCCGCATCTCTCCTTGCGGACAGCATCTCTGTGGCGTTCTGAAGATTCAGAGCCATGAGATGCCTATTGCCCGTATAAAAAGCTTCCAAAATTTTGTTAGCACCTCTGCTAGAGACATTCTCCTCTTTTAACAATTGGGACAGAGCTACAGCGAAATGATCATCATGAGAAGAAACCATAACACCCAACCTAGCTCTGGCCTCCCACTTCTCGAGTAACTTGGAATTAACCGTTACAGAAGTGGGTGCAGACAGTCCCAGCATAGCAGCGTCCCCGTCTAAGGCTGGCACCTTGACTGGGAAGAACTCTTCGAAGTGGTATACTTCTTAGGAGTTACCCATTCTTTAGAAATGGCTGCTGGGACTGACCAGGGTTGACATGAGTCAAGAGACCTGGTGGCCTGCAATTGTTCAATCAATCTGCCCAGATTGTTTGCCTGAGGAAGCAAACGTAGTGGTGTAAAAGCCTCTGCGTTTAATTCCTCGAGACTTGATAGGTTTTTCCGACGAGGGGGAGCGTCAACCTTTGGGCAAAAATGGTCAGGAACTACCCTGAACACTTCATCAATAGCCTGTTGTAGAGACATACGCGCTACCGTTGGCTCGTCACCTGAAAAGGACTGATCTCCCATTTCTTCGTCAGACGAAGGTGTGGGAGAGCTTTGAATCCTGTGACCATGTTCAGCTCTACTTGGTCTCTCGACCGGGAGTTGAACGACCGACTCCGACAAGGAATCATGAGATGAATCTATGTACTGATGTAGACCCCTTGATAACGACTTCCCTTCCGCAGCAGGATGAAGTTGAACTGGGTCGACAGTCGGGACCGAGCTAACCGTGTGTGACGGTCCCGGCCTCCCCTTCACAGGACACATCGAGTGTACTTGCTCGGGGGGATGCCTATCTAAGGACTGCCTCATAGAGAGGTGTCCTCCCGGGGGTTGCAAATTCCCATTATTTGGATATTGCTGCTCCCGGTAGGCCTGAGTAAACCGTAGATCACCACCCCTTTGTTCCGGTTGAAACGGGGGTTGGTATTGAGAAGGGGTGTAATCACGAGAGATATACACCGACCCCCCTGGAGAACGGATTGATTTCTCAGAACGAAACTCCCTATACCCGGTGTTCGACGGCTGAGAGTTTGAACCAGGTACGTAATGACCATAGGTTTGATAACTATTACTCAGCTGTCCGGGGTACGGTTGACCGGGGACCGGTTTACCGTAACTATTAAACAACATACCCGGATGTCCGGCAAACGAATGATACCCCGTATCAATACGTTGATGTTGCCCGAGACCTGGTCCAACGTTATCCGGTTGCCCGGTGCCAGGTAAAACAAAACCCGGATGACCGGCGTCTCGCATACCGTGGCTATCTGACAGCATGTCTAGTTGTCTATTGACAGAAGGATAATTATTATCCCATCGAACATGCTGTCCAGACATTTGTCCTCCTGTACCCGGTTGACTCATTCCCGGTTGCCAAAAACCCGGTGACCCGGTGGCAATATGACTACCCGGTTGTCCGGTGTCCCGGTGTTCCGGTGACCAGTTTCCCGGAGTCATAAGGGTTCTGCTTGAAAGCATTTACGGTTGACCTATGTTAAGAACGTTAGACGTTATCCCAACATTTGTCTCCAAAAATTTCCGCCCGTAGGCATCATTCTTTGGACCTCTGAATGAATCCGAAGACTCATAAACCACAGAGGGTTGTGTTGGAATCGGCCAATCTGCAAGGTTTCCCTGAGAAAGGCCTGTTGCTTCACCCGAAGGATTAGCCCCAACACCTGGCATCAGAGAATGTTGTTTTCCGTAAGAGAAATGGTCCACAGACCCCCATTTCTCCGCAGTACTAACTCCAAACCCTTCTGCCAGTCGCTCTTTCCTGCCCTTTGCAGAGCCAGCCGAAGAAAGAGCGTCTGTGACGAGTGTAGAAGGAACAGCCGTAACCTTCTGCACACTCGCCACAATCTCTGAGTCTGAAAACCCTTCAAACTCCTCACCGCTAGAAGAACTCAGCACTTTTTGTTTTTTACTTACCTTCTTCTTCCGGTCTCTGTACAATCTCCTTTTCCCAGCCATATTCCAAACGGAAGCGGTCCAGGAACTGCAGATTTCACAGGGTGATTCCTGTGTGCACGAAGTGCAATTAAGACAGGAGAGGTGAGTGTCCCATGTAGCTACTATATGGCCGCATGTTCCACGCCTCTGATCACCTTCTTTCGGCATAGTTATTTACAGAATAATATACAAAATAAACACCAAAAAACAAAAAACAAAAAATTTAAATTTTGTTTTCTACTTTTTATTTTCTAGTTTACTGTAGTTTATATTTTTTCACAAAATCTTTCCATAAATTTAATTCAATAAATATACAACAAACATATCATACACAAGAAGATGATAACAATAATTGATACCTCTAACGAGGAGGGGAAATAAGGATGTTGAAAAAACAATACTCGGAATCCGCACTCGACGATGTGATTGAAATAGTGGGTGGGGTAAACCACCGTGACTTTCAATTTGTTGTGTACAAAATAAAACAAACAATAATTTTCACAATTTAAATTAGCTTAATGTTTTATACAGATTCGGGAATGAATGAGCAAACTTGCTTAAGACGAAAACGCCTTAAAAAGACAAAGAAAATAATTTATAAATAAATAAATATCTTAGCCGTCCAGGAAATTAAAAGTGGCACGTGGGTCACGTAGGCCGGTGCTTGCCGGCAGCCGTGTATATCACACGGAAGTGAGGGATACGCTGGGCGCGATCAATTTTCTGGATGAGTTAAGTGCTAGGGGCTTATATATCAGGTATTTAATGACTGGTAACGTATTTTTGACATAAAAAAAATGTATTTGTAAACACATGTCACTACTCTTTACAATTCCAACGAATATTAAGTTCATTGATATTGAACCAGTTTTTTGGCTCGTGCTGTATTCATTGAGTAAATCCAAAGTATGCTTTACTATGGAATGTGCACAATACTATTATCAGTATGAAGTCACGTGAATCGCCAAATTGAACATCTGTACTCATGATTAGCACGTGCTCTATTCAACGACGTAGTACAATGTAGTACGCTATTTATTATGGAATGTGTCTCATTGAACATTATGAGTTTTGTGATTATAGTATTTGAGTGTATGTGTATCGACAATCAAGCGTTTCCCCCATAACGCACAACGCAATGAACTGGACATTTGGATACTACAAAAATGTATTCATGTTTATAACTGAACTTTTAATTCATAAACATTAACATTACACCGGAATCATTTTTTAAGCATATTAATTGTATTTATAACCCCATATTGTATATTGTATACTTGGGTGTAATAAAGAGTATGTTCTGTTCTGTTCTGATTGGTCGAAAACTGTGGCCGCCAGGGGACGGGGCTTATATGGCTAAAGTGAAAATAAATAAAATCAGGTGAGCGATTCAGAGCCATCATGGCACTCTTGTCCTGTTATAGGCCCAGCAAGTGTTTTCGAGGCATCTGTATTGCTGCTTGGATTGACTACTTTTTTGTTGGCCACGAAAGGGCCGTTGTTGGGACGGGGTGGGAACTAAACTTGGCTGTGTTGATGCCAACAGCCAAAACTCCATGTGCATCTTATCACATGGGTGGGGAATAGACTGACGCAGCATCATAAATTGTGTGTCATAGAATATGAAAGCTGCACCAGGTTGACAGTTGGAAAGGTCACGTATTATCTCACCATATTTCATAAGTGCTGTCGTTTTATATGAACATTTTACAGAATGCACTGCATTTTTTCTGTCTAATCCCAAATAGGACAAGCTACATGAGCTTGTTTCTGCAATTTTTATAAAAGTGACAACTTTATTTACTCTGCAATCTTGACGAAGAACGGTCATTTTTTTTTTTTGTCTGAATATCAAGTCTGGGCCCATGTATCGTTCAGTTCAGTGTTTTATCTATGACTTTGTTTTGTAAATAAATGACGACCTCCAGTATTTGGATTGTTTGTGTTTAATAAAGTCTATGCAAGTTGAACGGGTAAGAAAAAGGAATCAGACAGCGGTTAAGAAACATGGCAGGGAATTCTTATACACGAATGGGAAAGATATCTTCACATCTCCTCAGGTGTATGAGATTGTGTGGCCTAGTACACTAACCAGTGAAAGGCTCTTATAGTCGTCTTACATGATAATCTGGGATTTAACTGATGAGTACATGAAATTCTATTCTGTCCTAAAGGTGTTCAATGTAACAAGAAAAATGCGACTGAATAGAAAATAGAAGATCCTACAAGATTTTAGCTCCAAAAGATAGAAATATTCAATAACATCTTTGTAAAGAGCAGCAGCAAACACGAACGTGTGTTTCATTAACTGTTCAGGGGGGGCACTACGGCATGGCTGTAGTGGGCAGGTTCACTCTTCGGTGTCTTGGGCCACAAGAAAAATAGATGCAATTTACGCGCTATTACTTTTAATCAAAGCGTAGAATCAAAGCGTACCAAAGCGTACCAAAGCGTACCAAAGCGGTTATCTGAAAGTTAAACATATATAGCTTTTATAGGTGCTAATCTTGACTTCCCTATAATAAGGCTGCACTTACTGAGTCCGTTCGCGTCATACACCTTTAAATACGCGCTAGATCCGTAGGCATATTCGGATGCATCACTAAACATATGCAGCTCAGTTCTCAAAGTTGACCTGTCAAGCTCACTTGGTATAACGCATCTATCAATATTTACCTTCGATAATGCTGGTAGGCTGGCTAGCCACTGTGACCAGTTTTCTGCATCTGCATCTGGAATTTGTTTGTCCCAGCCTAAGTTCAACCTACACGCACGTTGTAGAATTAACTTTGGTATTAATGTTACCGGTGCAACTAGCCCAAGCGGATCATACAACGAACTTGCAACTGACAAAATACTGCGTCTTGTCGTACCTTTGTCATGGAGGTTAATATCAAACGCAAACTGATCTTGCTTTACGTGCCACTGTAACCCAAGTGTTCGCTCGCAAGACGGTTCATTGTCGAGGTCTAACTTTTCCATAGTTTTAGTTCGATCCGCTTCCGGGATAGAATTCATGACATGATCACAATTAGAAAGCCACTTCGTGAGTCTAAAGCCCCCTAATGAAAGAAGTTCTTTCAACTCGGCGACAAGTCGAATTCCTGAACTTGAGTCTAATACAGACTTCAGAAGATCATCAACGTAAAAGTTGCGTTCGACTGTACTCACCGCTTCTCGACTGAATTGGTCAGCATTGTCATTTGCTGTGAGCTTTAGACTAAAAGCTGCACAACTTGGCGACGAGGTCGCCCCAAATAAGTGTACGTTCATACGGTACTGATTTGGCTCCTCATGTAAGTTACCTTGAGGCCACCAAAGGAATCTTAGGGCATCCCTATCATGCTCACGCACTTTTACTTGGTGAAACATGGTTTCTATGTCCGCAACCAGTGCTACTGGGGATTCTCGGAATCGCATAAGTACACCAGTAATACTGTTAGTAAGGTCGGGACCTTGTAACAGGTTCTCATTCAATGACGTGCCTTGATACTTAGCAGCACAATCAAAGACAACCCTTAGCTTACCTGGCTTTTTTGGGTTGAGCACAGGGTGATGCGGAAGATACCAAACTCGGCCGGGTTCGAATCCTGCTCTGGCATCCAATAAGGAAGCATGTCCCTTCTCAATGTACCCATTTACTGTATCCTTGTACATATCAAATAACTGATTATTTAAGGATGCTGACATAACTTAATATGCTAAATGGAGGGAGGGGGTGACATTAGGCAATTGGACAAGGAGAACACAAGTAAACTTGTCCCTTGCACTCTGTGCCAGGGCGAGTGTGTAAAACAAGATAGATTCACTGTTCACATATTTATAAAGTGGAATAAAAATTGGACGTTGGGGTATAGCTACATTGTGGACGGCGCGGTGAACAAAATCCGATCCTCCTCTGAAAATAACAAGCTCCATTTCCACCCAGTAAACAAAAGACGTTGGCTAGACGTTGTTTAGACGTCGGACCCCGACGTTGGATCAACGTTGGATTGTGGTTGGATTTGAAAGTTTTTTAGACGTCAGACCACGACGTCTAACCAACGTCGGGTTCTGACCATTTTCCAACGTAAATCCAACCATTTCCCAACGTGAATCCAACCATTTACCAACGCGAATCCAACCATTTACCAACTAACCAACGTCGGGGTCTGACCATTTTCCAACGTAAATTCAACCATTTCCCAACGTGAATCCAACCATTTCCCAACGTGAATCCAACCATTTACCAACGCGAATCCAACCATTTACCAACGCGAATCCAACCATTTACCAACGTGAATTAGGCCTCTTTAAATCTAAATTCAGCCATGTTCAATATACACCATAATGCATGTGCAGATGTGAAAAGCTCCAAAAACAGACTCAACATATATAGAAAAAAATGTCATGTTAATAAGCGTATTTTTATGCCCCGGCATACGAAGTATGAGGGGCATATAGTTTTCCGGTCTGTTAGTCCGTCCGTCCGTTCGTCCGTCCCGCTCAGGTTAAAGTTTTTGGTCAAGTTAGATTTTAGTGAACCTGATGTCCTATCATTATGAAACTTCACACAAATGACAATCAACATATCATTGTTTAAAAAATTGTATCAATTTGAGGTTGGACCAACTGTTCATCCGTCTGTTCGTCTGTCTGTTCGTCCATTCCATTCTCAGGTTAAAGTTTTTGGTCAAGTTAGATTTTAGTGAAGCTGATGTCCGATCATGATGAAACTTCACACAAATGACTATTAACATATCATTCTTTAAAAAATTGTATCAATTTGAGGTTGGACCAACTGTTCGTCCGTCTGTTCGTCTGTCTGTTCGTCCATTCCATTCTCAGGTTAAAGTTTTTGGTCAAGTTAGATTTTAGTGAACCTGATGTCCTATCATTATGAAACTTCACACAAATGACAATCAACATATCATTGTTTAAAAAATTGTATCAATTTGAGGTTGGACCAACTGTTCGTCCGACCGTTCGTCTGTTCGTCTGTCTGTTCGTCCATTCCATTCTCAGGTTGAAGTTTTTGGTCAAGTTAGATTTTAGTGAACCTGATGTCCTATCATTATGAAACTTCACACAAATGACAATCAACATATCATTGTTTAAAAAATTGTATCAATTTGAGGTTGGACCAACTGTTCGTCCGTCCGTTTTAAAATATAGTTAACAACCGGGGCATCCGTGTTCCATGGACACATTTTCTTGTTTAAATTGTTCCCCAAACACATCGGCACATGTATTAAGATTTACAGTGAACATCTTAATTTAAGTCCTTTCTGCGTGGGTGCATTAAATACTAAAATTGTATATGATACAAAATAATTTTATTTCCATACTAATCAATTCATAAATATAAAGCAATTGTAAAAAGTATAAAATAGTGGGTGGTAAAGCATCTTCATAAAGCCAACAATGTATGTTTCAAAATTTAGAAGTATGCTCAAAACAGAAGTTTCTTTAAAGGAAAATAATCAATATTTTAGAATATGTATGAGCCGTGCTCCATGACATAACCAGTGTAGACCCAACCAACCTGCGCATAAAGTGTAGTCTGATCAGTCTACACTGTTCGGTATTCGGTCAGTCATAGTATTGAGAATCTTTTATCCAACAGTATAGACTCTGATCAGTCTGCGCCTTACGAGTCTACATTGGTTGCCATGTCATTAAGCCCGGTTTTCCTGGAGCCCGGCTTATATCTGTTTATAGTAGTTGTCTTAAAGGCTCCGGCCATAACATGATAAGGTTCCCAAACGTATTTTTTCATATACATATACAATTCTCGGGGATTAATAATGACTAAAACAGTTTTGCCGACACCTCTACTGACATACAGAAAGTTAAAGTGGATACTGCAGTCACAATGTATAATACTACATTTGAATTTTTTAACAGCCTCTAAGTAATTCGTTTGTTTAAAATTAAAATCAATAATCAAGTACTTTATTTCCTTGATTACACTGCCTATATAAATTTACTGAATCAAGGCGTCAGTGAAGATGTTTATAGTCATTATTTATCCCCGAGTTATTGTATATGTGCATACAAATACGTAAAAATACTATTTTGAGAACCTTAGGGTGGCTTTAACAATTTAAAATATACAAATATAAAAAGTATGAACCAACTTTGCAAAGATATAAATGTACAGTAGGTCTATAACAATACGCCTGTCTTTCAATTCAATACGTACTGCAATACTTGGTCCACAATTCAATACGTACTGCAATACTTGGTCCACAATTCAATACGTATTGCAATATGTATTGTAAACTATTGTTTAACTACCTGAACATACACCGTATCAATATTATAAAATATACATAAATACAATGTTTTGTTATTTATATTCAACCAGAATAACAGTATATAGTAGTCTGTACTGTAACTTTGCAGTATACTTCATAGGGCTGTAACAATATGTATGTCTCACAATTCAATATGCATTGAAATAATTATCCACAATTCAATATGCATTGAAATAATTATCCACAATTCAATATGCATTGAAATAATTATCCACAATTCAATATGCATTGAAATAATTTTCCACAATTCAATATGCATTGAATTATCCACAATTCAATATGCATTGAAATAATTATCCACAATTCAATATGTATTGTAATGTGCAATATACCTGAGAAACCAGTCCGGCTGAACATTTTAATATATAGATAACTACTTTGTAAATAACTATTAGATATTTCATTTTGTTTAATAATTGCTAGTTAAACAAATTACTGCGATTAAAGTTTCTTCTGTTTTTCCAGAAAATTCAGACACGTGCAATATGTATTGAATTGTTACAGCCCTAATGTTCAACATGGTTAATTACATAGTAAATGGAAGATCTGTTTACACAATCTTTTATTATATATACCTATAAATTTCTGCCGAAAATAAGGCTGTTATTTCAGATTAAAATACGACTTGACGGATTGAAACTCCATATCCCACACAGAGGTGATACTGAGTGCGCAAGCACATGTAGAATATTCCTCCACCATTGATAAAAGTTTACTACGATGGACTACTTTGTTGTTCTTTTTCGTTAAACTTGTTATATTTTGATGAACGTTAAATATTTGAAGTTATCGCTTCTCATGCCTTGTATAAAGTACATCTGAAGGTCTCACGAGATATCAACTTGACACAAGACACTCGAAGCGATACCGACCATGATACGACTTGACTAACATAATATTCCTTATGTATTTAAAAGTACATGTAACATAAATAAATCTGATGTTGAACAAATTGCAAATTAAGGTACATTCCTTTATGTGTTGACATCATGGTGTCATGTCAATTCAAAATTTATTGAAAGAATACAAGTATTGGAAAGAAAATAATATGGAATATGAATGTTAAAATGGTTAATATTTTGCAACGAATGGTACGAAAAAGTTATCGCTTTCTTTGAACACATAAATTTATGATTTTATTGTTCTCACAACTTTCTTACATTCATGCAAATTCAACAGATTTAAAATTATGGTATCGATAATCATGAGCTCATGAGTGTATGAAATATCACAATCGAATATCATGTATACAGTCAGAATATAAAGATAAACTTAAAGCTGAAATGATTAATATTGAACACAATAACGCACTTGTAACTAAAGTGAAGAAATCATGTAATGTAAACAAGATATATATACATCATAGAACCGAAATCTAAATAAAAATGGGAAAATGTATTGCAGGTTAACCAGAATATTGAGCGAAAAATTCTCTTTAAATTATTTCATCAACTGACACATTATTCAGAAGTTTCAGATAGAAATTGTTAATTCGCATAAACCATCAAATACTTGTAAAAATAGTCCAGTCAAAATCTGCAATAACACGTTAAAAACTCTATTTTTTTCTGCCGGCTCCTCCCCGTCTATCTGGTGCATATTTTAAGCATGATGATATGGCAGTTACTATTTCATGCTCTGTCGTCCCTGACGTTGTCTTCATTGCACTGGCTAAACGAATAGATAAAAAATTGACCTTGGTGATATGGAAATAAATGAAAAATAATTATGTATACATTATACGGTGAACAGACGAATCAAATTCTGGCATAACATGTTACTTTGGTTTGATAACGTGTAGCTTTGTTAAAACAAAGTTTCTACCTTATTGCTTTATGCATACATTAGAAACAATACCAGGTCTTTGTAAAACATTAATGAACAGAAATTTGACCATTAAATGCAATACTTGTGCCAAATTATTTTAAAATATATCGAGTGGTAGATGTCAGTGTCGTCAGGAGTCAAATATTAATACTAAACTATGAACTTTTGTTCTTTATCTATATACTTTGACTCACTAAAATTTAAAAATTGTGGCAAATGACTACTTAGAAAAATTGTAAATTAAACACCGAATAAGGACACAATTACTATAGGCGCTCCCTTTGGCCGAGAACATCAGACACATCAGACACAATCAAAACCTACCTTGAACAAGTCTGTAAACAGCAGAGGATTTGAAGGAAAGTTTTTGTTTCCCACCCTTCATGTTGAACTTCGACATAAGGCATTAAACGTAAAACTTTTGTTTATTATAGAGTCACCCCTATTGAAGGGTCAGCCAGTTTCATCTAGTCTTGAACATCACTATTACTCCCCGATTTCTATCCTTAATGCAGGCAACAGGCAGGTAGGCAATTGGTAGCCTTATTTAACTAGCTGGCGGCTCACCAATCACATCAGGTAAATGATAAAGTCAAGGGATAAGGCACTGGTATTCATGTAATGTGAAATAATATTAAATGGAACTAGTTTCTGGTATTTCAATATAAATTTGTAAACTTTAACTTGTTATTATGAAACACACGGCTCAATTAATAGTGAATTCAATTAATTCATAAATGGATAACAAAAGCAGTTAACATTATATTTTTCTAAGGTGACTGCCAGGATAAAACACCTGATAGATTATGGTACTGACGTTACATCACTTGTATGTGATGGCATTCTTATTGGCAAGTGTTATTCGCCATCAAATCAAAAGTCCCAAGTTTTTCTTTTACCACAGGGAGGTAATTCTTAATTAAATGGTGTAATACATACTTCTCCATGATTTTCTTCACATTGTCTTTGACATTAACACCACCAGTCAATGACAGCATCTGCACCTTTAAAATGACAAGGGAGATATGAATATATTATCTTATAAACAAGACTTAGGCTAGAAATATCAACGATGATTTTTACAAAGTAAATTTCAGTCATTGCTTAAGTCACAGGTCCGAACGTGATTGGTGAACAATTTAGCAATTCCAGTCAGATGTCCTGTGGGCTTCCATCGGTTCAAATTCCATGTTATTTCCTTATTAAAAGTGAAAACGATGAAAATACTTTTGGATATCTTACTGAAGATATTTAATATAGATCTACATCACACACAAAAATGGGACAAGGAATTTCCCTTGTGCACAAATTTGTATGTTTTTCAACTATTGTGTGCCAATGACTCTAAATCTATAGTAATTAGTGGACACTTTGATGCCAAATAAACATCCTGACACACTTTATCTGTGTTAACTGAAGGGGAACATAATGAGTCCTTAAAGGGAACACCCTACTGAACAGACATTTAAACTATAAAATAATTCCTTACCATTTTCTTTCTCTCTTCAGGGTCTTTACATTTGTCTTCCAAGTCATTAAAATCGTCTATTGTTTCTGCCTGCTCGATCTCCTCCACACCAGTGGAGCCTACACCGGAAGTGCTTGGTCTACCAGGCGTTGTTAGTTGTCTCCGTATGTCACTTAGAATGAACAGCACTCGTTTCTGAAATTCTAAAACAGCAAAAAATAATAAAAATTAAAGAGTTTCTTAAAATTCACAAAATTGAAGCAAATTAAATAGCATTCCATAAATTTATAGACATTGTACACAAAGGTAAACTAATTGTTAATAATGCAATAATAATATTACAATAGTACAAACATGTAAAGGTATTTTTCACATTAATTAGAATGTGTTTATTAAAAAGCCACAGACATTGAAAAGATGACAGAATGTTAAAAAACCTAGTCTATGTTTACAGCTGTCCAAAATTGGTTCCTAGCTGATTTTCTCTATCAAGAACCAGTGTGTTCTCATGTACAGAAACACTTACTGCAAAATCATTTTTATTTCGGTTATAATATGCCCGAATGAGATAAATTTCTATCCGGACAGACAAGCTGTTATGGCGCAAGTATATAAGGAAATCTCAACGAGATGAGATATTTGTAATGAACTCGGCACAGCCTCATTCATTGCAAATATCCAATCTCTCGAGTGGGATTTTCTTATCTGTTACTCATCTTCTCATGGTGATAATAATATCTTGACTATATGACATGATCATATTTTTGCATAACTAATTATTTGCTTTACTTACTTCCGTTTGCTATAGGGAAGATAGGTTCTTCATCTTCTCTCTGTTTCCTACTCCCGCCAGCTACCTTTGGTGTTGAGGAGGATACAGATTTACGTTGTGTGTTAAGAGACCTTTGTGAATGTAAAGTTGATGGAGAGGACCTTGAACGGTCAATGCTGGACATATGAAACAAATCTACTGAAGGTGACTTTGACCGTCTGAAAAGTGATACCAACTTTTGGCTAGATGTGTCTGATCGTGATCTAGAACGTGATCTGTGGGAGCTAGAAAACCTAGATGTTTCTTTGACCGTTTGGCTAGATGCACCTGATCGTGACCTAGAATGTGATCTGTCAATGTGGAAGCTAGAAAACCTAGATGGTTGTTTGACCCTATGGCTAGACGTTTCTGATTGTGACCTAGAACGTGATCTGTGCGAGGTAGACCTAGACGATTGTTTGACTCTTTGGCTAGATGTTTCTGATCGTGACCTAGAACGTGATCTGTGGGAGGTAGACCTAGACGATTGTTTGACTTTTTGGCTATAAGTTTCTGATTGTGACCTAGAACGTGATCTGTGGGAGCTAGACAACCTAGATGATTGCTTGACCCTTTGGCTAGACGTTTTTGATTGTGACCTAGAACGTGATCTGTGCGAGGTAGACCTAGACGATTGCTTGACCCTTTGGCTAGATGTTTCTGATTGAGACCTAGAACGTGATCTGTGGGAGCTAGAAAGCCTAGAAATATCTGTATATAACGAATAAATACATACCTGCAATTAAAAATCCTGCACAAATTATCGTTGTTCGTTGTGTGAATGAACACTTTGTTAATTTCTTCTCAGCTTTCTTGTGTCCGCCACTTTCAAATATGCAGAGCTAGACTGCGCGTTTTCGAATAATAATTAAAAAGTTTAAAACGGAATATTGCAAGTGTTTAAATAAAACACTGAAGTAAAAAAACTAATAAATCTTACTGGTTTATGCAATTATTGTTTTGTTGCACTTTTCTAAGCGAAACTCACATACAATGTTAAAATATATTATGCGCATATGCGCGAAGATATTATTTTCCGCCAGAAATTAACGACACCTAGCGGATCCGAGAGTGAGCGGCAAAGGGGAGTAATAAAGTTTCGAAACAGTTTTGATAGAAAATCTCAGTTCGTAACTCTATTCGTCAATGGAATGTAGAAAACATAATGTGAAAAAAGGTTTTCATGACTACATTTGTGTTGTCATATGTGCGACCGAAATCCAACGTCGTTACAACGTCGTATCATGACGTTGTCCTGACGTCGGATTTCTAACGTCGGATAGACGTCGGATTTTGGTCGCCGACGTCGCGACCAAAATCCAACGTTGATCCAACGTCGGGTGTTTACTGGGCATCCAAGTTTACTTTTACAATTCCATAAATCCAAAGAGCCTAAAAACGGGGTCCACGAGGGATGCGCTAATACAATGCATCCATAGCTTGTTCTGGACATCCCTCTCCCCTAAAATCTAATGACATAAAGTTTTGATATGCTTGACAACCGGAGGAGGCCACCTCACAAGGTTCCGTCATTTTTTGACATGCCACGCAAGGCAGCCCCCACCAATTCGAAGCTTCCCCCATCAACACCCGAGGCCCCGTTCCTGTTTAATGCAGAGTCCAGGCGCCGAGGTCGGATGGAGGAGTGCCGAAGAAAAGTACAAATTCCCAGTATAAATATCCGTAAAATATTGTTAAACCACGCCGTCCACTCACTGGCCGCAAGAATACCGCCACAGCAAATTTTATCTAAATTTGACCCCCATTCTGAGGCCTACTGATTGGCATCATACAAACGCTTAACCGGGTTTTTTAGAAAAGAGTCAATTGCTTCCGACAATGTACTAAGTAATATATCATTACCCACAGGGGAAAGGTGCACTTCATCCCTTGAAAACAAACCTTTTGTTTCGGTATCAATTTCGTGAATTATGACCCGGCCTCTAGGAAGCTCACGAGCCATTTGGCGCCCTGCCCTGTTGATGCGCTTTCTTTTTCTATTTATCTTACCCAGATTCTCCAGGGTGGGTGTTATCCCCCTCCACGACAACCTGGGCAAGATATCTGACCAGACAATTAGGGCGGATGGAAAGACTGACGAAATGTAGTTTAAGTCACGCTTATTAGACTTTATAAGCTTTCCCTGTTTTATGGTTACTAAATCATTTCCACCAAGGTGGATAATTATCATGGCTGGTGGCGAGTTGAATAACATTGTCAATTGCACTTGTCCATGTAACTCGTTCCATTTCATGCCCCCTTTTCCCAGCCAGTGAACTTGACCGCTTTGAATTCCCAGGTTCTCTTTCCTTCGAAATGCTGCCCTATCAGCTACCCTGGCAACCAGTGAATCCCCTATTATCCAAACACCTGGAAGTAGACTTAGGAGGTGTCTTAGCAGACAGCCCACTGATCGAACAATAAAACAATCCAAATTTAAATAAGGCGGATGTACCTTTCAAAGGCATTGGATTGCCACCTACCCATCTTTTTGATAGCCTCGTTCGGAACACCCTGGGCTGCAAGGACGGACGCCCTTCCAATTCGGAAAGAGTGCGTTGTGTATTTGAAGGTGGGCAAACCCAGTAAGTTTATAGCTTTTGCCAACACTCCGCTGAATTGCGAGCGCGTTAGAGGCAAGCCGTTTTCATGGCAAAATAAAATACCTGAACTCGCAGGGCGTTTATTTAAGAACTTTCTCATGGCCGAGACACAGCAAAAGGATGGGTCATTAGTAGCAGGTATTCGCAGAGTGGTTTGAGTTCCACGTTGACATGTTTTTTAAAAACGAATTGTAATTTGATTAGCTGTCAAGCAATTCTCAACATGTATGTCTGAAAGTGCTAGAGGCCTATGAGCTTGTAACGGACTTGTATGTGTTATCTCACTTACTCTTAATAAACCGTAATATGCAGTCAGAAAGGCTGCCTTAAAAAGGTAGGTTTCATACATCGTATAACACGTGTTTGGGAGTATGTTTTTTATTTTCCGAAGGATGGAGTCTGTGATAGGGGACCTTACATCACATGTTGTTTTGGCTCTTAGCTCCCTCGATCATTTTCTTAACTATAAAAACAGACGTCGGATCTGGCTGGTTCCGAATTTTATGGTAAAAACTTATACCCGATACATAAGTAGATATTGTTGATGGAGAGTAACCAAGTTGAACACAGCAAGAAATGAACAATGTAATATGACCAATAGGGGCTGGGTAAAGGTTTGGCAGTCTGTACTGGTTACGAAAAGATGTGAAAGCCCCCAAAGCATTTTTATAGGCATTTTGAGAATTTGGCGCGATACTCATTGATAGAAGGTTTTGCGATTCGCTAACAAGATGTTCCACAGGTGGACAGGGACAGGCGTCGAATCTAAATCGGCTTCGGGAGCAAGCTGGTGGAATTTCTGAAATTGAAAACGGCTCAGTGCATCGGCGATTTTATTAGATGCACCACTTACATGCACCGCCCTAAAGACAATATTCATTTTCAAACATAAGAGGGTGAAATCCCTTAAAAGAGCCATAACGCATTTAGATTTTGATGTCATTGAGTTAACAATGTGAACAACTGCCATATTATCACATCGAAAGGCAATTTTTTTGTTACGAAGATGTTCACCCCAGATATGCAAGGATACCACGATAGGAAAAAATTCTAAAACAGTTATGTCATTTGTAATTCCATTTTCAACCCAGGCCTGTGGCCACTGTCCAAATGCCCATTTACCACAAAAATATGCCCCAAAACCAAGAGAACAGCCCCCTGCACTATCTGTGAAAAGGTTAATGTCTTCATTAGACACCCAGTACCTTTCATTAAATACTGACACACCGTTGAAATTGCTAAAGAAATGCAGCCATAGTTGAAGATCTTCTCTCATGCCGGCAGTAATACGGAGGTGATGGTGGGCTTTGGTAAGCCCACAGATGGAATCAATTAATCTCCTGCAGAAAGGGCGCCCTGGAAGGATTGCACAGCAGGCGAAGTTCAGAGAGCCAATGAGAGACTGCATTTGTTTCAAGGTGCACTTTTTGCCAGATATAATAGCCTTAATTTTTCTAACTATTTCAACGATCTTATCAGATGGGATGCGTATCACCATGTCAATGGTGTCTATGTCAAGGCCAAGGAAGCACAAATGTGTTGTGGGACCCTCTGTCTTTTCCTGAGCGACTGGTACACCCAGTAATTCCATTTTTTCGTGAAAAACAGACATTATTACTGCACAATGATTGGTGTTATTTCTTCCACCAAACAGAAAATCATGAAGATAATGTAAAAGACTACCAACTGTGGAGTGTCTTGCAACAGTAAACTCCAGAAACGAGGCAAAAAGCTCCCATGTTTGACATGCCAGGCTACAGCCGAATGGCATGGCTTTGTCAAAGTAATATTTTTCTTCAAACATAAACCCTAATTGATCGAAATCTAAAATTGAAACCGGCAGAAGCCTGAAAGCGGACCTGATATCTGCTTTTCCCAAAAGACAGCCTTGACCTAGGTCATGAACCATATTTACAGCTTCATCAAATCTTGTGTATTGGACGGAACATAGCTTTGGGTCTATGAAATCGTTTAGAGAAGACCCAGATGGGTAGGATAAATGATGAATTAATCTGAACGCACCCGGTTCGTGTTTTGGTACTAAGCCTAAAGGGGAGATTCTCAAAGTTGGAATAGGACGGTAATCATAAGGGCCTGCCACCCTACCCGTGTTTATTTCAGACAATATTTTCTCTCGAACTATATCCGGTCGAGCTCTGGCAGATTTGAGATTTTTCGAAATTGTTGGGGTGCGTGGTCCGGTATAATACAATGGGAAGCCATATTTAAAGCCATTCAGGATAGCAGCCGCTTTAGCAGGATCATAGTGGACAAGCTCCCTTTCCAAGTTTAAAACATTTATTGGGGTATTTGCAAAGGAAAAAAGGTAACCTATGTCGGGTGAGGCAGTGCACGAAAAAGAGGATTCAACATCAGCGTTACTGGTTGCCACTCCTCGAACCGCCACCTCGACCCTGTGAGTGGAAACCCCTACCTCCCCGAAAGGAAAAACCTCCCCTACCTGGGTTCAACTTAAAACAATTGATTTTGGCATGGTTTGCTATTCCACAATGAGAGCATGTGTGTGGGAATTTGCATGACTTCCAAGAACATGTGCCTTTATTAAAATCTAAGCAGGATCCTCTAGCCATAGTATGGGCTGGTTGAGGCTCGTATGATTGACTTAGCATCATAATGCGCAGCCACAGATCGTGGTTCAATTTATCCCATGGCTGGAGATTAGAGGCTTGGCGGATTCTAAATTTCTCATCATATGAGCGCCATGCCATGGACTTAGAACGACCTGCAGCCTCCCGAATAATGACCATATATTGCAATAGTTCCTGGGCCATATCTGGATATTTCTGTAAGTACACGGACATAAATATAATAAACGCGTTGGTCCATTTTTCGGCGCTCGCAACCCTGTCCGTGGTAGCCTTTGGGCGCGTTTCCATAATTTGGCCTTTTTCGTTCGTGAAAAGAGGACCGGCACTGTAAATGTCATTCAGTTCTACGCTGCCCTTAAGCAATAGGGCCAAATTAATAAATTGGTTCGACCAAATTTTTTGTCTAAGGGCAGTGGGCACGTGGGCCGAAACCTCGTCGGATCCTAAGTGGACGGCAGTGGGAATCGAGTCGGAATTAGGAAAAATACCAGGATCGGTAGTCCTGATTATCTCTTTGAAGTTTTTTCTTCAAATGAGATAGTCGTACCGTGGCCATCTTTACGTTATTCGGAAGACTTACACCAGGGTCTCTCCATGGGAGTCCTAATTTATAATGACCGTTTTCTTTAACTACCGTGCCTTTCATTATGGAAAGTGCACGACGGTCTTCCTGTGACATCCCTGTGCCAGAACTCTTGATATCAGGGAAGTCGGTTGTCCAAAGCTTATCAATTTGCAACTGTGTACTGGATGCCAGCTGACAATTGATACTACCGTGACCTTGCGATGACCCATTACGTGTACTCGTAGGTCCAATTATACTCCAGCCTAACATCAACCGAATTGCATAGGATTCGCCACCTTTTCCCCTTCGCTGCTCCTCTACCCAGAAGGCATCTGGAGTGTCGCTTCCCACAAGCAACTCGACTTTGTCTATATCAATTTTCGGTAAATGAATACCACTTAGATGTTTCCACTTACCTGTCACAGACTGGTCTGGCAACGACTGCAAGGAGATAGGCAAGGATTTTACAGACCATACCTTTTGAAGGTCGATTACCTGACCCCCATTTACTGCCCTTACCTGCAGTTGCACTTCTCTGCCAGTCATATTCTGATTTGACTTATTCACTGTAGTCAACGTGAACTTACAAGGTTTACTTTCAACCCCTAGCCTTTTTACCAGACTATCACTACAGAGCGTTACATCGCTCCCTTCGTCCAGGAGAGCATAAGTCTCTACCTGTACGGAGTTCGTTCCGACGATTACAGGAACTATACGCAAACTTACCTGGTTTTGTTTACATCGTGATTCGGAGGCAGCAACATATTTATCTTGTACATTATCATACTCACGGTTTTGACCCGAATCCCGGTGAAACATTGTACTATATTTCCCGGTACAACCTGAAACCTCACAACAACTATTTTTTCTACAATTGTCGGCAACATGTTTGAAATTCATACAATTTTCACACATTTCATGCTTTCTGATAACTGTCAGCTTTGAATCAATATCAATTAAACGAAACTCTTCGCATTCCCTTAATTTATGGGCCTTCTTGCAATAAATACATGCTAATCCTCCCCTAGGGTATCTTTCTGGGGGAGATTTACCTGTATTTCTCTTATCAGAGCCAGTGGACAGAGTTACTACTCTATTACGCTGTGAAGGGTTTATGTGGGCATTTCGGGGCGCATTCACCGTTTGTTTACCGGACTCATTTGCAAGGTCATAACCATACATTGTATTTGCAACAATGGAACGTTCCTTCACAAAGGTCAAAAGGTGATCAAAACTTGGTTCGAATCCCTGCTCGATCAGGCTACCTGCACGTTCGACCCACTTATACCGAATGTGAAGCGGTAGCCTCCTAACAATTTTTCTCAAGTTTTCAGTGTTATTTACGTCAGACATGAAGCCTAGATGAGATAGAGTTATGTGGCACTTTTCCATATGCAGTGATAGGTTTATCAGTCCCTTCACATCATTACTCTTTATGGCATTGCCATTTATCAGACTATTTACATGAGACCTGGCCACTAAATGGGGTTTGCCATATCTAGACTTCAAGATTTCTTTAGACCTTAAGTAGCCTTCGTCCGGAGACAAAATTACACAATCTTCAATGCAATACCTGGCATCTCCCTGACATAACTGAATTAAATAGTTCAATCTTAATCTATTGTCACTTACCCTAGCCTCAATATTTGATTCAAAGTTGCTAAGAAATTTACAGTAGTCAGCAGGATTCCCAACAAATTTAATTAATTCCGGTTTTGGTAAACCACGAATGTCCTGAACACTTATCTGAGTTGGTGTCACATTGTAACCAGATTTGCCACTAATTTCATCGGGATGTAAGTTATTCACATAGTCTCTAACTCGGTCTTCGGTTACCGAAGCGTTCGGTAACAATAATTCTATCCTGCCGTCGTTATTCGCTTCCTCCTCTTCTACTTCGGCCAGCTCCATTTCGTGTCAGGTGGTCTGCAGTTCGAGCTCCCGCCTAGCCTCTTCACCCCTTCGTTCCGCTTCTTGCCTAGCCTCTTCACCCCTTCGTTCCGCTTCTTGCTTTTCACGTAACTGGCGAAGGCGCAGTTCTGCCCTCCGCTTGCGTGACGCTGCAGAACTGCGTGATGAGATTGAATGTGCGCGGCTTGTTTCTTCACTACCTGAATCACTGACTTTGGATAACAATGATTCATATCGTTCTTTCATTGCTTTGAATTTTTCTGGATTGATCGACGTCTCACATTTATGACGTACGTCGACCATCCCATCCCAGCAGTCGCAAAGCTCCTTCCGTAACTGCTGGAACCCAGACTCGCCTGCCGTAAGCTTTATTTCTATCGCCTTCGTTATTCTTGCGAAGCCTGCGATCAGCTTCTTCATATTCGCTTCTAATCCGTCGTTGGATGAGCCAGTAGCCATCTCTTAATAATACTTCAAGAGTCCAGAATATATAATACACAAATATAATCCGGGTTGTTTAGCACTCACTAATTCCAATTAACTGCAACACTTTCGTTGACAGATAATGTTCAATAACTGTAAAGAGCAGCAGCAAACACGAACGTGTGTTTCATTAACTGTTCAGGGGGGGCACTATGGCACGGCTGTAGTGGGCAGGTTCACTCTTCGGTGTCTTGGGCCACAAGAAAAATAGATGCAATTTACGCGCTATTACTTTTAATCAAAGCGTAGAATCAAAGCGTACCAAAGCGTACCAAAGCGTACCAAAGCGGTTATCTGAAAGTTAAACATTTATACTTTCAGTAAAACATAAAATACAAACAAAATGTATACAAGTTCATGCATGCATATAAAAATTAACAAAACAAATTGAAAATATCTTTACAAAGAATATTGGGAATCCTGCAGTTAGTTATGTTTAACAAATTTACTAATTGATTGAGAAACAGTTTTATTAACCTTAACAATAAATGTAATTGCATTTCTACCTTAATAGTATAAATTTACTTGTTTTTATCTAGACAATAAGAACCATAATTATTTTAGAACAAAAATATTTAAACAAATGATTCCTCCGAACGAAGACAAATAAGGCAAAAAAGAAACTTACTGAACAATGCTATCTGTGCCCAAAACGTGGTGAGATCGAAATTTAACAAGATTCGTACTTAACCTTCCGAAGTCTTAACTTCAACTGCGCCCTTGCAAAGCGGCAAATCCTGCATTTGCATATGCTTATTATTCTAAGGGACAGTTCTGACCAACCAAAATGCAGGAATCGCCCTCTAACAAATAATTTTAAATTTTCATTTCTACATGTGGGATGCGTTAATCAGCAGTGACGGGGAACCAGAACGCGCTGTACTGGCTCTGCGCTGGACAGTTGACATGATATATTGCAATAAACACATAATAAACCCCGGTAGTTAAAACCAAGCACAAACATTCGGAGTCTGGAACAATCTTGTTTATTGTTCTTATTGTTATAGACTGATTCAAATCTTCAAATTATGCTGACAACATTATAAAGCAGGACTAAACTAATACCTTCATATGATTTAGTCAGTGTAGAATCACCAGACTTTCCTGAACAGTCTGTCATATCTTGTGTTCCTTCTACAAAGAAAAAGTAAACAAGGGGTTGCAAGCGATGTCATGCTAATCACACACTCATAGGAAAAAACATCAAGTTCATTACCTACATTTATTACGTTGTGTACGCCGGTGGTGACTGTAGTTCTGATTGTATGGCGCGCTCATGTATGGGGGTAGTGGTTCTCTGTTGGTATGACTGGTTCTGCACACACCCCCCCCCCCCCCCCCCCTTTTGTACAAAAAAGGTTTCTGAGGTGTCACCTGGATGTCTTTTTCAAACAACTTTGTTGCAGACGGTACTGTTGCCATGCATTGCGATTTGACTTGTGGCAACATTTCCTTGATCATCATCTCCCGTCGTACTTTGTTATTAAATGTAACAGTTGACACCATCATTTTATAGGTGTCCATGACAAGTTCACGAAGTTGAGCTTTGTCCGTGTCTTTTGATGTTTGCAGCAGATCCAGTGTTTTAATAACTGGGACCAGACAAGCTGACATTTGGGCAGACGCTTTCTGTATTTGAACGTCCCTGGCAAGCATTCTCATAGAATTGCTAAGGCAATAAAATGTCCACTACAATCTGCAAATACCAAATAAAACTACAAGAAATCATATTAATTTCTTCCAAGAAAAAAACCCTGACTAACAAAGGTATGAAATCAGCATGAGGTATTAACATGATCTGTATCATATTGTAATAAGCTCACATGTTCAAAGTACATTTAATGTACAATAATTTGATATAATTCAGGTCTGAAAATTGAACATAAGAATTGTTGTACATTGTATTTTTGTTATGAAAATAAATTGGGTGTTATGCTTTGCTCCAGTTACTGTCCCTGTATGTTTTTTCTATTTAAAAAAATAATTGCTATTAAATTATATTATATTTGTACGACTTGCCATGGTTTAATTTGTATTTAGATACATGACCACAGAAAACAAAAATGCAAAAATTTTATGATGCAAAATTGATACCAGTTCTAGATCTTTTAATATGAAAAGCTGTCATATGTACACAAACAAAAGTCATACTATTTAACTTTGGTCTTATTTCTATCTTTTTCAGTTCATTGTCTTGTAGAATAGCATCCTTCTGTTTCTTCTTTGTAGCTGAAAACAAAATTTTATTATACCCCCTCTTCGAAGGAGGTATATAGGAGTCACTGTGTCGGTCGGAAGCCATATTTTGTCCGGCCTATTTCTTACAAACCACTGGGTGGAATTCAATAAAATTTTACATGAAGCTTCTATGCCAAGGGGAGATGTGCATATCCTAAAGGGGTTACAATTGCATGTTATTTTACAGAGTTATGGCCTTTTTACTTATTAAGTTATGGTGTAGGTCAAGGTGCTGTTTAGGGGGTATTTATTAGTCGCCGGGCAGAAGCCCGCGACTTCTATTTTTAATAGGTTTTCGGAAATGACATGGGAGGGGGGATTATTATTAGAAAGAAACACATTTAGATGTCTTGAACATATTACAATTGTGTTTGTTTAAAAACACTAAGTAATGACACATCTAAAATGAAATAAATATTCCGATGTTTTAGGTATTTTCAGTTTCTTTATTTTGACTCGCATTTATGTTTTTTTGTTTCATTTACGAAGACAAAACAGTCCCTATTAGCTAGACTGAAATACTTTATTTTACACTATATACTACATATAATCAAAAGGCGATAACTACGAACCTTTACGTCGCACAGTCTAATTTATTTACATACCAACTGCGCAGATCAATCTCCTTTGGAGAGAGCCGCTCTTTACACTCACTTACAAATAGTAAATCATAGGTGATTTAAAATATGTATTTGGTTCGAAACAAATGAAGAAAAGAACAAACCGAGATAAAACTTGTTTTAATAGAAAAATTACTTTGAACGAACACTCTCTGCCTATAAAGAGAGTTTCAAGAACAACACCTCTGCGAATAAGAAAGAATCGGGTCTTTCGTACAAAATTATTTCGTCCTTGACAATTTTAAATGTGTCATTTAATTCCCTAAAGGCATATTGCTTCCGATCTGCATATTGTTATGCATCATTGACACAAGTGCGCTCATCATAATATAATTTTAAAACATGAGTAGTTTGTTATTTTCATTATAAAAAACCAAGGAAAGAATTAAAATAAATTAACATGCTGTAGGGCTCAGTTTATGTTCGAAATTAAGTTTAAATTATACGACAATTTCAATGAGATTTAACTGTTTAGTTGATATTATATTTCGAAGGTGGTCTAATTTATAAATATTGGACTACATTTCAACATTTGTTAAAGTATGATATAATTAGGATGCCAAGCTAATATCATTTTGAGAAAAAGAGAAAACTCTTCAGGGATTTAACCCTTATCTCATTGTTTGTCCACTGTTGACTTTAATAGAGGAAAGGTAAAATGACGTATTATTGCATGAAAATCCTAAATTGTCTGTTTTGTGGTTTTATTGAAAAATAATAAAATTTAAGTATTCTGACAAACATCTTGTGAATAAAAATCAGCATTTGACTTTAGGTACCTTGTTACCATTCAGTGTACATGTAATATGAAATAAATATAAGTAAGTTAACGACTTTCGTTTTATGTCATTTTTTATTTTTTATTTCTTTTATTTTGTGTTATCATAACATATTCTACAAGGACTCTCTACTGATCGTCCAGGGGGTCTTCCCGTTCCCGTTCCTGGTGCAGGTCTGTGTCATCATCCTTAGCAAGTGGATCAGGGGTGTTGAGCTGCGAGGAGAGGTTGAAACTGCCGGCATCTGGTGTACTGGTTCTCAGCAGGCTGACGAAGGAGGGTTCTGCCTGAGGCTTATTGGTTTGTGGGCAGGTCATCTGGGGCGTGGGGAACTGTTGCTGGACGTAGCTGCGGTCCTGACTACCCCAGATACTGGGTGGAGGTCCTATAGGGCGAGGTGGCCAGTGGGAGGGTTGAGGCTGCCACGTGGCCTGCTGCTGGAACTTGATGGGGAACTGCTGGTCTTGGCTTGGTGGTGGCTGTGTATGGCTATGCTCAGCTGCCCATTGAACCCTGTGTAACTCCTGCATGATGTTCGCCTCAGCATCCCTCCTAATCGCTCCAGGCAACTTGGACAGGATCTCATCCACATACTTTCCAAAGTTAGAGCTGCCACACACAGAAGCGCTTCTAGACATGAATTCAACAAGCAGTTCTTCTGAAAGAGAAAAAGTGAGGGATAATTTTTCGTGGGATTAAAATTATTATTATTATTATTTTAAGTCTCAATAAATATAATATTTTCTACCCTCCCGCTACACCAAATAGGGAGCCATTTCTTTTTTAGAAATGTTATTATATCTTGTAATTATTGCATGGTTGCGGCCTATTTTCGTTGTTTTCGGCAGTTTGGTAAATTCGTGAGATCACGGATTCCTGTGTGCTATCTGCTGTGTATAGTGTTATTAGGAGAGATAATACTTACTCAGTTCTGCAGAGGTCATCCTATCCTCACTGCCCCGTCTGGAGCCGACCGACCGTGGCTGGGAGGCTGTCTGTGAGGTTGGTGATGCAGCTACTGGGAGTGTTGCTGTTGAAACCCTGCTTGTGGTAGAGGCAACTACTGAGTTTTGCTCGGTGGAAGGTGTGAGTTCAGTGCCACTGGCAGTTGCTGCTGCTGCTGCTGCTGTAAAGGAGGCCACATTTCTGGCATCCACTGTCTCAATGTGAGGGATCAAAAAAGAGAACTTATCCCATACCCACTTCTCTGTGCTGTTCATGTCAATAATTGCATCTCCTCCTGCCCCACTCTTCTTGGCACGTTTCTTCAGCCGGCCCATCATGGTCCTCATGCTTGAGTACCATATTTTTAGCTGTTCTACAGTACTATTCATCTTGGCAGCCTGTGCAGCCCAGAGATTATCTTTCTGGGTAACATCCTTGAACCCCGAAAGGCGTTTGCTGTACAGGACCTCATTTCGCATGAGGAACTCAATGATTTCCTCCTTTTGCTGTTCACAGAAAGCAGTGACTGTTTTCTTTCTCTTTGCTTTCTCGGAGGGGTAGCTCTCATCTGTCTCCTCTGGCTGGACTGGTTCTGGCTCCGGGTGTGGGACAGCCTTGCCCTTTCCCTTTCCCTTCTTGCCTCTGGTACCCTTGGGTGGCATGTCGCAAAGGCTAACAAATTCTTGCACTTGCAGGTTATTACTTAGATGTGCTCTCTTCAAGAGTAGATCGCGGAATGAGACGCATTAAATATTCTCCGGTATATAAATATGGGCACGAGAACTCGTAACAGATCGTGAGCGTTTGTGTAAAACGTAACTACTCGCATTTACTCGCATCTTCTCGTACCAACTCCTATCTGCTCGTGAGTTATTCGTGTCAGGTCTTGAGCAATATGGACCCCACATAGCGTAACAGATCGTGGAAGATCGCAACACATCTCAACAGAGCGTGGTTTTTGTCTTGTCTAAGATCGATCCCGATCATCACGATTTGTAAGCACGATTAGATGCGATCCGTCGCGCTTTTTTACGATGCAATACGATCTGATATGATGATCCCGATTGACAATTGATCGTGTTGATCGTAGAACATTTTTGAACCGTTCAAAAAGTTTCTACGATTAGCGCGATTGCCACGACTGACCTCAAGATCTGATAGGATATCCACGATAAGTCCACGATTGAGACCACGATTTTAATCGTGCCGCGAATCGTGATAGTGGGAACGTAGCATAAGCAAGCTCTCATTATGAATGTCAATCTTAACACGGAGTGCCTAAAATCCTTTGCTTAATTCAACACATCTAAAATAGTAACCTTTGAAAACAGTGTATAAAGAGCTGAAATTGCTCATTACTATTTGCACTGTTTTTCACTGTGTCAGTTACCGGTAATTATTTAATGCTAACAAAATTTACACATTATACCAATAAGTGGTTTAGAAGAGTCCAAGAAAATGCTCATAGAGCCAAGTGTTAAATGCAATACATTTCATTTACCTTCTTCGTCAAAAGTTATGTCATCCAGTGATTTTTCAGCATAATTGTTGATGGTTCCTTTGTTCATGGCCATTAACAGCTTTCCAACTTTGGCCATTTGCAGGGTGTCTTCTGGTAATCTCGATGTATCCTCACATCATGCCCCAAGAACTGAGCTAAAATATCCAACTCATTATCTTTTAAGTTTACTACCTGGGACAATGTTGAAATGTGTTTTCTCAGATTGGTTGACCTCGTGGTATTTGGATGTTCCAGTTTTGCTCCCTGTGCTAACTGTCTCAAGCAATCTGATCCCCCTCAGGTGTCCATTGGTGTTATTGGCAAAGACATAGTGATTTCCTTTTTCGATGCCTGCAGCCTCTCTGGTCTTAATAAGTAGGTCAATGCCACGCTCGACTTTTCCTAGAAGCAGCACTGGCACTTTGCGCCCCTTTTTCCCTCTTATTTCAACACATGACAAAATGGACACCAAGTACCTTTCAAATTTATTTAGGCCTTCTAATATTTCAGAGCTAGAATTTGACTTGTTCTATTTGTTATACACATCAATTGTCAGTCGTTCAACCTCTCCACTTCGTCTCCTGTTGAACAGAATAATGCTGACAAGAAGTGCCTCACATAGTGTTCTTCTCAATGTCAGTAGTGCTGCTCTTAATTTGATTGTCCAATTTGTTTTTGAGCTTAACTACATCATTAGTCAACGGCAGTAGTTTTGGTTTATTCCACTTGTTGGCTTCCATGCATTGCAGTACAGTTGAAGTAATCTCTTGGCTCCAGTCAAGTGTGTAAAGTGTCTTGAATTTTTCCACTCTGATTTGGAGTTCACTATCTTCTTGAATGAGTGCTTTTGATAGCAAAATATTTGCACATTTGTTGAGCGAATGTCCAAGTTTTAGAGCTAAAGATGGAATATTGGCAGATTTGCCAGTGTCAATTCCACAAAGTGATCTCACTGCTTTTATTGTGCTTTTAAAAGCTGAAGGAGAAATACAATCTGATAATGTTTGTATGCTATTTCCTTCCCGTGCCTTAAGTAGAAATCTTGATAACTCTCTCATCTTTGTTCGTACAAACTGGCGCATGTAGGGGAGTGCTTTATGCTTCATGTATTACTTCTCTCCAAAGGCAAGTGTAAGATGATCATTTCTCGCACAAAGAGAAATTTCATCCACAGTCATATCTGCCAAAACATCTTGCTGGAAATCTATAGAAGAATTTTGGCTAGCAGTAGAAGGAAGGAGAAAGGCACTGTTACTCTGGTGTCGAGTTCCTTTTGGAAGTACATCCTTACGGAGAGCACATGTGGACACATGTCTGTACAAATCATGTTTTAAGTAGAATCCTAAACAGTGACTGCATGGCAAATATTCGTCATTCGTTTTTTCCTTACTCAAACTTTTTTTGGTTACAACTTCCCCTTCACCAGACTCCAATACTTTAACATTGTGGTTATAGTCCCCTCTTTTTCTAATTTTGTCAATTATTTCAGTCTTGCATCTCTTTGTTCAGTAACTCGTCTATCTAAAGACCTAAGTTTTATAATTTCACTTTCATCTGGATGTTTTGACTCTAAATGTCTAGGCAGTTTTGCATACGGCTTGTTACACAGTACAAACAATAATGTTTTTTGTCCCAGATTTTTTTCCCCTCACTATTTTTAGAAAAAGACTTTACTTTAACTACAGATTTCCCATCTTTGCCTTCATCTTTTGTAGATGAATTGTCTTCAAGTGGTATACTAGTAATTTGGTCTTCAAGTGGTATACTAGTAATTGGAATCACATCACTAAATTGTTCTGAATCTTCAGAATTTTGAACGATTCTGTAAAAGAAATGCAAACACTGACAAGAATGTGTAAAGTAATTTGACATATATTAAAAGCAAGGAAGCCAAAAATGCATCTGAACTTTACAGACACCTGTCTGAAGTTTGACTAATAAATGACATTTATTAGTCAAACTTCAGACAGGTGTCTGTAAAGTTATGTAAAACAGTATATTAACATGATATACAAGTAGCAGTGATAGCATGCATTTAAAGGCCCACAATACCTTCATTTGATAATATTACAAAATATATAGAGTAGATTTTTTTCTTTGCATATAATGAAAGGCAACAACTCCATTAGGACAGAACTGCCAAAAATTTGAATAAAATCAATTCAAAACTGACCAAACTAGACCGTTTTTATACGAAAAATGTGCAGCACATCTTCATTTATCGCGATAATTATGTAATACATTAATACTCATATCAGATAAACTTGATTAACTGAGCAACTTAAAGTACTTGCAAATTTTATTATACATGATAGTTAATTGGTTTATTTGAAGAAAATAAAAGCATTGTGGGCCTTTAAGAAAAAGCATAATGTTAACATGCATGTAATTCCTAATTTGGAGGCATTACAAGATTTAAAGTGCTTAAACTACATTCAATAATCATGATGAGACTCCACTAAATTGCTTTAAGGGAAATGGCAACATATCTCTCTAGCATTTTCATATATTGAATCTGATAGTATGTACTGACAAATACCTAAACACAAAGGTCCAAGATGCAATACCGTAAAAACTATATTAATCGCCCAGGCGTTTATTAGAATTAGGAGTGATTCTGAAGTTGGGGATGAGCGACTATTAGAGGTTATCGTTCTGGAGCTATGTGGAATGACTGAGTGTTATCCAAATTCATGAAATTTACTGTCAAATTAAATTATAATCGCAACAATAAGTGAACAAAATGCAATATGTTTAACAAAATGCATGTCGAATTTCGTTAGAACTGGGGGATGGGCGTTTAATAGAATCTCTAGTTTTCTCTAAAATTGATTTGAAAATTGCCAATTTTTTTACCAATTTTAAGGGTGGGCATTAAGTAATAGAGTATGGGCAATTGTAAGAATTTTTACGGTATGTTACACATGTGTCCTCTGTATGTAAGTTACACAATATTTATTGTCCTCTAAATGCATGTTACACAAATGTCCTATAAATGCATGTTCTAAATGCTCTAAATTGTGAATAGCTACCCAGCAAACACTTTGTGATAAGGTGTCAAAGATCCTAGGAGAAGACCGGCAACCAAACGCTAGTTTTGTATAATAATAATAATGGTTACGCCACTTAACACCAAACATATGCCACTGTGAAGGCAAAACAGGCATCAATTTAAAAGCATCTGAGATGTCTGTTTTACACATTGTGGTATTCCTACCTAATTTATGAATAATTTTTATTGCGTCATCTATGCGCACATATGACAATGAACAACTTTTCTTATCAATCATTTCGTTCACGCTACAATGGTTAGAGGTCTCATGGGGAGATGACAAATCAACAATCAGTCTTGGTTTCCTAGAACATTTGCCTATAGCTACACCTATAGGGCTCACACGATATTTCGAAAAAGGTAAAACTTCAAATGGTCCTCTTAAAAATCCCTCATTTACCTCACTTTTTCAACAAGTTTATCACGATGATTGGTTGTGTAATTGCGGACCTTAAATTTTTGCACTCTTTGGTAGAAACATTAATGTTAGTAATCATAGTGTCAAAACCATCACACAAATATTTAATAAAGTTCTGATCTGGATGATAAGCCAATTCTTGTTTTAAATTATTAATATTAATTGGTGTCTTAACTTCATCGTAATTTAGTCATTGATTTGAAGTTTCCTGTGGTATGATTGTTTTCTTACGTGTACAAGAGTTAGCCCCGTGAGTATTTGCATGACATACAGAACATACATGGGTATACTGGCATGATGGTCTATAACAACTTCTCTCGTTAAAGTTGTTGCATACTTCTCTGTCGTTAAACATAATTCTTTTTCTGCCGTATCTGTCTATCACTTTCAAATTGTTTTTGGTTACATTTGCCATGTTTGAAAATGTATTCTTACTCATAGCGAGTTGAGGGCAAAAAGCTGAGGGGTGCATGGTAGAGTTACAGAGATTACATGCGTTCATTCGGGCATTTCCAGCCACCATAGTGAGTAGAGTATTGGCTTTGATAGCCCAGTCAACCTTAATGTTATGGTCTCGTAATGCTGCGGCAGCTCTGGCGCCGAGAATTGGCAATGGTATTCATAGAACTTTGAGCCATACACATTTGAAACATCTACAATGTTCGCCTCATAACAATCAAGCTTGACACGTCTTTCGGGGAACTTAACGCACATCACTCTCTTGTATTTGCCGAAGGCAGTGATGAATTCAGAAATTATGAGTGATTTATATGTAGTCTATCATCCTCATCATTTAATTTGACAGTTATTGTCTGATGTCCTGACTCATGAGTGTTTTTATCATTGTCAAATTTAGGAATCAGTAGTGAGGCCAAATTTACATCTTTCCCCTCCCAGATCTTTTTCTTGATATTATCTTGGACGATGTCCAGATGGGGCACGCACTCAGAGGGGACTCCAAACTCGGAAATTGGGAATCTATACCTTTTGAAACGAATCTGACTAGCCTGCACGTCAATGAATAAACCTAATTATGTAAAGATAAAAATAGCAACCAATCAGATCACTTTCCTCCTTACACATTAAAATAATATGTAAACAACTGTAGACTTATGCAATAATAATTGCTTCATAAACCTGCCTTATCTCTATAAGCCTTAAATAGAATAATCACCTTTTCTTGTTTTTCTTTTCTTTGGAAGGGGCAAATCATGCAGCTGATCCATCGACTTCCTTTTTCTTGTTACACTTGTCTTAATTTCTGGTTCAAGTGGTAATCCAGCATCTTCTGTGTACTTGGACTTGAGGAAACACAACACTTTGTCCATCTCATTCACAGCAGTTTGTAACACATCAGTGTTGTCTATTAGGTAGGAAAAACTTGTAATTCAGGTTGCTACTTCTCTTAGCCTTTTTGCGGTGACTGCTGAAGATTCAGACACATTCTGATTTACAGTTATGTCTTCTATTGGTTCAAACTTTTCTTCACTCTCTTACATGTCAATTGTTGTTCCAGTCCTGTCCTCATACCCAAGAGAAGATAAATCTACACCAAGGCAGGCTATATCGACTATAAAGGCTGCATGGTTCTTGTATCTTTCAGGAAGACAGTTAAATGAAATATCAGAGTGCTTAAATACAGCTAAGAAATGTTTTTCTGCTGAATGCCCTACATTGACAAGATGGTAGTTTGTCATCATTACCAACACAAACAGTGTATGTGTTTGGACCGGACACCACATTAAATTCACCATGGTCAATTTTCTCAGCATTTCTTTCCTGAATTGTTAAGGCCTTCCTCTCTGTTTTTCTGAAATGCCTCAACAGATATGGTGGTGTGTGTCGAAGCTCAGTAGGGATAATAATGTTATGGAATTTGAAATTCCTGCAGCCACACATCTGCTCTGTCTCCTCTGTCTCCTGGATTCCCATGGAAAACACTCATCTGGACCTGGGAAGACATGCCTTGATAAAATGATCTAACCTCAAGCAGTGATGTGTTAGTAGCTGCAGGACTGGTCTAACAATTTCTTCTGGTTTGATTTTTCCAATTCAAGAGGAATTTGGTCCAAGTTGGTAGTCAAAACCGTTGGTGCTGATATGTCTGGTCTTTTGCATCCAAGACTCTGTAGACCGTATAATGAATTCTTTGGTGTTGATATTAAGTTTTCTTCTCCATCATTTTTAATGTAGCGGTATTACCGAAGGGTTGTCGGTGCTGTCTTTCGGTAGATAGCAATAGTCCATAGCACCACATGTTGAACTATACGAGGCTACACATGGAGTTAAACCTGGAAATGACAATATAAATGCCCAAATACAAAAATCTATCACTTTATTCAACAGTCACAGTTAGAGAGTAAGTCTAATAGTATTTGTACATAATAAACAATTGAAATGCTGATTGATTCACATGATGTGGGTAGATTAGGTATAGTCAAATCTTCTAGAATTTGGTAAGCACTTGAAACTTTTAAAACAAAAAATGCTGTTCCTTTTTTCTCTTTACTCACTTCATAGGTAATACATTATTGTTTGAGTCTTTCTCTGTTAGTTCTCTCGTGGGCTGAGGGAAGGTTTGTAATGTTATCTTTCTATCTTTGGCTCGGTTTTGTATGACTTTTAGTACTTCGCGATGCGTTGTAAAACTATTTAATAACAAGTAACTGGATTGCAAGCAATACCATAGTCCCCTACTGGTTTGCACTAAGTCCAAAAAGGGGCATAACTCATTAAAAAATTGACAAAATCCCAGGAAACACGAACTTGATCTGTGACACATGATTACAAAGGCATATACAAAATTTCAGCTCAATACCTCAAAGCATGTAGAAAAAAAGTGCGGAAAACGAATATTCTAAGTCCAAAAAGGGGCATAACTCATTAAAAAATTGACGAAATCCCAGGAAACGCGAACTTGATCTGTGACACATGATTACAAAGGCATATACAAAATTTCAGCTCAATACCTCAAAGCATGTAGAAAAAAAGTGCGGAAAACGAATATTCTAAGTCCAAAAAGGGGCATAACTCATTAAAAAATTGACGAAATCCCAGGAAACGCGAACTTGATCTGTGACACATGATTACAAAGGCATATACAAAATTTCAGCTCAATACCTCAAAGCATGTAGAAAAAAAGTGCGGAAAACTGATTTGCCGGACTGACTGACTGACTGACTGACAGATGGACTGACGGACGGAGTGCAAACCTAATAGTCCCCTTCGGCACGCCGGTAGGGGACTAATAAAGTTCAACAAGTCTATTTGACTAACACACTATTTATTATTTACTTATCACACAATACGACACTAACACATCGAACATCTAACAACATCAATAGTCATTTTAGTCGCGCCTCCTTTTACCAAGATATTTAAGTAAATGTTCCATTAGCCCAAAGTGGCAATATTCTCTGTGCGACATCATTTCTAATACCATATCTTCCCCATAGTCCCCGCAGAGGACCCATCTGGATCTATCTCTCCACTCTTGGCCCTCATTCTCGCACAAGAGTCTGATCTCGGCAGCCCCTCTACATGGTGTAGTTCTAACGCCCGCTCTCTCCATATTCTGCCTTCTCTCTTAGCTATATTCCTATCTCTCCCAGAAGCGGCTCTGGGCCATCTTTAAATACTGCATTGTTTACATATTCATAGCTCTCTTTTTTGACCTAGCTTCATATTGGAGAGGTCAACATTGACTCCTCCCAAGACAGAACTATGACCAATATTATGACCAATATTAATAAGGAAACCATCGAGCATTTCCTATCTTCCAATATAATTTATTCATTAAATCATCGTAGTTCGAGCCGTAACGTTACAGGCTGTTATCATCATTGGAGGGATCCTGCTATTTTGTTCTTCTTGAAGAATTTGTATGTGCAAAAATGGTATTGAGTTTTGGCTGGACATGGGCTTGAATCTTGTTGTAGTATGTGTCAAGCTTATCTTTAATTTTCTGTAATACCGGTCCATGTTGTATGAAACATCCCACTATGTACACTCTGGAACAGTAAAACAGTATTAAATACACATACACTAGTAGTTGAGGTAGAGCCAAACTTTCATTCTGTAGACTACACAACATGTGACATTTTGAATCCTTAACCCTTTCTCATGTACACAAAATATACAGCAGATAACTTCCTTTGGATACATAACTATGCTAAAAGGCAAATATATGGACAACTTCTATAATTAATTCATAATTTTGAGGTTTACCCATTTTCAACATACAACAAATCAGTAGCAGACGGCTTTGAAAACATCTAGTCAAATAAAATGCAGCTCTGAAATAACAATTATTGAATAAAGCTGAAAGCAATGTGGCAAAAGGAGAAGTTGCTCATTGTTTTCAAATTCGTTTGCTGCCGAGTCGTCTGTATGTAGGAAGGGGTTAATCAAACACATGGAAAATAAGTTCCCTTAATTAACCCTTTCCCTCATATAGACGCTTTCTGACGCCTCTGCAGCAGACGGCTTTTTGAAAACATAGTGACAAAAGAAGAAATTGCACAGAACGCGCAATTTCTCCTTTTGCCACAATGTTTTCCACTTTTAGTCATAGGTTATTCATTCAATTATGGAGATTTTCTATGTTTTGACAAAATACGTTCAAAGTCGTCTGCTGCAGAATTGTTTGAGGGAAAGGGTTAAAGAATTTTCCACCACATTTATTATTTCATTTTACTTATACAATGGAAGTATTCGTTTTACACGACAGGTGAATAATTCTGATAAGAATGCTCTGACATAAAAGTCTTTCAAGAATGTGTTGCTGGAAAAAGCACTGTCTGCAAAACTTCTTTCCACAGAAATCCCCATACATGTCCAAACGACAAAATCGGGCCATTTGAGGAAGTCAATCTCTCCTGACTTGCATGTGCCCACAAATCAGTCTGGCTCTGGTTTCTCCTTAGACTTTCAATTGTTACACATTCATTTTCAATGATGTTCATAGAATCAAAGTATGATTTGAAGAAATCCTTATGCTGTTGTTCATTTAGGTTAACACTATCACTGAAATTGAAGTTTATTACATGCAAGGTGGGAATAAGGATAGCATCTGTTTTTACTCTAAAGTTGTTAAGCCAACAAGCATTAGAACCTATACCAAGAAGTTTGTTCTTAAATTTGTCCACGTCAACTGGCTTTTTACTGTTGTACACTGGCACTAATAGCTTTCTCTTTACACTCTGTCTGCCATGATTCACCTTTGGAATGTCAGATCCTGTGATTTTTTTTGGAGTCAACTTCCGTTTTCTTGGATTGTTCCACTTACATTGTATGGATGTGGGTGCCAGCATTCCATCTTTCTTCTTCTCTGTTATATCGACTATGGCGTACAGGAGGGCAGCAATGTGATTACACCCTTCGCTTTCCCTTATGAAACAATGAAAATTGATTCCTTTAGAAAATGTAATTGGAAATGAATTACAGTAAACAATACACTGCATAGTTTTCATTATTTAAGCTTGCCTTTTAACCCACCTTTCCTACATACAAGAAATCAGTACTAGATAACTTTGAAAACAAATACATGTTTTCTAAAAACGTCTGAGTGGATTCAATTAAAATATTTATGTCCCATTGTTTCCATATATTCTGACAAAGGGCAGGTAACCGGCCTAGTATGGAAAATGATAAGACAGAAATTTAATTTAAGTTGAAATTGGGTATTTTAAGATTAAAAATGCCTTAAATTTAATTTGTACTCATAATAAATTAAAGGCCCAGCATGTGCTTTCCAGGAATTTCTAACTAACCTCAAGTTTATCTGAATTAAGTTTAATGCCAATGTCCTGACAGCGCTTAAGAACAGCCCTACGGTTGCGGTCATGCTCACTCTGTGAGCTACCATATACCAATACATCATCGCCTATCGCAGCGACACCATCGAGACCTTTGAAGCTCTCATCTATTTTACGTTGAAACTCATCCTGAGCGGATTTGACGCCAAAAGGTTACCTTAAGAACTTATATCGGCCATGTGGAGTATTAAATGTAGTAAGGAATGACGATTCTTCTGATAACTTAATAGCTCAGTAACCTGAACGGGCATCAAGTTTTGTGAAGTATTGAGCTCTAGAGAGCTGCGGTAGGATTTCCTCAAGAGTTTTCATAGGATAATGAGGATGGAGAATGGTGTGATTGAGGTTCTGCGGATCTACTCATCTAGACATACACGCAATTAAACCAGATTGATTTTGACTACAACGAGCGAATTGACCCAATGTGTAGGTTCATTTACTTTGGTTATGACATTCATAGATTCCATACAATCTTGCTCAACTTTAAGTTTATTGCGAAGCGCTACCGTCACCTTAGGAGGTGGATGAACCACGGGGTTTGGTTCAGGGTCTATGTGCATGGTGCACTCACCCGGGAATAGGCCTAAGCCTTCAAACACATCAGAATATTCTGATAAATCCTGGGATTTATCAATTGGTTTACCTGAAGAGTCGGGACTAGGACTAGCATCTGTAACGGCATATACAAGCTGTATGAGCTGGAGGCATGACGTCAGACCAAGTATAGGGGTATATATAGATGCAGAATCAACATCATAAAAGTTTGCCTTTGTGCTTTGACCTTTGTAAGACAGACTAAGTCACACTGACCAAGTGTCTTAATAGGACAACCATTGTATGCCGATAAATGCCTGGTTGGCTTTTGCAGGAATAGGGACGGATTGATATTTGAGAGCAAGTCATTGGGCAATGTATTGATTTACCTGTGAACCTGTATCAAGTTTGAAGGTTACATTACTAGGGCCAATTTTAAGGGTAGCAAATGCCTGGTCATGTATATAGTTATTATTACATTTGTTAATTATTACATTTGTTATTGTTAATCACAATTACACTTTTCATAACATCAACTTTATTTCACATGCATCAACTATACAAGGGAGATCACTCTCATAAACTAAATAGTCAAAATCAAAGCACTCTAAATACTGCGTACAACATTAACATTAATACAAATGTCTTTCTTTTTCTAAACAAAAACATAATCAGAAAATCTATTAACAGAGAAAGGCCTTCATTGGATTAGACTGTCCTCAGGCCCTGGGGATTATTCTGCCCCGCACAATTAACATCTGAATACAAAATATTTTAGATGAATGAAATTTCCAATATATACAATTACTGAATTAAATGAAGAAAATCAATAAATAAAATGTAAACTGAAAAACAAAAAACAGTAATAAGCCTTCATTGGATTAGACTGTCCTCAGGCCCAGGGGATTATTCTGCCCCACATATAATGCAAATAATACATGATGCAACTAAAAAAATGAACTTGAAAGTGTATAGGTAAACTACTGTCCAATGCTAACACATAATCCTTATATTCAACCAATTTCCTCAATCATTTTTATGCCCCCGGAATCATAGATTCGGTGGGCATATAGTTTTTGGCCTGTCTGCACGTCTGTCTGTCTGCACGAAAAAAACTTTAACCTTGACCACTACTTTTGAACCATAACAGGTACGGCTACCATATTTCACATGTGTATTCCTTGTGACATGACCTTTCTGTCAGTACCAACATTTTTGACCTTGCGACCTTGACCTTTGACCTAGATGTTGCCATTCTCGAAAAAAACCTTTAACCTTGGCCATTACTTTTGAACCATAACAGGTACGGCTACCATATTTCACATGTGTATTCCTTGTGACATGACCTTTCTGTCAGTACCAACATTTTTGACCTTGCGACCTTGACCTTTGACCTAGATGTTGCCATTCTCGAAAAAAACTTTAACCTTGACCACTACTTTTGAACCATAACAGGTACGGCTACCATATTTCACATGTGTATTCCTTGTGACATGACCTTTCTGTCAGTTCCAACATTTTTGACCTTGCGACCTTGACCTTTGACCTAGATGTTGCCATTCTCGAAAAAAACTTTAACCTTGGCCATTACTTTTGAACCATAACAGGTACGGCTACCATATTTCACATGTGTATTCCTTGTGACATGACCTTTCTGTCAGTACCAACATTTTTGACCTTGCGACCTTGACCTTTGACCTAGATGTTGCCATTCTCGAAAAAAACTTTAACCTTGGCCATTACTTTTGAACCATAACAGGTACGGCTACCATATTTCACATGTGTATTCCTTTTGACATGACCTTTCTGTCAATACCAAAATTGTTCACCTTGCGAACTTGACCTTTGACCTAGATGTTGCCATTTGGGGGCATCAGTGTTTCACAAACACATCTTGTTTCAGTCTGTAGCACTGTTAGAAATTCAACACCCGAGGCACCCTCTAATCGTGTTGATTATAATGCCTCAGTAACACTTCTCTTATCAATGAAGGCTGTGATCGGTATAGTATTCTGTTTCACCCCAAAAATATGCTCTATCATGCTCCTGAAATAGATAGCTGTCTCTAAACCCTCTTTTAAACTCAGTGTCTGCTGCTATGGTAGACCGCACTACTCGCTTGATTTTGTTTGCTTGCCAAAAAATGGGGCAACAATTTCCAAGTCTGTCTTTCAACCTCGCTCTGCTACCACTTGTTAATCACAAATACACTTTTCATAAAATCAACTTTATTTCACATGCATCAACAACTCTATACAAGGGAGATCACTCTCATAAACTAAATAGTCAAAATCAAAGCACTCTAAGCACTGAGTACAACATTAACAGTTATGGCTAGCATTAATAGTATCAACAAAGAAGTTTGGCGACTCACATCTAGAACCACTACCTCCTTCAGCTGGTTTAGCCAAAATTTCACTTGTATGATGTTTATGAGCATTTGAATTTCTATGGTCATTATTTGTTGACAGACACATAAGTTTGAAATAGTTCCATTTCTGGCATCTATCACATCGTTTGCCATTAGCGGGACAATTGTCCTTTCCATGCGTACGTCCGCAGTTCCCACATTTCCATGATGATGGTCTGTTGTAAACTGGTAGTGCCGACGTTGATACCTGCTCGAGTTATGTCCCTTTCCCTTGAAGTGTGACGGTCGTGACGTGGAACAATCGGAATGCCATATATACAGAATGTACATCGGATGACGCTGACATAGTCTTCAGCTATTGTTGCGAGTATTCAAAGCTTTGTCCAATGCTTATACACTCGTTTCACCTTCATTGATAAATTTTTCTCTCACCTTTTGAGAGCGGACCCCGAAAACGATACGTCCCTGATCGTTTTGTCGGTATGATCCTTGAAGGAGCAGTCCCCTGCCAGAAGCTTAATCTTTGTAACATATTGATCAAAAGAACTTTGTCCTTGTGTCTCGTTGTTGAACTTGTAACGAGCAAAACTGGGTTGGACATAAGCGGCGTACCTGTCGTAAAAAGTTTTCAAAAGCTTGCCGTCTTCCTCCGATATTGTCCAGGTATTATTAATGTCCCTGCCCTTTTCGCCGACCCACAGGAAGTAGGTATGAACACTGAATCTCCTTGTCGTGTAAGGGTCCTGAGAAAATCAGCTCCACATGGTTTTTTAACTTCCGCCAAGATAACAGAACAGAACAGAACAGTGTTTATTTTCTTTTGACTTATACATAGTACATCGTCATACAATCACATACAAAGTACAAAATATACATTACATCACATGAAAACATGAACACAAACGGAATAGAAAAAGAAAAGAAAAAGAGAAAAAAAAGAAAAAACGAAAGGAGAAAAAAAAAGAGAGTTTACTACAAGATTTAGAGGACAAACAATTCACATTAATTTTTAAAGAGAAGAAAATAAAATAATGGCAACTATTGTTCTGTGTGAAATCAAATTATGGCAATGTTAACGATCTTTGTTTTAAGGCTTCTTTTATAAACTTAGCTATGTTGCATATTGTTACTTTGTTTTTACATTTGAGTAAATTAAGAAATTTGAATGTTGACGGCTTTTTATAATACAACGAGTCAATGCTATTTATAACTTTGGTTATTGCCCATTAATAGGAATAATGTTACATATGCGAGGATACATAATGAGCAATCATGGCCAAAAATGTGTCAAAACAAGTCTACAACTGAGAAAGGATTAATTCTTTAGATAATGAGCTTCAACACATTATTATCTCTACAAATACTAGCTGTGCAGATGATCAACCGACTAATAGTTTATAAAACATGAAATTCACAACATAAAAGTATGGGATAATTTACAGAATTATGTAAATTATTATTAAATCAATAAACTGTGCTCAATGAACCCATCTGAACACATGAGACATCTTGAAAATGAAATTCACAACACATTTACACAAATTTATGAACCATAAAATATGCAAACTCATCACTTCATTATTTTTAGCTCACCTATGCACGAAGTGCAAGGTGAGCTATTGTGATCACATTTTGTCCGGCGTCAGTCCGTCGTGCGTCGTCAACATTTCAGCTTATTAACACTCTACAGGCTACATTTTGCATCCAATCTTCATGAAAGTTTTATCAGAACATTCATCTCCATCAAATCTTGGACAAGTTCGAAACTGGGCCATATGAGGTCAAAAACGAGGTCAAATTGAAGGGAAATCTTGTTAACACTCTAGAGGCCACATTTTCATCTTGAGCATGTTGAAACTTTATCAGAATGTTTGTCTTGATGATATGTAGGTCAAGTTCGAACATGGGTCATGTTGGGTCAAAAAGTAGGTCACTAGGTCAAATTGAAGGAAAATCTTGTTAACACTCCAGAGGCCGCAATTTTTACTTCAGCAGTTTGAAATTTTGTCAGAATGTTTGTCTTAAATATCTAGGTCAAGTTCGAATATGGGTCATATTGGGTCAGAAACTAGGTCACTAGGCCAAATTGAAGGGTAATCTTGTTAACACTGTAGAGGCCACATTTTCAACTTGAGCATGTTAAATTTTGTCAGAATGTTTGTCTTAAAAATATCTAGGTCAAGTTTAAATATGGGTCATATTGGGTCAGAAACTAGGTCACTAGGCCAAATTAAGGGAAAATCTTGTTAACTCTGTAGAAGCCGCGTGTTTTGCTTCAGCAGCTTGAAATTTGGTCAGAATGTTGAGCTAAATGATATCTAGGCCAAGTTCGAATATGGATCATGCCGGGTTAAAAACTAGGTCACTAGGCCAAATTGAAGGGTAATCTTGTTAACACTCTCGATACTGCATTTTTAACTTGAGCATGATGAAACTTTTTTAGAATGTTTTTCTTGATGATATGTAAGTCAAGTTTGATCAAGGGTCATGGCAGGTCAAAAAATAGGTCACTAGGTCAAATTGAAGGAAAATCTTGTTAACACTCTAGAGGCCGCATTTTTTGCTTCAGAAGTTTGAAATTTTGTCAGAATGTTTGTCTTAAAGATATCTAGGTTAAGTTCGAATATGGGTTATATTGGGTCAGAAACTAGGTCACTAGGCCAAATTGAAGGAACATCTTGTTACCTCTGTAGAAGACGCATTTTTTTGGCTACAGCAGCTTGACATTTAATGAGAATGTTTATCTAAATGATATCTAATATAAGCCAAGTTCGAATATGGATCATGATGGGTCAAAAACTAGGTCACTAGGCCAAATTGAAGGAAAATTTTGTTAACACTTTGGATGCCGCATTTTTTGCTTCAGCCGCTTGAAATTTGGTCAGAATGTTTGTCTGAATTATATCTAGGTCAAGTTCGAATATGGGTTGTATTGGGTCAGAAACAAGGTCAATACAGGAAAATATTGTTCAAACTCCGGAGGCCGCATTTTTACTGTGAGCAAGTTGAAAATTTGTCAGAATGTTGTCTTGATGATATCTAGTCCATGTTGGAATATGGGTCATATCAGGTAAAAAAATATAGAATACTAGGCCAAATGAAGGAAAATCTTGTTAACACTGTGGAGGTTGCATTCAGAATAATTGTCTTGGATGTGTTTTGCATTGCAGTACATTGTATAATTAAGGTGAGCGATCCAGGGCCATCATGGCCCTCTTGTTTTAATAAATAGTATATACTGTTACATACCAAATAAATACGTATCTGGTTAAGCTTAGTAGAGTGCAGTGTGTGGCATAATTTTTTTAAAATTGTCTCTACAGAGAAATAATTTCCGGCTCCTGTTGTTGGGAGGTCCATTTATGGATTGGGGCAGAATTTCTTTTATGACCATCTCATATACATATATTCACCCCTATTTATATTACTTCCATCATTTTCCACTATATAGTTCTATCAAACATATTCAATTTTAAATACTACTACATGTACTACTTAATTTTAATGCACGCTAAATGACCTTAGCTGTCGATGCACCATTAAACACTATACATTCATTCATTCAAAGATATTTATAGCTTGGGAACTCTCTAACTGGTGAAAAATGCTTGGTTGAAGTAAATGTAATAAATGGAAAATCTGAAAAGTTTGAAACAACTCTAGGTAATTTTACATTGCAAGCTATGTCTTCATTTAAATATCTTAGTGCTCCCATCATCTAATAGTGCATTCAATTTTAACCCTTTCCCTCATATAGATGCTTTCTGATGCCTCTGCAGCAGACAGCCTTTTGAAAACATAGTGACAATAGAAGAAATTAATCAAAACAAACAATTTCTCCTTTTGCCACAATGTTTTCCATTTTTAGTCATAGGTTATCCATTCCATTTAACCCTTTCCCTCACACGACAATTTTGCAGCAGACGACTGAACATATTTTGTCAAAAAATAGAAAATCTCTTTAATTAAATTGATAACCTATGACTAAAAGTGGAAATTATTGTGACAAAAGGAGAAATTGCACGCTTTGTGCAATTTCTTCTTTTGTTACTATGTTTTCAAATAGCCATCTGCTGCAGAGGCATCAGAAAGCGTCTATATGAGGGAAAGGGTTAAGAGATTTTCTATTTTTTGACAAAATATGTTCAAAGTTGTCTGCTGCAGAATTGTCGTATGAGGGAAAGGGTTAACTCTCTGTTTTTGGTTTTAATGATTACAGGTATAATTCTTAGAGCTATGAAGCATAAATTGTTTGTGCGAAATACTTTTTCCAGCTGGAATTCTGCTGCAGCTGCATTCAGTTCTGATCTGTCTTTGTGAAGTAACCTATTATGTGTTCTGTCACAACCATTTATACCACAATTTCCTTTGAATCTACATTTGTTTCCTACATGGTTTAGCTGTAAGCATCTATAACACAATTTCAAGTCTTTGGCCCTTTTCCACCTTTCTTCAATGTTCAATGTCTGGAAGCTTTCACAGAACCAGACTTTATGTCCATTACCACAAAATGTACATTTTTTGTTCATTTTCATTGTTCATGAAAAATGACTTGGGACTTATTTGGCCGACTTTCTATTGACAACCCATTAATTGTCTCACTAGTCCTTATTGCATATTATTCTGTTTCTGCATTTACCCAAATTCTCAACGTTTCTACTGACTCAGTCAGATCTTTTTCAGTTACTTTTCCATTATAACGTGTTAACATGGAGTGTGGCATTTTTTTCAATAGTCTGTGATATAATGAACCATTTTTGAGATCTTCTTCATGTTTGACTTCCTTAAGGTTAATGACAGCTATATCTAATAAGTCTGCAAATTGTTCTAATTCTGTGACATTTTTATTTCTAATGTGCTGAAAGTTTTCCAATTCATCGAGAAACCAATTTTCTTTCAAGTCTATCCTTAACTGCTTCATATGCTTCTGCAGAATGACCCAAGTTATCGATTGCATGAAGTGCATTGCCACCTAAATATTGCCGCAGTTGTAGTAACTTGTATTCAGGGGTTGAAGGGGCCTCATCAATACAGCTGTAAAATGCTGCTTTCCAAGTTGGGTATTTAGCTTTGTTTCCTTCAAAAACTGGAATCGAAACTCGCCTTAGTTGTTTCCAAAGATCAGAACCTAACTGTTTCTTTTCAACCTTTTTTGATATTTCATCTACAAAGGAATCACCAGATTCACTGTGATATAACTGAACTATTTCTTCATATTTTTGGTCAATTACTTCTAGTTATTTCATGATAATGATCATTTCATCTGTTCTACCTGTCTTTCTATAAAGTTCACAGAGTTCATGTATGCAATTAGTTGCCATTTCCATGGCTTGCTTGACCTTAGTCAAACAAGATTTGTTTGCTTCTTTTTCTGTTTCGTCATTATCGAGTTCTTCTTTAAATTTGTTAATTGACCTGGTGAAGGCAGCCTTACTTCGGGACTTTTTAACTTTGAGTTTCATAATTATGCTTTCTTCGTGGTGTTTAAAAGCCAATAGCTCTTCTTCATCACCTTTTTTACTCATTTTGACCGTAACTGTTGGTATCTTTTAAAAACGGAGTGTATATATCTATCTAAACAATCTGGTGTTGAGTTGGCGTTTCCTGTCTGAAATATTATAAGTCCTGAATTGAGGTTACCTCATGTTTAGAAGTTCCTCTTTTGGTGATAATGAATACGCCGTACACCAAACCTCGCTCTGCTACCATTTGTTCTTGTGTGGACAAGCCTCTATACGTTTGTCTATACATGTATTTAAAACTAATATTCGTTCTATGTTTCTATCATCTTTATTCAGCAACGTGGTTCTGATGTTGTTACAAGCTAGACAGAGACTCGTTAGAATCACTTTAACGTGAAACTTACTATTTTGTCTAATTGCTAACTTTTGACACATTTGAAGAAAACGTAAAATGTAGCATTGTGGAAAAAGTAGAAAATACTGAAATTAGCATATTTCACCTTAAGTAATCAATATGCCACATGTTCTATTTAATTCTGGTCTAAGGTTCAAGTTATAACATTTACTCAAGATATTTTCAATGTATAGTGTTATACAAGACTGTATGAAAGAAGTGTATCTGCATCTGCGAAAAGTAAATTTTATTACTAGCAGATGCTTTCATGTCTTTTTTTTTCTGCCTCGTTTGATGCTCGTCCAAGAATCTTTCCTACATGGAGGCGATTTTTGAAAACATTACAGCAAAAGGAAAATTGCACATAATGAGCAATTTACCCTATATGCCACAATGTCTTCAAATCTATTCAGTAATTATACTTTTGTTAATAGAGATTTTTCCCTTTTTTTGCCTAGTTGTTTTTAAATTGGTCTACAGCAGATTATTTCTCTATGGGAAAGTGATAATTGACTACTGACTGATGAGATATATTAACCCTTTCCCTCCCCTCATACGACAATTCTGCAGCAGATAATTGAATGGATAACCTATGACTAAAAGTGGAAAACATTGTATCAAAAGGAGAAATTGCTCATTTTGTGCAATTTCTTCTTTTGTCACTATGTTTTCAAAAAGCCATCTGCTGCAGAGGCGTCCGAAACCGTCTAAAATTCATCAGTATGAGGTAAAGGATTGGAGCTTTAACCCTTTCGGTTAAAGCTCCAATCCTTTACCTCATACTGATGAATTTTGACGCCTATACAGCAGACAACTTTTAAAAACATATAATCAACTCAATTCAATTTATATTATACTTTCATTTACAAAGAGTTTTGCCAATATGTTTTCAAAGTCGTCTGCTACAAAATTTGTTGTTTGTTGGAAAGGAGATTTAAAAACTAGAATTAATGCAACTTTCCCAAGCATTCCAAAACAACCCTCATCGGATACAGCTCATATTTACAAGCCGATTGTATTCAGATTATTTGTGTCAACCCTTTCCCTCATACAACAATTCTGCAGCAGACGACTTTAAACATATTTTGTCAAAACACGGAAAATCTCTATAATTGAATGGATAACCTATGACTGAAAGTGGAAAACATTGTGGCAAAAGGAGAAATTGCTTGTTTTGAGCAATTTCTTCTTTTGTCACTATGTTTTCAAAAAGCTGTCTGCTGCAGAGGCGTCAAAAAGCGTCTATATGAGGGAAAGGGTTAAAAAAAGAATATTTTAACATTCATGTATTCATATATTATAATACACATTTTTTAATATTTTGTTTTTAACATTCATGTATTTGTATTTTATAATACACTTTTTCTAATATTTTGCTTGCCAAGCAAATATGTTTATGTATTGTTTTTACATATTGAGATATCAAAATAATATTAAAAATTTATGTTATTTTCATTCAATGTTGCCTTGAAGAACTTTTATTTCATTCCAACCTTGGTATTATATCAGTCTTACAAAACCTTTTATGTTGCCTGCTGTGAGAAGGTGAGACACAGGGATCTCTTCTCTAATGTCTGTCATGTTGTCTTTCCATCACACTTTTACCAACTGACATATTGAAATGTCTTCGTTCAAACACTTTTTGCTTAGCCAAATCTTTCATGTGAAACTAATTGTTCAAATGATCATCTGTTAGTGAATTTAGACAGTAAAAGGTTGATTCCTACATCTGCTGGTTACTAAGTATCAGAAAATTGAGAAACAGCATTATGGTGCTGAACTAACACTGGCCATGTATTGAGTTGAATATACTTTTTTTGGTCCATTGATTGTGGTTTAACGCCGTTTTCAACAATTGTTCAGTCATCGCGGCGGCCAGTTCACCTTCTCATCTGTTTCCTGGCTTTTCAACAGCATTTTTCAGTTCTATCAGCTTTTGCTGGGTAATTTACTAGTACATGTACTACGAGTATTATTTATTCTGAAATTGATCCATCAGTCGTAATGCAACCCTGTCGTAATCAGTTGTAATGCAACCCTGAGTGACAAGGAGGGAAGCCATTACAATCATTTCAAGTCTTTTATATGACCCAACTTAGGATCTAACTCGGGTCTCCCGCTCTCAAGGCAGACAATCTAAACACTACACCACGGAGACAAATACTAGCTTAGTTCAAATGACTGACTCTGTGAAAACCAAACCATGATGAGACATTTGCGACCAATGTAGATAGTTTTATAGAGCATTTACGCCGCTTTCAACATTATTTCAGTTATATATATCATGACGACAGTTCACTTGTTCATGATCCCTGGGTAAACAAACCAGTACTAGGCTAGAAAAGGTGCCTTGCCCAAGGGCACTCCACCATGACCTTCATGCCACGACTGGGGATCGAACGCGGGACACCCGGTTTCAAATCCCCGACGCTAACCAATCGACCACGGTGGATTCCTAGAAAAAGATCAGCAAGTGTATATCCTCAGATAAGTATTAACCATTTCCCACATGCAGACAACTTTTGCCACAATGGAATTATCAGACTTTCATTTATCCCTTTCCCAAATACAACAAATCTGCAGCAGATGACTTTGAAATTATTAAATCCAAGATATAGAAAATCTCTATAAATCGTGTCAAATGGAGAAATTATTCATTAATAGTTATTTCACTTTTTGCCTTAATGATTTCAAAAATCAGAGAAATTTCATATTTTTGTCTTAGATATATACAAAGTCAATGGCTGCAGATTTGTTGTATTATAAAGAGGGTTAACCTCCCTGGAGTTGTTTGGTTTAACACGGTTTTCAACAATTTTTCAGTCATATCACAGTGGCTAGTTCACCTACTCATGTGTTTCATGGCTTTCTCTCACCACTACTCCACACAACAGACTTTTCGAGCAACTGGCTGCTTTTCCACACAGACTGTTCGCCCATTGGTGGAAGACAAATGACTCTTGTCACAGTGACTTTTGTCAGGAAGAATGTTGGCCGAGCTGGGGTTCGCACTCACAACCCCTTGATTGACCGCCTGCGTCAATTTCAACTGTTGTGCTTAATACAGGAAAATCATAAGACAAAGGTGTTGGTTTCCATAAATTTTTATATGCATTCAACTGTTTTACATCAGAATGCTTGTATATAAAAACATGATAAAAATAAATATTGAATAGTTCCTACATGTATGGGATTTCTAACTTCAATTAAATCCTTAACCCTTTTTCAAAGGTGGTCTGCTTTACAATCATCAGACAAACAATTTCAACAATCTAGAAAACTGAAATATTTATATTGATAAAAAGTCGAAAATATTGCAATAAAAGGTGAAATTGCTTGTTTTGAGCAATTTCACCTTTTATTGCAATGTTTTAAAAAGTCATGTTCAATGACAGGTGTCAAATGTCGTCTGTGTGAAGTAATGGGTTAACAAACAATGCCTGATATATCTCAAAACAAATATCTGGTAGGGTCAAATTAATGTCGAAGCTCCATCCATTTACTACATTGGCTTTTTCTCATTTACCTACAATGTTTTCAAATTCATCTAGTGCAGGGTCTTCCAAAAGCGTCCCTTTCACAGAAAAGCTGTTGCTCGGAGTCTGAAGAGTTAAACTGTTTCCCATCATGCAGATGAGTTATGATACTGAAATAGCATGAGAAACATTAAAACATTTTGGAAAAAGGAGAAATTGCTAGAAATGAGCAATTTATACTTTTCCCTAAATATTTTCAATTCTGTATCAAAATAACACTTTCATACATCAAGATTTTAATATTTGCTGTAAAATATACCAGACGGCCCAAATAACTGTAAAATTGTATATCGATAGGGCTATTTTGTTATTAAATTCAACTAACATGATTGTATGTCTTTGAAAATAAAAAATCAAGTAATACACATTTATTAATTCATTCATTCAAATTCACAACTCAAGCAGAACAAGAGCGCCGGGGAGCAAAGCCAAAGCTTGTCTGCTTTTCTAAGTCGAAAAAAAGGGCTGAACTAAATAATTATTAAAACCAGAGTTATGTGGTTTGGTATATACATGTATATTTTTCCTAGAAATATGTGAACTAAGTTTCATTTGAATCTGTGTGACTGTTTTTGAGTTATGAGGCAATGTTGAAGTTTTGTGACGATGACGCAAAAGATATCACAAGAGCCCAATTTTTTTTCTACAAAAAAAGACACGCTTAAAATCACAATAGCATGACTTGATGCCTGTTCGTTTCACAGATCTTGTTTTCTTCATTCTACATAATATAAAGTACTTTGAGATTAATGAATTACGCAGTCAACCTGTCTGGCAAGGTTTGTAGAATTATGGGAAGCAGGAATGCGTGAAGGAACACATGTGCCGTGCCACCTGCCAATAAGTCAGTAAGTGAGAAAGTATGACAGAAAGACAACGGAGAAGTGATTTCTGTGTGTATCTCTGCAAAGGCATGCGATACAAAAAGAAGTTGTAAAAGAAGTCTTGGGATCACATGGTTCAGCGAGATGAACGCCATAGTTGATAGTATGTTAAGACAATGTAAGGGAAGTCTCAAGAGAATGTAAGCCCCACTCCAAGCTGTATTCCTGGCTTTATGCTGCAAATACAGAAGAAATAACAAGAACATGAATAAATGATCATCTGATGAGGTTTATTTCAAGGTATCATTTTTTGATTGAATGATTGTGGTTTTTAACGTAGTGTTCAATAATTTTTCAGTCACATAATGGCAGCCAGTTCACCTACTCATGCATTTCCTGGCATTCTCACACCAGTACTCATAACAAAAGACTTTACAAGCAACTGGCTTCTTTCCCACATAGACTGTTAGCTCAGTGATGGAAGACGAATGGTAAATTTGAACTCGTGCAAAAGGTAGTACAATGTATCATGGTCCTTGCATAAAACAGGCATATTATAAAGACTCATCATTTTGTTTATACATGGGAAAGTCACATATCATCTACAACAGTAACAACCTGTTATAACAATTTAGTTTCCCTCTAGCAGACAACATTTGAAAACATATAGAGATTTTGCCTATAAATTATTTTCAATGTCATCAGCTTTAAATTTGTGAAATGTGGGAATGGGTTAATTATGCAAAGTTTCAAAATGACAAGTTGAAATAACATCAACTATTAGTCATCAAGTTAAAGTCTACACATTGTTAATTTTGACCGTTTTTTGACATGTGCTATTGAACTTCAAGCCATTGACTTAAAGTTCATGCATAGTGTAGAGTGGAGTTATAGTTTCAGCTTGATAAAAATGGAGAGCTAAACACAAACCATAGAAAAAAAGTGCTATAATTTAGATAATATTCATGGTATAGTTTGTGCCCTTGTAGTAGGAAGTCACCTGTAGATAATAAATGAGCCTGTCTATGGGAAAATATTTTTTGTTTGTTTTGTTTTATTGGGGTTATATGCTGTGTTCAACATTATTTTTGTTATATCAGGGAGACAGTTCATGATCTATGGTTGAACAAACCAGTACTAGGCTAGGAAATGTGCCTTGGCCGAGGACACTCCACCACGACTCGTTCCTTTACTGGGTATTTGGAACCGGACTAACCGCTCAGTCACCGCGGATTCCGATGGGAAAATGTACAAGTTGACTTTAGTGAACAGTATAGAACCAGATCAGTCTGTGCATCTGTACAGTCTGATTAAGATTTTAACTGTTCATGTATTACTTACACAAGCTTGTTAGAAGCTTCTGTCAACGTATGTAGATTATGATAAGACAGAGCAGATGGACAGGCTGATCTGAACCTAAAGTTTATACAGAAATGTCAACTTGTATCATTTCCCAACGGAAGGCTTTCCCACATAAAACAAATCTGAAGCAGACGACTTTAAAAACATCTAAGCAAAAACTCAGATAATGAAAATATAATCATTGAAATAGAGATAAAAATCATTGTGGCAAAAGGAGAAATTGCTCGACATGAGCAATTTCTCTTTTGGCCAAAATGATTTGAAAACTCTTCTGTATCAGATATGTAAGAATGTGCCTATAAATGGGGAAAGGGTTAAATAAGAATTCCACATTTCACAGCCACAACCTTTGTAATTTAGGAGAAAAATGTTTCCTACATGTTTTAAAAGTACCGAACTAACTCAAGATTACCAATATAGATGACACTCAGGACATGACATTAGCTCACATATTATCTTCAACAGTTGGACAAGATTGGTTGTTTAGTGTTTGCATGTCCCTTTCAACAATTTTTATACGCCGCCAGAGGCGGTCGTATATTAGCGTCATCTTCTCCGTCTGTCCGTCCGTCCGTCCATTTCTTGTGAAAGCAACTCCTACGTTTCTGACCGTATCTTTTCAAAACTTGGTCAATGTCATAACTATAATGTGAAGATGTGCATGAAGCGGCGATTTTCCGGTTCATTGATATTTGCAAGATTTATGTCCCTTGTAACTTAGTCTCTGTAGCTGATTGATATTGCAGCCTTGTGAACGCAACTCCTCCTATGTTTCTGACCGAATCTTTTCAAAACTTGGTCAATGTCATGACTAAAATGGGTAGATGTGCATGAAGCGGCGATTTTCCGGTTTATTGATTTTTGCAAGATTTATGTCCCTTGTAACTTGAGTCTCTGTAGCTGATTGATATTGCGGCTTGTGAACGCAACTCTTCCTACGTTTCTGACTGAATCTTTTCAAAACTTGGTCAATATCATTACTATAATAGGTAGATGTGCATGAAGCAGGGATTTTCCAGCTCAGCAATTTTTGCAATAGTTATGCCTTTCGAAACTTGGTCTCTATAGCATATTCACTTGAGAACGCAACTCAAGTTTCCAAACAGGTAGAAGTGCATAAAGCAGTAATGCTCAGAAGGAAAAAAGGATACATATCCACACTGCCATTTGACCTACTTTCATATCGGAAGCCTCTATAGGGTTCTATCTCTGTTTATATGTATCCTATTTTCTTTAGTTAATACCAAAGTCAGCTAGGCTGGTAAGCAGAGTAAGACTTTCAACTCTGAATAAGTGTGGATAAACTGTTTTGCTCAATGAAACACCCGGCTGCCCCTGCAGGGATCGAACCTACTACCCAGGCAACCATGATCTCAGGTCCCTGTCTCTTCCAGCTAAGCTAACTGGTCTCACAGACTTCATTTTGAGCTTATGTATACAGACATGTTCAAAGCAATAATTAAAAGGACCAATCTTGATCTTTATATTTTGTGGCGGCACTGGCACTCTTGTTCCCTTATATTATGGCGATTCCTTGGTAAGTTAACAGTACTACTGGTCCATTTATCCTGATACCAGCCAGTCAGTCCTAATGCTAAACCCACAACCCTGAGCGCCAAGCAGGGCAACCATTACTTTCCTTTTAAAGTATTTGGTATGACCCGGCCGAGGATCGAACCCAGACGCTCTACCACTACACCACCAAAACAATCAGTCATACAAGAACAAAAGAGGTAAATTCCAAGGTTACCTGTCTCCAGCTTGAGCCCACAATGGTATGACATAGTTAAGTTCTAATCTTGCAAGGCCGCCCAACCTAAAAGCAATGCCAGCTCCATAGGATAACCTCATTGAATTTGCTACTTTTAAAAGGTTCTCTTTATTAAACGAATCTGTAAAGGAAAGACATGAGTGAATATTTGAGCAATTTGAGTAATATAAAAACAGCTTAGAACATTTATGACAAGTGAATCTATTTAATTGAATGTCTTCAAATGTGCTGCAGATGACTGGAAATGGAAATTCTATATATCAAGTGAAAGTAAAAAAACATTGTGGCAAATGAAGAATTTGCTCCTGAGCAATTTCTCCATTTGCTACAATATTTTTAAAAGTACTCTATTGCAGATAAGTTAAACATAAATTTAGTATTGGATAACACATAATAATTTAACTTTTATTATGTACATTATAACTTTGTATAAACAAGTCTCTTGAATACAATCTAAACCAGATAGAAACTTTTGGCATTTTTTCCCCTGCAGAAGACTTTTGAAAACATCCTAATAAGAAGTTTCTCCTTATTCCGCTAAAGTTTCTAATCTGTATGTGAAATCAAATATATATTGCACTTAAATGGTAAGTTTGTTCCTATGATGTTTTAATCCTTTCCCACTCAAAGACGTATTTTGACGCCTTTAACCCTTTCCCTCATATAGACGCTCTCTGACGCCTCTGCATCAGACGGCTTTTTGAAAACAGTGACAAAAGAATAAACGAGCAATTTTTCCTTTTGCCACAATGTTTTCCACTTTTAGTCATAGGTTATCCATTCAATTATAGGGATTTTTTATTTTTTGACAAAACATGTTCAAAGTCATCTGCTGCAGAATTGTCGTATGAGGGAAAGGGTTAAAGCAGACTTATTTTGAAACAATGTATCGTTTCTCCATTTGCCAAAATATTTTCAACTCAATTCTAGAACTATAATTTTTATAGAGATATTCCATAGTTTTCCCCCAGATGAATTCAAAGTCGACTGCTGTTTTATGTGGGAAAATGTTAGTGACACAGCAACTAATTGATTTTCACTTTGAAACTATTGAAGAACTAAATCTTTACCTGTAAACGATGCGCCAATACATGTTCTAGTATTGAGCATTACAAAGACAAAGAGATACACACTATGTAACCCTTCCAGCATGCAGCAGACAAATTTGAAATAATCTAGATAGTAATATGGATACTATCTATATATGATTGTATAATGATTGGAAAGGGTTAAACCCATTCACACAAAATGATATGGACGCTTTCTGACACATCTGCAGCAAATGACTTTTGATAACATTGTAATAAAAAGAAAATGCTCAAAACAAACCATTTCTCCTTTTGCTACAATTTTTTCAACCTTTTTCAGCCACTCTACTTTTACAGACATTTTCCATATCTTTTCCTAGATGGTTTAGAGTCATCTGCTGCAGAATTGTTGTATGTGGGAAAGTTTTAAAAACCCTGTAACGAAACTCCTCTAATGCAGAATGATATGACTGCATGTGGGAAAAGGTTATACTCACTAGCAGTAAGATCTTGCACATTTCCACAGCTGCCCGCCGTTACAAATAAATGTGATCTAAATATGTCGCCTAAACCCCCAGGTCTGAAGGGGAGTGGCGAGTATAGATGTAACCCACCAAAACAGTAGGCGTTTCCTCCTAAAGAGTTCCCTGTGTAAAACAAATATTGACTATGATATCTTTCATTTCAAATCAAATAGTAATTTGTTTTTCTTTTGCCCTTTTCTTGATATACATGTAGATGACATTTAATGTCATGGCAGAAGATTTAAAAACATGAGAAAAGGGTATATTACTAAGTTGAACAATTTTCAGCATTTGTTTAATGTTGTTAAATTGTACAAACAACTATCTTAATATTACATTTTTATCCTCGGGAGTTTCCAAAGCAGATGATACGGAAAAAGATCAAATATGGGAAACACTTAGGGAACCAATAGTCTTTTTAAAAATTATTCTTTAATTAATCATTAAATATTATCCTCTATTTTCTTTTATCTCGTATATTTCAAAATCTAACAGATAAACAAGAGCACCGTGTATGGCACAGATGCTCGACTGATAGAAAACAGAAAAAAAGCTGAGCTGAACAAAAAACCTTAACCGGACGACTACGACGCCAGGGTCATGACAATAGCTCTCGTTTTTTCAAAAGTCCAGCTAAAAACTATAATTGAGCAGTAAGCCAAGAAAACCAACTACATGTATATTGGCATTTGTAACAGGTGTAGACTTCAATTTGCCAGCTTCCAATACGCTTCTGAATGACAATGTAGACTTTGATCAGGTAGCATGTATGTGAAAGCATTTGCTACATATTACCTAGGTCGATTGATTGTTTGGTGCTTTACGCCGCTTTAAAAAAAACAACAGTTATATCACAGCTTTTCCTGGGTAAGTTACAGTTCTACTGATCCATTTATCCTGACACCAGGCAGTCAGTCGTAATGCTAACCCCACAACCCTGAGCGCCAAGGAAGGTAGGCATTCTTAATGTCTTTAATATGACCCGGCCGTGGATCGAACCTCCCGCACTACACCACCGAGGCGGTCCAAATAACTTAGGGTAGGAATCCTAAATAGTTTTAAAACAGATCTTAAACTTCATAACAGTAGCACACAATCATATAGATCAGATGAAAGCCTATTACAGTTCCTCTCAGATTGACTTTTATGTAAGTCAGTCAAATTGTCACCTACAAATTATTAGGTATAAACAGAACATAATTAACAGGATATAAAGATTACAATTCAACAATAACAGTCTGCTGTATAGTGTAATTTGTTTGAATAAGAAAAAAGAGCACCTGCTCATGAATATTTAAATTAGAAAGAATGCAGTAAATATGAGACAACCTTTGATGCCATGTCCTCAGATCCTAATACAAGAAGCAAAGTATTAGGTTGGATTTCAATGGCATTCAGACTTTCCTATCCACTTGTCGCGGTCTGCACATGTAAGCGGCCCAGTTAGCTCAGTCAGTAGAGTACTTGCCCTGAAAGCAAGAGGTCCCTGGTTCGGGCCCTGGACTGGCTGCATGTTTTTTTCTCCTTGTGACATTGGCGCCTATTAAAGTACTCTACCGACTGAGTTAATCGAGCCGTTTACATGTTATCTTTCCAACTGTGTACAAGTTCAGACAGTGACACACTTTAATTGTATTAACATAAACCTACCGTCACTGTGGGGTCCTACCCCTTTCAAATTAAAACCCCGCAACGTTAGTGGACCTCCGAGAAAGAAGTTATCGTTTATCTTTGGCGTCACATTATGGTCAAGATTTTTCATTATCCCACCAGATAACGATAATTGTATCACCTGTAATTAAACAATAGATTATAATAAAATTTCCCTAATATAGGCCTTACTTTATGCATCTGCACATGATTGCTGTCAGTTAAATACATTTTGAGAAAAAAAATTGTTACTAATTCAGTTTTATTAGCTCTACTGGCCATAGGCCAGAAGAGCTTATGCCATGGTGTGGTGTCCGTCGTCCGTCCGTAAACAATTGCTTGTGAACGCGATACAGTCTTCAGTTTTGATTGTATCTCAATCAAACTTATACAGTAGTTAGATATCCATGAGAGCTCGGTTCCTTTCGCAAACCAGCCAGATCCGCCCATGCAAGACTGGATTATGGCCCTTGGAATTGTCAAAATTGCTATAATAGAGCTTGTGAACACAATAGAGGCTCCATTTACTATCTGATCTTCACCAAACTTACACAGTAGTTAGGTATCCATGAGAGCTCGGTTCCTTATGTAAACCAGCCAGATCCGGCCATGCAAGACTGGATTATGGCCCTTGAAATTGTCAGAATTGCTATATAATAGAGCTTGTGAACGCGATAAAGTCTTCAGTTTTGATTGTATTTCAATCGAACTTATACAGTAGTTAGATATCCATAAGAGCTCTGTTCCTTTCGCCAGATCCGCCCATGCAAGACTGGATTATGGCCCTTGAAATTGTCAAAATTGCTATAATACAGCTTGTGAACACAATAGAGCCTCCATTTACTATCTGATCTTCACCAAACTTAGATAGTAGTTGAATATTGATGAGAGCTTGGTTCCTTTTGCAAACCAGCCAGATCCGCCAATGCAAGACTGGATTATGGCCCTTGAAATTGTCAAAATTGCTATAATACAGCTTTTGAACACAAAAGAGCCTCCATTTACTATCCGATCTTCACCAAACATACATGCTCTGGATTGAAAATGACCAAAGAACCATACCAGTAGAGCATAGGCCCTCATGGGCCTCTTGTTTATATAGCATACTAATAATCTACATTTCAATTTTTGTTCTTAATATGTAATAATCAACAAAGACCACATAAAGCATTGTACTAAAACTTAACCTGATGCAGCAGATGAATTTGAATACAATGTAGGAAAAGAAGCAATAGCTCAAACTGAGCAATTACTCCTTTTTCCACAAAATTTTCAGATGTGTAATGAGCAGGAATTGAACTTGGAAGCATCGGTCTCAGGCAGATTCCTCAATGAAAAGGAAATCCTTCCATTTACCGATAACCCAGATATTTCAAGTGCTAAACCATTGAAAAGACATAATAATGGATAACAAACAAATATGATTAATGGTTTTACAAAGGAAGTCTTACAGTGTCTAGGTCTGGAAATAAAGTTTTATTCGCTTGAAATTCCACTTCATTTTTAAAGTAGTTTGAATCGCCTCCAATCCCTGCATACTCCTGGAGAGAAAACAAAACATGTAGAGAATCATGCCTTCATTAGTGTATATGTTGAATAAATCTTAAAACTCTTTCTGACATGTAGATGCATTTTGATGCAGCTGTAACAGACAACTTTTGAAAATGTAGTGCAGAAAATGAAATTATGAGCAATTTCTCCTTTATCCACAATCGATGTGTTCTACTCAATTCAATGAATATATTTTCATTCATTGAAAAAAAAAAAATCATATTTTACTTGCGGTATGTGTTTAATTTATTTAACTCTTTCCCACATGCGCATGGCTTCTGAAGATTCATCAGCAGATGGCATTTGAAAACAATTGTGGTAAAAGAAGAAATTGTATTGTACTATGGTTAAGATGAGATAACTAAAGACAGTTTGTGCTGCCAGCAAGAGGGCATTGTCAGATAACAATAACCAATGAAGTCAAAGTGAGATTGCCAGACAGAATGACAAACAGCCATCAGACAAGTGATCCATTAGTGTCTTTCTGTCTTCAAGGTCACAGGAAAACAATCACAATGTTTTATACAGTTAAAAACAACAAAAATCAAATCATTGTAACATACTTCATTAGAGCTACATTTCCTATCAGAAAATATAAACTTGCTCTAAAATTATGACTTTATTTTTATTTTCATTTAAATGTGAGTGCTTATCGTTTAATCCATTATACATATTTTCATAAAATAATGATCACAGGTTTGATGAATTACACAAGGACATCATAAATATATCACTGAAGGTCAGGATCAGATTAATATTGCTGAGTACTGAACGAACAAGTTACATTACTTACTTGTGTCATTTTCAGCAAGGTGCCTGTTGTTGGTAATAAGGCATCATCTCGCAAGTCTCTGACAAAAATATGCTGAAATTAACATAGTACAATTAAAACAAATTTGCAGCAGAGGACTTTGAAAACATCAAGGAAAAAACATGAAAAATCTCTATAAATGAAGGTATAAATAAAGAAATAAGTTGAAAATATTCTGGAACAAGAGCTGTCCTCCAAGAGCTGTCTTGACTTTTTTGTGCTTGCCAATAAAACAAAACTATTTTGGGTGATAGTCGAAAAAGAGTCATAATTTTAACAAAAATCTTTACTGAATTATGCACTCTTGGCTGTTGGTGGAGGTAATGATGGTAAAAAGATTTGTGTAAGTGTTTAAGCTATATCTCTAATTGTTTTGAAAAAATTAGATTTGGTATGAATAACTTAACCAAAAATATAAATCGAAAACAGACCATAATTCTTAAACAAAGCTTGACAGATTTATGTACCCTTGTCTGTTGATGGAGGTAATGATGATAAATAAGTATTGTAAGTTTATAAGCTAATTCACTAATGGTTTTGAAAAAATGAAGCGGGGTATGAAAAACTTAACCAATATTCTAAGGCGAAAAATGGCCATAATTCTTACAAAAACATTGACAGAATTATGTACTCTGGTCTGTTGCTGGAGATAATGATGGTGAAAAAGTGTTGTAAGTTTCAAAGCCATATCTGTAATGGTTTTGAAAAAAAGTAAATTGGTACAAAAAACTTAACCGAAATTCTAAGTCGAAAAAGGGCAATAATTCTTACAAAAATCTTGACAAGAGTTATGTACTCTTGTCTGTTGATGGAGTTAATGATGGTGAATAAGTGTTGTAAGTTTCAAAGCAATATCTTTAATCGTTTTGAAAATAAGAAAATTGGTACAAAAAAACTTAACCAAAATCCAAGTCGAAAAAGGGCCATAATTCTTACAAAATTCTTGACACAGTTATGTACTCTTGTCTGTTGATAGAAGTATTAAAGGTGAATAAATGTTGTAAGTTTCAAAGCAATATCTGTAATGGTTTTGTAAAAAAGTAAATTGGTACAAAAAACTTAACCAAAATTCTAAGTAAAATAAGGGCAATAATTCATACAAAAACATTGACAGAGTTATGTACTATGTCTGAGTAAATTGGTACAAAAAACTTAACCAATATTCTTAGTCGAAAAAAGGGCCATAATTCTTACAAAAATTTGATAGATTTATGTTCTCTTGTCTGTTGATGGAATTAATGATGGTGAATAAGTGTTGTAAGTTTCGAAACCATATCTGTAATGGTTTTGAAAATAAGTAAATTGGTACAAAAAACTTAACAAAATTCTAAGTAAAAAAAGGGCAATAATTCTTACAAAAATCTTGACACAGTTATGTACTCTTGTCTGTTGATAGAAGTATTGATGGTGAATAAGTGTTGTAAGTTTCAAAGCAATATCTTTAATGGTTTTGAAAAAAAGTAAATTGGTACAAAAAACTTATCCAACATTTTAAGTGTAAGTTTCAAAGCAATATCTGTAGTGGTTTTGAAAAAAAGTAAATTGGTACAAAAAACTTAACCAAAATTCTTAGTCAAAAAAAGGGCCATAATTCTTACAAAAATCTTGATAGATTTATGTTCTCTTGTCTGTTGATGGAATTAATGATGGTGAATAAGTGTTGTAAGTTTCGAAACCATATCTGTAATGGTTTTGAAAATAAGTAAATTGGTACAAAAAACTAAACCAAAATTCTAAGTAAAAAAAGGGCAATAATTCTTACAAAAATCTTGACACAGTAATGTACTCTTGTCTGTTGATAGAAGTATTGATGGTGTATAAGTGTTGTAAGTTTCAAAGCAATATCTTTAATGGTTTTGAAAAAAAGTAAATTGGTACAAAAAACTTATCCAAAATTCTAAGTCGAAAAAGGGCCATAATTCTTACAATAATGTTGACACAGTTATATACTCTTGTCTGTTGATAGAAGTATTGATGGTGAATAAGTGTAGCAAGTTTCAAAGCAATATCTTTAGTGGTTTTGAAAAAAAGTAAATTGGTACAAAAAACTTAACCAAAATTCTAAGTAAACAAGAGGGCCAAGATGGCCCTAAATCGATCACCTAATTGATAGTAAATTAGTAGCAAATATTTAACTGCAAATATCTTGGAAAATTTTATCAGGGAATGCAAATGAAACTGCAAAGGAGTGGACACTTCTCAAGAAACAGTTTATCAGTAAAGGCCATTTATATCTTGAAATCTAACAAGAACTTTAATAAGAATGGAATTATAAAGTTTTTGTCATTTTGCACCTTTCCTGATGCCGCCTTGCTGCCCTGTTTTTCAACGAAATCAATATGGCTTCAACAGTTTATTTAGAGGGTCACTTAAGGAACATTTCTACCAAATTATCTTGCAATCGCACAAGTAGATTATGGAGGAAAAGGATTTTAAAATTTGGGTATTTTTCTCACTTTCTGATGCCGCAGCAACCAAAGTTATCAATGGAATTTAAATCTTTGAACAATTTTGAAAGAGGACCACCAAAGGCACATTCTTGTGATGTTTTGTGGAAATTGCTCTATTGGAATGGTAGGAGTTGGTTGTCATTTGTAGCTAAAAGTTCAATTTACCCTTTTTGTGACGACGCCTGGTTGATATGATTGTGTAACCAATCAAAACGGCTTAAACAAATTAAATAGAGGATCATTACAGTAAGATTCGTATTATATTTTATTAAAATCAGACAAACACTTTCATAAAAAATGGAATTTTCAAATTTTGTCATTTTGCCCCTTTTCTGATGCCGCCTGACTGCCATGTTTTTCGACCAATCAGTATGGCTTGAACACATTTTATAGAGGGTCACCCAAGGAACATTTCTACCAAATTATATTTGAATCTGACAGGCAGATTCGGAGGAGAAGATTTTTAAAGTTTGGACATTAAATCGATCACCTGATTGATAGTGTATGGTGAGTGTAAGGAACGACAACTCTGCGAAGGAGATTGCCCTTGCATAATACTCTGCCAAGTGTTACCTCCCTTAGACCATCAATCTAATAACCATATGTCATTTGAAGCAAAAAGTTAATTTTACTCCTTTTCTGATGCTGCTTGGTTGCTATGCCTTTCAACAAATCAATATGGCTTGACAAAGTATGTAGATGATCAATGAAAGAACATTTCTACAAAACTATCTTTAAATCAGACAAGCACTTTTATAAGGATACTTTATTAAAGTATTGTCATTTTGCCCCTTTTTTGATGCCGCCTGACTGCCATGTTTTTCGACCAATTAGTATGGCTTGAACAATTTTTATAGAGGGTCACCCAAGGAACATTTCAACCAAATTATATTTGAATCTGACAGGCAGATTCGGAGGAGAAGATTTTCAAAGTTTGGACATTTTGTCCCCTTTCTGATGCCGCAGCAACCAAAGTTCTCAATGGAATTTAAATCTTTGAACAACTTTGAAAGAGGCCAACCAGAGGAACAGTCCTGTGATGTTTCACGAAAATTGTCCTTGGAGTTTGGGAGGAGTTGATGTTTAAAGCTAAAAGTTAACACCGGACGGACGACGGACGACGGACGACGGACAAAAAGTGATCAGAATAGCTCACCTTCAGCCTTCGGCTAAGGTGATCTAAAAAAGGGCCATAATTCCTACAAAAGAGTTATGTACTCTTGTCTGTTGATGGATTTTTTGTTTGTTTGGAGTTTAACGCCGCTTTCAACAGCTTTGGTCATATCACGGCGGTCAGTGCACCTACCCATGTTTTCCTGGCTTTCCAACACCAGTACTTACACAACATTCTTTCGAAGCCACTGACTACTTTCTCACATAGATCAGAGGTGAGAGGCAATGGAAAACATCGCCCGAAAGAATGTCGCCGCAACCGGGTATCGAACCCGTGACCTCCAGATCACGAGTCAGATACGCTACCAATTGAGCTACCCGGCCGGGTTTCTGTTGATGGAGGTAATGATGGTGAATAAGTGTTGTCAGTTTCAAAGTAATATCTGTAATGGTTTTGACAGAAAAGGAAATTGGTACAAAAACCTTAACCAAGGTGTGACACCAACGCCGACGACGACGCTTCGAAAAGTCGAGCTAAAAAGGAGAAATTTCTTTTTTTGAGAAAATTATTTATTTGTAACAATATTTTATGAAGTCATCTGCTACAGAGGCATCAAAATGCATCAATATATAATTAACCCTTTCCCTCATACGACAATTCTGCAGCAGACGACTTTGAACATATTTTGCCAAAAAATAGAAAATCTCTATAATTGAATGGATAACCTATGACTAAAAGTGGAAAACATTGTGTCAAAAGGAGAAATTGCTCTATAAAAAGCGTCTATATGAGGGAAAGGGTTAAGAGTTGAAATGGAGGTATAAATGATTTAACTCTTTCCTGTAACAACTTTTGAAAACATTGTGATAAAAGAGAAATTGTTCATGATTAGCATTTTACCCCTTGTACCAATGTTTTCAAATCTATTCCATAATTGTACATTTATTCATAGATATTTTCTATAATTATGCGTAGATAATTTCAGTGTCCTCTGCAGTATATTTGTGATATGTGGGAATGGAATAACATGACAACAATATCGTAGGTGTCTAAGCCAAATAAAAATGCTCTTCCAATGCTTTTCCAAAAGTTTAACCCTTTCCCACATTAAATAAAACTGCAGCAGACAACTTTGAACAGATGAAGTAAAAACAATATGGAATCGCTCTTTAAATAAAAGAACAATTTTTGAATAAAACAGAACAAATTGTAGTGTCACCATTTTTTTTAAAGTCGTCTGCTACAGAAGCATCAGAAAGCATCTGTAAGGGGGAAAAGGGTATACCTTGCACTTGGAAACTTTTAAAAAAAAATAAAAACCAATGAAAATACAGATCTCAGATCTAGAAACTAGAAGGCAACTGGAACAGTGGTGTTCAAGGGAACTAAATGTTTCTCTTGCCAATTGATAAGTAAATGAAAGCTATACGGACAGACAGAATGCCACACAACAGAAAGAAGGTGAATCACAAATGACTGATGCCTGATGCCAAATAAATTGTAAAATTTGACCTACTTTTAAACTAGATTTCAAGCTATGTCCAGCCTGTTCTCGTACTGCAAATGACGTTGTGTTTGATATACACCGAAGATCTCTCCAGACTCCTTCCCATATAATATTGTGGTTACCAATTAAAGAAGGAAACTGAAAATTAAAGAAGATTAAAAAATCCAGTTGGACCTTGAAATAAGATCCTGAAAATATATTACATATTCATTATGTTTATAGATCTACATATTCAGTAAACAACCTTTTTTCCACATAAAACAAATCTGCAGCAGATTTTGCAAAAACATGGTCTTAATTTCTTATAATGCAAGTTTAATTGTTAACCCTTTCCCTCATATGACAATTCTCCAGCAGACGGCTTTGAACATATTTTGTCAAAAAATGGAAAATCTATATGATTGAATGGATAACCTATGAATGAAAGTGGAAAACATTGTATCAAAAGGAGAAATTGCTTGTTTTGAGCAATTTCTTCTTTTGTCACTATGTTTTCAAAAAGCCGTCTGCTGCAGAGGCGTCAAAAAGCGTCTATATGAGGGAAAGGGTTAAATAGAGTTGTAAAGTTGTCCCTTATCAATAATCTCTCACAAATCTTTTGAAAATATAAAACCACCAAAATTGTCCCTTTCCCATCATATTTTTACTCTTATACACTTATCTTTTATTTTTATTTTCACAAAATGTTTCATTTTTCCTTAATGATAAGTAATTTCTAATTTTATCACAGTATTTTTTAAAGACATCTACTACAGATTTTTCAAAATTCATCTGTAGGTGGGATAGGGTTAAGGCAAAAAATATGGATGACATTCTTTGAAATTGTTTACCTTTAATGATATCTTTATAGTCGTCTGCCTTAGACATATTTGAGGAAATATATTAAGCATCTTGAAAATAGGAAGTAGTACTTAATATTGAGTTGAATTTTTTTTGTGCGAAAATGAGAAACTTTTGATCATTAGCAATTTCGTTTTTTCTACAATGCTTTCAAAAGTCCTCTGCTGAAGGTGTGAAAAGTAACCTATATCGGCATAAGGGTTAACATTTAAATGAAAAAGGATTTACATGAAATTAAATAGTTTAAAAACACTTTAGATGAATAAGTCTCTATAACTATCAAATTTACGACCACTTGGCAGGGATTTCATTACCTGGCGCCCAAATTTCTGGTTGGTTCAATTCTGCCCAGATTAAAATGTTTGCTGTGAAAAAATTGAATGAATTTTAAATAGAGCAGAAACTGTGTTGATCCTGTGTTACCCTTTGTCTTAACACTCTTCCTATTACTTTCACAATTTAACCTTCTTCTCAATTACTTAATAATGAAAACTTTGACTTATAAAGATATAAAAACACAACCGAAATTTAAGTGCAGTCGATTCTGGTGTTGAAGAGATCATATTGTTATGAGGAGATGTTGTCAGGATGACGTGACACCATTTCTATCGCAGTGCTATACAGTTGTTGATTTGTTTGGTGTTTAACCCTTTCCCTCATAGAGACACTTTCTGATGCCTCTGCAGCAGACGGCTTTTTGAAAACATAGTGACAAAAGAAGAAATTGCTCAAAATGAACAATTTTTCCTTTTGCCACTTTTAGTCATAGGTTATCCATTAATTTATAGAGATTTTCTATTTTTTTACAAATTATATTCAAAGTCGTCTGCTGCAGAATTGTCGTATAAGGGAAAGGGTTAAGGCCGCTGTTAGGTGTATTATAATCAAATCATACAGCTTTCCTGGGTAAATTACCCTCTACCATTTTTTCAAGAATTTGGTATGACCTGTCTAGGGATAAAACTCCGGTCGCCTGTCCTTGAGGTAGACGATCTTACCCCCACTACACCAAGCGGTCAGATATTAACTCGAGTCTGTTTTGTACTTACAGAAAAATTTAGATTAACGCCATGGTCTAACTCCTTATATCCGCTCCATGGGTACTCTTCTCGACACCTATACAGTGAACCGCCCAGGCTGAAACCCACAACATAACAAAAAATAATTTAACCCTTTCTTTCCCACTTACAACAAATCTGCAGTAGACGACTTTGGAAATATCTAGGCAAAGATATGGAAAATATCTATGAATGAAAGTGTAATTATTAAATAGATATACATGTATAAACATTGTGGCAAATGGAGAAATTGCAGGCTATGAGAAATTTCTCCTTTTATTACAATGTTTTAAAAGGTTGTCAACTGCAGATGCGTCAAAATGATCCTGCAGTAGGGAAAGGGTCAACCCTTTCCCTATCACAGGCAACTGTTAATACCGTTACAGTAGAAAACGTTTAAGAAAATAACTGGGAATTTTCAGATCTTGAAAGTTTTGAATCAGATGTTTTCAGAGCAGACAGCAATAAAAACAGCCTATTAGGTCAATGGCTGATCTTATATCAATTTTTGTTATCAATTTCCCACATACAACAAGTCTGCAGCAGAAGACTTTGAAATCTTCTGGGCAAAGATATGGAAAAATCTAAATAATTTGCAGCATAATTATTGAATCACGGTGAAAACATTGTCGCAAAAATAGTAATTGCTCGTAATGAGCAATTTCTTCTTTTGAGACAATGTTTTCAAAAGCTGTCTGCTGCCAATGCATCTACAGGGGATAAAGAGGATAATAATCAATGATCTCTTGCAATTAAATGACCATGACATGATTGTTCAGAGGTCCAGATAAGGAGGGGTATTCATCTCTTTTTCCCACAATTTCTATATTATTATTAAAGCAAACCCCTAAGTTTTGCATAGTCAAAAGACTCGTCTCACTGAGACGATTCTTTTGAGTACCCACAACATAGGGTTAGTGGGTCAAAAAAGGATATCTAGAGCTCTGAATTTGTTAAAATTTTGACAGTGAACACCGACATGTTTTTATTTTCCTTATTTTTCTCTTAATACAGCTATGATAGCTGTATTACGAGAAAAATAAGGAAAATAAAAACATGTCAGTGTTCACTGTCAAAATTTTAACAAATATCATGATTTTTCAAAAGTATTATTATTTTATTCTATAATAACTATTCATATCAGAGCTAAAGATATGGGGCGTATTTCATATTTGACACTCAGGCTCAATGTTGTGGGTGTTCAAAAGAATCATCTAACTGACACACTTCTTTTTGAGTACCAACAATATATGGTTAATTTAAGTAATAAGAAAGGTATTGAGTGGAAAACACCAAAATAGTCTACACCTCTGAATTCATATCATGTACCTCTTTCCCATATGCAATAAATATGTGGCAGACAACTTTGAAAACATCTCAGCAAAAAAAGAAAATCTCTGTAAAAGAAATTTGAATAGAGTTGAAAACATTTAGGCAAAATGAGTAGTTGCTTATTATGAGCAATTAATCCCTTTGTCACAATGTTTCCAAAAGTTGTCTGGAAAGGGTTAGTTCTCAAAATACTTACACTAAGTCTGGATTTAGGTTAACAAATTTGGACGCATTGACAGAAAATTCCCTTGCTTGTCTCGTTCCGTGTGTGTACTGCATTGCAGATTTCTCCCCTCTCCCACACATGTTTTGAAGTTTTAAACTCATGGTCTGAAATTATCAAACAAGAAAGTTTGTATACCTTACTGGAAATGTCAAATCATTCATGATAGCCTATTTTATTTCGCCTGTATAACACTTTCCCACATGCAACAACTCTGCAGCAGACGACTTTAAAAACGTCTAGGCAATATCATGGAAAAGTGAAAGTATATTTATTGGATAAAATTACAAAAAAATATGAGCAATTTCTCCTTCTGCAGCAAATTTTTCAAAAGTATTCTTCTGTAGAAGTGTCATAATGTGTTTGTATGAGGTAAAGGGTTAATGTGTTTTACCAGATTTGGCTTCTATGAAATTGAAATCAATTTAATTCAAGTAACAAGAACAACAAATATATTTTAATAATATCTACCCTTTCCCACATGCAGATGACTTTTGAAAACATTAAGACAATAGGAGAAATTGCTACCGTAATAATGAACAAAATCTATTCAATAATTAAACTTTAATTTATACAAATTCATTTTCCATATATTGTACAGACATTTTCAAAATCATCTACTGCAGTTTTGTTATATGTGGGAAAGGGTTAGTTAATACGAAGAAAAAAAAGACTGAAAGGCCTAAAGTAAAAAATACAATACATTGCTTAAATGACATTGACCATTTCTCAAAGAAAACAAATCAGCAGCAGATGACTTTACAAACATGTATAAATGAAAGTATTATCATTGAAAAGAGTTGAAAACATTTTGGCAAAAGGGGTTATTGCTCCACATGAACAATCTGTTCTTTTGTCACAATGTTTTCAAAAGACTTCTGCTACTGATGTGGCATAACGCATCTGCAAGTGGGGAAAAAGGTTAACAATTTATCTGAAATAATAATTTCAGAGTAGTTGTCTTGATAACATTGTAGTTGTAAGGTGAGACATGGTTAGTTTGAAAGCCATTTCTTCTTTTTTTAATGTGATATTAACCCTTTCCCCCTTGTAGATGCATCTCAAAGAAAACAAATCAGCAGCAGATGACTTTACAAACATGTATAAATGAAAGTATTATCATTGAAAAGAGTTGGAAACATTGTGGCAAAAGGAGAAATTGCTAATTATGAGCAATTGCTTCTTTTGTCCCAATGTTTTCAAAAGTCATCTCTTGCAGAGGCATCAGAAAGAGATTTTCCATATTTCTGCCTAGACATTTTCAAAGTCATCTGCAGCAGATTTGTTGTATGTTGGAAAGGATTAATTGAAACATAATACTTACTCCACTTCCATCGTTAGTACCAACATTCACATGAGTTCCAGCGCTCACTCTGCCCAACTCCTTCACATTAAAATTCACCTCAAAGTATGGGTTGGGTCCACCAGTCCCATCTTGATACCTGTATTCTTTTGGAGAAATAGATACATACTAAGAGACCTGACCTAAAAACTATAAAACTCTGAAATCATTCTCTGTGCTCAGAAATGAACTCCATGTTCCAAATAAGACTTCTGATTGGTCAATTTCGTGACTAAATTTGCTTCTAACCAATCAGTGACTTGAGCACCAGTTTTGAGCATATACATGTAGTTTCTAGTTGTGGAAGCAGGCTCCAAATTAATTAAAAGAAACGTTGTGGAATTAATTAAAAGAAACATTGTGGAAGCAGGCTCCAAATTAATTAAAAGTAAACTCATGTTAAAATTGACCAATCAGAAGACTTTTTTCGAGCATGTAGTTCATTTCTGAGCACAGAGAACGTTTACAGAGTTTTATAGCTTCGGAGTCAAAAGTGTGTTGAGAGGAACAAATACATATTTCTAGATGGAGAGTCAGACTGAGAGAGGTGAGTCCTATATGTCATCCTGCCAATGGCAAGCCACACACAATATATACACTGTGCTTAAGTATATGATGTGGTCAGAACCAAAGTCATTCTCGTCTGAGGTCTTGTTTAGAGCCAAGTTCATTTCTGAGCAAAGTGTTTTGGTCACAGGACTCAAAGCTCTAAATAAGGGGTATATTTAAGCCAGGTGATCTGAAAACTGACCTTCAGAGATGAGTACACTAATTGAAGGTGATCTAAATGAGATGACATTTTCTACTTTATAAACTTCAGAGAAGAAAGGTGAAAATTCTTGTTATTTGGTAGTATGATTTTGACAACTTCTTGAAAACATTGTAGAAAAAATTAACAAGAGCACTGCGTACGGCACAGACGCTCGACTGATAGGGAGAAAACAGAAAACAAGAGGGCCATGATGGCCCTATATCGCTCACCTGATTTAATAGAACTTCAATAGTTTTCAAAGTTTTTACTCTTTTTAGGCCAATACTTTTGGACAAGAAGATTTTTAAAGTTTTAACAATGCACATATAAGGAAAACAAACCATGTTTTTCAACGGATCAAAAATATTTGAACAATCTTCGTAAAGGGTGCCCCAAGGAACATTTGTGCAAAATAATTTTTAAATCGGGCCAGTACTTTTGGACAAGAAGATTTTTAAAGTTTTAACAATGCACATATAAGGCAAACAAGCTCCGCCCCCTGGCCGCCATGTTTTTCAACGGATTGGAAATATTTGTACAATCTTGGTAAAGGGTGCCCCAAGGAACATTTGTGCAAATTTTTTTTAAATCGGGCCAGTTCTTTTGGACAAGAAGATTTTTAAAGTTTTAACAATGCACATATAAGGAAAACTAGCTCCGCCCCATGGCGGCCATGCTTTTCAACGGATCGGAAATATTTGAACAATCTTGGTAAAGGGTGCCCTAAGGAACATTTGTGCAAAATAATTTTCAAATTGGGCCAGTACTTTTGGACAAGAAGATTTTTAAAGTTTTAACAATGCACATATAAGGAAAACAAGCTCCGCCCCCTGGTGGCCATGTTTTTTAACGGATCAAAAATATTTGAACAATCTTGGTAAAGGGCACCAAGGAACATTTGTGCAAAATTATTTTCAAATCGGCCCAGTACTTTTGGACAAGAAGATTTTTCAAAGTTTAAACAATGCACATATAAGGAAAACAGGCTCCGCCCCCTGGCGGCCATGTTTTTCAACGGATTGGAAATATTTGAACAATCTTGGTTAAGAGTGTCCCAAGGAACATTTGTGAAAAATAATTTTCAAATCGAGCCAGTACTTTTGGACAAGAAGATTTTTAAAGTTTTAACAATGCACATATAAGGAAAATAAGCTCCGCCCCCTGGTGGCCATGTTTTTTAACGGATCGGAAATATTTGAACAATCTTGGTAGAGGGTACCCCAAGAAACATTTGTGCAAAATTATTTTCAAATCGGCCCAGTACTTTTGGACAAGAAGATTTTTCAAAGTTTAAACAATGCACATATAAGGAAAACAGGCTCCGCCCCCTGGCGGCCATGTTTTTCAACGGATTGGAAATATTTGAACAATCTTGGTTAAGAGTGTCCAAAGGAACATTTGTGAAAAATAATTTTCAAATCGAGCCAGTACTTTTGGACAAGAAGATTTTTAAAGTTTTAACAATGCACATATAAGGAAAATAAGCTCCGCCCCCTGGTGGCCATGTTTTTTAACGGATTGGAAATATTTGAACAATCTTGGTTAAGAGTGTCCCAAGGAACATTTGTGAAAAATAATTTTCAAATCGAGCCAGTACTTTTGGACAAGAAGATTTTTAAAGTTTTAACAATGCACATATAAGGAAAATAAGCTCCGCCCCCTGGTGGCCATGTTTTTTAACGGATCGGAAATATTTGAACAATCTTGGTAGAGGGTACCCCAAGAAACATTTGTGCAAAATAATTTTCAAATCGGGCCAGTACTTTTGGACAAGAAGATTTTTTAAAATTTGGCAATTTTCCCCTTTTCTGATGCCGCAGCAACCAAAGTTCTACTTGGAATTAATTTCTTTGAACAACTTTGAAAGAGGACTACCTAAGGACCATTCCTGTGAAGTTATTTTGAAATCTGTCCATTGGTTTAGTAGGAGAAGTAATTTGTAGGAAATTGTTAACAGACGCCGACGACGACGCAGACGACGCCGGATGATCACAAAAGCTCACCTTGCACTTCATGCTTAGGTGAGCTAAAAAGCTTAGGTGAGCTAAAAAGCTGAGCTGAACAAAAAACCTTAACCGGACGACCACGCCGCCGCCAACAAAAAACCTTAAACGGACGACCACACCGACAATGACGACGCCAGGGTCATGACAATAGCTCTCGTTTTTTCAAAAGTCGAGCTAAAAATGATTAACTTTGAACAAAGATATTATGAGCTGTTAGTTCGAAAAAGACAAAATTATTTTAATTTTATTAAAGGTATTCTGAGCTATTGGTTCAATTAGAGAAAGGGCTATCATTTAATTTCAACCTAGATTTCTTAGCTATAGGTTCAATTCAAGAAGTGGTTATCACTAAATTCAAACAAAATGTACTGAAATTTCATTTCTAAAAGACCAGAAGTCTATTATTTCCTTGGAACAGTCTGAGCTACTAGTTTGTTCTATTAGAAAACAAGAGCACCGCGTACGGCACAGACGCTCGACTGATAGGGAGAAAGGGAGAAAACAGAAAAAATAAATAAAGCTAAGTGAACAAAAACCCTTAACCGGACGACCACGCCGCCGCCATCAAAAACCTTAACCGGACGCCGCCGACGACGATGCCAGGGTCATGACAATAACTCTCGGTTTTTTTCAAAAGTCGAGCTAAAAAGGACTATCATTTACTTTGAACATAGACTTCTATGCTTGAAAACACTCCAAGTTGCTGTAATTTGTATCCTAATTCTTCAGCTTTTTCTTCTACCTGAAAATAGAGAGTAGCAACTTAAATATGGTGCTAAATTGTTACAACAAATGTCCGTCAAAGGACTATAACTCAAGAATGCCAAAGGCATTCTGGCTTGATATTGCACTTGTCTGAGATAATATGCCAACAAACATTTTGATACAGGTTGCAGTTAAAGAATTATCATTTTTAGTTGATTTTATGGAATCAGTGATGCAATCTGTGCAAATTTAAGATCCAATCAAATATTGTTTCTCTTGGTGCTTAAGCCTGATAATATCACTTTGAATATTGGATAAATTATATTAATTATTAAGTATTGTTTATTGTCTGTATTTGGTCAACTTTATGCAAACAAATAAACTGAACAATTTGACTGTATTGGAAACAAGAAACAAAGTTTAACTTACTTCAAACAAATTTGTTGATTCATAAATCCCTGATGAATGAATTTGTTCTTCAAGTATATCATCCTTCGTTCTTTTAAGATTGTGTATATGCACTCGTGAGACAGAGCCCTACAATATGATATAAATTTGTCATTGACTAATGAATACCAACAGCTGACATTGTTAGATTATACTCACATTTTAGGAGATTTTACAAAGTTGAGCATAGATATTTTTTGAGGTCGCCTAATACAGATTTGTTGTATGTGGGAAAGAGTTCACCCTTTCCCTCATACGACAAATCTGCAGCAGACAACTTTGAACATATTTGGTCAAAAGGTGGCAAATCTCTATAATTGAATGGATAAACTATGACTAAAAGTGGAAAACATTGTGGCAAAAGGAGAAATTGCTTGTTTTGAGCAATTTCTTCTTTTGTCACTATGTTTTCAAAAGGCTGTCTCCTGCAGAGGCGTCAGAAGGCGTCTATATGAGGAAAAGAGTTAAGAAATATGTAGACAATGAACATTGGTAATACTATGTACCCGTCCTTACCATACACATTTTATGTTGTCACTTCTTCTTTGTTGTTTTCAGCTTATTACTACTATTTTAACCCTTTCTCTCATATGACAATTCTGCAGCAGATGACTTTGAACATATTTTGTCAAAAAATAGAAAATCTCTATAACTGAATGTATAACCTATGACTAAAAGTGTAAATCATTGTGGCAAAAGGAGACTATGTTTTCAAAAAGCTGTCTGCTGCAGAGGCGTCAGAAAGCGTCTATATGAGGGAAAGGGTTAACTGCAAACACCATCATATCTATGCCATTCATCTTTTTTAAAATATGTATTTATTTTTTTTATGTTATAATTACAAAACAAATATACATGTATATTAATTATAATGGCTAATACAAACTCAAGAAGCATAAACACTAACCTTTATTTTTCTATTTCCAATATCGTCTTCTGATATCTCCTGTTTTTAAAATAGAAAAATCAAACGCTATACATGTATATCCTATATTGCTGTAAGACAAAACTACATCATTTTCTATGCATCTAGGTAGTTTTTACTACATTGATCATCAACTCTGAAATAGAGCTAAAATAGCAACAAATACAAGCCCTGATTATGTTAATAATTCCCAGATCTATTGTTTTGTCACCGGAGTGGAACACTTTTTTTTTTGTCACGGAAATGGAACGCTGACCTTTAGTAGGCGGGTTTCTCGCAGAGTCCATCGCATGTATTAGGGGAGAACTCAGCTGCTGACCAAGGAAATCTGAGCCAGGGCAGCATATGCTATAAGACAGGTCCCGCCATCTACCCGCGCTTACGGCGAAGTGCTGGTCTTTTTTCAATCGAGCACTCGGCTGCTGGCCGGGTAAATGTGAGCCGGGGCCGCATATGTCATAAGGCAGGTCCCGTTGTCTACCCGTCGTCTACCTGTCTTACGGCGAAGTGCTGGCCTTGTTTCAAGCGAGCACTCCGCTGCTGGTGGGGGGAATGTCAGCCGGGGCCGCATATGCTATAAGGCAGGTCCCTCCGTCTACCTGCGCTTATGGCGAAGTGCTGGCCCTGTTTCAAGCGAGCACTCCGCTGCTGTTAGGGGAAATGTAAGCCGGGCCCGAATTTGCTATAAGGCAGGTCCTGCCTTCTACCTGCGCTTACGGCGAAGTGATGGCCTTGTTTCAAGCTAGCACTCCGCCGCTAGTATAGGAAATGTGAGCCAGGGCCGCATATGCTATAAGGGATTTTCTAATTTAGTATAGAAACGGCAAGGAACATTTGATATGAGCATGTAGTCAAGTATGCATACTGCAACTTTGGCTGATTTTTTTTTTGTCAGAATCATGTGGATTCAGCGGCGTACTCGTGTATAGGCAGCTACGCGCCTGGCAATCTTGAGGAAGCCCTACGAAACCAATCCATTTCCCCAAAATTGTTGTTGTAGACAGGTGTACAAGGCTGATGTGAAATAGGCTGAAGCAACATACGGACAGACAACTTGCTTGATTTTCTAGTTAACCACGCTAAAAGTTCAATAAATATCAATGCATGGATTTGAAAACATGCTTGGTGACCTAATCCCAAGAACATGTTACATTGGAAATCACTTCCAGTTTACATCTGAAATGCTCATGTTTGAAATTTTGAGCAGTAGACTTTCTCTTCGCAAATTGTTGAGTGCATTACTATGCCAATAAAGAAACCCCATAACCCCACCCACTCGTTTTACTAAACAAGATTATTGACCTTGTTTCACAACGGCACTCTTTCGTCATCTATCTGTATTGACAGTTATTCATTTACAATATATAAAACAAAAACTTACTTCTGCTGATATTTTTGCACCCATCTCTGACGTTTTGAAGTCGAGATATAAATGATTTATTTGTTTGACATCTATGAATGTGTACACATTTTAGTTGTACAGCGTCTAAGCGATTTGATGATGGCAGGCTCTTTGTCTCAAAAGCGTTTGCCGGTGTGGAAGAAAAACACCAACAAAACTATTTTATAGATAAATGGTTGCTACCAAAGATATTTTGTGAAGGTAAGCATTTCAAGCTTTTAAAAACTATCCATAAACTCTGTCAACAATATTTTTTCAAAGAGAATGGATTGTAAATTAGTGTGAATTGAATATATCATCACTTTTCGTGATCAGTTTTGAACATCCAAATTCAAATGATGAACCCTGGGTTACCTAGGAATAAGAAAAAACGTAGTTGTTATGTATATTTCCTTCAATAATATTCAAATTTACTAAGTCAAACATTCAGCATGATTCTCAAGTCACATAAAAAGCATACAGATTCTGAGTGACAATAATATGAGAATAGAACTGTGACCCGAACTGTGCAACTTATTAGTTATTTCGGGTAAACTTTAACTTTTGTGATCGGTAAATAATTCCCTGTGAACTGCAGTTAGCCCACTTGCTCTCAGCATGAACAGTTATTTACGAGTCCTACCGACCTAAGCAAAGAAAATAAAAATCATCAGGTTTTAAAAGCAGCAGACGACTTTGAACGTATTTTGTCAAAACATAGAAAATCTCCATAATTGAATGGATAACCTATGACAAAAAGTGGAAAACATTGTGGCAAAAGGAGAAATGGCCCATTTTGTGCCATTTCTTCTTTTGTCACTATGTTTTCAAATAGCCGTCTGCTGCAGAGGCGTCAGAAAGCATCTATATGAGGGAAAGGGTTAACAGATCAGTAACGAAACAACGTAGTGCATTAAAGAAACGGTCAATGTTTCGGAACTTTTTTGTTTATAATCCACAAGTAAAATCATTTTCCTTTAAATTGACAAACACTTTTTCAATTTTAGTGCAGAAACAGCACAATAGAACTGAATTTACATCATTTTGCAGGAGAAACAACTTTCAATATTTATAGGAAAAGAATAAAAAGGACTCATTGAGAGAATATTTTCTATTTAACAGAATATATAATCAACTGTATAATACTGTTCCATGCATTGATATTATAAAAACTTTTTACTGTGATTTACTAGAAAATCAAGTAAGTTGTCTTTGTTGTGTCAATCATTAACTTCATATTGCATCCAAGAAAATAAACATTTTTATGATTTTAACAACATTTTAATTAGACATACTTTTGAATGAAAAATTGGGTACCAATGGAATCTTTTGTTAATCTAATGACACCGGGACATTAAATTACGTAATCATTTAGATTGTCACACATTGTTTTAAACTTGTTGAAAGAAAGGGCCTTTAACCCTTTCCCACTTACAGACGCTTTCTGACGCCTCTGCAGCAGACGACTTTTTAAAACATTGTGACAAAAGAAAAAATTGCTCAAAACAAGCAATTTCTCCTTTTGCCACATTGTTTTCAGCTCTATTTAATAGTTGCACCCTCATTTATTGATTGTTTTCGGATTTATGTCATTATCTTTTCAAAGTCGTCTGCTGCAAACTTGTTGTAAGTGGGAAAGGGTTAATCAGTGACAATATATTCAGTACATTTATCCTCATGATTCGGTTATCCAATTCAAATCGTGAGACTTACGTTGACTCTGTAGGTTGGTATAAAGCATGCATATAATATTATGATTTATGTTATGAATCTCCATTAGCTTGCCAAGAAAGACTGCTAATTACTAAAAATAATTAAATAATAACTATGTACATTTGCATTTTAATCAAGTAACTTTCATATATTATAAGATCACATTAAGACACCGTTTAACTTTTAAGGGAAATAACTACAATTTAAGGTCTTGATCACGCTGGTGGAAGACGTAAGTTATTTGTTGAGGTCGATTTCAGTGAATTTAGAGTCCGCAATTATATATAAACATTAATGGGGGAAGAAAATATGGTTAACATTTTTCCACATGCAACAATTCTGCAGCAGACGACTTTGAAAACATCTAAAGTAAACAAAAATATGGACAATTTCTATAAATAAAAGTATTTTGATTGACTAGAGTTGAAAATGAAGGAAAGCGTTAATTTATGAAAAACAAAGAAAATATATTGAGAAGGTTGTTAAATTTGGAGAAATTTCATATAGGCAGTGTACTTTTATGAATTATACTGTCTCCATATTTTGTTTTTCAGATTTTATTTGGCAATGAAGTAGATGTTACATCAGCCTTCACAATGTTGAGAAGGAACGGAATCAGACTGGAAGTTAAACTTATTGACATTGAAAAGGAATATGAAGTGCTGAAGAAAGAGAGAGAAGCTGAGAATTCTAAAGTACATGCCTGCACACCCTCAAATAGTGACACACCTCTAACCACAAAAACTAAAACACAGATAGTACATGAAAGAATAGGATATGACCCCAAGCCAATGCCTCAACCGTCTAGAATAGGCTCTTTAATTTAGTCAATTATGGCACTATTGTGCATGTATATATAAGAGTAGAAATATTTCTGCTAAATTTTATTGTAGATTTATTTATCTAACATAAAAGTTGGAATATTTAACTAAATTTACATGTATCATTTTTGAACTACAGAGATTGACATTTCGTTTGTGTGATTTTATATTTGTCATTAGGAATTAAGAAATGGAAAAGTTTTGCTTGTGATATACAAATTACAATCAAGAATTCAAATATGCGAGGATGTGTGCTTCAAAAAACTTTATTAAGGATGATGTACTCTGGGTGTTCACAAACTCTGAGAAACATATCCGACCTACCAAACAATTTTACAAAGAGAAATTATGAGAAACACCTTACAGAAGATAGAAAAAAGGGATGCATTGCCCGTCAGAGTAATTACCAAGTGTTCACCAATTGCCATCAAAGAAGAATGTGTTCTAGCGGCGGAACTTCAGGAGATGATGATGGCCACTCTGACTTAGAGGATGAATCCATTGGTAATAGAATTTAGCCTTAACCCTTTCCTTCATATAGACGCTTTCTGACGCCTCTGCAGCGGACAGCTTTTTGAAAACATAGTGACAAGAGAAGAAATTGCTCAAAACGAGCAATTTCTCCTTTTGCCACAATGTTTTCCACTTTAAGTCATAGGTTATCCATTGAATTATAGAGATTTTCTATTTTTTGACAAAATATGTTCAAAGTCGTCTGCTGCAGAATTGTCGTATGAGGGAAAAGGTTAAACTTTATCCATATGCAGACACATTATGATGCAGCTGAAGCAAATGACCTGAAAAAAATGTTGCTAAAGGAGAAATTGCTTATTATGAGCAAATTATCATATCCTTTTGCAACAATGTTGTCAAAAATTGTCTTCTGCAGATCTAGACACAAATATAGCATATAAATGTATTTTCATTGAATAGATGAAAACATTGTTCAAAAGAGAAAATTCCTCTAAAGACTTGAAACTTTTGATTATATATTTTTGAGCATGAAGGTTAAAATCAAAATTAAACTATAGATACCAGTATGCAATTTCATTGTTACTGTTAAATTAAATAAAATAGACAGTAAGTGTTCATCATATAATCCCTTTCCTGTAAACCATCAATCTGCAGCAGACAACTTTAAAGCATTTAGGAAAAAATATGCAAACTCCCTTTAACCCTTTCCCACATACAACAAATCTGCAGCAGACGACTTTGAAAACTTCTCAACAATAATAAAGAAAATCTCCCTAAATGAAGACAAACTTATTGAATAGAGTTGAAAACATTGTGTCAAAAGGAGAAATTGCTCGTTTTGAGCAATTTCTTCTCTTGGCACAAAGTTTTCATAAGTCATCTGCTGCAGAGGCGTCAAAAAGCGTCTATATGAGGTAAAGGGTTAAACAAAAGTATAATTATTGAACAGAGTTGAAAACATTAAGGCAAATGGAGAAATTGCTGATTTAGAGCAATTGCTCTTTTTGCCATAATGTTTTCAAACATTGTCTACAAGTGGGAAATGGGTTCTACATCTACTGATATACATGTATTGTCTTAAAAAAGTACATGAAATCTCTTAAGAGCAAACATCTCTGTATAATATCAATTATATTTTTTCTGTTGATACTTTCAATGTAAAACAACCTCTATGGAACAGCACCTCTCTAGAGCAACTGCTTGTCTCCTGATTCTGGAGAGTGTGCACTGTACAGTCAAACGTGTATAAAAGACCACCTTTAAACAGCAAATCCCTGTCTATAGCAACAATATTTTAGTTTCTACATAAATTACCCTGCAAATAAAAACCACCTGTGACCAAAGACAAGATTTTACACTCAAACTTGTATGAAAGACCACCTTGGAATAGCAATTCCCTGTCTATAGAAACCTTAATTTTATTTTCTGCATAATTGGCCCTGCAAATAAAAACCACCTGTGAACAAAGACGAGATTATTGTCTTCCGATGGTTGGGCTTTATACACAGGTTCCATTATACTTACTTTTGTAGATGAGCTGTTCCTGGATGACAGTGAATATAGAAGGATGGTTCATGATTCCATTGACATCTGTCACGGAGGTCACAGAGTTTTTGTTGCGCAGCCAGGTGAGACGCTTTACTCTTTCCCACATACAGGTCTGCAGCAGGCGACTTCGAAAATATCTATGAAAAAATATTGAATTTTTTTATATTTCTTCAGTTCTATTAACCCTTGCACATATATAACAAATCTGAATCAGACGACTTTGAAAAAATCTAGTAAAAAACATGGAAAACCTCTATAAATGAAGATATTATTACTGAAAACAGTTGAAAACATTGGTAGGATGAGCAAATCATGTTTTTGTGGCACCTGACTTGGCAAGATGATCAAATCATATTTTTGTATCACCTGACTTGGCAAGATGATCAAATCATGTGTTTGTGTCACCTGGCTTGGCAAGATGATCAAATCATGTTGTTGTGTCACCTGGCTTGGTAAGATGAGCAAATTATGTTTTTTTGTAACCTGATTTGGCAAGATGAGTAAATTATGTTTTTGTGTCACCTGGCTTGGTAAGATGATCAAATCATGTTTTTGTGTCACCTGGCTTGGTAAGATGAGCAAATCATGTTTGTGTGTAATCTGACTTGGCAAGATGATCAAATGATGTTTTTGTGTCACCTGACTTGGTAAGATGATCAAATCATGTTTTTGTGTCACTTGACTTGGTAAGATGATCAAATCATGTTTGTGTGTCATCTGACTTGGCCAGATGATCAAATCATGTTTTAGTGTCACCTGACTTGGTAAGATGATCAAATCACGTTTTTGTGTCACCTGACGGCAAGATGAGCAAATTATGTTTTTGTGTCACTTAACTCTGTAGGATGAAACATAAGGATCACTTCATCTAAATGGCTTACACTCTTGTTGTGTTTTTCAGTGGATATAAAGGGAGACAATAGACCTACAACTGGAGAATTACAATTAGAAGAATCTATAGGTTTAGTCAGATCAGTGGCTGATTGGAAAGTAGTAGGAAGTGTGAGTTTGTTTATATTGATTAGATTGACTCCTCATACCTTTTCAAATTCCTGTGATTCATTATAATATTGTCTGCTCTCTTTCGAAAGCATTTCTTTACCAAATTTCACTAAATAATGTTATAACTTATAATGTTTATTGGGACAATGTTGGCCATGTTTGATTTCTGCTGCAGAATTGTCGTATGAGGGAAAGGGTTAATCAAGCAAACCATCCCAGTTTTGCGACACTTTTGCCCCTCCCCTGTAGATGTAGTTTGATCATTTTAATTAGAGTTATTTGAATCAGACCAAGTGTCACTGGCAGACACATTTTTATGCACCCGTAGTAAATCTATGCATTTTGGAAAACATTGTTTCAAAAGAAAACATGCTCATTTGTTGTATATGGGAAAACGGATAAAGACAGATTATAGATACATGTACATTACCAAGTACAATGAGCTAAAATATTGGAATTCTATCTATCAGTAATACTTAAAACTTTCCCACATATAGACGCTTTCTTACGCCCATCAGTAATACTTAACCCTTTCCCATATATAGTTAGCCGCTTTCTTACACATTTGTAGCAGACAACTTTTGAAATCGTTGTGGCAAAAGGATTTCAACTCTTCATTTATTATCATCATTTATAGAGATTTTCTATATTTTGTATTTGATAATTTCAAAGTCGTCTGCTGAGGATTTATTGTATGTGGGAAAGGGTTAAGTAACATTTTTTTTCTTTTCAGGTAATATTTACCACTCATGGTCAGTCAAAGAAAAATAATTATGTTATACTAAAAACTCAGATGAAGGAACTTAGAGCACAATTGCAATCAATTGGGAATGTCAGTGCATTGTTTATATCTGTTGACTATTTAACGAGAGAACAATTAAAACGATTGCAAAAAGATTTGGGAATTCCCGTATTGGACAGGTACTTAGGATATTATCTTTCCATCATAGATTTCTTTTAGCTTTCAACATATCCAGGAAAATTAAATGTTAGATATTTAGAAATAAAGAAAGTTACAAATTAAGTTAAATGAATTAGAAATGTTTATATTATATTTATATAGTATCACTACTTCATGAAATAAAATGAATGTCTCCCTAGTCCTGATGAATGTGTATGTACATTGCATATTGCTTATTATGAATCTTCTACTATTTGTAACTCTTTCCTACATTTAACAAATCTGCAGCAGACGATTTTGGAAAAATCAAGGTAAAAATAGGAAAAATCTATCTAAATGAAAGTATAACAGTTTATTTTAATTAAAAACTTTTTTCCAAGCAGGATATATTGCTGATTTTCCTGTACTTTTGCCACACTATTTCAAAAGTCATCTGCTGCCAGTGAGAAAGGTTTTTATCTGTACTACATGACTACATGTATGTTATCATTTTCCAGATACTCAGTTGTGATCCAGATTTTCAGAGAACATGCCAAAACGCAGGAGGCTAAGTTACAAGTTTCGGTGGCTGAGGTTTCCTTTCTTAGGTATGGTTACTGTTTATTGGAGCATGAACTTTAATTAAGGGTTAATCCTTAAATAGATTAAAACAACTGTTCCTATAGACCTTTTCAGTTTTGGAGAGCCAAAACACAATCATATTGGGTAATGAGTTATGTATTTACTGTACAATACTATACTTTACAAGTTTAGCAAAAGTAAAGTCACAGGTGAAAATGACTATTGACAATTTGGTGTTCACAAACTGAATCAAATCTTTATCTTGTATCTTATAAAATATTTTTGTATATTTAAAACTTTTGGCATAATTGAATAACTAAGGCACAGGAGCTTAAAATAAATTATTTATCTGGACATTTTAAAAATCTTTCTTGTCCAAAAGTACTGGCCTGCGTTGAACAAAAATTGGCACAATGACAAATGTTCTTTTGGTGACCCTCTACTAAGATTGTTCAAACTTTTCTGATCTGTTAAAGAAAAAATTGCCAAGAAGTAGGTTCTGCATTTATTTTGTTATTTTCCATTTTTGACCATGGGCATGACCTTTTGACATACATTACTTTTGTGGTACATCAAGCTACATCAATAAATTTCGAACTGTGTGTCAAGTTTTGCATTTAGTTTTTAGCTGACGTGCTCAAGGTGAGTTATTATGATCGCCTTTTATCTGGCTTATGTCACGCGTCCGTCAACATCTTCTCCTCAGTAACCAGTGGGTCAATTTGGATGAAACTTCACAGAAAGCATCCTCTCAAGGATCTCATGCAGAATTCTGATTTCCATGGGAACGAAAAGAAAAAAACTTAAAAAAGCTTCTCCTTCGAAAGTTTTTGGCCGATTTTCAAATAATTTTGCAGAAATGTTCCTTAAGTGATCCACTATCACATTACTTCAAGCCAAATTGAACGGTCGAAAACTATGGCCGCCAGGGGGCTAAAGTGAAAAAAAATAAAATTAGGTGAGCGATCCTGGGCCTCATGGCCCTCTTGTTATAATATGCCTTGATTATCCTGAATACGATCTTTCGATGTACTTCCTTGAACTTAAGTGTAATGATACTCAGCCGAAAGATTTAGGGCCTTTAAGGCGCACTTGTTGTTTATACTGCGAAGAATTTAGCAGGATAGTCGTAAATGGCACATGCATAGCATATAAATGATGTCATAACTATGGTCTCCTCCTTTTTCATAAAAACAAACATGTTTTCATAGAAATAAGTCATATGTTGAAAGCCATCTTACTGACTTCGAGTAGGGAAGAAATAAAAACAGAACAATGAAAATTGTTCTTAAATACTTCACTGTGTAAAACAAATAGTAATCCAGTATATAAACAACCCTTATATCTCACGGAGGAGCATAGAATAATAAAGTTAATCCTTTCCCACATAAAGAAGCTTTCTGACGCCTCTGCAGCAGACAACTTTTGAAAACATTATGACAAAAGGAGAAATTGCTTAAATCAAGCAATTTTTCCTTTTGCCACTATGTTTTCAACTGTTTTCAATAATTGCATTTCCATTTTTAGTGATTTTTCTATATCACTGCTCATATGTTTTCGTAGTCATCTGCTTCAGAATTGTTGTATGTGGTAAAGGGTGAAAAGCTAAAACAGTGATGTAGTTGGAAAGTTCTTTTTTCACCTTCAGGAGTCGAATCACTGAAGTACATGAGGGTAGAGCAACAACAGCCAACACAGAGGTGCTGGGCGGGACAGGACAGACATTCTTACAGGCTCGAAAAATCATCCTTAGGGTAGGTTGCTCTTTACTTTAACCTGTATTTTGACACACCTGCAACAGTTGACTTTCAAAAACATTCTGACAAAATGAGAACTTGCTCATGATTAGATCTTTATCATACTTTTATCTAGAAGTGTTTATAGTAGTCTGCTTGTTGCATATTTATTGTAATTGAACAAGGTTTATTACAATACAAAAGTAAAGGTAAAGTGTTTGTTTATTATCGTGTCACCCCTATTTACAGGGCCAATCATATATTATGAGGTACTTTTTTTTTTGGCACTTATTTACTGCCGAAGTCAATTCAATCAAGTCTTTGCAAGCGCTAGACAGGCAGGCCTTTGGCTATTTAACTAGCTTATATCAGAACTGACCCAAATGTTGCCAATTGGATTCGAACCTTTGAATTCTGAAGGGCTATTGTCTTGTCGTCCATCCTCCTTTTGATTATTCCTTTCCCACATATGACAATTCTGCAGCAGACATCTTTAAAACAAAACATATTAAAAAAAAAAAATAGGTGAACCTTCCAAAAATGAAAATATAATTATAAGATAAGAGTTGGAAATATTGTGGCAAAAGGAGATTTGCCTATAATGTTTTGCTGCAGACTTGTCAAAATGTGTGGGACAGGATAAGAGGCATGGAAGAGAGATTTTATTGAACTTTTTTTAAAATTCAAACCAGCATAAAATAATTGTTACCCTGCAAGTTTTGTTATAATTATACCCCCTTTGAAGAAGAGGGGGTATATAGGAGTCACTGTGTCTGGCAGTCTGTCTTTTGGTCCGTCGGTCGGAAGCCATATTTTGTCCGGCCTATTCTTACAATTGCATGATATTTTACAGAGTTATGGCCCTTTTACTAATTAAGTTATGGTGTAGGTCAAGGTGCTGTTTATGGGGTATTTTGTCCGGCCTATTTCTTACAAACCACTGGGTGGAATTCCAATAAAATTTTAAATGAAGCTTCTATACCAAGAGGAGATGTGCATATCCTAAAGGGGTTACAATTGCATGATATTTTACAGAGTTATGGCCCTTTTACTAATTAAGTTATGGTGTAGGTCAAGGTGCTGTTTAGGGGGTATTTATCATCTTCAGTGATAGTTCTAGTTGCTGCTAAAGGAAAATTAGAGTTGTAGCCCCTTTTTTGGCCTGCAATAAAAATTCAAAGTATTTGCTTGTTCTATTTATAGAGAAGGGAGACAAAGTTGAGAAGAGAGTTGGAAGAATTAAAACAACAGCGGAATAAGCTAAGAGAAAACAGATTGAAAAGACAGATTCCCACCATAGCTGTTATTGGATACACAAACAGTGGTAGGCGGTACCTCATACAGATGCCTTCTGGCGCCTCTGCAACAGACACAATTTGAAATCATTGTGGCACAATGTTTTCAACTCTTTTCAATTGTCTATATTTTTGCCAAGATATTTTCCAAGTTGTCTGCTGCAGATTTGTTGTATGTGGAAAAGGATTGATCATTTCCCATATGACGTAGGTGTATGTTAAGTCCTGACCTCCATTGAAGAAGACTTTTAAATAGTTTTGTGAGAAAAGAAATAATCACCTAATTTTCACTTAACTAGATTAATATTAATACTTAAATGTTTTTAAAGTCGAAAAATCTTTAAAACAAAATAACAGGTCAATATTTGACCAACTGCCTAATATGCTGCTCACTCAAAGTGAGAAGATCTTGACAATAAACCCTTTCCCATTTGATGATGCATTTTGATGCATATGTCGAAAAAAATGTAACAAAAGGTGAAATCTCTTTAACACAATATTTTCAACACTATACAATTTCAATTATAGCGATTTTCATATTTTACTGACATATTTTCAGTCTTCTGTTGAAGATTTATTGCATGATAGAAAGATTAAAGGTACATTTTGTGGCAAGAATTAAGAAAAAATTATGAAGACAATAACATTTTCATTACCCGGTACATACTTCCAGCTGGGCATTTAGAGGAGTCCATAGTCAATTAACCAATTCTATTAATATGAAGATAAAAATGTTTATAAGAGCAGCCAGCAGTATAGAGCCTGGTCAGACTGCACATGCCAGCTTCCCTGGCTCTATACTGGTTGCACAAGCTTTAAAAGATCTGTTCCAGCAGTCAAAGGTTTAAAACAAATTGAAACGGAGTAACATTGGCCTTCGAGTGAACAGACAATTTTTCTAGATATCTCATAAATTTTCTTGTTTTCAGGAAAGACAACTCTTATAAAATCTTTGACTGGTGATGATAGAATGGTACCCGAGGATAGGTTGTTTGCAACACTAGATGTAACTGTACATGCAGGGTACCTGCCGAACACCATGAAAGCCTTATTTGTAGACACAGTTGGTTTCATCTCAAACATTCCTAGTGGATTGATGAAAGCTTTCTCTGCTACCTTAGAGGATGCTATTTTGGCTGTTAGCTTTTATTAATCGTTTCCTACATACAGACGCTTTCTAACCCCTTTGCAGCAGATGATTTTTGAAAATATTGTAGCAAGAGGAGAAATCATGCCAGCTGCTTGAAAACTGTTGCATGTAAAACAAATTAATGAATGTTGAATTTTACCTCAGCGCATTATTACTGCGTGGTTTTAGCATTGAGACTTTTTATTTTTCCTCTCCGAACCGCAGATACATCTGCACAAGACAACTTTTAAAATGTTGGTGGCAAAAGAAAGGAAAATGCTAATAATTTATCATTTTTCCCTCAATGTTTTCAATAATTATACCTACATTTCTAGAGATTTTTCATATTTGTACTTGAATGTTTCCAAACTCTGCCGCGGAATTGTTGTATGTTAGAAAGGGTAAACTCTTCATTGTAAGATGTTTACAATTTGAAATTTGAAATCAATTTAGCAGGCAACTTTTGTTTTTTCAGGATCTTGTGGTACATGTTCAAGATATGAGTAACCCAGATTGGCCATTACAGAGAGAAAACGTTATGACAACTGTCAAAACTATGCTGTCTGAAAAACAGTTCAAAACCATGCTACATGTTGGAAATAAGATTGATAAATTGGACATGTAGGTTGATTTCTTTGTTTATATGAAAAACAGTTTTGAATGTTGTGATTTGTTGAATAGCCTGATATAGGGATCCCTTCTCTGTCGTCTCCTTGTCACTCTTTCATTTAGTGACGTATTGGCACGCAACATGTGTTCCTTTCAACAATCTTGTTTATAATTAGATATATATTAGTAATGGTAGTGAATATTTGAAAAACGGGCAAATATTCAAATTTAATTTTTAATATGAATATTCGTTTTTATTTGAGGACTTTTTTGTGTCACCCTGAGTAGCATGGTAGGCACTAAGGAATTACTTTTTTTAGATCACCTAGAGCCAAAGGCTCAAGGTGAGCTATTCTGATCACTCTGTGTCCGTCGTCTGTCGTCCGTCGTTAACTTTTAGCTTTAAACATCATCTCCTCCTGAACCGCAAGAACAATTTTCACCAAACATCACAGGAATGTTCCTTTGGTGGTCCTCTTTCAAAATTGTTCAAAGATTTAAATTCCATTGAGAACTTTGGTTGCTGCGGCATCAGAAAGGGGACAAAATGTCCAAACTTTAAAAATCTTCTCCTCCGAATCTGCCTGTCAGATTCAAATATAATTTGGTAGAAATGTTCCTTGGGTGACCCTCTATAAAAATTGTTCAAGCCATACTGATTGGTCGAAAAACATGGCAGTCAGGCGGCATCAAAAAAGGGGCAAAATGACAATACTTTAATAAAGCATCATTATAAAAGTGCTTGTCTGATTTAAAGATAGTTTTGTAGAAATGTTCTTTCATTGATCATCTACATACTTTGTCAAGCCATATTGATTTGTTGAAAGGCATAGCAACCAAGCAGCATCAGAAAAGAAGTAAAATTAACTTTTTGCTTCAAATGACATATGGTTATTAGATTGATGGTCTAAGGGAGGTAACACTTGGCAGAGACTCTGCCAAGTGTTACCTCCCTTAGACCATCAATCTGAGTATTATGCAAGGGGGCAAAAGGTCAAAACTTTAAAAATCTTCTCCTCCGAATCTGCCTGTCAGATTCAAATATAATTTGGTAGAAATGTTCCTTGGGTGACCCTCTATAAAAATTGTTCAAGCCATACTGATTGGTCGAAAAACATGGCAGTCAGGCGGCATCAGAAAAGGGGCAAAATGACAAAATTTGAAAATTCCATTTTTATGAAAGTGTTTGTCTGATTTTAAGAAAATATAATACGAATCTTACTGTAATGATCCTCTATTTAATTTGTGTAAGCCATTTTGATTGGTTACACAATCATATCAACCAGGCGTCATCACAAAAAGGGTAAATTGAACTTTTAGCTACAAATGACAACCAACTCCTACCATTCCAATAGACCAATTTCCACAAAACATCACAAGAATGTTCCTTTGGTGGTCCTCTTTCAAAATTGTTCAAAGATTTAAATTTCATTGAGAACTTTGGTTGCTGCGGCATCAGAAAGTGAGAAAAATACCCAAATTTTAAAATCCTTTTCCTCCATAATCTACTTGTGCTATTGCAAGATAATTTGGTAGAAATGTTTCTTAAGTGACCCTCTAAATAAACTGTTGAAGCCATATTGATTTCGTTGAAAAACAGGGCAGCAGGGCGGCATCAGGAAAGGTGCAAAATGACAAAAACTTTATAATTCCATTCTTATTAAAGTTCTTGTTAGATTTCAAGATATAAATGGCCTTTACTGATAAGCTGTTTCTTGAGAAGTGTCCACTCCTTTCAGTTTCATTTGCACTCCCTGATAAAATTTTCCAGATATTTGCAGTTAAATATTTGCTACTAATTTACTATCAATTAGGTGATCGATTTAGGGCCATCTTGGCCCTCTTGTTTTGTCCGGCGTCTGTCCGTCACACTTTCAATGAGCAGGTGCAGGTGACAGACGTACTCCGCGGAGCACTCCATTCTAGTTTTTTTAAAAGATTGATGTTGTTCAGAGGTCATCACGATAAAGTGTGAAGTAATAAAGAGTGTGTATGTGACATAATTAATTTGTTTATAATGTATGTCAAACCTTTAATAATGATTATGACAGGTTTTGACTATGTGATCAACCGCAAAACTTTTATTACATGAAAATGCAGCCCCTCGATTTTGATCATGAAAGATTGTACTTCAGGGAATTTCGTGCTGAAAGAGTTAACCATTTAACTCTTTTCCCGATACAACAATTCTGCAGCAGATGACTTTGAACATATTTTGTCAAAAAAAAGAAAATCTCTATAATTGAATGGATAACCTATGACTAAAAGTGGAAAACATTGTGGCAAAAGGAGAAATTGCTCGTTCTGAGCAATTTCTTCTTTTGTCACTATGTTTTCAAAAAGCTGTCTATAATATGAGGGAAAGGGTTAATGAAATGGAAATAATTTCTAACAAAACTGATTAATTTCCTTGTTTAAACAGATCCAATATAGACAAGGAATCAGAAACTATGTATGTGTCTGCTGAAACTGGGTTAGGCCTGGATGCTTTAAGAGAGGAAGTACAGTTGCGCTTACTGGAGAATACAGGGTTTTTGCAGAAAAAAATAAGGATACCTCTTAATGGTGATCATTTCAGGTAAATTAACCTTGGAACAGATGACTTTTGCAGATCTGTCACCAACATCTTTTGAAATCATAGTTGGAAAAAAAGAATTTGATAAAAAGCAGTTTCTTCATTTCCCACAATGTCAATGTTTTCAATCCTGTATCAAGTTAAAAAAAATTCTTAACATATTTTCAAATTGGATCACTTAATATCACATTGAACAATAATTATAGTAGGTGCATTTCTCTAAAAACGTGGGGTGAAACCATCACAGCTCAGTCGGTAAAGAAGAGGTCTTTGAGTTCTTATCCCTTTTTGGCGATTCATTCATTACCATGATTTACAAAAGTCATTTTAACAAGCACCAATCATCTTCAAGCAATTAGATAGCAAACCGTTGCCTTTGAAGAATGTTATTTGATAACATAGGGTAAGGTGAACTGAATGCCATAATGTAACTAAAATGCTCCCATCAATCTGTTAATCTATTAATTGCATATTCCTAAAGAACAGTTTCATTTTGTTCGAGGATTCTCAAACTTGTAGAATAGTCTGTGGCTTTGCTTCAGAAGATGATCCAATCCCAATGATTTTGAGATTTGTATGTCAAAAGTCAAGGCCATAAAAACCTTTAGTAAATGATATATACAACTGATTAAAAGGTGAGCATTTTGTTCCAAAATGTATGTATGTATGTAGTTATCGTTTGTTGCAAAACCCATTACCTAATAAAGACACCACTTTGATACCTCTGAAGACTTCTGAAAACATTGTGGAAAAAAAAATGCTCATTCGTTTTTAGCTCCAGTCAAGCTTATGTCATGGCGAATTGTCCGTCATACTTGCGTAAACATTTTGCTTTAAACAAATTCTCTTCCCTAACCAATTAGCCTAACTAGCCAATTGGGATAAAAACATAAAAAATCTTCTCCTCCGAAAGTGTCAGGCCAATTTTCAAAATATTGTATTGAAATGTTCCTTGGATGACTCTCTATCAGATTCTTTCAAGCCATGTTGATTGGTCGAAAACATGGCCACCAGGGGGCGGGGCTATTTTGCCGTATATGGATATAGTGAAAACTTAAAAAATCTTTTCCTCCGAAAGTGTCAGGCCAATTTCAAATAATTTTGTAAAAATGTTTCTTGGGTGACCCTCCATCAGATTCCTTCAAGCCATGTTGATTGGTCAAAAAAACATGGCCGTTAGAGAGCGGGCTATTTTGCATTATATGGCTATATTAAAAACAGGGCTGTTAGCCTTAAATTGGCTTTAGTGGGGCCGTTTTGAGATTTAATGTTTGCCTAATTGCAGTGGAGCGATACTGTTCTTCCAAGGTTGTGTACTGTGTTCCAAAAGTCATTTCAGAGTGAAGGTCAATGCCATCTTTCAATGTTCAACTGAACATTCAGGGGCATTTGCCATAATTTGTGATTTTTATTTTTATTTTCAGATATTTGTACAAGGAAGCTACTGTTGTATCTACAGAGGAGGATGAAAGCGGAGAAAATCTTATTGTAAACATTGTTATCAGTGCAAACAATTATGAAAAGTTCAAACACAGATATGGTAAAAGAACTCGAAAGGCTCCGTCTTTATATTAAAGAGTGCAGGGTCGTAAGAAAAGAGAAAAACTGAAAGGTTTATCAAAACGAAATTAAAATATTATTAATGTGTACAGTAAAGTATATCTTTGTGTGGTTCACTATGGCAAGGTGACATCACTTCTTCATTATCTGTTACAGGTATTGACAGATGACGTGCTCAAACAGATTTTGTAAAGACTGGCATCTGTTTAGACACAGGCCAGCCAATGTATCCATCCCATCTGTCCAGGCTATATACTGTTGGGTACCCAATGCAACATTTTTATATGGATTTTCCTAATCCTAAAATTTGCAATGGACTCTTCCAAGTACACAGCTGGACAAGTCCATTTTAATAATGAGTGAGGTTGAAAGGCTTCATATTTCAATTTTGTCAATGATAATTGCTTAATAAAATGTAAAAACTATGAGTGTTAAGGTTGTTCTGTTTTATCAAAATATTGATGACACACACCAAGTATTAATCCTTTCCTACATGTAGACGCATTTTGACACATCTGCAGCAGAAGACTTGAAAATACAAAACAAAAGGAGAATTTCCCCTTTTTATACGACCGTTTCTTAAAAACGGTACGTATTATGGTATGGTCATGTCCCTCCCTCCGTCCGTTCGGGTTTCCTTTTTTCTAACATACTTTGACCTATTGAGCTGAAATTTTGTATAAGGCTTTGTAGTGATGTGTCACAGATCAAGTTCATATTTCCTGGGATTTCGTCAATTTTTAGCTCATTTGAGCTTTGCTCAAGGTGAGTTATTGTGATTGCCTTTTGTCCGTCGTGCGTCAACTTCTCCTCCTCAGTAACCAGTGGGTCAATTGGGATTAAACTTCACAGAAAGCATCCCCTCAATGACCTCACCAGATTTCCTTCAAATTTTTGGGATCCATGCAGAATTCTGGTTTCCATGGCAACGAAATGAAAAAAACTTCAAAATTCTTCTTCTCCCAAACTGGTTGGCAGATTTTCAAATAATTTTGTAGAAATGTTCCTTGGATGACCCTCTATGAGATTCCTTCAAGCCATGTTGATTGGTCGAAAAACATGGCCGCCAGGGGGGGCGGGGCTATTTTGCCTTATATGGCTATAGTGAAAACTTAAAAAATCTTCTCCTCCGAAAGTGTCCGGCCGATTTTCAAATAATTTTGTAGAAATGTTCCTTAAGTGACCCACTATCAGATTCCTTCAAGCCATGTTGATTGGTTGAAAAATATGGCTGCCAGTGGGCAGGGCTATTTTGCCTTATATGGCTCTAGTGAAAACTTAAAAAATCTTCTTCTCCCAAACTGGTTGGCAGATTTTCAAATAATTTTGTAGAAATGCTCCTTGGATGACCCCTATTAGATTCCTTCACGCCATTTTGATTGGTAAAAAAACATGGCCGCCAGGGGGGGTGGGGCTATTTTGCCTTATATGGCTATAGTGAAAACTTAAAAAATCTTCTCCTCCGAAAGTGTCAGACCGCTTTTCAAATAATTTTGTAGAAATGTTCCTTGGATGACCCTCTATCAGATTCCTTCAATCCAAGTTGATTGGTCGAAAAACATGGCCTCCAGGGGGGCTGGGCTATTTTGCCTTATACGGCTATAGTGAAAACTTAAAAAATCTTCTTCTCCGAAAGTGTCTGGCTGATTTTCAAATAATTTTGTAGAAATGTTCCTTGGATGACCCACTTTCAGATTCCTGCAAGCCATGTTGATTGGTCAAAAAACATGGCCGCCAGTGGGCAGGGCTATTTTGCATTATATGGCTATAGTGAAAACTTAAAAAAAATTCTCCTCCAAAAGTGTCTGGCGATGTCATGTGAGCGATTCCAGGGCCATCATGGCCCTCTTGTTGAATGAGTTATGCCCCTTTTTGGACTTAGAATATTTGTTTTCCGCACTTTTTTTCTACATGCTTTGATGTATTGAGCTGAATTATGTATATGGCTTTGTAATCAAGTGTCACAGATCAAGTTCTCATTTCCTCGAATTTCGCCAATTTTTGAATGAGTTATGCCCCTTTTTGGACTTAGAATATTGGTTTTCCGCACTTTTTTCCTACATGCTTTGAGCTATTGACCTGAATTTTGTATATGGCTTTGTAATCATGTGTCACAGATCAAGTTCACATTTCCTCGGATTTCGTCAATTTTTGAATGAGTTATGCCCCTTTTTGGACTTAGAATATTTGTCAATTTCGGCATGAGTTATGCATTTTTCATAGTTTCCCATTATTTTTTAACAACTTATTCCTGAACGACTTTATTAACTTTTTACAAACAAACAATATATCAAAACAAAGAGGAAACTTGCAAAGAAGTTCCTGACGGGCGTATTATGTACCGTTTGCGGTACTCTTGTTGTAACAATTTTTCAGTAAGACATACTTTCGTCCAAGATGTTTTAACCCTTTTCCATTTTGATGCATATGGAGAAGACAACCTTCGAAAACATTGTGGCAATTGAAATTTTCCTTTTACCACAATTTTTTCAATTATAATAAAGGTGCTGAACTCCAGGTGAATATAGAAATTGTTTAATGTTGAAACTTCCACAAATATTGCTTAAAGTGACAACACAGTAAGAAATAAATAGTTCAAAAATATTTTGGGTGTAAATGTTGAAAAACAGTCAATTAAAAGTCAGAAAAATATACAAAATTTGGCTTACTGGGTTCGTCTGGGTAAGTAAAAAAGAAGCATAAACAATCAATATTTTTAGTGTAAGTATTACTCCTAGAATTAAGATCCTAATATTTTATGACAACTTTTGAACAGTTTTAAAACTTTGACTATAGTATCTTTAATTTGGAGTTAAGCACCTTTAGATAATAATACTTTCATATATAAAGATAATCGTTATTTTTGATAAGATGTTTTTAAAGAAGTCTGTAAGTGGGAAAGGGTAAAGGATTTATCAAATAAGTCCTTTAGACAGAGATCAATAGGTAGAGGAGCACTGGTAACTACATCCTAAGGTTCTAAGCCTGTGGTGTGAAGGATCATCCTTTTAGATTAACACGTCCGATTGATTGCAGTTTAACACCCTTTTTCAAACTCCATGGCATGTATCCTCTTAAAAATGTATTCAAATTATTTGTTCCGTCAAGAACTGCAGTTGCCTCGGCATGAAAAAGCAGTTAAATTACATGTCAGATTGTTATCATTTCAACTTCTCTGAATTCGTCAATTAACATGGCTTTATGTGTATGAAATAGGAAAATGTGAACAGACAATACCTGGCGTTGCATGATCATAAGTTCACCCCGTACATCATACTCAGGTGACATAAATGGAAGACTTGACCAAAGAAAGTTCTAAGTGAAAAAATGGCCACTTTCAAGTAAAATACTAATAAGAGTTATGGACCTTTCAGTATACAGCCACGTTATGATAATATGTAACTGTTCAAAGTTTCAAAGCAATAGCTCTTAGTTAAGTGACAACAACAAGAGGGCCAGTATCGCTCCACTGCCATTAGGTGAAAACTTTAAAAATCTTCTATTCCAAAACTATTTGGCCGATTTTCAAATAATTTTGCAAAAATGTTCCTTGGGTGACATTCTATCCGATTCCTTCAAACCATGGTGATTAGTTATAAAACATGGCCATCAGGGGGTGGTGCTGTTTTTAGATTTAATTTTAACCTGCTTGCAGTGGAGCAAAACTTTCCCTCTTGTTTAAGTTTTCACTATAGCCATATAAGAAAAAATAGCCCCGCACCCTGGCGGCCATGTTTTTCGACCTTTCAACATGACTTAAAAGGCATCTGATTGAGGGTCATCCAAGGAACATTTCTACAAAATTATTTGAAATTAAATTTCATCCCAATAGGCGGAGTGGTTTGGGAGAAGTTGTTTGAAGCAAAAACTCACATGACGGACAATTCGCCATGACATAAGCTTGACTGGCTTTCAGCCAGTTGAGCTCAAAATCAGACTTTTTGTGTTGCCTGCCTTTGTGAGATACATTTATCTGCCTTATGTATGTCCGTTAATCCAACTTTCACTAACAGACTTATTACATAACCCATTAATGTAATTTGACTGGATTACTACCTCTTCTTAACTTGGAATATTTATAACTAATTCACTAATGACGCCCAATATTTTTGTAACAGTGGACGTAATGCAACCAAACTTAGTGTATGGGAAGTATTAATGAAGATCTTTAATAGGATTGTGTTTGGTTGCTGATGGGTTAAGGTCAAGGCTGCTTTAACTTAAAATAGACAAGAAGGCCAAGATGGTCCTAAATCCCTCAACCAAGTGAAAGTTGAATACCTTTCAATTTGTTCGAGAATGAATGAGTGGGTTTTTAGGGAACAAAATCACAGAGGTAAACTTTGATCGGAGGCCTTTCGGTTCAGACATGAAGATTTTCCAAGTTTTTCCCTATACAGTCAAACTTGTGCTAAAGACAATCCTTGTAAAGCAATTCCCTGTCTATAGTAACCACACTTTTAATTTCCAAATTAGTTATCTTCTGCATAAATGACCCTGCAATTGAAGACCAGTGTTCCTTTCCAATGGGTTAATGTCTTTAAATACAGGTTGGTCTGTATATATCCCTGTGCTTTTGTTAAAAAATAGTTGTGTTTATGGCCCTTTCGAGATGGGAATATGTACCATGCATAGATGGTTATGTAATAAACAACATCTTTACACATCATCCAGGCAACTAACTGGTAATCTCACAAGGGAAATATTTTCTAATAACAAATATTATTTTTCTCATCTCTTTATATTTCTTCATAATATAGAAAGTTTGAAAATGCATGTTCATGAATACACAGACAAAATAACAATAATTTTTAAGCTATATCATTTTTGCCTTATATTTTTGCTGCATTGTTGTTGGGAAAGTTTAAACTGATCTTGGATAGAAATATCAATATGTATATAAATGACTCTTCACATATGTTTCCAGAAGTGAGAAAATAAAGATACCTTGCAGTATAGTACAATAAATGGATCAAAACTGTATAGTCAATACAAGTTCAGACCCTCTAAAACTTTCAACATACATGCTCTTTCAGATATTTATTACATAGAATTATTCTCTCCATACTTGCACCATGTTCAATAGGATAAATCCTGTAATTCTTATTCAAATATATGTTGCTTAGCTCCCCCTCTCCATAATAATCCTTTTTAAGACTATATTTTGAGACAATAGTAGAACATTTGTTCAGAAAAGAGAAGACTTAGAATATGCCATATCTCGTTCAAAAAGTCACCTGCAGAAGATGTTCCAAACGTTATTCTTCCTGAGAAAGGAAGTTCCGAGCAGATACTTTATTCTTTTTTCTGTAGTCAAAAACAAATATATGTTGGACATTTAATTGTTAGTATGTTTTAAAAACAATCTTGGGAAACAGTGTTGAAATTTATAGAAAATACAGTAGAAATTCATAAATGGAGGAATATTTATACACATACTTTAATACTGTATATGCTAAAAACAGTTCATATCATACAAAACAAATGTGAAGTTAACATGAGCTGGTTGTGATTATGTCCAAATAGGTGATGGACAGCCATCATTCACACACATATTTTGTCAATCAATTTAAAGGTCTATTAATAATAGACAACAGTTCAGTATTTAAATTAGTGTATATAATATATGAGAAAATATTCAATAATTCAACAATAAAGGGAACTAAAAGAAAATTCTTTGAGGTATAGAATTACGATCCAAGTTTCGGACATTCTGGACTCAAAAAGTTCCTTGGCATCACATAACTGTCTTGTTTGTCTCTGAAAAAGATAAGGATGAACTGACATGAGAATACATGACGGGTAGCTTTTAAACCCTTTCACACATTCAACAAATATGAAGCAGACGACTTTGAAAACACCTAGGCAAACATATGGAAAATCTCTATAAATGCAAGTATTTATAAATATTAAGGATAGTTGTTAACATTTTGGCAAAATGTGATATTGCTCATTATGATAATTAGGTAACTTGCCCCTTTTCTGATGCCCCCTCGCAGCCATGTTTTTCAACCAATCACAATAGCTACATTTTTTTTGTAGAGGTCTCACCCAAGGAACATTTCTTTTAAATTATATTGGAATCTGACAAGTGGATTCAGAGGAGAAGAATTTTAAAAGATTTGCAGTTTTCCCCCCTTTCTGATGCTGCAGCAACCAAATTTCTTCATATAATTTAAATCTTTGAACATTTGTGAAAGGGTAGCACCAAATGATCATTCCTGTGAAGTTTGGTTATAGACGTTGTGTCTTAGTTAAAAGTTAGTTACAGACGACTGACAGAGAGTCATCCCAATAGTCTCCTTTGGCTTATGTGAATAAAAAAAAAAGGCATAATATCTTTATGGGAAAAATTGACCATTTATAACATGCTTTGTTCAATGGTTTGTGTTATTGTCAAGTTAGAACTTCATTATACTTACACATCATACTGTAAATAGCTGAAAACTTCATTTATCTGTGTCTGAGAAATTTCTCCATCAATTTGGGCTAAATATGTGTAGATCGTTTTGTATAAAGGAAAAGGTATTCTTGCTGCTCCTCCCTCTGGGTCGGCTGTTAATATCTCACATACTGTCTTCATTGCTTGTGTAATGTTCTATGAAATAAAGGATGCAAGGTTATTTTTATGTCAGATTTATAAAGCAATATACAACACTCACAAATCAGCTCCAGAATTTATATTTTAATGAGTGGAATATAGCAAAAACTTAATTAAATAATTTGACATTCACAAATAAAATATTTTTGCAATCAGTGAAATCAAGTGACATTTTCATTCTTAAACCACTGAAAATCTATAGGCACCACCGTAGATTATTGAAAAGCACTGAAATAGGTCAAGTTTAACACAAGGTATTAAATAATGATATCTATAAAATTCATCTTTAATCATTAAAAAATAGTTATCTTGTTATTAACTTTAACAAAGAAAGGGGAGAAAATCTGTAGATGTGGAAAAGGTAGGAGAGATTTGTGAACCTTTTTTCCTGGGCTGTGACCTCTGCATTCCATTCCTGGGAAAAGCTACAAGTTAGCATTTTCTAAACAGTTTAGGTTCAGGTTAGCTTGTACATCTGCTCAGTCTTATGAAAATCTACAAAGGTTGACAAAACTTCTGACAAACTCATGATAGTATTTGGTAATATGTGAACATATCCACAGTCTGAGCTGGATCTACATTCTTTATAAAAAGAAAACTTGTACTTTTTCACAGGGATGGGTTCATATTGTGAAATTGATTCTATGCTTTTGAAGAAAGTGATTCCAATTTCATTTCCGTGACAGGCTACCCTGCAAACTCACAACACAACATAAATCATAGAGAAATACCTCTGCAACTGCTGAACAGGCCAATGCAAAAAATTTGTTCCATTCCACTTCTCCACCAAAACTACCAATCCTAACAAGGTCATCAAACTGTTCCTTTGGTAAAGCAATATCTGTCCATTTTTCTTCTATTACGCTCAACTGGATGGATTTCTTTGGTCCAAGCTTGAAATTGAAATATAGATGAGAATATCAATGTTAAAACTTTAAGTTCTGAACTAAAAGAGCCTCTGAAAGTGCAGATTTAAGTGTACCAGTTAAACAGTTCTACATTTCTCACCCACTTAAAGTACATTTATATATAATTTAGTCAATTAAGAAATTGGTTAAAAAGTGTCTCTTTATAAATGTCAAAGAGTGATTCATAATGTATTACATCACAATGAAACCTTTTTTAAAAAAAAATCCCAAATACACATACTACTTTCTTTTTTTGTGTTTCTCAAAAGAATTGTTTTACTTTTCCAGGTTAGGTGATTTATTTTCATTTATGATCCCCTCCATTTTAGAAGGCAAAAATGATTCTGACAATGACAATATATAATTGAGATGCAACAGTTTAATTATATATGTGATAAAATATACAAACTGTTAGAACTCTCACTTGGTTAACTGTAAAGGTATTTACCTGTTTGTTAAGCACTCGGAGAAGTCCAGGTGTCAGCCCTGTGTCTGTCTTTTGTGTAGCAACTGGCATTTCCAATCTCTCTTTAACTGGTGGTGTCTCACCTTTAGACAATGCTTTGAAATACCTGTAATAAAATTTGATATTCATCTTGCAAACATAAATAGCTCACATTGTTATAAAAAGTAAAGACTTTTGATAATTGTGGAAAACATCTTTCTGTAAATATTACCGTTGCTAAAATTTATGCTTATCCATACTTATGTTTTTAAGAAATAAAAATGCTGTGAGAGTTAACCCTGAATTTATGTTACCAATTTGAAATAATAGTGAATTCAAGTCCCTAAAGTTAATTTGTAAACAAACAAAACTTCAATAAATTATTCATTCCATTTTACAGTATAGTCACCACTACTTACGCTGCAGACCATCCTAAAACATCTGAAGGTTGTGTTCGAATGGCTGCTTTAGTAAACTGTTTCAGGATGTCTGGGAGAGATGGTGGAATATTGATCTGCTGAGAGCAGTAGTAGGGCTCATCTGGATTTCCGGGCATGCTTCTGGATATTTGCTTTCCCTAACTGAAAAATTGCATAAATACAAGTTAATTCTTATATGAATTATTAATGATGATTAAATAAATCATTCAAAATCCATATATTCAATGATAAATTCATCAGTTATATAATAACTACCCTTAACAATAGACTTGCAATCATATTAATTTGAACACAAAATATTCGTTGCTCAGTTCTTCATTGTTTGGTAGTAATGTGGAACACAACTACTACAACAAAGAGGAACAATAATCGAGTTCAATGCACCACTGGCCAGCATATTTTCTTTAAAGGATGCTACTCAAATGACAAAGTACATATGTGCCTGCTCTGATTACTGCAGTAATTCTATAAAGCCAGTGGTAAGAGTAAATTACATTAATTTTGTCAAAATTGGATATACATAACATGTAGCAAGGATACATGTATCAGGGTATACTGATACTTCCTTGCAAAAAGAACTAGCTTTTGAAGGCTTCAAGCAACATGTTATAAATTATATACTGTTGTATTTTCGGTTATGAAGGTAGTTCCTCAAGTGTGGTAATCACAAACATAGGCACCGATGCATCAGTCCTTATGATATCCCTTCAACCCTGAGCGCCAAGGAGGGAAATCCTTTACTACAATTAAAGCTTCAAAGGCTGCCGATTTTCGGTAATGAGGGTAGTTCCACATGCTTGGCAATCACAAATATAGGCACTGACGAATCAATCCTTATGCCATCCCATCATCCCTGAGTACCATGTAGGGAAATCCTTTACTACAATTAAGGCTCCTAAGGCTGCCACATTAAACACTTCACCACAGAGAGAGTCAAAATGATTTTACAATATATAGAGTAACACCTCTAGAGTAGCATCTGGCAGTAACAAAGAAAAAAAGAAACATAATAGGGGAAATATGTACGCCTGATATGGGGCTTGAACTCATGACCTGACCCCCCTAACACTAGCTTGGTTTATAACCAATGGAGCTAACCGGGCAATCATGTCTTGACACCACATCCAAACACTACACTACTCCCCCTCTTAACCTTTGGGAGCCAGGCGACAACCCCAGCAACTCACAACAGCACTCTCCAGGGGCATTCCAGTTTATTTCTGACCCCATTTAAGTTACACGAGATGGGAAAAATGTTCGCCCAATGTGGACCTCGAACCCACAATTTGTCAAACTTTAGTTGGGCGCTTTAACCAACTGAGCTAACTAGGCAATCATGTTTTGCCACCACATCCAGTTACTACAGAAATGTGGCTGTTCTAGACGGATTGAAATATTGTAGAAAAAGGATCACTTGGTCCTAATGTCTCTTAGTTTGTTCTATTGAATAAATAGAATATTGATAAACAAATTGGTTTTGAGACGGTATAGCTAGATACCGAAAACAACTTGTCTGTCACGAAAACAACTTTTTATAAACTATAAAACCCATATAACCACAATTTTTCATAATTATTAACTTAATAGCCCATTCATGAACATATTACAATACATGTTTACAGTTTGCAATAGTGTTTTTGTACTTATTATCGTGAAATAGAAAAATTATAGAGTGGCATAGGCTAAAACGCATATAAATAAATAGAATCGGCCCACGAAAACAACTTGGCTGTCACGAAAACAACTTTTTATGTGACTTTAAAACCCAAATAACCATAATTTTTCATAAAAATTAACTAAATAGTACATGCAACAACATATTACAATACATTTTAACAGTTTGTAATAGTATTTTTTTTTTGTACTTATTATCGCGAAATAGAAAAATACAGAGTAGCATAGGCTAAAACGCAAATAAATAAGTAGAATCGGCTCACGAAAAAAACTTTTTATATGACTATAAAACCCATATATAAAATGTGAAATTTCTCATTTTATCACAATTTTAGATATTACATTTTGTAAGAGTTGAAAACATTGTGAGAAAATGTGAAATTTCTTATTTTATCACAATGTATGATTTGAAAACATTGCGAGAACATGATCGTTGATAGAACATTTTACGAGTTGAAAACATTGTGAGAAAATATTGATAGAACATTTTAAGACTTGAAGACATTGTGACAAACATGTTGATAGAACATTTTAAAATTTTAAAAAAGATTTTCTTAATAATATTCGCAATAGTAATTTTCGTTGGACAATATATTTTCTAAATAAATGTTGGTTTCGTAAGATATATACTATTTTCTTAATACTTGTAACTTATTTTAGAAAAAATAACCAACACAAAACGTAAAAAATATAAATAACATAAAACATTTTCTTAATTAAATTCATTTTCGTCGGACAATACAATGTTGTTTTCTCAGCTGATAGGCTTGCTGCACTGTCGTGATTCGGATTGAATGTGTAACGTCTGTTTCTTATAAGTGAAATAAAGTATGCAATCAATTAATAATAAATCATTTGTTCCTAATTTATTTCCGTTTCTCCAGCATAATCTACACATTTATATGTGTTTTAGCCTAGATGCCAATTCCGAAATACATATTTCTAGATAATAAGTACAAAATTATGTTAAAAAATAGATTTAATTTGTTATAATTCCGTTTAACATGACGATTGTGTTGTTTGAGTAATATTTAATTAAAAAATATGGTTTCATGGGTTTTATATTCATACAGTGAACTCGACAGTTCCGGGTCATCGACAATTCCAGGTCACATTTGGAAAAAAATGTTTATTATTTGAGAATGATACAGTATTTTGACAATTTGATTATCAAGTCATATTTCCCATTAGCTTGGCTAGTTTAACTTCGATTTAGGATGTTGCTATTTCAAGAACGGATGTCGTAATCCTGAAACGCTTGACTGCATCGATTCCTACGGAAGCAAATTCTCAATAGTTTATTTACCGGTCACAGTGTAAATTGCTGATTGTAGCCATAATTTTAGTAATACAAGTATGTTTTGCACATAAATGTGAAGGTTATTTACTACTGAACAAGGTTTATATTTTTGATTGACTTGTCGGAAGTTGTTTATCCAAAACAAGCAGATTAATTTGACCTAGTTCAGGGCCCGCGCTGTCGTTCGCCACTTTCGCCAAATGCGAAGATTATTTTAAAGTGGCGAAGTTATTTCATGAGTGGTGAATGTAAGTGACGAAAGGTTTTTATCATCAACATTTACCTGTTTTGGATATCAGTTTACGACTGTTTCTGTTAATCTAAGATAATGCACTACCATTTGATTCAATGTCGGGAACCAGTGACCACTTTACGACATTTTTACGACACCTGTTTTTATCATTTTGACAGCTTGTGTATTTCACACATGTGTTATTGTTGTGAAGTGTTAATTCAGCCTTTTAATCCGACTGACCAACAACTCTGAGCGATATTGATACATTAAAGGCCGTACATATGATAATTGGCAATAATTGGCAATTATAGATGCATTAAATATATCAACAGGCTTTTTGAAGCAAGTTTCGACGATCAACGTAGGCCTTTCATGATTTAATGACAATGTAAGTTTGTCATTTTTGATTGGGAAAAATCTATTTAATTATGGGCGAGTACAAACAATTATTGGACCCATTGATGAGATTGGCGAAAATGAATGGCTCCTAAAAATTAAAAGTGGCTCCAAAAAGTGGTGAAAGTGGTGGCGAAAGAAAAATTCAACCCAGAGCAGGCCCTGCTAGTTCACATACAACACTTTCGGGTCAGCCAAAAGGAAATCCTCAAAATTATCAATTAATTAATAAAACTATTTTGGTAACTTTTTTAGAATAATTTAATGCTTATGGAGATAAATCAATGTTAATTTTTTTTTATAACAATTTACATTGTTTGTCAAATATGACTTATAAGTTGGTTGAAATGCAACAGTTAGTATGTACAGTAAATTTGGGCCCCCATCACTGTCCTGTTTTTTATGCAATTGGTTATTGCAAGTGATATATTTTAGTTATTTATTTTTCATATTATTTTAATAAAAATATTAAATGAATATCTTGTTATTAAAAAAAGGCCATTTGAGGTTACCCCTGATAACAGAAATAAACATTTGCCATGTGACCCGGAAATATCAAGCTCGACCCAAAACTGTCAAATTTACAGCTTGCAATTGCAGAGTCTGACACTAAAGAAACATTTTAACAAATTTATATAATTGTTGAATTATATCATGGTGGTAAGGAAGTATTTGTTGAACATTTTATGTAGTTTTGTTTCTCTCAACTTTCCTTTCAAAGAATCAAGATTCGTTAATTTGGTTACTGACCCGGAACTGTCGAGTTCAAAGTTGTTTTCGCTAAACCCATTTCGAGATATTTTTTTTAAAAAAGTCCACTATCATAAGATAGAGATTGAGTTCAAAATATAAAAGATTTATCCACATTTCCAACGGCCCATAATTCAAATGCTCACGTTAATGGTCAATAATATGCTACTTGGAATTTTAGCAAACTTCAGTTTTATAAGGATGATCACTGTATAAATCCAAAAGAGGTATCCCCTGTTCCTATAACAAACTATCTCATTGGGTCATTATCCGAGGGTCAAGCACATCATACCTAATGTTGAGTTCAGTTCAATAATGATAATCTTTTTACTATCCCACCCACTCGAAATCGACTGTCTTTCCAGTCAAAACACCATACATTTTCAGTCAATCGTTGCACATTTTTGAGAAATTAATCCTTTTGTGTATATAAATGGGAAAATACATAATTGACACCATGTAAGAAGAGACGAAGAAACTCACCAATAACAAAAAGAATAAACGACTGTTATGTCTTAGTTCAACTTAGTTGTGCAAATCAATAGTTTCTCTTCTATCGGATTAGTTTGTTGTTCGTGACAACCAGGCGCATGCGCAAAACGCACTGTATTAGGAAAGTCTATCCGGTCTGTCGTTTTACAATCATTTTGTCATTAATGCTATTATATCCTGTTCAAATCAAATGAATAACTACACTATTTGGAAATAGTTTAAATGAAGCTAGCACTACTCTATCAAATACATGATTTATTACATATCTTCCAAAACTGTTCTAAACCGGAAGTACTTTGGGTTTCTGGGTCATGTTTACAAATGACACGTGCTATCTGTCGTCTGCAAAGCATTTCCTCCACTTAGTGTTGGAGCTGTCAATATTCTTAGAGGAATCCGTTAAACTTCCTACAAAATGACAGCTGTAATGCAAAAACCAGTTGAAAAAACTGGCACTGTAAGTTTAGCTTTATATTTTTAGAAAATAAAATTCATTGCAATTAGATTGATAATTGGTTTCTTTTGATAAATTAACCGATTCAGTGTTAATGAGGGAAAAGTGATTTATAAAATGAATTAAAATCCCTTGAAAGAGGATTTTCTTTCGATTCATCTCATTAAGAAATGACTAATTTCATGAGCAACCATTCGATTATCGACCAAATTCAGTGGTAAAACTGGATTTAGTTTACACAGCTATTTAAATTAAACACACTTTGTCTTTAAAGACTCTTTGTTGGCGAAGCATGCACAAATGAGTCTAATATTCGAATACTTTGTGATCGAATATTCTCGAACCTTTAACATTTATCAGGGCTCATGGGAATACTTATGAATTCATGTCAAAAACCAACAATAATGACAAATAAATTCAACAATTTATGTGTCAGTAAACAAAGCACCGGTTCCCATACAATTTAGTATACGTACAATGCATTTTTGGAAATTTATATTTACTAAAGGTTCGAGAACAGGGACCTGTACGATAAAAACTGTCATTCATAACACCAAACAATCCTTATAAACAATTAATTTGTATATCTGACGCTCCCCGACTCAATAAACACAACTATTATAGCCCATTGAATCAATTAACGGATGATTTGAAATGGTTTGTTCCCTGAACGTGTGTACTGGATTAAATATCTACCTGGTTAAATTTGGGGATAAGGGGGCCTTTTAAAGGGGCAATATTATATGTGATGTGGACTTAATTGCCTTTTTAGTCATTTGATTATAATTCACAAATATACATACAGAAATGGTTAAAGTAAGACAATGAAATAGTTGAGAAATAGGTATATAAATTATACCTATTTCTCAACTATTTCATTGTCTTACTTTAACCATTTCTATTAAATAAGTTTAAAATCAAGTTTATATGTATGCCTTTATAAACGTTTTCATAAAAAAATATGTCTTTCAGGTAGTCCTTTTTTGCAAATGAAAATCTAAATTCACCAGTTTTTCAAAAAGTTACAAAAAGTAGACTAATATTTAAGACTAGGTTTTATTAAGTAGTTGTAGGGTAACACAGCCTGAAACCAGTATTGATATAGGCTTAATTTGTGTGTCTTTTATTAATTTTGTCATCCAGAATTAAGGTAGCTGAGCCCGAATCAGCCTGATAATGCGGGTCTGTCAGGAGAAATACACCAAACTGCTCATAAAACAACTATGTTTCATCAATATTTTGCTATATCACATTGTTTCCTCTGTAAACTACCAGTACTGCAGGTAAGCTTATCCTGATTCCAGTGCATCAGTTGTAATGCTGTCCACGTAATCCTGAGTGCCAAATAGGGAAGCCACTTCAATATTTTTTAAAGCTCACCTGAGCAAAGTGTGGGGTTAGCTATTGCAATCACTTACTGTCCATCATCTTCTGTCATCTTTCTGTTTACATTTTCCTACATTAACTTCTTCTCCTAAACAAATGGACCAATTTTAAAATTATTTCGTAGGAAGGTTCCTTATGAAGTCCTCATTCCAAGTTGTTCAAAGAATTTAATTCAGCTAGAACTCTGATTGCTGTGGATTCAGAAAGAGGGAAATATACCCAAAATTTAAAAAAAATCTTTGTCTAAAACTACTGGCTTGATTTTAAAGTTATCTGGCACTAACCCTAATTTAGTGAACCTCTACCAAGGTGTTTCAAATTATTCTGATCTGTTGTAAAACATGGACGCCAGTGGCGAACCTTGTTTTCCTTATACATTGTAATATAATTATGTGTATATATAGTAAATACTTAAAAAAACCAACATGCGTTTGTGTGATTATTATGCCCCCTTCGAAGAAGAGGGGTATATTGCTTTGCACATGTCTGTCGGTTGGTCGGTCGGTCCGTCTGTAGACCAAAGCTTGTCCGAGTGATAACTCAACAATGCCCGGACCTATAGTCCTCAAACTTGACTTGAAGGTTGGGCCTGACCAGTAGATGAACCCTATTTATTTTGAGGTCAAAGGTCAAGGTCACAGTGACCTTAAACACAAAAACCTTTTTTAATGTTGTCCGATTGATAACTCAACAATGTCTGGACTTATGGTCCTCAAACTTGATTTGGAGGTTGGGCCTGACCAGTAGATGAACCCTATTTCTTTTTAGGTCATTGCGTCAAAGGTCAAGGTCACAGTGACCTTGAACACACAAAAACATTAGTCCCATTGATAACTTGAAAATGCCTAGCCCTCTTCATTCTTAACAAAATGGTATGGCACAAAGACACTGTGGACCTGTACATCTCTATATTAAACCTTTTTTTAGCTCACGTATGCACGAAGTGCAAGGTGAGCTATTGTGATCACATTCGTCCGTCCGTCGTGCGTCGTCAATATTTGAGCTTGTTAACACTCTACAGGCTACATTTTGAATCCAATCTTCAAGAAAGTTTATCAGAACATTTGTCTCCATTATATCTTGGACGAGTTCGAAACTGGGCCATGAGGTCAAAAATTAGGTCACTAGGTCAAATTGAAGGGAAATCTTGTTAACACTCTGGAGGCCACATTTTCGACTTGAGCATATTGAAACTTGATCAGAATGTTTGTATTGATGATATGTAGGTCAAGTTTGAACATGGGTCATGTCGGGTTAAAAAGTAGGTCACTAGGTCAAACTGAAGGAAAATATTGTTAACACTCCAGAGGCCGCAATTTTTGCTTCAGCAGTTTGAAATTTTGTCAGAATGTTTGTCTTCAAAATATCTAGGTCAAGTTCGAATATGGGTCATATTGGCATAGAAACTAGGAAATTGAAGGGATATCTTGTTAACACTGTAGAATCCGCATTTTTTGCTTCAGCAGCTTGAAATTTGGTCAGAATGTTGAGCTGAATAATATCTAGGTCAAGTTCAAATACAGGTCAAAAACTAGGTCATTAGGCCAAATTGAAGGGTAATCTTGTTAACACTGTAGAGGCCACATTTTCAACTTGAGCATGTTGAAACTTTATCAGAATGTTTGTCTTGATGATATGAAGGTCAAGTCGAACATGGGTTATGATTGGTCAAAAAGTAGGTCACTAGGTAAAATTAAATGAAAATCTTGTTAACACTCTAGAGGCCACAATTTTTGCTTCAGAAGTTCGAAATTTTATCAGAATGTTTGTCTTAAAGATGTCTAGGTCAAGTTTGAATACGGGTCATATTGGTTAAGTCACTAGGCCAAATTAAAGAAAAATCTTGTTAATTCTGTAGAAGACACATTTTTTGCTACAGCAGCTTCACATTTAATGAGAATGTTTAAATGATATCTAAGCCAAGTTCGAATATGGGTCATATTGGTTTAGAAACTAGGTCACTAGGCCAAATTGAAGGAAAATCTTGTTAACACTTTGAATGCCACATTTTTTGCTACAGCAGCTTGACATTTAATGAGAATGTTTAAATGATATCTAAGCCAAGTTCGAATATGGGTCATGTAGGTTAAAAAACTAGGTCACTAGGCCAAATTGAAGGAAAATATTGTTAATACTTTGAATGCCGCATTTTTGCTTCAGCATCTTGAAATTTGTTCAGAATGTTTGTCTGATTAAATATCTAGGTCAAGTTCGAATATGGGTCATATGGGGTCGGAAACAAGGTCAATAAAGGAAAATATTGTTCAAACTCCGGAGGCCGCATTTTTACTTTGAGCAAGTTGAAAATTTGTCAGAATGTTGTCTTGATGATATCTAGTCCATGTTGGAATATGGGTCATATCAGGGAAAAAAATATAGATCACTAGGCCAAATGAAGGAAAATCTTGTTAACACTGGAGGTTGCATTCAGAATAATTGTCTTGATGTGTTTTGCATTACAGTACATTGTATAATTAAGGTGAGCAATCCAGGGCCATCATGGCCCTCTTGTTCTTTTCTTTTTTTATGTCTTATGTACATTATGGCATAATGTTTGACAAACATCTCTTGTTTATTATATTTATAGTAAAAACTTCATATATATTTTTATGCAAAAGTACTGGCCCTCTTTGCTAGTTTTCCTGATTCATTTAAGGTGAAAAGTCTAAAATACTTCTTGTACAAAAGCAATGGCCAGATTTGAAAATTATTTGGTACAGATTTTCCTTGGGTCACCTTTTACCAAGTTCAATTTATTCTGATCTGTTAAAATATTGGGCAGCCATGGAGTGGGGCTTGTTTTCCTTATATCATATGTATATATATATATTTATCACATGACAATGCTTGTATCCCATGTAATATAGCCATTACGTATTTCTTTATATACAACGTGTGTCATATAACATGACCTAATACTAGGAAAAAATGACGTCACGTCATCGTTTTGACGTCATACGTTAGTCACTTTGGCGCCAAAACCTGTAAATTTCATCTAGAAATATTGTAAACGTTAAGTACATTTTTATCGAAATACGCCTCATAAGTCACTTTATGTGATAGATATAATATCTCATGAGTGTTATTTATTATTACTTTTAATAAACTAAGCTGAATATGACCTCGGAATAATTATTTGTGGCATTGTTATACGGTTTATTGACGAAATTAAAATAGCTTTGGAAAACCCGATTTTCTTTGTGTGTTTCGTCATGTGATAAAAAGAATCTGACATTCGTTGTCATTTCATAAACAGTTTTATTAAACTCGTCCAAGATATTTGTTATTAAGCTCACCACAGGCTCGCTTAATAACAAAAAATCTTGAACTCGTTTAATAAAACTTTATATGAAATGACTACTCATGTCAGATCCTATATATAATTATATTATATGGTGAAAACTTGAAAAATCTTCTTGTACTAAAACACTGGTCCGATTTGAAATTAATTTGCCTTTTTGCATAACATTTAATGTTCCTTTGGTAACCTGCTGGTTGAGATTATTCATATAACATGATACATTGTACAGTCTACACTGCTTAAAGAGCCCTATCTCCGACAGAGTTTGATTAGTGGTTTAGTTTCTTCAAACACTTTGATGAACCTGTTCTCAAAATTTATTAATATCGCCAAGAGCCGGAGCATTATCAAAACTGGATTTTGAGAACAGGTTCGTCGAAGTGTTTGAAAAAACTAGACCACCAATCAAACTCCTGTAAAAACCGGTGACAGGACATTGTAAGCGGCGTAGACTGCGCCATGTTTCATTAAAAAGGATGACGAAATAAAAAAGTTACCATTGTTTTTACATTCTTATCAAGAGTAATTATTGCTGTCTGACCATGCAAATATGTATCGCTCAAACGAGCTCTTTGGTAGAGTAACTCGTGAATACTTTTGAAATCAGACAGGCAGTCTACGCAGCTTACCGAGTCCTATCTCCGGTTTTTCAACAGAGTTTGATTAGTGATTTAGTTTCTTCAAACACTTCGATGAACCTGTTCTCAAAATTTATTAATATCACCAACAGCCGGAGCATTATCAAAACTGGATTTTGAGAACAAGTTCGTCGAAGTGTTTGAAAAAACTAGACCACCAATCAAACTCCTGTAAAAACCGGAGACAGGACATTGTAAGTGGCGTAGACTGCGCCGTGTTTCATTAAGAAGGATGAAGAAATAAAAAAAAGTTACCATTGTTTTTACATTCTTATCAAGAGCAATTATTGCTGTCTGACCATGCAAATATGACGTCTACACACACTGTATAATATATAAATGAGCATCATGGTCCTATTGTTTAAGTATTTGGTTTGATCCCTGGTCCCCTGATCTCCCACTCTTCAGGTGGATGCTCTCACACCACTGTAGCAGTCATTTATCCAACAATGAGTTCTGTGATTTTAGTGCAAAGCCAATAGAATTAATGTATAAATGCACTAGTTACTGAGGCATGCAGGAGCTTTTTTTTCAAATTGTTTTTTGAATGGGTAGTTTAGCCTCCACAACTTTGCTGCTATCAACATCACCATAAATATTAAGTGCTAATGTAAGTAACTTCATCAAATTTCATCCGATCTTCTGACATGAAACCTTACAGTTATCTTGCTTTTGATTTGTATTTTTCAAAACATGTTCTTTTAGCAGCAATCCATCAAAATTGTGTTGAGTTATAAAAACTTTTGGAAGTGTTTAATATCAATGGGAATATAATAGTTAACAAGAGTTGTCAGAGAACAGCGTGCTCGACTTTTTCGTGCTTGCCAATTAAACAAAACTTTTTTGGGTGGTACAGAAAACATAACCAAGAACTTTATCATACTATAATTTATAAGCAAAGTATAACTTATAAGGTTGTTAAAGGGTCATAGTTCTAACAAAAACTTTCACTGAATTAAGCACTCTTGGCTGTTGGTGGAGGTAATGATGGTAAAAAGATATTGTAAGTGTTAAAGCTGTATCTCTAATTGTTTTGAAAAAAAAATTGATGTGGTATGAATATTAGCCAAAATTCTAGATCGAAAAGGCCCATAATTCTTAAAAAACAAAAAGTTATGCACTCTTGTCTGTTGATGGAGATAATGATGGTAAGTAAGTACTGTAAGTGTATAAGCTATATCTCTAATGTTTTTGAAAAAAAGTGGTGTGGTACGAAAAACCTAATCTAAATTTTAAGTCGAAAAAGGGCCATAATTCTTACTAAAAGCTTGCAGAGTTATGTACTCTTGTCTGTTGATGGAGGTAATGATGGTTAATAAGTATTGTAAGTGTATAAGCTTTATCTTGAATGGTTTTGAAAAAAAGGGGTGGTACAAAAACATAACCAAAACCTTAATTCGTAAAAGGACCATAATTCTTACAAAAAGCTTGACAAGAGTCATGTACTCTTGTCTGTTGATGGAGGTAATGGTGTGGGAAAAGTGTTGCAAGTTTCAAAGCAATATCTCTAATGGTTTTGAAAGTGAGGTGGTGTGAAAAACTTAACCAAAATTCTACGTCGAAAAAGGGCCATAATTCTTACAAAAAGCTTGACAGAGTTATGTCCTCTTTTCTGTTGATGAGGTAATGATGGTAAATAAGTGTTGTAAGTTTTAAAGCAATATCTCTAACGGTTTGAAAAAAAGTGGGGTGGTACGAATAACATTACCAAAATTTAAAAAAAAAAATCGAAAATGGGCCATAATTCTTACAAAATCCTTGACAGAGTTATGTAATCTTGTCTGTTGATGGAGATAATGATGGTGAACAAGTATTAAAGGTTGCAAAGCAATATTTGTAATGGATTTGAAAAAAAGAGAATTGGTACAAAAGACTTTGTAGTATAGCTAGCCTTCTTTGAAAAGTCGAGCTAAAAATAGTATATTTCTTGAATTTTCTTTATTATTGGATCTTGAGTCAGTTTATCAGAAACATTACTATTTGATATTAATATCTCCAAAATATGGTGTTATTGTTGTGTTTTTAAATGTTATCTTTCTGAGAAATTAATAACCATGTTCATAAAAAGTTCCTTAAAAATAATTAAGGTATTGAAAATATTCACATTTGCTGTTTGCTTAATATCCATTTGACAATACAAAAATTATATAAGATTGCACATGATTGTATAAGCTGCAAAATGCATTAAAAATCATAAGTGAAATTTTCAACCCTAATTTCACACTTTTGCTTCCTTTTATTTTAAATCGCCCATATACAGAAAAACAATGATATGACCTATGTTTCTTGTGATAAATCAAACTTGTCCACAAAGGCGCCTTTGTTTGCAGTTATAAGATGTTATTAATTTTGTGTTCTGAACTTTTAGTGGGCTGGAATTTTCCCAAATGAACAGTGCACTGAGACGCAATCCGCTTTGTTTGTAAAGAAACTTCTTGCTGTTGCTGTATCAAATATTGCTTATCTCAGAGCCATCTTTCCAGAAAATGCATTTGGTGACAGAAGTCTTGAGGGTAGGTTTTAAATTAGTATTAATTTCTTGCTGACTTGATTATTTCATATATTTCATTGACCAATGGATTTTTGAAAATTTTGCTCTTACATTTATTCAATTATTTTCCACAAGCAACATATGTGTAGAAGAAAACATCCTGGCAAAAACAAGGACACTCTCAGTCTCTGAAAAATTAAAAATAGTTTTAATCAATTTTAATGCATTTTAATGCATAGTCAGTTGAAAGTATTAAACTGAAAAACAATTAATCAAGCCAATTTGTTTTGCTTCTTTTAATTAAGTAAAACTCCATATAACTAAATAAAATTATTTAAAAAAATAATATGAAGGACAGATCTAAAGTATCCATTATTGCTTAAATGACCATGAAGGCATTTAAAAATATAATTTCAAAATATTCATGTATTATAAATATGTCTCCCCCCATATTGTTTTAAGCTCACCTATGCACAAAGTGCAAGGTGAACTATTGTGATCACATTTTGTCCGGCGTGCTTCGTCAACATTTGCCCTTGTTAACACTCTACAGGCTACATTTTGTATCCGATCTTCATGAAAGTTTATCAAAACATTCATCTCCATCAAATCTTGGACAAATTCAAAACTGGGGCATATGAGGTCAAAACCTAGGTCACTAGGTCAAATTGAAAGGAAATCTTGTTAACACTCTGAAGGCCACATTTTCAACATGAGCATGTTGAAACTTAATCAGAATGTTTGTCTTGATGATATGTAAGTCAAGTTTGAACATGGGTCATGTCGGGTCAAAAGGTAGGTCACTAGGCCAAATTGAAGGGAAATCTTGTTAACACTTCAGCCAATGAAATTAACATTTAAAAAACACTGGTTCGAAATATTAAATGTTTGTATATATATATGTTATAATGTTATGTAAATTTACACCAGCCAAATGGTTCTATCCAGTTACTGACCAGGGCCAATAGGACCACTGCTAATTTAGCAGACTTAACATACCTGTAAACATTCTGCTTTCATTTCAGGATTAAATCTAAAGATTCTCCGGGATGACATTTCTTGTCCAGGTGCAAATCAAGTCGTAAAGTGGGTTAGAGGATGTTTTGATGCCCTAGACAAAAAATATGTAAGGTTTAAAAAAAAAAAAGTGTTTTTAAACAATATTTAAAATAGTTATTAGTAATGTATAAAACAAAACTCATTTTATATCTTAAGCTAATTTCCCTGGTTGATTGAAAAATATTTACCAAAGAAATTTTCAATTGTCTTAATTTTTATACACCGCCGGAGGCGGTCGTATATTGGCGTCATCTTCGCCGTCTGTCCGTACGTCCATTTCTTGTGAACGCAACTCCTCCTACGTTTCTGACTGTATCTTTTCAAAACTAGGTCAATGTCATAACTATAATGTGTAGATGTGCATGAAGCGGCGATTTTCCGGTTCATTGATATTTGCAAGATTTATGTCCCTTGTAACTTAGTCTCTGTAGCTGATTGATATTTCAGCCTTGTGAACGCAACTCCTCCTATGTTTCTGACCGAATCTTTTCAAAACTTGGTCAATGTCATGACTATAATGGGTAGATGTGCATGAAGCGGCGATTTTCCGGTTCATTGATTTTTGCAAGATTTATGTCCCTTGTAACTTAGTCTCTGTAGCTGATTGATATTGCGGCTTGTGAACGCAACTCTTCCTATGTTTCTGACTGAATCTTTTCAAAACTTGGTCAATATCATTACTATAATGGGTAGATGTGCATGAAGCAGGGATTTTCCGGTTCAGCAATTTTTGCAATAGTTACTTTCGAAACTTGGTCTCTATAGCATATTCTCTTGAGAACGCAACTCAAGTTTCCAAACAGGTAGAAGTGCATAAAGCAGGGATTATCCGGTAGAGTGATTTTTGCAAGAGTTATGCTCAGAAGGAAAAAAGGATACATATCGACACTGCCATTTGACCTACTTTCATATCGGAAGCCTCTATAGGGTTCTATCTCTGTTTATATGTATCCTATTTTCTTCCTGACTGAAATCATTTGTTGAATGGGACATTAAGCTCCAACAATCCAATCCATTACTTTGTTTGCTGTTTCTTTTCCATGTTCTTATTTACTACCATTCACAAAACTAGTGCCTCTGTCATATAGAGGGGGTGGGGCTCGGTGTCTGAAATAGGTATAAGCGGATGTACCCCAGAGCCTCTTACTACAGTTGGTTTGAGTCCACTCAGGGACACATGTTAGGAGGGATTACAGTCCCTGCTGAAGGTTGATGGTTTTCATTGGGTAAAGTGTCAAAAAGGTTGTTAAAAACAACAAAATAAATTCACATATGGAGCTATGGGGTATTGAAAATTTGAAATATGAACTTACATTCACCCTTTTAGGAGCATACAGTTTTATTTGTATATATGAGCTTCTCTGCTTTTTAGTTAATACCAAAGTCAGCTAGGCTGGTAAGCAGAGTAAGACTTTCAATTCATTTTGAGCTTATGTATACAGACATGTTAAAAGCAATAATTAAAAGGACCAATCTTGATCTTTATATTTTGTGGCGGCACTGGCACTCTTGTTTTTTATAACTTTATCTCCTTCAACCCTTTCTGTTACTCAGACATTATGTAATTGTTCCGAACTTCTGCAGCAAGATTCCTTTATATTCCTTTCTCATAATAGTTTCTACTCTCAAAAACATTATTCATTTTGAACAAATATCTCAGTATTTTCTTCACAGTTTTCAATGACTGCTTTGAAATGAAATTCTTTTCTACGTAAATTCTCTCTTTTTCAGTTGCGTGCTGTCTTGCTTGGGGTAAGTGTTATTTGTATTTAATTCAAGCAAAAAAAAATAGCAAGTCATATAACTTTTCTAGACATAAGAGTAACTCTGAAACAATTTTTTTCATTTTTAACAGTTTTAATTCTCTCCTTTTCCAGCAATGTTTTAAAAGCATGAATAATATATTTATCCATAAACATTAGCAAAGTAAAGTTTAAAGTTCTATGGTATAGTATCAATTTATAAAAGTATCAAAACACTTCAACAAATATATTTGTAAAAGATTTAATCATATATATATATAGATTTATCTTATTAATGATTAAGCTCTAATTCCGTTATCCCAGTTCTTAGTTTAATCCTTTCCAACATTCAGATACATTTTGATGCATCTAAAGCAGACAATATTTGAAAATATTTTTGCATAAGGAGAAAATCAGTAATTTCATAGCATTATTACTCATGTTGTTGTCAGGATAAGCTTACCAGCTGTACTGGTAATTTACCCAGTCCGAGCACATTATATGATGTCATCCTGTTCTTTGTCTGCTCTGTTACCAAGATGTTTAAATTTTACGATTGAGTTGACTTTCAATCGTCAACCCAACAAGTAATGCTGTTCTGCGACAGCTTTTATTTAGGGTTATTTTATCAATATCTTGTTATTTTGTAGCTATATGTAGATCCTGAAGATCCAGATGTAAGTAAAACATAAATCATTGTTATAAAAGACTACAAATAGCCACTTGTTTATTAAAATGATTTGTTAAATTAATATAAAAATACCCAATATTTGAAGCAGTTCATTTTTTATCAAAATCAATTCATTTCATTACTGTTATTATAGTTTTGTTTATTTTTAGTTACAATGGATTTTTGGGAATATTACTTGTCAAGTAAGATAACTATTATAATATAAAAACATCCATAATACAGACTATCATAAATGGTTACATTTCTAGGTCACATATATAGCTGGATCCCTTTGACTAATTTATCTTTCAAAACTGCAGCTATATATCCATAACTGTTTGATTAAGAGACTTCATAGACACTTTTCTTGTATTTTAAGTAAAATTGTCGGTCTGGAAATTTAAAGTTGGAAATGTTTGTTTATCGAGGGAGACAGCAATCTTACAAATTGGAAGAGATATTGTGGGGCTATTAATTTCCATTTTCTCTTTTTGCAGACAGTGATAGAAGCTTATACATTCAAGTTTACATACAAAGATGGTGGTGGCATTGATATTTACAGGTTAACTTTTTTAATTGATATTAAATCAGATGGGCAATGGTTTCCTCTTGCAGTGCTCTTGTTATACCCATCAGAACACATATTACATTTAACGCTCTATCAAAATTGTTCCTGTTTGGCCTGTGAAATTTTAAATGTGTTTTCATTCATTTTGGCTAGTCAGTTAAAATGAACATATAACTTCTCCATACATGCAAAATGATGTAGCAGATGAATTAGATACAACACAGGCAAAAATATGACTAAACTTGTAAGAATGAAAGTACATCTATCATTATTGAATTGAGTTGAAAACATTGCTGCAGATGTGTCAAAATGCGTCTGCATGTGAAAAAGGGTTTGTTGTTTTTAAAAAAAAAAGTGTGGGGGGGGAGGGAAACATTTCTGTGTATATTAAATGCTTATTAATTTCTTGTCAGAAACAAAGATAAAATCACCAGTGTCCATGCAGAAGTGGAGACGAGGAAAGCCACCATTTGTTTACTAAGAACACTCATACTTCTTACACAGACTCTTGATGCTCTTCCAGATAATGTCATGATGACCATGAAACTACTTTACTATGAAGATGGTATAATTATTTATCGCTGCTTTCTTAAACAAATAAATGTTCATTCAACTTTTATACTTAGATGGGCCAACACTTTTTTCCCAGATCAGTTTGTGCAACTCATTACCTAGGCTAGACAAGCTTTAATAGGTTATATGGAAGTGTTTACAATAGGTTTGATTTTTTTTTTTTAATGAATAGTAGACATGTGTTATATTGTTACCACCTTGGTCAAGGGCATAGGTTACGGATGCTGTATTGATTTGTGGCATTACCATATTTCTTGGTTTCTTCATAAAAGGTCCAGTCTGATAGGCCGTCTTTATTGTACAGTTACATTATGAAGTTCCATTGATAAACATAATGAGCTTTCTGAAGTCTATCCAATGATTAAATTTTTATTTCATGAGATTTTCAATATTTTGGCATAGATATTTTTAAAGTTGTCTGCTGCAGAATTTAAGCTTGTCTGTTTTTCGAAGAAAAAATGTCGAGCTATTGCGGTACCCTTGGTGTCATTGTCTGCGTCGTCACAAAACGTTCAACCTTACATTATAACTCAAAAAACGTTCAACCTTTTCAAATGAAACTTTGTACACATGTTCCTAGGAACAATACGCATTTCTATACCAAGTCACATAAATCTGGCTTAAATTATTATTCTGTAATGCCCCTTTTTCAACTTGAATAAACCCAGACGATGCGCTCTCATTAGTATGTGAGATAGGGTTTAAGAAAGGTATCAACAAATGATAAAACTTGTTTATACATTTTTTTGACAGTGACACCAGACGATTATGAACCCCCAGGATTTAAGGCAGCAAATACTGATAACTTTGAAATTGATGATGAACCAGTAACCATCAAAATTGGAGATGTGGAAACTGTAAGTGAAATCTCAACTTCGTGTTCTTGTGAAGTGAGGATTAAAACTGTCTGTGAATCCATTTCTGATCCTTTACACTTTACACTTTTCATAAACAGATTCCAGAAATTTCTTAATATTTCCTTTGTAAATTGGTAAACAGTACAGATCCACATCTGGCTGCATTTTTAGCTCACCAGAGCACAAAGTGCTCAAGGTGAGTTTTTGTGATCGCCTTTTGTCCGTCGTTCGTCGTCAACATTTGCTTGTTAACACTCTAGAGGCAACATTTTGCATCCAATCTTCATGAAAGTTTATCAGAACATATATCACTATCAAATCTAGGCCAAGTTCGAAACTGGGTCATGTCGGGTCAAAAACTAGGTCACTAGGCCAAATTTAAGGAAAATCTTGTTGACATGAGCAGCTTGAAATTTTGTCAGAAAGTTTGTCTTGATGATATTGCCATTGGCGCTGAAAGAGTTAAGTCTTAAATAGCCCATTCTCAGGTGAGCGATTCCAGGGCCTCCTGGCCCTCTTGTTTATTATGCCCCCTTCGAAGAAGAGGGGTATATTGCTTTGCACATGTCGGTCCGTCGGTCTGTCCGTCTGTAGACCAAAGCTTGTCTGAGTGATAACTCAATAATGCCTGGACCTATGGTCCTGAAACTTAACTTGGAGGTTGGGCCTGACCAGTAGATGAACTCTATTTATTTTGAGGTCATTGGGTCAAAGGTCAAGGTCACAGTGACCTTGAACACAAAAACCTTTTTTAAGCTTGTCCGAGTGATAACTCAACAATGCCTGAACCTATGATCCTCAAACTTGACTTGGAGGTTGGGCCTGACCAGTAGATGAACCCTATTTATTTTGAGGTCAAAGGTCAAGGTCACAGTGACCTTGAACACACAAATCTTTTTTAAGCTTGTCCGAGTGATAACTCAACAATGCCTGGACCTATGGTCCTCAAACTTGACTTTGAGGTTGGGCCTGACCAGTAGATGAAGCCTATTTATTTTTAGGTCAAAGGTCAAGGTCAGAGTGACCTTGAACACAAAAACCTCTTTTAAGCTTGTCCCAGTGATAACTCAACAATGCTTGGACCTATGGTCCTCAAACTTGACTTGGAGGTTGGGCCTGACCAGTAGATGAACCCTTTTGATTTTGAGGTCATTGGGTCAAGGTCACAGTGACCTTGAACACAAAAACCTATTTTAAGCTTGTCCGAGTGATAACTCAACAATGCCGGGACCTATGGTCCTCAAACTTGACTTGAAGGTTGGGCCTGAACAGTAGATGAACCTATTTATTTTAATGTCATTGGGTCAAAGGTCAAGGTCACTGACCTTGAACCTAAAAAGCTTGTCTGAGTGATAAGTCAACATTGCCTGCACCCATGGCCCTCAAACTTGACATGAGGGCTGGGTGTGACAAGTAGATGATCTCTATTGATATTGGGTCAAATGTCAAGGTCACAGTAACATTCAACGTGAAAAGCTTGTCCGAGTGATAACTCAACATTGGCTGCACCCATGGCCCTCAAACTAGACATGGAGGCTGGGGGTGACCAGTAGATGACCCCTATTGATTATGAGGTCATCAGGTCAAACATCAAGGTCACTGACCTTGAACGCAAAAAAAAATCTGAGTGATGACTCAACATTGCATCCATGACCCTAAAACTTAACATGGAGGCTGGGGGTGACCAGTAGATGCCCCTTATTTTGAGGTCATCATGTGAAAGGTCAAGGTCACAGTGTCCAAGCTTGTGTGAGTGATTACTAAACAATGCCTAGAGTTTTAGTCCTCAAACTTGACTTGGAGGTCAGGCCCGACCAGTAGATGACCCTTTTTGATTTTGAGGTTATCGGGTCAAAGGTCAAGGTCACAGTGACCTTGAACGTAAAAGCTTGTCAGAGTGATAACTCCACATTGCCTGCACCCATGGCCCTAAAACTTGACATGGAGGCTGAGGGTGACCAGTAGATAACCTCTACTGATTTTGAGGTCTAAATATTCCTGACAACATGGCGCTCGGGGGGGCAAAATGTTTGACAAACATTTCTTGTTTGTTATTCATGTTGATCATGACCTTTGCTGGTCACAATTGGCTTATGTTAGGTTTCCAAGATCATAGCTGTTAATTAGAAAAAAAAGTGATATATTTTCCAGTTCACATAAATTCTGATTGTTTGAGGAATTATCATTTAATTGGTATCATACTTCTTATAAATCCATATCTGATCCTTTACACTTTTCATAAATTAAACAAATTATTTAAAAAATACTTTGATTAATTGGTACACATTACAGATCCATATCTGGCTGCATTGTTTATTTATTATTCATGATGATCATGACCTTTGTTGGTCACAATTGGCTTATGTTGGGTTTCCAAGATAATTTAATTTCGGAAGAAAAGGTGATATATTGTTCAAACTTCGCATAAATTCCAACGGTGTGAAGAATTATCATTCAATTGGTATCAAGTAAGAAAATCACATCAACTCTAAAGTACAAAAGAATGATTCTTGTAATTAACCTTTCCCCACATGCAGACACTTTGATGCAGATGGCATTCAAAAACATTGTGACGAAAGGAGCAATTCCTGATTATGATCATTCTTCTTTTTGCCACAATGTTTTAGCTCTATTCAATATGAACTAAACTTCCATTTCTAGCGATACTAGTAATCAATATTTTTGCACAGTTTTCCAAAGTCGTTTGCTGTAGATTTGTTGTATTGAGGAAAGGATTAAGTGCCATCAAATTAATCAGGAACTGAGGATATTATCAAGATTGCCTGTATAGAATTGATTACATTACTTGCATTTGTGCATTGTAATGCTATATATCTTGTTGATTTCTTTAATGAAAGAAAGAGAATTGATCACTAATGGAACAATTCTGTAAATAAACATTTCTTTCTTCTTCTCTGTATTTTTGAGACAACTTTGACAACATTGTAGAAAAGAGGTTTCTCGTGAGATCTCATGATGGTCAAATTCTTAAAAATCAGATTATTTACTTAATGATCACTTTAATCACTTTTCCCTTGTGTTTTTTTAGTAAAATTAATAAAGAAATTTTCAATTGGAAACACCATTTGACTGTTTTTTTAAATACACTGATTGAATTGCATTGAGATTCTTTTCTCAGAGATAAGCCAATTTTATGTGTTATAATTTGAATTGATCAAAGTAAGTTTACTGATTAAATGATTGATAGTAGTTTCTAGGATTAACTGTACAGTTAAAGAACATGTAAACATTTATCCTTCTATACTCAATTTTAATCAACTTAAATTTATTTTGCCTTACACAACCAAACAGCATTTGCAAACAATGTAGATCAAATTCATGTAGTCTAATCTTGGTGTACAGTGTTTAATATTCGTGTATCTATTCTTTTCAAAGACTGCACCCTAAATACATATAGAATAAAAATGTGTTATAGTATGTCAGCTCAGGAGAATCTTCGTTGTTTGAAGTGGATAAAACTTCACAATGACTCTAACTTGTCAGTCAATAAAGGCTTTTACAGTTGCTGGAAAATGCCGGTCTGGCAAGTTGATCTGTTTGTGGGTGGAATTAGAACCCATAAACATTTACCAGAGTGAGGTGATGTTTTAGGAGACTCGGTTCTCTGCTTTGAACATTTGATGAAAATATCATATCACATCTGGAAGTAGAACTTTGATACAAAATTGAAAACATTAAGGGAAAAGTAGCTCATTGTGAATTTCAAGCCAAAAAGCCTCAGACAATTTGAAGTTATGTCCCCTTGATGTGTGAATATTTTGACTTAGCCATCAACTTTGTCAAATGCTGTTTGTATCAAGGAAACGGTTAACCATTTACCTAATACAACGATTTATAGTCAATTGTTTTAAATAATATTTTATTAGCTGGAAAATTTAAAAAAAAAAAAAAAAAAGATAGAAAAATTTAGTAATTTCTTGGTTTTATACAAGGTTATCATAATGTTGTTGGATGTACTGAACTGAGGTTTTGAAATTTAAAAAAAAAGTCGATAAAATTTGCTTGAGATAAAGGGCCTATTTTTTTCATGAGCCTTCAATTTTTTCGTGAGACGCTCTCCAGTTGCCGTATTTGATTAAGAAATAAAACTGGGCAAAAAGAACATATTAAAGTCCATGTATATGAATTTTAATCTAGAACTTGTATAGTATCATATTGTTTTGAAAAAAAGTAGAAAATATTGGAAAACTTTTTTGACATTTGAAGATATGTTTGAAAAATTAATAAATATATATATTCATATTTTAACATTTTTTAGCCATTCAAAGAAGAAAAACTGAAAATATTGCCCAATGACATATACTTTTCTTATTGAAATCTGAGAAATGATAGTAATTGAAATAACTTAGAGAAGTTTCAGAAAAAGTTAAATATTACAAATATGTTTTTTCCTTATTTCAAAGTTTTGAAATTGTCTATTCTTAAATCTGACAAATATGGATTTTCATTAGTGTCAAATAGTGTCTATTTTTTAGCTTTAACTACAATGTATTGCATGAACTTCCAAAGATATGGATAAAATACCTTCAGAATGAGATTAAAACCACAAGAAGATAAACAATTAGCATATCATCTTTTAAATATCGGCAATTTGCGTGAAAACTTATTTTTTCATGGGCTGAAATAGCAAAAAAAAAAGCTCATCATAAGGCTTTTATAAATTGATCTACCAAAAAAAAAAGCCCACTACCATACCTTTTTTTTGTTTTGTTCTTTAATTTAACATATATCCAACTTTCAAAAAAACAATATTAAAACAAAAGTTAACCCTTTCCCTCATATAGACGCTTTCTGACACCTCTGCAGCAAACAGCTTTTTGAAAACATAGTGACAAAAGAAGAAATTGCACAAAACGTGCAATATCTCCTTTTGCCACAATGTTTTCCACTTTTTGTCATATGTTATCCATTCAATTATGGAGATTTTCTATGTTTTGACAAAAGACGTTCAAAGTCGTCTGCTGCAGAATTGTCATATGAGGGAAAGGGTTAAATATTATGAAAAATCCACTTTTCAGTTCAGTACATCCTTAAGCAAAGGCATCAACACTTTTATATATTAGGGGAAAGTTTAAAATAATGTACTATTATTATGAAAGCAACATATCAACTCTTGATTATTTTATTGTTTTTCAGCCTTATCATAGGTAAGTAAGCCCATTTACAATTCTACTCGAAATAGTTGCAAATCAGATTATATCTTTAATTAGTCGCCAGGCAGAAGCCCGCGACTTCTATTTTTAATAGCTTTTCGGAAATAACATGGGAGGAGAGTTATTATTAGAAAAAAACCAAATTAAAATGTCTTGAATTACAATTGTGATTGTTTAAAAACACTTAGTTATGACACATCTAAAATGAAATAAATAATCTGATGTTTTAAGTATTTGCAGTTTCTTTATTTTGACTCGCATTTATGTTTTTTTGTCTTATTTACGAAGACAAAAGAGTCTCTGCTAGACTTGCTGCAGACTGTTATGTGTCAATATCGAGATAAAAATCACGTCGAATTTTCCTTTTAGTAGCAATTTTAACTTACTGAATGTTATTTTCATGTTCAAAGAGATGTCTTGATTTATGTAGAATTCATTTAATAATGTTAATCCATGAATATCTAAAATAGGAACTGATTCTAAGCTAAATATGTTGATGAAGTGACTACCGAATACTGACTGCGTAGATAAATCTCCTTTGCAGAGAGCCGTTCTTTACAATCACTTACAAATACATGTAGTTAATTATAGGTGATTTAAAATGTTTATTTGGTTCGAAACAAATGACGAAAAGAACAAACTGAGATAAAACTGGTTTTAATATGAAAATTATGTGTTATTAGATTCCCTACACACATTTTGCTTGCGATCTGCATATTGTTATGCATCATTGACACAAGGGCGCTCATCATTATATAATTTTAAAACATGAGTAGACTAATGATTGGCAAGATTGCTCATTTCCTGTTTATGATCAATAATTAGTTGGCTGTGTATATGGTTAACCTACCTTAGGATGGAGATTGATCATAAACAATGAAAGGCTTTAATTATATTTCAATGAAGGACATTCACTTTGTTGACAAACAAAAAAATGCAAGTTATGATACATTTTCACTTGACCCCACACCTGATGTTCCAATATGCCCTTTAGTTGATAACTGTTTTTTTTCAACTACTATAATGTAAGTGTTATGCATAACTGCAGTATGGATTTCCGGCTTTTTCTTGTACATAAATCTTTTTAAAAATAACGATGTATATTAATTATTAAACTGAGTTCAGTTTCAACTTAACTTAAAGGTCAGAGTCAAAATCTATTTATTTGAAAGTAATAAACTGATATGTGATGATTTTGAAGACTTCTAATCAAAATAATGTGAAGAATAGAAACTTATTTCAGTTCCAGACACATCAAAAGTTTTTTATTTCAGAATTAGGGTAAATTAAGTGACACTTTTTTATTTGGATTCATTTTGCTTTATAGTATTAGAGGAAGATTAAAGACGGGAAAGAAACAGTTTTTGATGAAGGATTCTCAAGAGCCCCACAACATTGAGCAGGAAAAAGAAATAGAAAATGGACTTGATGATGATGCAATTGAAATGGTTTGTCATATTTGTGTTATCAATACAAAAATGAAAGACAATATATATAAATAATGCTTTTTAGGAAGATACCAAACACAGATTGACATTCTTTTTGACATATCCTAACTAAATATTTGTGTAAATACTTGATTATACACTCAGTGAAAATTTCAATTTGAAACATTTTTCCACAGATGTCCGTAGGTAACACACAAACACAATCAAGTGTTCAGCAAGAGCCAATAAACTGTGCTGATGTCCCTCAAGAATCTCCTGCTAAACCAGGTAACATTGCATTAATTTTGGTAACAAATGCTGAACAGATTATACATTATTTTTACTTTACCCTTTCCAAGACATATTGAGGCGTCTGAAGCAGACAACTTTTTAAAATATTGTGGAAAAAAAAGAAACTGCTCATCTATTCAATCATTACACTTGCCTTCATAGAGATTTTCCATATTTTGCAGCAGATATTGCCAAATTTGTCTGCTGCAGATTTGATTTTTGTAAACACAACATGTTTGATAAGAACCTAGAGCTGTCTTCATAAGAAATCTTGTACTTACAGAGATAACAAATTTCAATTATAGGTGATTTTTATGGTCTTCCTTTATGAATGTGGAGTAGCATTTAAAAATGCTTTTGTCTGTCAATCTGAGATTATTATCCACAATTTTTTCATCTCTATTCATTAATTAAGTTTTGATCTATAGACATTTTTCATATTTTTGCGGGTATGCTTTCAAAGACATCTGCTGCAGTTCTGTAGTATGTTGGCAGGAGGTTAAGGAAAAGGTTTATCACCATATGTCACATGTGGTTATGAGTCTGGAATAAGGTTTTATCAGAGTTATGGGATTTTGCATACATTTTTGTGTCATACAGTACAATATCTCAAAAATGGTACTGTCAGTAATGAAACTTTAACGGAATGTTTGTCTCAGTGAGCAATTGTTCACTGATGTTTGGTTTTAGCAATCACTTTATAACGCCAGAGTTATGGCCCTTGATGAGAAAATTGTGTATATATGTTATATCTCTAAAAGTACTTTTTCCTTGAGTTATGAAGTTTAATCAGCATGTTAATCCTATTTTCTAGTTGTGTGCCTGGAATATAATACAACTGTTGAAAGAATTTAAAAAAATAGAATATTGGAAAAGGGAAAAGGACAAAATTCTCATCATGTGCAATTTTCCTTTCCAAACAAGGTTTTCTATAAGTGTTGTCTGTTCTAGAAGGTCTAAAAATTGTCCATCAACAAAATGGTCAGTAGATGAGGAAATACTAGAAAAAAACTCATTTCAGATTCATATTGCAAATTCCCACTTTCAGACTCGTTTTGACGCATCTGCAGCCAGCTTTAATTATGGAGATACAAGAAGAATTATTATGCTCAAAGTGATAAAAAAATTATTTTGTAACAATTTTTTCAACTCTATTAAATAATTGCTTTCATTTATACAGACTTTCCATTTTTTTGCCAGGTTGTTTTCAAAGTCATCTGCTGCAAATTTGCTGAATGTGGAACTTGGTTAACCCTTTTCCACATGCAAAAAATCTGCAGCAGACAACTACGATCTGGATGAAGAAAAATCTCTTTAACCCTTTCCCTCATATAGATGTTTTCTGACGCCTCTGCAGCAGACAGCTTTTTGAAAACATAGTGACAAAAGATTTCTTCTTTTGGCACAATGTTTTCCACTTTTAATCATAGGTTATCCATTCAATTATAGAGATTTTCTATGTTCACTGTGTCTGCTGCAGAATTGTCGTATGAGGGAAAGGGTTAAATGAAAGCATAATTAAAAATTATGAGCAATTTTTCCATTTGGCACAATATTTTAATATGTCATCTGCAGCAGATGTGTCAGAAAGTGTCTGTATATTGACAATTGGTTAAAAAGAATAACCATGTTTTAATTGAAGAGAATGCGGTAGACAACAATGGTTCAGAAGTATCAATAAGTCAGAATACAGAGACTGGAGAGGAGTTTAAAGTCAGATGTCCTTGTGGATGTAATGAGGTTTGTCCTGTTTTTCCAATTATCACTTTTCCAATAAAGTTTGATATTGATTAACCCTTTCCCAAATACAGACGCTTTCTGATGCCATTGCAGCAGACGACTTTTGAAAATATTGTGGCAAAATGAGAAATTGCTTGTTATACCTTTTGTGACGATTTTTTCAACTACTTTCCTATTTAGAGAATGATTATGTTTTTTCCTAGATGTGTTCAAAGTTGTCTTCTATAGATTTGTTGTATGAGGGAAGGGCAAAAGTATAGAAATTTCTGTAAAAGAAAGTATAATCATTGAATAGAGATGAATACAGGTGGGAAAGTGTTATTTAAAACCTATATATAAATATAGGTGCATCTCTTATTGCATTACCAAGTTTCTTGTTTTAAAGGCATACTTGTGCTTAAAAAGTATAAAAACCAATACATCATATAGGTAAACGGAGGTTCTATATAAACGTGGCAATTAAAAGCATACTTGAAAACGTACAAACCTTAACAGCATTATTGTTCCTTTTTCTGTAATAGATGTATTTAACTACCACAAGGTAAACAAACTGTTAAATTGCTGCCAGCTTTTTAAGGTTTGTTAACAAAAATACAACAGTAATCATGTCACTCAGTAATCTATCATGTAAAAATCGCATGCGGTATGCAGAGATAAAGAAGGGGTGTTTTAATTGCCATGTATATATAGAACCTCCGTTTACCTACTTTTTAAGCACTAGTATGCCTTTAATCTGATCCATGTGTAAGACAGCCAGTTGGAATCACTCGGAGTTGCCTCTAAACTTATTATTTATGTAAGTTGGTGATGCTGTTTTGAGATGATGCATATGCAAAAACCTGAGATTTTCTTCTGGGTATTTGCTTAAGGAGCCCCTGCTTTTTTAGAAAACCACAGAAAAACACACACAAAATTATAGTCTAAAATGTTATCTTCTGATATGGATAGCTGAAAACAAAAAAGTGGTTTTTAGACGACAAGCAACAGCAATAATTCATGTAAAAATGCCTAGTATACTTTTAACTGGCACTTCAGCAATGATAAGTTATCATTCTAATAAAGCAGACTTCATGTATTGTATACAAACTGGCCATTACATTACAAAACAGCTAGTGGTCTACCAACATAATTAATTCTTACCATTTTTCCTGAACCACTTATTAACAAAATGGGAAAAAAACCAACAAATGATGGAAGATAAAATGGACCTGGTCTGGGGCTACTCTGTTTTAATTATTGTAATACCTAATTTTAGCTCAATGTAGTATATTGAGGGCTTGGCGTGAAACAGTTGTTACTTAAAACCTAGTTTGAAAACCCTGGTTTAGGGGCAATTTTGACACATCTGTAAACAATGCAAATTTAGGTGCCATTGCTCAGACTGAGCAATGGCACCTAAATTTCCATTGTTTACTAAGAAAAATGATTTAACGCTTATAAAGACTTTATGGCGAGGTGATTAACCTTGGTAAAAAATCTCCAATTTTAGTAACAACCATTTCACGCCAAGCCATCGATATGTAGTGCTTAGTGTGAGCTATTTGTGATCACTCATCCTCCCGTCATTCATCAGTTCAAATTTTCTTCTCTAAAACTATTGGTCTGTTTTCAAAGTATTTTCACAGAAATTATCCTTATAATATTTTCAGGATGATGGTTTAATGGTAATGTGTAGTGTGTGTAAGTTCTGGCAACATGGTGTCTGTTTTCTCATACTTGAAGAAGATGAAGCTCCGGATAACCACCTGTGTGAGGCTTGTTCTGAGGTAGGATTCCATGATCCTTAACTCTTTCATTTATTGTATATGGGAAAAGGTAAGTGCATCTGTCTGAGAGTGGTAATTAACAACAGAAATGTCACAATGTTTGTACTGTGATAGTTGTAATGCTTCATTTAATCTAGATTTATCCTATTTTAAGCAATAAAGGCTCTTTAACTTGGCATAAATCTTAGGCATGAAATCGATAAGAGTTAGGCATTGTCTCATGTACAAGACCAAGGTCTGTGGCTTGTTTAACAGCCATCAAGTTTCACTTTTATAGAAAGTGACCCTTGTCGTTTTAGCTCACATGAGCATCTAAGGCTCGATGTGAGCTTTTGTGATCACTGAATGTCCGGCATCCGTCGTCGTCTGTCCGTCCGTCCTTCTGTTAACAATTTCCTACAAATGACTTCTTCTACTAAACCAATGGACAGATTTCACAGGATGGTCCTTAGGTGGTCCCCTTTCAAAATTGTTCAAAGAATTTAATTTCAAGTAGAACTTTGGTTGCTGCGGCATCAGAAAAGGGGAAAATTGCCAAATCTTAAAAAATCTTCTTGTCCAAAAGTGCTGGCTCAATTTGAAAATTATAAAATCTACATGCTTCATATTATGAATCCTATAGATCAGGTGAGCGATCCAGGGCCATCATGGCCCTCTTGTTTATCACTTGTCATCCGACAAAGATTATTCAAAAGACTACTGCTCCTTTACCACTGGGTTCATTTCATTTAAATTTTACAGAAATGATCCTGCTATGGTTCCCTACCTAAATAAAACTTATATTACAGTGATCCACGTAGAAAATATTTAAGAATATTCTCTTTTGGAACCAGTGGTTACAGTTTGATACAAATTAATGTTCATGTGCTGATTATCTACAAAAATAGCTAAAACGAAGATTGTCCCTTAAAGTATGCGCCCCACAGGAGATGTGTTTTTCCTTATATAGAAAGTTAGAAACCCTCCCATTGAATGAGGCAGCTTTTGCTTATGTCTATTACAGAACATACCGAAAGCTAAACCATTTTCTTGAGAGTCATTTGATATAAATAAATTATGTCACCATCCACCCAAACAATTTTTAGCTCTACTGGCCAAAGGCCAGAAGGGCTTATGTCGTGGCGATTTGTCCGTCGTACGTCCGTAAACAATTTCTTAACACGATACAGTCTTCACTTTTGATTGTATCTCAACCAAACTTATACAGTAGTTAGATATCCATGAGAGCTCGGTTCCTTTCGAAAACCAGCCAGATCCGCCCATGCATGACTGGATTATGGCCCTTGAAATGGTCAAAATTGCTATAAAAGAGCTTGTTAACACGATACAGTCTTCACTTTTGATTGTATCTCAACCAAACTTTTACAGTAGTTAGATATCTATGAGAGCTCGGTTCCTTTTGAAAACCAGCCAGATCCGCCCATGCATGACTGGGTTATGGCCCTTGAAATGGTCAAAATTGCTATAAAAGAGCTTGTTAACACGATACAGTCTTCACTTTTGATTGTATCTCAACCAAACTTATACAGTAGTTAGATATTTATGAGAGCTCAGTTCCTTTCGAAAACCAGCCAGATCTGCCCATGCATGACTGGATTATGGCCCTTGAAATGGTCAAAATTCCTATAAAAGAGCTTGTTTACACGATACAGTCTTCACTTTTGATTGTATCTCAACCAAACTTATACAGTAGTTAGATATTCATGAGAGCTCGGTTCCTTTCGATAACCAGCCAGATCCGCTCATGCATGACTGGATTATGGCCCTTAAAATGGTCATAATTGCTATAAAAGAGCTTGTTAACACGATACAGTCTTCACTTTTGATTGTATCTCAACCAAACTTATACAGTAGTTAGATATCCATGAGAGCTCGGTTCCTTTCGTAAACCAGCCGTATAATTGAGCATGTGAACACAATAGAGGCTCTATTTACTATCTGATCTTCACCAAACTTAGATAGTAGTTAAATATTGATGAGAGCTTGGTTCCTTTTGAAAACCAGCCAGATCCGCCAAGACTGGATTATGGCCCATGAAATTGTAAAAATTGCTATAATACAGCTTGTGAACACAAAAGAGCCTCCATTTACTATCCGATCTTCACTATACATACATGCTCTGGATTGAAAATGACCAAAGAACCATACCAGTAGAGCATAGGCCCTCATGGGCCTCTTGTGTTTATGAAGTTGTGATCCTTTGTTATTATACAACCAATTTCGGGGAACATCGATTAGTTTTACTGATTTTCTTGTTCTTTTTTTTTTTGCTAAACATTTCCAAGTTTGCAGTTAGCATTTTCTTTTATTGCAGGAGGGTAACAAGGAAAGAGTACCAACAGATTTTTATCTTTTAGATTTATCACCCATCCAGATACAGGTAAAAACCATCTCAAAAACTGAAACTTGGGTCAAATTTCTTAACATACATAGAAAGTGCATACAATGCACACCTTGACTTGCTGACATATTTCTTCAGTAGCAGGATCAGAGTTCATGTTTAACAAACTTCAGAATTAATAGTATAAGGTCTTCTACCATTTCAAAATATGTAAAATCTTTTAGCAATGGAATGGTGTGCTGTTGGTAGACATTGTTTAAATGTCATTATTACCAAGCCTGTTCTTACATTGCAATTTCTTTAGAACTTATACTTGTTTATAAAGACTTGGACCAGGACCAAAGCAGATGTTAATCTATATATGACCCACATCACCCCAAAACCGACATTCAGAGATAATTGATGAACAAAGCGTATACTTGTATAACCGATTCTACAGAAGTTTTCAGGAAACTTGTACGGCTTAATCGGGTGATCAAGGAAGATCCTGATGAGACTGCATTAAAGTGCATCTGATTCTTCACTAGTCACAAAGTCAAGAATGGTGGTTTTTGCGTGACCTGGAACTTAGTACAGTTGTAGATCTTTGTGGTCACTGATGCTATCTTTAACAGCATTTGACCTTTTTTTGGAATTTTGATCACCATGTATTTTTTAGTTTTGCACCTGGGATATGATATAAAGAGCACCATAACAATTATGAGTTATGACATAAAATACATATGCATAATAATTGCATATCTGACTTAATATGTTGTGTAAAGTGTTTGACCTAGTTATAAAAAATTTATACAAATGTTGTGAGCATGCTAAGTTCGCTCCTGGGCACATGTCCTCTAAATATTGTTCTTATTCTTATTTTCGTTTCACAAAGTTTCAAAAATATAATAAAACTGAATGTAGAACTGTTGGTGAATGTTTACCTTGAGGTATGATTTCAGTAACCCAATATATATGTCTTGTTGCCAACAAGAATTAAGTAATGATAAATAAATGGAGCATCCATGGGGGTTACTGGTCCATAGACCGGATTTCTAGTTTCTAATGGCTTGGGAAAATAAACAGGTCAAAGGTGAAAGAAATGGACATGATGAGATGATTTTATACTGCAGTAACTACTGATATAAAACTTCTGAGAATATAAGTATATTAATGTGATGTAAATAAATCATTTACAACATACACCAAACATGCAGCTGACGTCTTCATGGAAAATCTCTATAAATAAGTTATAGCATTGTGGACATTGAGGAATTTCTCCTGCGTCAAAATGCATCTGCATACACGTTGAAAAGGGTTAATACAAATCAGAAAGCAAACTTTGAAAATCTATTATGTCAATGATAGTGTATTAAAGATTCTAATGCTATTTATCCTCTAGGCTACATGTTTATGGAGAAGAACCTTGCTAGCCTGTTTGGAATTCAGCCGCATATTGGCTCCAGTTTTGGCAAAACGACTTGGTACTGAAATGACAGTTGCCCAGGGGTTGATAAATAGGCTGGAAAAAGAAGGTTTTGTCAAATCTGCTGGCAAAAGAGGACAAAAGTAAGCATACAATTAAATGACATGATTCTCTTGATTTAACCCTTTTTCCACATACAACAATTCTGCAGAAGACCATTCTGAAAACATAAAGGCTAAAAATAGGGAAAATCTCTACAAATGAATGTAAAAATATTGAATAGAGTTTAGAACATTGTGGAAAATGGAGAAATTGCTCATTATGAAAGGGTTAATATTGTCTCTAACTTTGTGATTCCAGTGATTTATAGAGGTTAAGTATGAATGTACATATAATGAAGATAATTTTGAATTATATTTATTGAAATATAAAATATTAACATAATTTGGTATAGTCTATTTAAACTCAATCAAAGCATTTGAAAATGGGGGTAAAAGACCAGTTGGATATTATTTTGAAACATTAATATTGTTTATTGTAGTGATGGCATGTTTTGGTAGTTTTCATTTGTGTGTTTTTACACTCCTTTCCTTTCGTATTTACACAATCATTTTTGGGGGCAGTGGCTGGCAACCGCACACAGTGGTAATTATGTCTCCCCCATACATGGGGTGACATATTGTTTTTGCCCGTTCTGTCCTTCCGTCTGTCACACTTGTTTCCGCTCAATAACTGAAGAACGCTTGGGTGTAGGAACTTCATACTTGGTATGCAGGTTGGCCATGTCCAGTAGAAGACCCCTATTGATTATGTCTAAAGTCAAGGTCACAGTGACAATGAGCTGAAAAATTGTTTTGGTTTGGGCCCAGGAACTTCATACTTGGTGTGCTAGTTGGTCACCACCAGCAAATGCCCTTATTGATTTTGAGGTCACAAGGTCAAGGTCACGTCTGTCACACTTGTTTCCGCTCAATAACTGAAGAACGCTTGGGCGTAGGAACTTCATACTTGGTATGCAGGTTGGTCATGACCAGTAGATGACCCCTATTGATTTGATGTCAGAAAGTCGAAGGTCAAGGTCATGGTGACTTTGTGAGGTAAACAATGGTTTCCGCTCAATAACTGAAGAACACTTGGGCAGAGGAACTCCATACTTGGTATGCAGGTTGGCCATGCCCAGTAGAAGATCCCTATTGAATTTGAGGTCAGTATGTCTAAAATCAAGGTCACAGTGACCTTGAGCTGAAAGGTCACAGTGACAATGAGCTGAAAAATTGTTTTTGCTTAATAACTGTAGAATGCTTTGGCCATGGAAGTTAATACATGGTGTGCAGATTGGTCACCACCAGCAGATGACCCCTATTGATTTTGAGGTCACTAGGTCAAAGGTTAAGGTAACCTTCAGCTGAAAAATGGTTTCCACTCAATAACTAAAGAATGCCTGTGTCGAGGAACTTCATACCTGGTGTGCAGGTTTGTCCTAACCAGTAGATGACCCTTATTGGTTTTGTTTGATTTTGAGGTCACAAGGTCAAAGGTCAAGGTCACGGTAACCTGCAGCTGAAATTGGTTTTTACTCAAGAACGCTTATGTCCAGGAACTTCATACTTGGTGTGCAGGTTGGTCCTAACCTGTAGATGACCCCTATTGATTTAATATTGATGTCCTTAAAAAATCTAATCCTGACTTGAACACTTGCTTGCGCAATTACTCACAGATCATCCAACAACCTACAACTGCACAGAGGACCCTACTAGATCATATATACATTAAAAATATCAACTGCAAGGAATCTGGTGTAATTCCAATACATTAAAGCTACCATGACATGACATATACAGTTGTCAGCATTCCACTAAACCATCAGTGATCATTGCTTGCTCCATATCAAAACAAAATGGTACTTCTTACATCCTCATTACGTTCATTCTTAAAAATATAACCACTAATCTTGTGCATCTTATGCAATACATGTCCACTATTGTCTACAGGTTAATAGGCCAAACTTCAAAGTCACTGTTGCTTCATCTCCAGTCCAAAACTACAAAATTCATCTCTATCATTTCTTTTCCTCCCCTACAACCACACAAATGGGGAGACAAGCGCTTTTTCAAAAAAGCAATCTCAGGTTCATATTTGTTCTTGTTTAGTTAGTACTCATCATCATGTGTTCAAAGAAGTATTGAAATGAATATTAAGCAATTCATTTTCAGCTTGTCAGTTTTTTTAAGAAAAAAAAAGTCTGGAAATTGTGATACCATTGGCGTTGTCATCTGTGTCTTCACAAATATTTAACCATACCTCATACCTCAACTTTTTCAAATTAAACTTGGTACACATGTTCCTAGGAACAATGCCCATGTCTACACCAAGTCACATAACTCTGGCTTTAATAATTTTCAGTAATGCCACTTTTTTTACTTAGAAAAAAGCTGAGCATTGGTGTTCACTTGCGGCGCTCTTGTTTGTATTCCACTTCAAAAGCAAATTAAATTTCAGACTTGGTAAAATTGTGAATAAAGAAAAGATAACCAATGAAGCCATTCCAAAGTATTTGATTAAGAAGGACAAGATTCAAGACGACACACCAGAGATCAGAAAAGACGCAGCTATTGAACCAGATATATCTTCAGTTACAGAGGAGCAGGTACTAAAAACATGAATGAAACCTACATTTTCTTATTTTTATTATAGTTTACCATATCAATTATAAGTGAATGTTTTATTTCAGGTTGGTTTTTTGTGGGTTTTTTTCACAAAATGTATTTGAAAGCCTTTAGACTGTGATACAATCTTGTCCTGAATCAATATTTGACCAGGTTTTTATTGAAATTGAAACTGATTCTTAAGAATGGTAAATTGGTTATGTCTTTTAGTTTCTTCAGGAAGGCAGTCGAGGGTGTGTGATGGGTGGCATCAAACTTACTTTTAACTTTGGACTTTACTGATTTTAACCTAATTCTATAGAATGGAAGCCGGGTGTTGTTCAAGTCAAGTTCACTGTTATTAAAATCTATCACCAGGGATATCCTGGTTTTGTGACTATTCAACATTTCTTGTTTGTCTTCAATTTTCTCCTCTTGGCCCTTTATTTTGTACAAAAGTATTTTCAAATTGCACTTTGACTCTTTGTATATGCATGTTTCTGTCTATGCATCGTTTTTTTGTGCCTTTTCAATAATGCTTCCCATCCATAATTAATTTACATATAACAGTTAAGTTCACTGGGCACACACTTGAACATAACAAATGGACATAGTTGGCATTGTCAAGACTGTCGCGGTCAAAACTAGATTAAGTCTATTTTCAAATCACTATCCACAAATGATTACCTAAATAAAACAACTTGCGGCATGCAAAACTTAGATTTGTAGCTTTAACAGTCAAGGCTGAAGGTTAAAATTGGAATAACATGTATATTTCTGTGCAATAAGAATCCTTTTTCACATGTCATATTATAACACAATTATGTGTCAGAACAGTTCTTTAGGAACATTTATAACATGTTGTTTCCTTTTTTCCAATTTTAGAAAAATGAAACGTCGAAAGACGTAGATTCAATGGATGTACAAAACAGTGAGGTAGGGATGATTTTAACCGTTTTACACCTCTTGACTTTCATATAGTCATTACATTGGTACATCATTTTATACATAAACCTTTTACATGCAGAAGTAATATGTCACTTTAAGATTTGATTATATTTCTGTATTTTTTATATTTCATTTCATCTTTTTATATTGTATTGATATAAGAGAGAAGAAAAAACCAGCATTTCATTTTTTTTATATTGATAACATTTACGTATTGAAAAATCCGGTCACTTATGATTACGCCTGTGACATTGCAAGATTTAAGCTCATGCATGACATTTTCTATTTCAACTGAAAAGATGGAGAAAATAACAGAGAAGACGGAAAAGATGAAAATCAACAAGAAAAAAGACAAATTGTCAAGAAAGAAGCATAAAGGTGGTGGAAAATCAGAGGTAAGTAAAAATTTATTTGTTTTGGTGGTTCATTGTGAAAAGGCATCTAAATGTAAATCAAAAATGTCAACAAAGACCAGATCTGAACAAAGTTGATTCACCTCAAATGTTAAGGCTAGAGTCCAAGATTACACTACAGTGATTTACAATTTGCACTGTATTTCGTCATACCAGAGTCCAAGAATGCACTACAGTGATTTACAATTTGCACTGTATTTTGTCATACCAGAGGTCAGATTACGAGCAATGTTTACTTGTGTAAATATTATCTAAATTTTATATTAATATGGGAAATGTCCATATAAAATGAAAATATAATTATTGAACACTGGAGAAACAATTGTGACATAAGTAATTGAAATTAATTTCTCCTTTTGTCACAATGTTTACAGATGTGTAAAAATGGGTGACCGTCTGCATATGGAAAATGGTTAACATACTTTGTAACAATATAGCTGATTCATAAATCTTTCAGGCTCCAGTACAAGACCATGTTACAAGGGTAGAAGAAAAGGCTGTTGAAGCAGAAACTCAAAAAGAGGAGATTGATACCCGAAGACTGAAAAGAAAAAGGGCTGTTTCTAAAACAGACATGGTATGTAATGATCTCAAATTCCTTATGCTTTAATATCATTTGTGAATTTTGATAGTTTTTCTATTAAAATATGTGCCAAAGGAAAACCATCTGTCGTAGGTATTGAATTTAATGGTAAATCTCCATTGGCTTATAGAATACTTTTAGGACAAGATATTGAGCAGAAAAGGTCCTGATAGGACTGTTCAGGGACAGGCTGATCTGCATCTTCACTAGACACAAAATCCCAAAGGTTGTTTTTCATGTGATGTTGCTAATACAATGGTTTTTATACTGTCTAAGAACCACCTGAATAACTTGTTGTTTAAATGTACAAGATAACATTTGAAAACATGAACAATTTCTCTTTTTGCCAAAAAGTTTTCAACACAATTCAATAAATCTATATATATTACAATTCTTTTAGCTAACCGGTGCACAAAGTGCAAGGTGAGCTTTTGTGATCGCTCACCGTCCGTCGTCGTCTGTCTGTTCACATTTTCCGACCAACGATTTCTCGACCAATGAACCAAATTCAAAATAATTTTACAGGAATGTTCCTTGGGTGGAACTCTTTCAAACTTGTTCAAAGAATTCTATTCCAGCAAAAAGAAAGGGGAAATTAACCAAAACTTAAAAAATCTTCTTGTCTAAGAGTAGAGGGCACAGGCCTTTGATATTTGGTATGTAGCCTCATGTAGTAGACCTCTACCAAGATTGTTCAAATACCCCTGTGGTCAAAAATGACCCCTCCCTTGGGGGTCTATTGTTTTACAGAGACTCATATAGAGAAAAACTTTAAAAAAAAAATCATCTAGTGGACCTCTACCAAGACTGTTCAAATTATAGCCCTGGGGTCAAAAATAGCCCCACCCGGGTCACTTGTTTTACATATACTCGTATAGGGAAAAACTTTAAAAATCTTGTCTAAAAGTTAAATATTTGAAATCTAACTTCATCTAGTGGACTTCTACCAAGATTGGTCAAATTATTATAGCCCTGGTGTCAAACATGGCTCCACCCTGGGGATCACTTGTTTTACATAGACTTGTTAATGTAAACACTTTAAAAGTATTCTTGTCCATTTGCCATGAATGTATTTTGATAGGATGATAAACATGGCCACCAGGGGGGTGTTGCTTGTTTTCCATATATATGTATCTATAGACAAAGAACAATGAAAACTTTTTAAGTTTGATTAAATCATGTGAGCGACATAGGACCATATGATGGTCCTCTTGTTTTTATATTTTGCCTAAATATTTTAGTTATCTGCTGCAGATTAATTGTATACATGTGGCATAAGTAAATTTTGTAAAAAGCATATGCTGAGATCAAAAGATAGTGGTGACAATCCAGGTAGGCATGAGGAATTTGTTCACCTTACCGTGTAGAACTAACTATTTGGCAGGCAATCATACCATAATGATTACGCGATTAAGATAATAAAAAAACCATGAAATCCTTTTCCATTTGACTAGCTGTGTAAGAGATGATGATTTTCATATACAAACTGTAGTTGAAGTTATTCATAATGTGTATAAAGTATAAGCAAAATAATGTCTTCATTTTATCACACATATTATCTCTACGGACTGAAAGCCAGTTATTGTGCATTATCTGTCGTTCCTCAGGTAGTGCGTTTTCTATGTACTTCAAAGGACTTCTCCTCTGTAATAACTAGGTCAAATATGATGCAACTCGATAGGTAACATCCTCTCCTAAAAATTTTCAAGACATTACTATTGATGTAAACCTTGACCAAATTATTTCACATTGACAAACAAAAATACATGCATTGCTACTATCCTTTTTACTTAGATCAATTATAAAATAGAATTTTTTAAGAAAGAGTTCATATTGCTTTTATCTCTTGTGACAGTGTGTTATAATGTTTATTGTATAGACTGTTAGCTGAACCCAGGTAGCTCTGTTGGGCTATCAATCAAGGGGCTGTGAGTTTGAACCCCAGCTTGACAAAGATTCTTTCTACGTTTGACAAAAGTCAATGACATTTGTCTCTCAAAATTTGGCTAACGGGCTATTGAGAAAGACTTGTCAAGTTGTGTGGAGTTCTGAAAAGCCAGGAAAATACATGAGTAGGCAAACTGGCAACCATCATATGACTGAACAATTGTTGAAAATGGCATTAAACACCAATCAATCACAGACTGTTGAATGAAAAATGTCTTTCATTCTCTTTCAGGAACAAGAATTTGAGATCTCAGGAACTCAAGATGTATATACTGAAGAACCAAAGAGAAAGAAAAAGGCCAGCATTGTATCTAAGGTCATAATGGTTTAACAAATGGCAAAAAAGAAGTATAGAGACAGCAATACTTGTATATCATGTGTTTTTTGCATTGAAAGGTAGTTGATCCGTGTTTTTTTCAGGCCTAAGTTAACCTCTTCGAGATCTTCTCCAAACCATTCATCTCTTTTAAATGAAATAATGAACAACCTATTTAACATGATATGGCCTGTTCTCGGGAAAAGGTGCCACTCAGCTTTTGTGATCACTGTAGATCCAGATCAACACTGCACACATATATTTTAAATAAGCTGGTTAAAAGCTTCCGTCAAATTGTGTAGATTCTCATACGACTGAGCATATGTACAGGCTGATCTGAACCTACTGTTCAGAAATGCCAACGTGTACCTTTTCTCATTGACTGGCTGATAATATAATAGCAAATGTTTTTATACATATTCATTGTGAAAGAAACTGAAATATACTATGATAAAAATGGTGGATATATCTAAAGTAAGGTTAACTTAAGCATTTCATTTATTGTAAGAAAAAGGAGGGCTATTCTTCTTATCCTGGATCAGTGTTATGGTGTTGGCATTGTAGAGATTAAAAGGTTAAAGTGTTAGAGCAAGGTAGCTTTGATACATCATTGCATCTTAACCCTTTCCCTCATATAGAAGCTTTCTGACGCCTCTGCAGCAGACAACTTTTTGAAAACATAGTGACAAAAGAAGAAATTGCTCAAAACAAGCAATTTCTCCTTTTGCCACAATGTTTTCCACTTTTAGTCATAGGTTATCCATTCAATTAAAGAGATTTTCTATTTTTTGACAAAATATGTTCAAAGTCGTCTGCTGCAGAATTGTCGTATGAGGGAAAGCGTTAAGCCACAATGACGAGTAAACAACAAATTATGAGCCATATATAGGTTGGGGGCCCAGTATGTCCAGATCGCTATGGGTCATGATGCCCCAAGGTTGTTTTAAGCTAAATGTATTTATTGTTTGCTAATAGTTCACCCAAGCTTTTTATGATCCTGATTCAATGTGAAAATATACAGATCAAGTCAAGTTAACATTTTAGTACAGAGAAAATTTGGTGCCTAATCTGTAAAGGACTATTTATAGTGTCATCAGAAAATTGAAAGAGGAGAAAAATCTCAATGAGCCTTTCTTCTTTTCCATCATGTTTCTTGATTAACCAAGTTTGAAAACTGATTATTTAAATGGCGATGTCTTTGTTCAGTCAGGCAGTTGAGTGTTTATTAGTGAGGGCATTAATCTTCCTTTGGACTTGACTGATTCAAACCAAATGTCATAGAAAGGTAGCTCAGCTAGAATGGATTTCTGTGAATGTATCTGTTTCAAGGTCACTGTTACTTTAGATATATCACTTGTATTATGGTCACCATTGAAAACAGGTTTTGTATTTCTTCTTATTCCATTACTTCACATGACTTTTCAAAGGTCGTCTGATTTACAATCATCAGAGAACAATTTCAACAATCGAGAAAACTGAAAGATTTATATTGATAAAGAGTTGAAAATATTGACAAGAAGTTGCTTGTTTTGAGCTATTACACCTTTTAGTGCAATGTTTTCAAAAGAAATGTTCAGTGGCAGATGTCAAATGTCGTCTTTGTTAAGTAATGGGTTATCCAACTAATTTTTCCAGATGATAATTTCATTTCATATCCGGTAACTGGTTTAACTGATTGTTTGTTTTTCAATAAAATATGCTCTGTTTGTTAGGCAAAATCTCTGTGATACAACAATGTTTGTGATTCCATCTTTTTCGTTATGTTTGATGATGAAAACATCGGTGTGAGTGTAATTAAAATTCTGTTGACCTTTTGGTGTCTTCTCGACTCTCTCTCTTATCCCTAATGCGAAGAGGAATCTTAAGTAAAAAAATACTCGAAACTATTTGCCTGGATTTGAAACAAGTTCACATGATTGGATGACCAAACAAAATAGCTAAAGCCAGATTGATTTTGGGCAAAACAAATTGACACTAAGGACTTGGCCAATTTTTAACTTTGGTAACATTTTAAAAGTGGTGATTAACCCTTTCCAACATATTACAAGTCTACGTCAAACGACTTTGAAAACTTCATGGCAAAAGTATTGATAAAGTTTAATCATTTAATAGAGTTTAAAACATTGCGACAAAAGGAGAAATTGATTATTATGCGCAATTTCTCTTTTTGCCACAATCCAAAAGTTGTCTGCTACAAGTTGTCTGTATCTGGTAAAAGTGAGTAAAACATTGTCCTCTTGTTAACCCTTTCCCTCATATAGACACTTTCTGACACCTCTGCAGCATACAGCTTTTTGAAAACGTAGTGACAAAAGAAGAAATTGCTCAAAACAAGCAATTTCTCCTTTTGCCACAATGTTTTCCACTTTTAGTCATAGGTTATCCATTCATTTATAAAGATTTTCTATATTTTGACAAAATATGTTCAAAGTTGTTTGCTGCAGATTTGTTGTATATTTCGAGTTTTGTCCCTTCATTGCCATCTTTTTCAGTGATCCAAATGATAATTTTTTTCATTTGTCTGCTCAGTGTTGTGAAGGATCAAATAGTCGTCCATTTTCAGAAAAAAGGTAAAGCAAATGAGGGAAATTTAAATAAATATATGGCATAGAATTAAAAAGCAATTTTCACAATGCAAAATTTTAAATGAGATTTATTTCCACTTGACTACTCACTAAAACAATAATAAACAACTAGTGACATAACATTACATGTACGCAATATTGAAAGGAGTTATCTGACTCTTGGCTAACCCGTAACCAGAAATATTAATTATTGGACCTATTCAAAATTGGAAAAAACATTTTAGGCATGTCTAGCAATTGGAGTCTTAGTAGTGTGGACTGGCAAACCTTTCCATATGCAGTCTTGCTAGAGCCTTAACCCTTTCCCACATACAACAAATTTGCAGTAGAAGACTTTGGAAACATCTCGGCAAGATTATGTTATATCTTTATAAGGGAAAGTTTAATCTTTAAAAGGACTTGAAAACATTGTGGCAAAAGGAGAAATTGGTTGTTTTGAGCAATTTCTTCTTTTGTCACAACGTTTTTAAAAGTCGACTGCAACAGAGGCGTCTATATGTAGGAAAGGGTAAACTGTCCAACGACATGTAATTTGATCCTAGATGCATCTTTTGGCATAAAACTAGAATTGTAGCCCCATTTGTTTTACTCTAATTTACCTTTATATGACTGCTACAGGAATTAATAAGACCCCAAATGGTCAGACGCTGCTCAATTTAGAAAAGACTGGAAATAGCTCATAATGACTGGTATTTGATGCCCGAAGATACATCAAAACTGGGTGCTTTCATGGAAAAGGGTTAAACAGTTACATACATAATATAAATTGCAAAAACTATGGACATATTTATGAATGTATACTTCCCTCTTATTTTTTACATAATCTTAAAAATGAATAATTAAAAAAATCACACAATGAACCAGGAATTTCTATGAAAATTTCAGCCAAATTCTCAAGTTGCCTTTGCTCTTATTATGTCTTGGATTAACCTTTTCCCACACACAACAAATCTGCAGCAGACGAAGAAATAAGGATATCTCTATAAATAAAAGTGCAATTATTGAATAGACTAGAGTTGACGATATTGTGGCAAAAGGGGAAATTGCTCATGATAAGCAATTTCTCCTTTTGCCACAATGTTTCCAAAAGTTGCCTTCTGCAGAGGCATCAGAACCGGTTTGTATGTGGGAAATGATTAACAAGCGATTTTTTGCAAGAAATAAAATGAAAGAATTCATGCAAATTTGGCAAGAGAATTCCAAAATCTAATTTTGAAGAATCCAACATTTTTTTGGCAGGGAGAAAACAGTCAACTTTAAAACATCGGGTAATTTACCATTTCCAGTTTAGGTTTAGGTACTCTATCATGCTATCAGATCAAAGCAACAGAAGGGTCTCATTTAAAGCAAATAACAAACATATTTCCCAATCAATCACTTAACACACAAATACTTACACATATGTAGCACCTCATTTATATTTCTCCTTTTCTAACACTGTTTTAAAAAGTCATTTGCATCAACAGGATGTTGGTGGTTTTTTTATCAGAGATCGGGTTAATGATTTACATGCTATTCTTAAAGCCAAATCAATTTATAAGGGACAATATGTTGATCATTTACATGTAATAATGTTTTACATTGTTTAGTGTTGACTTGAGCCTTCCCACATCGCATTTGCAACAAACGACTTTTGAAAACATTGTGACAAAAGGGGAATCATGAATAACATTGCGTATGTTTTATGAAAGTCGTCGGTTACAGAGACATCAAAGGGAAAGAATCTTAATAATATTTATTAAACAGGAGGGCCTGGATCGCTCACCTGAATTACGCAACACGACTTGTCATGCCTACCACAATAACTCTTAACAACAAACATGCCTTGAAGAAATCTTGTAGAGGATCACCCAAGGAACATTTATACAAAATTATTTGGAAATTGGCAAGATACTGTCAGAGAAGAACATTTTTAAAGTTTTCAATATAACCATATAATGCAAAAAAGCCCCTACCCCCTGGTGGCCATGTTTTTCGACCAATCAACATGGCTTGAAGGAAGCTGATAGAGTCGCCCAAGGAACTTTTATACACAATTATTTGAAAATTGGCCAACCGGTTAATAAAAATTTATGGAATTGGTGAGAACATTGAGAGGATGCTTTCTGTTAAGTTTCACCCCATTTAGCCCACTGGTCGCAGAGGAGAAGATGATGACGGACGATGCACGATAGACGCCGGACAAAGGGCGATCACAATAACTCACCTTGAGTGCTCAGGTGAGCTAAAAACTTTTAATTAATTAGACATTGATCTACACTATACATTATACCTTGGGTTAGGGAGGAATTGGGGACAGGGTTTTCATCATTAGGAAACCTAGAACAGATATACAGTCTAAAATTCTATATATATATATACATACAGTATTGCACTTCCTTCAAAAGCACTCTTCCAATACCCTTGCCCGAAACAGAATGGCAATGTTTAACCAATTCCAATTGTACACACATTTGCAGCAGACAACTTTTGAAAACATTATCTCAAAAGGAGAAATTGCTAATAATGAGCAAATTCCCCTTTTGCCACAATGTTTTTCAAATATTCTACTTTAATGTGCTTATTGTCTGCTGCAAATTTGCTGTATAGTTGAAAGGATTATCATTTTCCCATATTTATGTCCAGAGATTTTTAAACTTTTCTGCTGCAGAATTGTATAATATGGGAAAGGGATTTTTTCTGACCCCATTATGCTCTTCTTTAATTTGATGAAGTCACCTTGTTTACTCATATTCAAACATGGCCTAAATACCTTAAAGACTGGATAAAACACGTCTCTAGGGTGAGCACAAAATAATTGATGGTGACACATCACAATAGCTTACTTAATACTTTCCTTCATATAGATGCTTTCTGACGCCTCTGCAGCAGATGGCTTTTCGAAAATATGGCGACAAAAGAAGAAATTGCTCAAAACGAGCAATTTCTCTTTCGGTCACCATGTTTTCAACTCTATGCAATTATTGTACTTTCATTTAAAGGGAGTTGGCAAAATTTTTCGGGTATGTTTTCAAAGTTGTCTGCAGCAGATGTGGGAAAGTTCAGAAAAACCAAAAATACCATATCAGATAAAAGCTTAATATAATTGCAGCAATGTGTATTATATACATCTGAACAAAAGTTAAGCACTGTACAGTTTTTCCTCATATGTTCAATTTCATCAAATAACTACGGACAAAAACTGACAAAAGTGAGGTTTTTTTTATGCATTTATAAACAAAGAAAATAAAGTTTGAGGATTTTCATTGACACTCAAATTGCTTTCATCACAATCATTTTTCACATTTTTATTACGAAATAATGTTTTGGCATAATGTGACCAACAACAAATGTCCAAGGATAAGATTACTTGTGAGAATGTCTGACAGTGTCAGTATCAGACAAAAACAAGTCGAGCTCTGGTTATGTCATTCACAGGCCTGTACATTGGAGATGTCGGCCCCTATATTCTGTGCTGTGGAATGTTATTCCATTCCTAGAGCAATGCTTCCACAGATTCCTATGCAGAGTAAATCAAATCATCAGCCTTTATGGTTAAATATGTGCTCAAAAATAAAGATGCGAAATAGTGATGCTTAACTTTGTCTATGTGAATGATTGTAATGTAATTGATAGAGAAGTTTTGTATTGGCCGAGTTACAAGTCTGACGTCTGTTGCATTGGCCCAGTAGCAGAACTGATGTCTGCTGTATTGGTTGAGGACCAATGCAGCAGATGGAGGACAGGGCAGATACTAAAAAAAAAAAATTAAATACAATTTTATTAATTTATCGGGCCAAAATGTTTGATAATTAGGGTGAATATAGATGCCATCATCTGTTTTTGCCAAGTTTGTAGTCTGTATAATGTAGATAGTTTTAGCCATACAAGTACTATACACTCATTTGGTAATTTATGAGGGGAAGTGCTGTTGACATCAATGTACATAGCTTTACAAGCAAATTACTTTATGCCAACTACTGATTTAAATGTTTGCATCTAACAACTCACAGAAAAAACACTGAAGTATACACTCAAACAATTTCCTGTGATTAATCACAAAAACTTATTGCACATATCTTATGTGTCATAACATAGAAATGATAAAATTTGAAATAATAAAAGCCCTTTTCTTGAATCATCATATTAAACAAGTCAATTAGGGTTGTACAAAAAAAAAATAGTATTTCACTTATATCACGGCAACAGAATACTTATTCATGATCCCTGAGTGACTTACCACTCATGATCAATTTCTCCGTTTGCCACAATGTTTTCAAAATTTATCTGCTGCAGATGCCTTAAATGCAAGTGTAAATGTAAGTGAGAAAGGGTTCAATTTTATTGCAAACATAACTACTCTTTAACCTGATAGGATATTTAATAAGTCATCAGATGTAAAAAAACATTTGAAAAAAAATATATATTTCTTGAAAATAAGAAGTCATTTTGTAATTTTGATAACATTTTGAAAAGATTGTGGAAAACGGTAAAATTGCTTCGTTTGAAAAAAAAAATTATTTCCAACTATATGTTCAAAAGTTGTCTACTACAGTAATAACAACTAAAATAGCATCTATTTTTGGTAAAGGCCTAATAACTGTAATAATCAGCTGTTTCATTGCATACATCATGATAGTACATGTATACAGATCCATGGCATTTTTAACAATTGTTAAAAAGGGATTTGCTGTGATAGGGTTTACATTACTACAATGCAGTGTTATAATCTTTTGACATATCACTGAATCTAATCCAGATATAGCATTTTAGCCATGTGCCAAGATTTACAGTTTTTTAGTGATATCACTGTGGCCAGTTCCCTAACGATGTGTTACCTGACTTTCTTGCACAACAATCTTTACAGGCAAATGGCTACCTTCCAACAAAGACTTTAAGCCAATTGGTGGACGACGAATGACACATGTCACAATGACTTATGTCAATTGTTGTAAACAATGAAAGGCCGAGTCGTGAGTCTTACGACCCTTGGATCAACTGAAAGCCCTCATCTTTACTGACTGAGCTACCAAGACTAGACAAGAAAACCAATCTTGGCATCTTTATGAAAAGTGTAGATAAGGATCTGGCAATGCATTTATGAAATCTTATACAAACGAACAATCTCAAGTTGCATGAAACCTTATATGAAGAAGGGTTTACATCTATTGTCAGAGCAGTCTGATTCGGCTCTACATTGTTTGCCAAAGAGTCATATACGGTTTCAAGAATTTTCTTTAAACAGTATCCATTTGGATCCTTAGCATGAATGCACGAGTAGGTAATTTCCAACATGTTATAATTACCTTTCCCACATACAACAAATCTGCAGCAGATGAATTTTGAAAACATCTAGCCAAAATATTGAAAATCTCTATAAATGAAAGAAGAATTATCTAATGAAGTTGAAAACATTGTGGCAAAAGGAGAAATTGCTCGTTATGAGCAATTTCTGTTTTTGCCAAAATGTTTTCAAGAGCTGTCTTCTGTAGATGCTTCACAATACGTTGACATGTGGGAAATGGATCAATTTGGTTTTCAAGTAGCACTGTTCAAATGTAACAATAAGTAATATAGCAAGCATACAACTCTCCTCTCATCAAAAGCTCCGCAAGACGTACACAGTTATTTCTGTGTTTGTAACCAGACTTGGTTAAAAAGTGTACAAACTGGTTGAAGTTAGAGACATTTCAATCATCATCGTCGGATCTGTCACCCAGTGTGCTTGATACGTTTTCTACCAGCTCCATGACATGTGACACAGGCTTCGGTCGTCCATCTTCTCCAATCGTACTTGGCTGTATGATACCTTGACTGTGAACGTAAAACAAACGTTGACATGATACATTCATTATAAACTAACACTATGACTTCAATAAACCTGTAAATGTAAAACAAACGTTGACATGATACATTCATTATAAACTAAGACTATATCTTCAATAAACCCTTTTCCTGCATACAACAAGATGGCCCTAAATCGATCATCACCTGAGTGATGGTATAGTAGCAAATGTGTAATTGCTGATATAGGGGATATTTTGTTATCAGAAGTGGGAAAGGGACTGCAAGGAGTTGACACTGTTAAAAATTGAACAAATCAAAAAAAGTAATTGACAATAAGGCATTTCTAAACATTTGCGGAAAGCCAAAAGTAACAAGGATTAAGCCAAATATAGCATAGATAGCTCATACAGCAATGTTTTTCAACCAATCAATATGGCTTGTGATTTTTTGTAGAGGGCCAACAAAGAAACACTTTTATCAAATCATCTTGAAGTCAGACAAGCAATATCACTTTAAGATAAAGAAGAATTCTTTGAGTACCCACAATATAGGGTTTAATAATATAGATATCCATGGTCAAAGACCCCTTCTCACTTCCTTATCAAGGCCTATAAAAAGGGTGACACAGACAGGATAAGCTACTTACCGCTGTAATTTATCCATGACATTCAAGAGTTTCTCTGCCTCATATTCCTTTTGTTCATCTGTCATACCCGCCATTGGGTCGGGTTTCTCATCTTCCCAGCGACCAGTCACCGGATTGATCCTAACAAAATACACATAAAACTGTGGTTTCCATTCCAGAACTATTGATAAGGGAGGGCATTTCATGTCCTTACTTGACCTCATTACACTAGGTTGTGTCTCAATGATACGATTCTTCTGCATACCGTTGACCCTTTCCCACATACAACACATCTTCAGCGGACAACTTTTAAGATTTTGGCAAAAATATGGAAAATCTCTCTTTAAAAAAGTATGATGTTAAACCTAACAACTAATTTATAAGACTAAGTTGCTCGTTTTAAGCAATTTCGCCTTTTTTTCAACAATTTTTAAAAGTTTTTTGCTGCATAAGGTTTCAGAAGGTCTGTAATAGAGAAAAGTTTTCAGTTTAAAAATGTGAATATTGATCTTACCCAGATACAGATGCCAATTGATGTGTTTGTAGCAGACAATTTCTGAAAAATTTGTCAGAACAGAAATTGTAAGAAACAAGCACTTTTTCCTTTTCCCAAAATGTTCTGAATTTATAATGATCGTATTTTTAACTTTTCCTGATAATTCAAGATTTTAATCACATGATTTCAAAGCAGACATCTATTATTCATAACACGTAAATGGATAAGAAGTGTGGAGGTACATACTGCTGTGCCAGGTTAGCATATTCCTCTGTATCAGAATCCTCCGATTCGCTGGAATATTCCCCTTGACCTCGGCCCCCGATCAACAAACCCCGATTGGCTAATAGCCCGGAACAGTTACCATAACCTGTGTACTTCACCATTCTAATAACTGTAAATAAACATACATGTATTTCATATGGAAATAAATACAAATTGTTATAAGAACCAATCGTCATAGCCACTTTGTACAAAGGAGAATAACAGAATGTACCATTTTGGTAAGGGCAATCTCTGTGAATTCTTTTTATAAAATTGGATCAGGAGGAGAAGTTGCTGAAGGAAAATGCTAGACGGCGAGAGATTAGAACAGCCCACTCATAAGCTGAGCTACAAAGTCATTAGGACCAGCCGCCACATGTCTTCAATAAATAGGAAGTGTTAATGGGAAGGCAGCAAGCTGTCCTAGATAGATTTTATATGGAGAATGAAAAGTGTCTGCTGAAGAGGCATTAAATGTTTGTATCAGTCTTAACCCTTTCCCACATAGAAGACATATGAACCGTCCTGAGAGAAAACCAACATTGTGCACTCTGCGTAAAGTATCGACCCGGATCAGCCTAAGCATGAGCGCAGGCTTACCCAGATAGACACTTTTCGCCTCCTGTGGATTTTCTGTTTCAGGAATTATTACTCTATACCTCTTTCCCATTGAGACGGTGGTTCGATACTTTACGCAGAGAAAATAATAATGGTTTTCTTGCGGGACGGCTCATATGCAGCAGACAGCTTTTGAAGTATCTGAGCAAAACTATGAAAACTCTTTAATTGAAAGAACAATTATTGAATAAAGTTGATGAGCAATTTCTTATTTTGCCACAACTTTCAAACAAGGATGACCTAGATTTAAGAGCATGGATGTCACAAGGTAGACTGATTTTTGAGTTATGAGGTAAGGTTTAAATTTTGTGACGATGCAGATGAAGACGCCAAGGGTATTACAATACACCCGACAGACAAGCTAAAAATGGTAGAAATTTATAAATGAAGGTCTAATTATTGAATAGAGTGGAAAACATTGTGGCAACAGTAGAAAAGCTCATTTTTAGCAATTTTTTCATTAGCAACTATGCTTACAAATTGCCTGCTTTAGTTAAGACATATATTGGATAAAAATAATTGTGAAAAAATGGAAACTTCCTCGCTTTGAGCAATTTCTCCTTTCTCCTTTTCCACAGTATTTACTACAAAAGTCTTGTTGCAAAGGCATTAACTGTCATTTCTATTGAGAAAAGGATTTAAACTGAAAGGATTTGTTATATATTGTAAATCTTACCACTTTCTTTGCACAAAACAAACAGGAAGTCGGCTGCAAGTTCTTTCACCTCTATTACTGGATGTGTAAGCAATTTACATAATCTAAAACACAAAATATCAAACCATTACCAAATTAAAAACATCTGAAAGTTTGTTTGAATAGGGCTACACATTACCACTAATTGAATTATATCATGGCATTTCCTGGGTAAGTTACCAGTACTTCTTGTTCATTTATTCTGACACAAGCAAAACAGCCTCAATGCCCTGAGCGTCAAGCAGAGCAAGTTATTGATCCATTATAAAAGTCTTTGGTATGACCCGGTCAGGGATCAAATCCGAAATCCTACCACACACTCCTACCAAGGCAGCCTCTCTACCACTACACCAACAAAGTGATCACATCTTAAAAAACATTATATCTGAAATTTGTTTTGAAAAATCTGAACAGATCCTCACTCACATTGTTTTCAAAAGTTATCTGCTGCTGATGCATCTACAGTTGTCTGTATACGGAAATGGTTTTACCCTTTCCCACATGCAGACACATCTGTAGGAGAAAAACTTTTGATACCACTGTGATACCACTGTGATACCACTGTGGTAAAAGGAGAATTATTCCTGAAGAGCAATTTCTCCTCTTTCCATCATAGTTTCATATCTATTCTAATTGTACTACAATTAATAGAGATTTAACAGATTTTTCATCCTATCTGTTCTCAAAATCGTCTGCTGCAAATTTATTGTATTTGGAAAGGGCAATTCTGCAGCAGACGACTTTAAAACATATTTTGTCAAAAAATGGAAAATCTCTATAATTGAATGGAAAACTTATAACTAAAAGTGGAAAACATTGTGGCAAAAGGAGAAATTGTTTGTTTTGAGCAATTTCTTCTTTTGTCACTATGTTTTCAAAAAGTCATCTGCTGCAGAAGTGTCAGAAAGCGTCTATATGAGGGAAAGGGTTAAGATCACATGTACTTCAAATATATAACATATTGGAAATCTGGTCAGATCAGATATTATAAGTAGTTTTCTCCTTTTCTAACAATATTCAAAAGTTATGTGCTGCAGATGATTTCTACAATTGTCTGTATGAAGGATTGAAAGTCCAAGAAGGTTATTGTAAAACTGTTACCTGTTTCTAAAGGACTCTCCTTCCTCTGGCAGGTCTCTTACCTCACTTCTCAGTGGTGGCAATACCTGTGTAAATAAACAAGAAAACATACATGTACATGTGATATTCAAGATACCATTTTCCTGATATTTTCAACCCTTTCCCGGTTGTGAGTTCGAATCCCGGCTCGGCCAACTTTCTTTCCGACGTTTGACAAAAGTCATTGCGACGTGCGTCATTCGTCTTCCACCAATGGGTTAAGCCCATGTTGAAAAGCAGCTTAGGAAGATTGTTGTGTGGAGTACTGGTGTGAGAAAACCAGGAAACACATGAGTAGATGAACTGGCCGCCGTAATATGACTGAGAAATTGTTAAAAACGGCGTTAAACCCCAATCAATCAATCAACCCTTTCCCACAAATCAGACAAATTTGTCAATATTTAGGCAAAAATATGGAAAATGTAATAATGGAAGTCCATTTATATTCATTGAGTAAAAGTTTAGAAATATTGTGGTAAATGGAGCAAAAGTTTATTATGAGCAATTTCTCCTTTTATGTGATGTTGTCAGATCCCATTTAGGCACAGCTTAGATTGGTTATTATCATACCAGTAGGGAACAACTACACTTTGTGATAAATATTCTGATAATGTTTCACGACTGTACCTCAAACACTTTAGGCTGAAACTATATTTCAAATTATCAAAATGTTATTACTTTTTATCAGAGCAGAAAACACTACAAATATAGTATCATTTAAACAATTAACCCTTTCCAACTTGCAGATGCATTGTAACACATCTGCACTCTGCAGCAGACAACTTTAAGGTCTTCTGAGGAAAAATATATTTAATCTTTATAAATCAAAAAGTTATTGTTGAATAGAGTTAACCCTTTCCCTCATACGACAATTCTGCATCAGACGACTTTAAACATATTTTGTCAAAAATTAGAAAATCTCTTTAATTAAATGGATAACCTATGACTAAAAGTGGAAAACATTGTGGCAAAGGGAGAAATTTCTCGTTTTGAGCAATTTCTTCTTTTGTCACTATGTTTTCAAAAAGCCGTCTGCTGCAGAGGCGTCAGAAAGCCTCTATATGAGGGAAAGGATTAAACACATTGTGGTAAAAGGGAATATTGCTCATCATGAGCAATTTCTCCTTTTGCCAGAATGTTTTCTGCTACAGACGTGACAAACAGGGAAGTGATTAACAAGTGACCGAAGGAAGATAACTAATAAATGAAGAGCTTGGATTTATTCTTACCTTAGTTCTACAGAATTTTCTAATAGATCTATTGCCACGACAAATCTCACAAAAACAGTGCAATATTGGAGTTAGGCTTTCTTTTAGTGATTTACTTGGCTGAAAGAAGAACAAGATTTTTTTTTAAAGTCAAAACAACTCTAATTCATTTAAATGATAAAACATCTATTATTATTTCTTAGAACATCCTATAAATTATCAAAGTTTTTTTTAAATGTCATATACATATTTGACACCTCTGCAGCAGCTGACTTTTGAAAACATAGTGAGGAAACGGAGAAATTACTTGTGATAAGCAACTTCTCTATTTCCCACGACGTTCACAATCTGGATCAAAAGTTAACTTAAATTGTTGAAGTTTTTCAAAGCAGATAAGTCTAAATAAATCATTTAAGATAATTGCTTGAGTTGTGATATGAGGATCCAGACATCATCATTTACAGTTTTATAAAATTGAATATAAATATTTGTTAAACCCTTTCATATGTAACAAAGATTTATAAAGGAAAGCATTTCATTGAAAAAATGTTCAAATTATTGTGGCAAAAGCAGAAATTTCACATTATGAGGAATTTCTCCTTCTGCCACAATGGTTTCAAATCTTCTTCCGTAGATGTGTCAAAATGTGTCTGCTTCTAGAAAAGCATTAACCCTTTCCCTCATACGACAATTCTGCAGCAGACGACTTTGAACATATTTTGTCAAAACATAGAAAATCTCCAAAGTTGAATGGATAACCTATGACAAAATGTGGAAAACATTGTGTTAAAAGGAGAAATTGCACGTTTTGTGCAATTTCTTCTTTTGTCACTATGTTTTCAAAAAGCTGTCTGCTGCAGAGGCGTCGGAAACCGTCTATATGAGGGAAAGGGTTAAAGATCAATTCACCAGACAAACTCCAGAACTACACTCACCCTATCAAATCTTTTATACAAAAAGTTGAGAAGGATCACAATGGCTTCCATATTTTTGCCGTCATATTCCACATCCTTGTTCTCCACTACACCGATATCAATGTCATTCATAGGGGCGAGTAACTCTTCATAACAATCTCTGGACATGTTGATCAACAGATTTACAGTATGACTGGAAAAAAAAACAGGAAAATAATCAGTGTAAAACTCACCTTTCCACTGTCATCCATTTCTTTTTTCTTGCTATTTTATTTGACTGAAGATATGTTTAGGGGATTCAATGCAACAGAAAGGAAGAATGGATTGACATATTTTCAATCTTTTCCTGTATGCAAATCGGTATTTGAAGCATCTGCAACAGGAGTTTACTTTTGAAAACGATGTGACAAAAAGGGTAAATTGTTCATGAGGAACATCTGCATTTGCTACAAAAAAGTTTCCAACTTTATTCAATTACCATATTTTCATCCATAGAAATTGTACATTTTTTGTTCATGATGTTTTCAAAGTGGTCTATTGCAGATTTAATGAAGGCGAGAAACAGTTGCCTAAAAACATTTATGTTTGAGTACTCCTGAGCAACACAATAACACAAAGGTTAAGATGATAATAATTTCTCAAATATGAAAAGTCTGCAGAAGATGAAAAATATGGATTTTTTTTTCTATGTGAAGGCATAATTATTGAATAGGGTTGAAATCATTTGGCAAAAAAAGAGATTGCTCATAATGAACAAGTTCTCATATTGCCACAATGATTTCAAAAGTTGTCTGCTTCAGATCTGTTAGAATGTGTGTCTGTATGTGGGAAAGGGTTAAGAAAGGGACACTAGTTGCTGTATCCAACAAAATTATACATACCTGATAAGTTCCTCCCGTTTATCCTTGGACACCGTCGATGACATAATGAGGTCACGTAGTACACACACTAATCTCATCATGTGCGCTTCCTCTTCCTGTGGGAGGGTAATAGATTCATGTCAGGGGAGTAAGGGTCTTGTTGTATCTATGACAACAGCCAAGACTGGTGAGCATGTGCATATGCACAGACAACTTTGAAAACATCTAGGTAAAACTATGGAAAACCTCTATAAAGGAAACTTTAAACGTTGAATAGAGTTGAAAACATTGTGACAAAAGGAGAAGCGTCAGAAAGCATCTATATGTAGACGTATTTTGATACATTTGTGGTAGACGTTTGAAACATTGTCGCAAAATGAGAAATTGCTCATGCCTCCTTTAGTGTAATTGTTTTAAATTTTATTCAATAATTATACTTTCTTTTAAAGAGATTTTCCGTATCTTTATCTGCTGCAGATTTACTGTATGTGGGAAGGGTTTAACACTTTCAATGATAGAGATAGTGTTTGACAGGTTACCAGCAAATGATTTTTCAAGACATTGTGGAAATGAAAGGTAAAGTCATCCTGATAAAAGTACAATTCAAAGAACATTTCTGTGAATTATTAATTTTGTGAAATTTGGGACATAATAATAAAGTGTCCAATTCTGTATTCAAAATTAGTTTCAGTTCTCTAGATATTAAAGTGTCTTCTTCAGACATTGTCAAAGCAGTTAAATCTGAGAAAGCGTATCAGAAAAGCAATTACAAAAATTCTAGAACATGAAATACGACCCTTATCTAGTGCTCTGAAGGTCATGTTCCACTGAAGGTGAAGGTCACTTACCTCATCCAGGTTATTTTTATCCACGGTGACGGTCAAGTTAAAGAGGATTTTCAGGACCTCTGAACACAGGTCCACCTCCTGGTCAGTCAGTCCAGTCTGTCTGCCATCTGCATCTCGCAGGATGAGATCTATGATCTCAATGAGATAGGTAAACCCATGGAGCTCAAATCTGATCTTTGGCCTGTGGTGTAAAATATAGGATATGATTGGTTCAACGATTTCATGTCACAGAAATATTGGATCAGCCCTGCATTTTGACAAGAAGATTTTCCATCACAGTGCAAATTTAACAAATAACAAGAGTGTAAAAAGTAACATATATGTCATGTAAAAGGTCAGTAAGTGAAATTGTGCTAGACATATGGCAGAGAAGTGATCCCAACGCATCTTTCTACCATGGCCTGCAGTACAAAAACCTGTCTTAACTAGTAATGAGAAAATTAAGATCAATATTTAGGGAAAGAATGTTAGCCTAGAAAAAACTGTAAGGTGAAAATAATCCACAAAAGATCACTATAAATTGTTTGTTAATAGAGAACTATCATAAGCCTTTCGAACATTAAACAAATATGCAGCCGAGTTCTTAGAAAATATCTAGTCAAAAATATGGGAAATCTCTATAAATGAATACAAAGCTGAAAACAGTGTGGGAATATGATTAATCCTTTCCCATATGCAGATACATTTTGACATAATGTAGCAGGCAACTTTTGAAAACATTATTGCAATGAGAAATCTTGCTCATAATGAGCAATTCCTTTATTTTCTACCAATGCTTTCAATAGTGGCTGCTGTATATTCTTTCTATAAAGGGAAGGATGAACTGACAGTAGTAAGTGAGTGTATTCACCTTGTATCCGCACATAGAGCTGTCAACAAAAACAACATCCGCATATCAAAGAACTGAAATAAAAAAAAATATATACACATCTAAAATTCCTTGAAAAGCAGACTAGGTTGTGCAATAAAGTAGTGTAGAAAATCGGAATACAGTCACATTATGATGAATAACTGTTCCAAGTTTCTAAACCATAGCTTGTATAGTTTAGGAGAAAAACAGAGTGAACACATAACTTAACCAAAATTTCTTAAGTTGAAATTCATATTCCTTTTCCAGATAAAGCATAACTAAAGCAGACAACATTTAAAACATCAGGCCAAAGATATGGAATATTTCTATAGGAGACAGTATAATTATTGAGTAGAGTTGAAAATGTGGTGGCAAATTTCTCCTTTTGCCACAGTGTTTTCAAAAATAGTCTGCTGCAGATGCGTCAAAATGTGCCTGCATATGGGAAACCCAAACAACTTTACAATTAAATCCTTTCCCTCATATAAATGCTTTCGGACGCCTCTGCAGCAGACAGCTTTTTGAAAACATAGTGACAAAAGAAGAAATTGCACAAAACGGGCAATTTCTCCTTTTGCCACAATGTTTTCCACTTTTAGTCACAGGTTATCCATTCAATTATGGAGATTTTCTATGTTTTGACAAAATACGTTCAAAGTCGTCTGCTGCAGAATTGTCGTATGAGGGAAAGGGTTAAGAAGAAAGGCTTCATGCTTGACAGGAACTCTAGAATAAGGTATTTCTCATTTGCTGTTAAAAGTCGTCTGCTGCAGATGCATCAAACTATGTGTACAGTCGTCTGCTGCAGATGCATCAAACTATGTGTACCGTCATCTGCTGCAGATGCATCAAACTATGTGTACAGTCGTCTACTGCAGATGCGTCAAACTATGTGTACAGTCGTCTGCTGCAGATGCATCAAACTATGTGTACAGTCGTCTGCTGCAGATGCATCAAACTATGTCTACAGGTTTGCAGTAAACAGAGTGTACACTGTTGCACGTACCTTAATGTCAAAGCTCAGATCTGGATCCTTGTATGTCTTTAACCTCTGGACTATTCCCTCAACACAGCCAATTTTACTGAAATTAACAAATTTACACTGGAAATATTGTACACTCTTTCCCACATACAATGAATCTGCAGCAGATGACTTTGACAACATCAAGGCAAATATTTGGAATTTCTCTTCTTTTTTTTTATAAAATTGTAATTATTGAGTAGAGTTGAAAACATTGGAGCAAATGGAATATTTGCTCAATCCCTCCTTTTCCAACATAATTACATTGTTATCAAAAGTTGTCTGCTGCAGATTGGTCAAAAGGTGTCTGCAATTTTAAAAAGGGTTAACTCTGACAAACAATGTTAACTCATTCCCATTATAGATAAATATATGCATGAGGTTGTTTTCTAGACGTTGAGTTGCGATAACTCAGTATGTTGTTACTATGAAAGATATCCATCCTGGGGCCGTAGGTTCGAAACCCCGGCTCGCCATTCATTCTTTCCAAAGATTGACAAAAGTCATGACTTGGGGACCATTTGGCTTCCCCCAATGGGTAAAACGGGAAACTAGCCAGTTGACTGGTAAGAATGTGTAGTACTGGTGCGAGTCAGGAAAGACACTTAAGGTGGACTGGAGGCCCTGATATAACTTATATACTGTTTGAATCAGTATGAAACTCCGATCAATCAAACTTTAGAAGATTAGGTTAACCCTTTCCCACATACAACTTTGAATACATCTGGCCTAAAAGATGGAAAATCTCTATGAATGAAGGTGTCATTACTGGAAAAAGTTGAAAACATTGTGACAAACGGAGAAATTGCTCTTTTTAGCAATTTCTCCTTTTGGCGCAATGTTTTCTAAAGCCGTCTGCTGCAGAGGGAGCAGGTTAAAGGTCATTGTCACAGATCCAAAATGTCGGTATTGCTAGAAAGGTCTTGACACAAGGAATACACATGTCGTATATTAAAGCACCACAACCATCTGGTAAAAAGTTCAGGTCAAGATTTTTGAAAACTAGATCAAAGGTCATAGTCAAGGTCATACCATCAACATTTCTGTTATAACTGGAAATGTTTTGTCAAAAAAGTTATACCTTTCTCATATAAAAGTACCGTCTATGACATATACATATACATTTGCTTTTTGAAGCATCTGCAGCAGACGACTTTCAAAAATTCTTTTGGCAAAAGATAAAATTGCTCACATTGAGCAATTTCCCCTACAACCACTTGTTTTTTCTCAATCAAAAGTTATTCTTCCATTAATATAGGTTTTCCACATTTTTTAAATTATTTCAAATTTGTCTGCTTAAGTTTTGCTGTATGTCGAAAATGGTTGAATAAAAAATTCCCTTGTCTATAGGGCGAGGAAAGCTTATAACAAACCTGCATGCTGCCTGTACTTGTACACTGTTGAAAATCAGATTACATAAACACTTTTGGGCCTCAACTGTCACTGAAAATAAAAAAAAACAAGCTCTTTATATTCAAGTGTCACTAAATGAAGGGGGAATTTGACCCCTGTATTGTTAACCTGACCTGAGCACTTTTGCTGATAATCGGAAGTGAAGAATTTTAAAACTTGGTCACTTTCTGATGCCGGATGGTAGTAAAAACAATTTACCTTGAATAAAGGAACATTTCTACCAAATTTTCTCAAGATAAGACAATCAGTTTCAGAGCATAAGAATTTTCATTGCTTGATGGAAGCCATGTTTTTGTAGGCTTGAACAATTTGTATAGATTGTCACCTAAGCTATATTTCTACAAATCATCTTGATATACCAACTGTTTCAGAGGAGATAAATGTTAACCCTTTTTTATGATGCTGTTTAAAAAGAAAATGCTGATGACACAAGATTGACACAATGAGATCACACCTCAGCTTAAAACAACATGTTATTATAATAAAGGCTATTGATACAAATAGGCAACTTTATTACCTGGCTAAATTTGCGTCAGCTTGTTTACGAAAAGGTAATAATTACAGAGTGCAGAACGTACAGGACACCGGGTTCCCGGTTGTCTGCTGAGCAAAAACGGTGACTTCCGGTTTCGACGACTTCCGGTTTTGTTAGCATTCAGTTCACCAATATCTGGTTTACGAAACGCAAGTGTTTTCTATCGAAAAAAAATCCAACATCATCATGCCGCGCGAACGTCTTAGAAGGCTGAGAAGGAATCCGCACGGAACAGACATGCCAAGAGAAGGCCTTAGGAGGCAGAGAAGGAATCCGAGAGAGCAGAGTGCAGCGACAAACAACACGGAGTTTGTGAGATTGGGTGGTATCGAGGATAACGAAACGGGTAACAATGTGCATAATGCTTTCGCGGCTCTGCTCCAAGCAGCGCCTACTTGTGTTGAGAGAGATTTCTCAATACCTTTTAATTTTAAATGTGCTGATGATCTGTTAACAATGCATGTTAGTAATGAGCTGGCGTCTAAAATTTGGTCTGGAGATTTTGTTAATTTGGCGTTGTTGTTGAGTAAAACTGATTCGGCTACCAACACAACATTTTCCATAAACGAGAGTGGTCAAATTGACGTGAAACCAAAAACAAGTAAGTCTGTCCAGTCAATACGTGAGTGGACAGATGCATTTTTGATTTTTTCATCTATCTTGATAAAGAAGTATCCAGGAAAAGCAGGCGAACTTCTGCAATACATGTCTTTAATAAGGGATGCGGAATCAAGATGTTTTGGCTCCTTTGCTTGGAGAGCATATGATGAAGGTTTTAGGTTGAGACAAGCTATAGAGCCCATGTCATGGTCTAAAATTCACCCTGATTTATGGTTGAGAACGATGACTTTGCAAGCTTCGACTCAACCAAGATCTTCCAGTACAACAAGTCAATCAGTCAATGGGAATCGAGGGCCTGTGGTCCGACCTTGCTTTGCTTTTAATTCTGTTCCTGGTTGTTCGTTTAAGAATTGTAAATACAGTCATGTTTGTCTAGTATGCAAGGGTTCACATGCACAACAGAACTGTAATCGACAAGTAGACAACACTTTTCAGGGCAATCAGCCATTTCTTGGACGACCGCAACATGTCCAGAGGAAATGATTTTCAGTTAGCACATACACCAGTAAAATTAGCCCACATGTTAAAATATTTGAGTATTTACCCAGATAAGCTTGCAGCGAACAGAATAAATAATGGTTTTGCTTCGGGTTTCCCTTTACATTATGAAGGTCCCATGGTTTCTTTTTACGCTGATAATTTGAAATCGGCAAGAGACAATCCAAGCATGGTGTCAGAAAAAATAAGGAAAGAGATTCAGTTAGGAAGAGTTGAAGGCCCCTTTGTGCATCCGCCTTTCAGTGCATTCAGGGTGTCACCGTTGGGTTTGGTTCCCAAAAAGGAAACAGGTCAATATAGAATGATTCATCATCTATCATACCCGAAAGGAAATTCGGTAAATGATTTCATTGATAATGATTTGTGTTCGGTGAGATATACAAAATTTGACGCCGCCATTGAGATGGTGCAACAATTGGGTAAAGGGGCCTTGTTAGCCAAAACCGATATAAAATCAGCTTTTCGCTTGTTGCCGGTCTCGAAAGTAGATTTTCAGCTATTGGGTTTTAAGTTTGAAGGCCGTTATTATTTCGATAAGGCTTTACCTTTCGGCTGCAGCATTTCTTGCGCAACTTTCGAAACATTTGCTTACTTCCTGCAATGGGTTATATGGTCAAGTTGTCCAGTGGGGAGGGTTGAACATTATCTAGATGATTTCCTTTTTGGGGGTCCTCAGAATACTGATCATTGTTCAATTATTATGAGGGGTTTCCTTTCTCATTGCGTAAATTTCGGCGTACCAATTGCTGAGGAAAAAACAGAGGGCCCTAAGACCGTATTGATTTTTCTGGGTTTAGAAATTGATTCAGTTTTGATGCAAGTAAGAATTCCTGTTGTAAAAATACAAGTTATGGTCACTCAAATCGAGGAAATTCTGAAACATAAACGTAGCATTACTCTTAAGGAGTTGCAGTCATTGCTTGGCTCTTTGAACTTCATGTGCAGGGCTATTGTGCCAGGGCGTCCTTTTTGTCGACGCTTGATAAATGCTACTTGTGGTATCCAATGCTCACACCACCATATTAGGCTAACTGAAGGCATGCGTCAGGACTTGAAAATGTGGTTGCGCTTTTTCTGCGACTTCAATGGGATTTCCTTATTCATCGATGCACAATGGCTGACGAATTGGGACGTTTCATTGTACACCGATAGCTCTGCAGCGGAGAACAAGGGGTTTGGTATATTTTTTCAAGGTCAATGGACATGCTCTGTTTGGCCCCAGTCATGGATTAAGCAGGGTCGACTTCAGGATATCACTCTGCTAGAGTACTTTCCGATTTTGGTTGCAATATATATTTGGGGCGAAAAATTGAGTAACAGGAAGGTACTGCTTCATTGTGATAACAAAGCTGTTGTTCATGTTATAAACAAGCAAACAACTAAATCGCTCGACATAATGGTTCTAGTTAGGGCGTTGACATTAAAATGCTTGAAACTCAACATCGTTTTGAGAGCGGAACATATACCAGGTTGCAAAAATGTCATTGCCGATAGTTTGTCTCATTTACAGATAACACGGTTTCGGCAGTTGGCCCCAGAGGCAGACGATTGTCCTGCATCGATACCAAGCCTTCTTTGGAACATCTTCAATCTGGCGCCAGAAAGCTTTTAAATGCTGGACTGTCAATACACACTAAAACCATATATAAGCAAGCAATGGATCTTTTTGACTTTTTTCCGGAAGTCCTATAATCTAAGCTGTAGGTTACCAGCCCCACTTTCCCAATGGGAAATGTTTATCTCCTTCCTTTTCCAGAAGGGCTATGCATATAATAAAGCTTCTACATACATTTCGGCCATTAGGTTCCATCACAAAATTTTAGGCTTGCCAGATTGTTCGTCTGAAATTACCATCTCAAAGATTTTAGAAGGCTACAGACGGTCACGATCATCTGTTGACAGTAGGTTCCCTATCACATTGGACATATTGATCATCATATGTGGACAACTTGAAATGATTTGTTACTCTGAACATGAAATTTTACTTTTTAGGGCTGCTTATACACTGGCATTTTTTGGGCTTTTTAGGGTAAGTGAACTGGTTGGGTCATCTACCGATCATGTTCAATCTCCATTGAGCTTAGATGACATTCAGATGAATAAGGATAAATTTATTGTGCACTTATGTAAGTCCAAAACTAATCAGTGTGGGTCACCTCAGTTTGTGCACATAACCGCAACTGGTGGTATATCATGTCCTTTTTCTGCTATGAAATCATATCTTCAAAGCAGAACTAACGGTGCAACTTGTCAGAGCCTTTTTTGTCATTCAAATTGTAAGCCATTAAATAGTTATCAGTTTGGTGCAGTACTGTCAAAAGTCGTCAAAAGTGCTGAGTTGCATGACGGAAGGCAATATAAAACGCATTCCTTCCGTATTGGCGCTGCTACCTGATTGCATCATAAAGGCGTATCTAATGATGTCATTAAAAAAATGGGTAGATGGACTTCTAATGCATTTCAGCGATACATTAGATAATGTGTAATGTTTGAGTAGGGCATGTCTGCTAACATCAAGCTAAGTATTTTGCAGACTTATGGATAGTCGGATACTCCTATATACATTGGGCAGAAGAACGTGCTAAGTTCAGGATGACAAGCAAGGACTTGGACGTAAGAGGGGTGTCACAGATAAGATGGTCTGGCCATAGGGGGATGCATTGGGAGGAGCTTATGAACAGGATCCAATATCTTTCGTTATATAATGCTGCGCCTAAAGTTCTGGTCATTCACGTTGGGTCAAATGATATAGAATCAGTAGGATGTAAAAATTTAAGGAATGTTATAAAAAATGATATGTTGGATCTATCTAAACTAATGCCTTCAACTACTCTAGTTTTATCTGCCATGTTGCCTCGGCTTAATTGGTCAAGATCGGAGATGCCGATCGACAAAATTGAAAAGAAAAGGAAGTTGCTCAACAGGTTTATGAGGAGACTGGCGTGTTATCTGGGGGGTGTTTTTCTAGCACACGAGGAAATTAAAAGCGACACTCCAGGTTTTTATTTTGCAGATGGTGTGCATCTCTCAGATGTTGGCAACGATATGTTTCTTCTGTCAATGTGTGAGGCTTTGGAAAAGCTATACTTGTGATCGGTATGCTCCGGAATTTGGGGCGAACTATGATTCGTGTGGCGGGAAATTCCGGAGAGATATGTGGATATACTAATTATCATCAAGGGTTGCATTATAATTAAAGTTTGCACTGTCTAAAATCAGCTAGTGTTTTCCATAATTTTTGGATTATTGCCATTAGGGAGTAGGCTTGCGGCCGATCCAAACGGTGGTTTAGGTCTAGTGATTGAATGTCTAACGCTAGGCCGCCTTCACGTGAGAATAACATCCGGGGAGGCTGATTGGGATATATATGTCGTGGGGAGTGCCCCGACAGGTTGATTTATTGGTCCAGTGATTGAATCTTACGCTGGCCACTTTCATGAGAGGAGTCATCCATGGAGGTTTAGGAGGAGTACTTGGGGAGTCACGGCCTACTCCCTCACTTCACATATCTCTCTGGGGTTGTCCGCTAGACATGGACCATAACTGCCACACTTTATAATATTAAGTTGTTATGTTTATTACATTTATTCAAATTATTGCAAAGGTGTGCACCAAAGGATGTGGGTGTCGGGGAATGAGACAAATAAATAATGTAAAGTCAGATTGTTGTTGTGTCCAAATTTAGCCCTAGTGTAATAAACACTTTTATTTGGAGTTATTTAGAGCTTGAGAATGCATGGAAGTATTGATTAATTTTGACCTTTTTATTAGTAAATGTACACACTCAAACAAGTAGGAGTTGTCTCAAATCAGACTAAAAAATCATTTTACAGAAATGAAAACGTTCTACGGTATTATTTTTGTTATCTAAGAGATTGTCTTGGAAGCTCCAAGGAATAAGGATGTTACTTTCATGCATTAAATAAGCAAATGTTTAATAGAAAATGAGTCTCATAAGCCTCACCCAGAAATAAACACATAAAATTTACATGAATTTGCACATGATCCATAAATACTTTCCGAGGGGCAAATAAAAGTACTTACAGACTAATTGATGATATATAATATAAAATTAAGCATATCTTTGGTGCATGTATTAGTATGTGTAATTTAAATTAAAGGAAATAACAACTTTAAGTATATTTGTTGCCCAGTGATTATCAAAAGATGTTCTGGTGAACACAGAATGAACCTTGGAAAGATTAAAAAAACACATGTGTTTCATGACAGTTTAATTCAGATTCCCTTTTCCCTCATACAACAATTCGGCAGCACACAACTTTAAACATATTATGTCAAAAAAAAAAAAATCTCTATAATTGAATGGATAACATATGCCTAAAAGTGCAAAACATTGTGGCAAAAGGAGAAATTGCTCGTTTTGAGCAATTTCTTCTTTTGTCACTATGTTTTCAAAAAGCAGTCTGCTGCAGAGGCGTCAGAAAGCATCTATATGAGGGAAAGGGCATTTCATCTTCAGAAGAAGCAATTTCAAGGGGGACCATTTTATAAAGCTTAGTAAAATAGTAATGAGCACTTTTATACGTCAACAGATTAGCTTAGTAAAACTATTTGTTGTAAAAACTAAATCCTTTCACACTTGCAGATGCATTTGGACTCATCAGTAAACATGCCGGAAAGGTTTAAACAAGAGCTGGTGGAAGACAGCATAAATCACCAGTGGTTGGGGAAGGGTCGATTGTAAAGCAAAACTAAATTGTAACACTCAACTGAGAATGGGTTCTATTGCATTTTGGGAATATCAGGAAAATTAGCCCAACCCCTGGTAGCCATTCTTTATAACAATAATCAAAATACCTTGATTACACTTGGAAAAGATTTATTCCTGTGAAATCATATTGCAATCATATTTACATTTACCTCCATTCAGAAGTCTTGGCTCTAAATGTAATCGAACTCTATGAACCACCTGAGCAACATTTCTATGATGTTTTCTCCAAATTTGATCAAAGGTTTTTAGCAGGTGTTATTTTAAAAACATTGTTGATGACACACACAGGTTGATCATAAAAGGTCACCTTGAGCACCTATACAGACACTGAAACTTAAACCTTTCCCATATCCGAAAAATTTGCTCCAGAAGACTTTGAAAACTAATATGGAAACTCTCTATTAATGAAAAGATATTGAATCAATTATGAGCATTTTTTTCTTTTGCCATGTTTTCAAAAAACACCTTCTAAAGAAAGGGTCAGTATGTGGTATAGGGATTAAAGAGGGTGACATGATGATCTGTCCTTAACTCCATTTCTTTGAGTCAAAAACCGATGTCTAAAGATTGTATTAAATTTGTAATGGTTTGTATGGTGTTTTAGTTTTTACGTCAGTTTTAACAGTATTTAAGCCATATCAAGGCAATTATCGGGTAAATTACTAGAACTGTTATACAGATAAAACTACACAGATAAAACTTATCCCTACTCCACACCATGGTGGGTGTACCTCAAAATCCCCTCAGTCCAAAAATGGCATAGTACTCAGAATCCCCTCAATGGATTTAACAGGGTATTCATAATCCCCTCGATCAAAATGGTAGGGTACTCAGAATCCCCTTGATGGGTATTCATAATCCCCTCCATCTAAGATCATATATACTCTTAAAAAGATAAATGTAAATTTAAATATAGTACATCATTTCTCTTTTATTTGTTACTATAATGGCAAATTTGCAACCAGTTTCATCTATAGTCATCTTAGTGATCAGTCAATAATTAAAACAAGACCTCAGGCTGAGGGTGTCTCGCCCTTCTAGGAAAACTAGATATTATTAAATGGTATCAATATGCAAAAAAAAAGTAAAGTCAATAAAACGTAAAAAAAGTAAGTGTCTGTCAATGCATTGTTATCAACATGTCATGATAAATAATAAACTCACTACATGTATATATCTTAATATATTTATTCACACATGAAATATAGACTGATCAATAATATTACATTAAATTGTAAGTAATTGCAATCACTATTTAAGTGATTTTGGTTTTGAACTTGACCCAGATGTGATCTAATAACTTTTCCTGAAGATTAAATAAAAATGTGATTTCTAGTGTTCACAAGGTTATTCTAACATTTGACCTAGTGACCTAGTTTTTGAACCCTCATGACCTATTTGTGAACTTGACTAGTGATTAAATTTTGTGAAGATTGAATGAAACAAGATACTTCTAGAGTGTTCAGAAGATTATTCCAACATTTGACCTAGTGACCTAGTTATTGATATTCCATGACCCAGTTGAAAAAACTTGACTGAGAATTGATGGAGACAATTGTTGTGATTAAATTGTGATTGTGAATACCCTGCTAATTCCATCGAGGAGATTCTGAGTACCCTACATTTTGGTCAAGGGGATTATGAATACCCTATCAAATCCATTGAGGGGATTCTGAGTACTATGTCATTTTTGGACTGTGGGGATCATGATCGAGGGGATTTTAAGTGTCTCCCCACCATGGCATCAGTCATGATGATATCCCTGCAACAGAAAAATGCAAACTACTACTACCATTTTTTAAAGTTGTTAAACATTTGTTATACATTATATTATGTAATGTATCGACGAAATGGAGCAGCGTTATAAATTTAACCCCATTTTTACCGCAGTCTCCAGTGTATTTATTTTTTATGTACAAATATCTTAACTCTTTCCCACATATAGATTCTTTCTAACGCCTCTGCAGCAGACAACTTTAGAAAACATTGTGACAAAAGGGAAAATTGCTCAAAACAAGCAATTTCACCATATGCAAAGAAATATTACTTTTTTTAGTAAATTAAATTTCATTTATAGAGATTTTCCGTGATTTTGTCAAGATGTTTTCAAAATAGTCTCCAGCAGAATTGGTGTATGTAGGAAAGGGCTTAATCCTTTCCCTCATACAACAATTCTGCAGCAGACGACATTGAACGTATTTTGTCAAAACATAGAAAATCTCCATAATTGAATGGATAACCTATGACAAAAAGTGGAAAACATAGTGGCAAAAGGAGAAATTGCACGTTTTGTGCAATTTCTTCTTTTGTCACTATGATTTCGAAAAGCCGTCTGCTGCAGAGGCGTCAGAAAGCGTCTATATGAGGGAAAGGGTTAAGAGGTATCACAGTGTGTATTAGGTCAGGGGTAAAAATATTCCATTACCTTCAGCGTCTCCTAATTGTATACTAACACCACTTTCCTCCTGCCCTTGTTTCGCATAATGCTCCAGACCCGCGAGCCTCATCACCTGGACCAGTCCATTATCTGTAACCATGGACCCTAATCTATTCTTTTCTCGACTGAAAAGTCGCAACGTTTGCAGACACAGACAGTGACATCTGGCTGATAGTTTGTGTGCCAGACGTACAAACAGACTGTCTATGATTTTCTGTGAAAATAAAAATTTAAAATCATCAATTAACCTTTTCCAACCTATAAACTCCTTTTGACGCACATGCATCAGACGACTTTTGAAAACTTTGTGACAACTTTTTCCAGTAATAATTACTACAATAATAGAGATTTTTTTATATTTTTGAGTAGATATTTTAACCCTTTCCCTCATGTAGACGCTTTCTGACGCCTCTGCAGCAGACGGCGTTTTGAAAACATAATGACAAAAGAAGAAATTACTCAAAACGAGCAATTTCTCCTTTTGCCACAATGTTTTCCACTTTCAGTCATAGGTTATCCATTCAATTATAGTTTTTCAATTTTTTACAAAATATGTTCAAATTCATCTGCTGCAGAATTGTCGTATGAGGGAAAGGGTTTAAGTCGTCTGCTGCAGATTTGTTGTATGTGGGAAAAGGGTTAACCTTCTGATATGAAAGAGGACTCATAGGAAATGACATTAAAGAGCGTATCAACAAAAGCAAAAAGTGTACAGAGATCAAAGCTTTATGGTAACGAGACGAAATTAAAATTATATCCAAGCTGTGTTCTGTCAACCCTCCTACAGGGCTCAGAATGCTTGAGAATCACATCAAATGGCCTATACATAATATCAGTGACAGTCTTCAACATGAAGAACTTAACCCTTGACATATACAGCCTCTTTCTGACGCCTCTGCAGCAGAAAACTGTTGACATAATTGTGGCAAAAGGTATTCAATAATTGTTCTTCTATCTATATTTCCATATCTTTCACTAAATGTGTTCAAAGTTGTCTACTGCAACGTTGTTGTATGTGGTAAAGAAGTATCCATTAACTATATTGGCAAGACACAATCTCAAATCAAGACATTCTTACCCAAAGTGAATTATAAAGAAGAACGAACAATCAAAAGATAGAGATGGATTGGGCATGTGATTAGGAAAGAATCAGCCAATATTTAACCCTTTTCAACTTATAGACGCATTCTGACACATTTGCAGCAGATGACTTTTGAAAACATTGTGGCAAAAGGAGAAATTTCTCCTTTTGCTGCAATGATTTCCTTCTTTTTCCCAGTAATTATACCTTAATTCATAGAGATTTCCGTGTTTTTGCCGAAATGTTTTCAAAGTCGTCTGCTGCAGATTTGTTGTATGTGGGAAAGGATTAAGCGAGTGACTTACATCCGCCACTAAAAAGTAAAAGGAAAGAGGAAGGCCAAAAAAAGAACTGGCACAACCCTTTCCCACCTTTAGATGCATTTTGATGCATCTGCATCAGACAACTTTTGAAAACATTATGACAAAAGGAGAAATTACTCAAAATGACCAATTTCTCCTTTTGCAACAATTTTTTCAACTCTTTTCTCAGTAATTATTAGTCGCCGGGCAGAAGCCCGCGACTTCTATTTTTAATAGGTTTTCTGAAATCACATGGGAGGGGGGATTATTATTAGAAAGAAACACATTTAGATGTCTTGAACATATTACAATTGTGTTTGTTTAAAAACACTAAGTAATGACACATCTAAAATGAAATAAATATTCCGATGTTTTAGGTATTTTCAGTTTCTTTATTTTGACTCGCATTTATGTTTTTTTGTTTTGTTTACGAAGACAAAACAGTCCCTATTAGCTAGACTGGTAGACTTTATTTTACACTATATACTTCATGTAATCAAAAGGCCATAACTACAAACCTTTACGTCGCAGTCTAATTTGTTTACTTATGCGCACCTGCGTGACTCGCGAATACCAACTGCGTAGATCAATCTCCTTTGCAGAGAGCCGCTCTTTACACTCACTTACAAATAGTAAATTATAGGTGATTTAAAATGTTTATTTGGTTCGAAACAAATGAAGAAAAGAACAAACCGAGATGAAACTGGTTTTAATGGAAAAATGACTTTGAAAGAACACTCTCTGCCTATAAAGAGAGTTTCAAGAACGACACCTCTGCGAATAAGAAAGAATCGGGTCTTTCGTACAAAATTATTTCGTCCTTGACAATTTTAAATGTGTCATTTAATTCCCTAAAGGCATATTGCTTCCGATCTGCATATTGTTATGCATCATTGACACAAGGGCGCTCATCATAATATAATTTTAAAACATGAGTAGTTTGTTATTCTCATTATAAAAAAGGAAGGAAAGAATTAAAATAAATTAACATGTTGTAGGGCTCAGTTTATGTTCGAAACAATTTCAATGAGATTTAACTGTTTAGTTGATATTATATTTCGAAGGTGGTCTAATTTATAAATATTGGACTACATTTCAACATTTGTTATAGTATGATATAATTAGGATGCTAAGCTAATGTCATTTTGAGAAAAGGAGAAAAATCATGTCTTCAGCGATTTAACCCTTATCTCATTGTTTTAAAAGTAGATTGCTGCAAAGTTGTCCACTGTTGACTTTAATAGAGGAAAGGTAAAATGACGTGCTATTGCATGCAAATCCTAAATTGTCTGTTTTGTGGTTTTATTGAAAAATAATAAAATTCAAATATTCTGACAAATATCTTGAAAAGTGTATGTGGAATTCACAAATCTTATAATTATTCCTTAATGAAAGCACTGTATACATACTGAGACTGATGATTGGCAAGATTACTCATTTGCATTACTGTTTATGATCAATAATTAGTTGGTTGTGTGTATGGTCAACCTACTTTGGAATGGAGATTGATCATAAACAATGAAAGGCTTCAATTATCATTCACTTCGTTGACAAAACAATGCAAGTTATGATACATTTTCACTTGACCCCACCCCTGATGTTCCAATATGCCCGTCAGTTGATAACTGTTTATTCAACTACTATAATGTTCGTGTTATGCATAACTGCGATATGGATATCCGGCGACATTGATGTGTTGCATCAACTTTCTCTTGTACCTTCATTTCTAGAGATTTTCCTTATATCTGGAGAAGATGTTTACAAAGTCGTCTACTGCAGATTAGCTGACTGCATGTGTGAAAGGGTTAACAAATTGGGTTACAGGTCAGAAGATTGCCCAGAACAGACTGGAGTGGAGATCATTAAGTTTGTTGCTGTTTGAAATACATGTACTCCTTTTTCTACGTTTTTTCAAAAAAGTAGTATAGGTGGTCACATTTAGACAGACCCTTGTTGGGGCTCATAACCATTCAAGAACTTTCCCTCATATAGACGCTTTCTGATGCCTCTGCAGCAGACGGCTTTTTAAAAACATAGTGACAAAAAAAGAAATTGCTCAAAACCAGCAATTTCTCCTTCCACTGTTTTCCACTTTTAGTCATAGGTTATCCATTCAATTATAGAGATTTTCTAATTTTGACAAAATATGTTCAAAGTCGTCTGCTGCAAAATTGTCGTATGAGGGAAAGTGTTAAAGTGAAAAGGTTCAGCTTTTTCTGTAGAGTAAATTGAAAATCTTAAATTAGGGATTACCTCTTTGTCATCAAAAGTGTAGTTTAATTTACAAATCTATAATTAGAAAATGGAATTAGAAAATACCTCTTTAACATCATCGGTTATGTCTTCAAAGGTGAACTTCTGGATATTCTGAAAATATAAAACAGAAAATAGATTTAACCTTTTTATAATACAACAAATCGGAAGTAAACAGCTTTGATAATATCTCTGAAAAATTATGGAAAGTCTCATAAAAGAATATAAGTACAGTTATTGAATAGAGTTGAAAAACATTGTGTCAGGAAGACAAATTGCTCATTGTGGGCAATTTTTCCTTTAACCGATGTTTTCACCCTCAAAATGTGATTGTTTTCATGGTTTGAATTATAGAAAGTCAATTCAATAGTGAAAATGAAACAAGAGGGCCATGATGGCCCTGGATCCACGCCTATTTTTTTTCTTCCACTTTAGCCATATAAGACCCGCTCCCTGGCTGCCATAGTTTCTGACCAATCAACATGGCTTGAAGGGATCTAATAGAGGGTCACCCTAGGAACATTTCTACAAAATTATTTGAAAAACGGCCTGACACTTTCGGAGGAGAAGAGTTTTCACTATAGTCATATAAGGCAAAAAAGCTCTGCCCCTGGCGGCCATATTTTTGACCAATCAACATGGCTTGAAGGAATCTGATAGAGGGTCATCTAAGGAACATCTCTACAAAAATATTTGAAAATCGGCCAACCAGTTTTGGATGGATCAGAATTCTGCATGGATCCCAAAACTTTTAAGGATTTCTGGTGAGGTCATTGAGAGAATGCTTTCTGTGAAGTTTCATCCCAATTGACCCACTGGTTACTGAGAAGTAGATGTTGACGCTTAACGCACACTGCATGACGGAAGTCGGACAAAAAGCGATAACAATAACTCACCTTGAGCAAAGCTCAGGTGAGCTAAAAATGGAGGAAATATCCAAATTTGTTCCACTGGAAAATGGACAAGACAAGAATTAAAAGAATAAGATCAAGGGATGTAGATAAGTCCTCCTGGTAGCCATTTTTACATTAACTATCACGGTTTGAAGAAATCTGGTAGTTACCAAAGGAACATTTCTGTAATATTATATGTAAATGGGGCCAGTAGCTTCTGAAAGGATTTTTTAAGTTTTGTTTTAACAAATCGCCTCAATAAAGTCTTGGACGAATCTTAATCCATCCCCACTGTATAACTGAAATACTGTTGAAACCAGCACTAAACCACAATTAATGAAAAGAGACGTCTTAAGCCTTTCCCAGATGAAGACAATTTCTGATGCCTCTGCAGCAGATGACTTTTGACAATATTGTGGCGAAAGCAGAAATTGCTCATGATGATGAACAATTTCTCATTTTGTCCCAATGTTTTCAATGCTATTTAATAATTATACTCTCTTTTAGTAAGATTTTTCATGTTTTTGCCAATATTTTTTCAAAGTCGTCTGCTGCAGATTTGTTATATGTGGGAAAGGGTTCTGTATCAGTAATATGCTTCAGATTGCTCACTGGTACTAATTCTAGCGGCAACATCTCTCTTTACAACCTGTAGCAACATTTTAAATTCTGTGACTGATTTTGTGAAGCCTGTGCATCTGATCCATCTGACCAGGCTCTATACTGTTGGCTGCTGAACTCAACATGTTTATCTTGATATTCCTAAAATGGGATAATTGGATTCTTCCAAATGGTAGACAGGATAAATCCATTTTTAAAAAAAATCAGCATTTGAAGACTTTTTATATAAAGGTAACTTTCATGTTATCAGTGTTGTTCAGTAATGAAGAATATAGGCAATAATGTAAAAGTACACTTCACAGGTATACTAGACAATTTCTAGTTCAATAACTCTTAGATGCTTGTTTCTGATGCCAGATTTTCTAATCTTAATTTCAATATCTTTAACTCTTTCCCTCATATAGACACTTTCTGACGCCTCTGCAGCAGACAGCTTTTTGAAAACATTATATAGTGACAAAAGAAGAAATTGCTCAAAACGAGCAATTTCTCCTTTTGCCACAATGTTTTCCACTTTTAGTCATAGGTTATCCATTCAATTATAGAGATTTTCCATGTTTTGACAAAATATGTTCAAAGTCGTCCGCTGCGGAATTGTCGTATGAGGGAAAGGGTTTATTGAACAATTACCACGTGGCAATCCCATTTTAACGTGTTTGTAGAAGGAAACATTGTGAACATTGTTGGAAAAGAAGAAATTGTGCATAGCTCGTAATGAGCATTTTCTCCTTTTCCCACAATGTTTTTTACTCTTTTCTAAGATAATACTTTTATCTAGAGAGATTTCCAGTAATTTCTCTAAGAGTTTATCAAAGTTGTCTACCGACCTCTTGCCATTATGTTTTCAAAAGTCGTCTTCTGCAGATGTGTTTAACCCTTTCCCTCATACGACAATTCTGCAGCAGACGACTTTGAACATATTTTGTCAAAAAGTAGTAAATCTCTATAATTGAATGGATAACCTATGACTAAAAGTGGAAAACATTGTGGCAAAAGGAGAAATTGCACGTTTTGTGCAATTTCTTCTTTTGTCACTATGTTTTCAAAAAGCCGTCTGCTGCAGAGGCGTTAGAAAGCGTATATATGAGGGAAAGGGTTAAAATACATCTGCAAGTGGAACAGGGTTAAGAAAAAAATACACATATCTTTAAATCGATCAAAACAAAAGAAGAAACAATTTCAAGAAATAATTACTTTGAAATAGACCAAGAACAAAAATGAAGATGAACTTATTCAAATATGTAGCCATTTAACCCACCTTTCCGACATACAACAAATCTTCAGCAGACAGCTTTGGAAACATCTACATGTAGGCAAAACTTTTTAAATCTCTATAAATAAAAGTTCAACTATTCAATACAGCTGAAAACATTGATGCAAAAGGAGAAATATTTCATCATGAGCAATTTCTCATTTGGTCCCAATGCATTCATAGTTGTCTGCTGAGATGCGTTAACAAATGGGAAAGAGTTTACAATATAGTTCCATTATTTTGTAATTTACACTCCAATATTGAAATGTTAGAAGTAACTTTCAGACAGTATTGTTAGAACTTGTTCAATATTATATCAGTATTTTCTCCTTTTGTGACTATGTTTGTAAAAGTTATCACTCGCAAAATATATTTTAACCCGTTTCCACATGTTGATGTATTTGGTTGCAACTTAAGCAGACAACATTTAAAAACATAGTGGCAAAAGGAAAAATTGCTAATAATAAGAAATTTCCCCTTTTGCCAAGAGTTTTCAACTGTATTTAGTTTTTCGTAATTCAACTTTCACTTAAAAGAGATTTTCAATACTTTTGCCTTTATGCTATCAAAGTCGCCTGCTCAAGATTTATTGGTAGAGTGTGGGAAAGGATTAAATTGGCTCGGTATAACAACAGGTAGCTTTTAAAACAATGTAGAGAAGTTTATTGATTATTTTCCCTATTAATTATTAATTTTGTTCCGTTGCCAAATGAGAAAATGAAAAGTGCATTCCAAAGATTGCTTGTCTAAATTAATACCCAATTTTATGTGTTCACACTGGTTTCGCACTGACTGTAAGCCTTCATTTAGGTGGGAATTGTCTGATGGTATTATTGGCAGTCTGTGTAATCTGATCATCGTCTGTTTTTTTTATAAATTTAACCCTTTTCTATATACATCAAATCTGTAGCAGACAGCTTTGAAAATGTTTGGGCAAAAACATGCAAAATCTCTATAAATGAAGTTTTACTTGTTTAATAGTTTGAAAACATTGTGATCAAAGCAGAAATTGCTTATAATGAGCATTATCTACTTTTGTCATGTGCTACTGATGAACCAAACTGCATCTGCATGTGGGAAAAGGTTTAAGTGAATGAGCTTATCCAGATTTATTAATGGAGAAGTGGATTAAGTTTCGTTTTGCTTGTTTGGTATTTTATTCCAATTTCAGGAATTGTTCAGTTGTTTCACTGGGTCAGTTACCAGTACTACTAGTTTACATTTATCAGCAAGTCAGTGGTAATGCTAACCCCTAAATCATGAGCGCCAAGGAGGGAAAGTCATTAATACCCTTTTTAACCATTTCCCTCATACAACAATTCTGCAGCAGACGACTTTGAACTTTTTATTGTCAAAAAATAGAATATCTCTATAATTGAATGGATAACCTATGACTAAAAGTGGAAAACATTCTGGCAAATGGAGAAATTGCTCGTTCTGAGCAATTTCTCCTTTTGTCACTATGTTTTCAAAAAGCCATCTGCTGCAGAGGCGTCAGAAAGCGTCTATATGAGGGAAAGGGTTCAAGGATTTGGTATGACCAGGTTGGGGGTCGAACCTGTGACCTCCCATATCCAAGGTCTTCTTTCTTTCAAAGCGTGTTTCCATATTTTCACTTAATGTATTCAAAGTCGTCTGCTGCAGATTTGTTGTATGCGGGAAAGGGTAAATAAGCCGGCCAAGATGGCCCTAAATCAATAACTTGAGTAATGTTGGTATAGTATCAAAAAGAAACTGATAAAACAGTATATCAGAAAAGGATTTTTTGTTAGAGAATGATGAGTTGGGTATTAAGTCGCTGCATTACAAAGATGTCAATTAGGACACTTGGAAAAAATGAGGTGCGGAAAAAAATACACTTATGAAGATGATGAATACTGGAAATGAATATTATATTCTTGTATCTTACTCAAGTCAAAACCTCACAAGTGAGTATTTAGCTTCATTTGGGGAGTATGACCTCCCTGCTGGGGGCGCTCTAGGCCTTTCTGTTTTAGACAAGAAGATTTTTTAAAGTTTCTCTCTATATATCTCTATGTTAAATAGCTGACCCAGGGGCGGGGCCAATTTTGACCCAAAAGGCATAATTTGAGCAATTTTTGTAGAGGACCACTAGACAAAGCTACACACCAATATAAGCTCTAGGCCTTTGGGTTTGAGCCAAGATGATTTTCGTAGTTTTTCTTTGGATTGCAATGACAACAAGAGTTCTGCATGGAATGAATTTCTTGGAAAACTTTGAAAGAGAATCACCCAAGGATCAATCCTACCAAGTTTGGTCAAAATCAAAACAACTGTTTCGTCGGAGATGTCATTTAACCCTTTCCCTCATACAACAATTCTGCAGCAGACGACTTTGAACGTATTTTGTCAAAACATGGAAAATCTCCATAATTGAATGGATAACCTATGACAAAAAGTGGAAAACATTGTGGCAAAAGGAGAAATTGCACGTTTTGTGCAATTTCTTCTTTTGTCACTATGTTTCCAAAAAGCTGTCTGCTGCAGAGGCTTCAGAAAGCGTCTATATGGCGGAAAGGGTTAAACAGATTATTGAAGACGGACGTCTGGATATATGGAAATGGACATAAGGCCATCACAATAGATCACCATGTGCTTACAATGGAAAGGATAAATGCTTCTGTGCTCATTGACTACCTGTGACAATGATTGGACCAAATCTTACATATCAATGGGTATGTCAATAAAACAAGAGGGCCATGATGGCCCTAGATCACTCACCTATGCATTAGGATTTGTAATGTGGTCAGGTAATAAAGATAATACAAGGTCCAATGTCAAGTATAGCTTCATTTGACACAATACACATTCTGACGAAATTTGGTGATGATTGGACAAAGGCTTCTAAAGTTATTGAGCTGACAACATACTGGACGCTGCCCGCCCGCCCGCCCGTACGCCGCAGGTAAAACTATAATACGATCCGTTTTTTCAAAACAGGCGTATAAAAATCATAGGCCTTTTGGTTTTAGCCAAGAAATTTTTCCCTTTATAACTTTACATGTGAAAAGGGTGATGCCCAGGATGGGGCCAATTTTGACCCCAGGGGCATAATTTGAACAATATTGGTAGAGGACCACAAGACAATGCTACACACCAAATATCTTAACTCAAGACCTTTTAGTTTCAGACAAGAAGATTTTCGAAGCTTTTAACTATATATCTCTAAAGTAAACAAGCCACCACCCACCCTCCTGGAGTCTATGTTTTTCAACGGATCAGAAATATTCAAACAATGTTGGTAGAGAGTGCCTCAAGGAACATTTGTGTAAAATAATTTTCAAATCAGGCTAATTCTTTTGGACAAAAACATTTTTAAAGTTTTGGCAATTTTCCCCTTTTCAGCTTCAACCAAAGTTCTACTTGGAATTAAATTCTTTGAACAAGTTTAAAAAAGGACCATTCCTGTTAAGAAACATTCCTGTGAAGTGATTTTGAAATCAGTCTATTGGTTTGGTAGGAGAATTAATTTGTAGGAAATTGCTAACAGACGTACAGACAAACGATGACGGCGATGCTGGACGGTGAGTGATCACAAAAGCTCACCTCAGACTTCGTGCTTATGTGAGCTAAAAACCTATTAAGACTGGACAAAAATATTTAACAATTAAAACAATAAATATATTTGAAAGACAGTATATTTGACTATTAGCAATGATATATTCATTAAATAAACAAGAGGACCATGATGGTCCTATATCGCTCACCTGATTTAATCAAATTTAAAAAGTTTGCATTGTTCTTTGTCTATACATATATACAGAAAACAAGCAACACCCCCTGGTGACCATGTTTATCATCCTATCAAAATAACTTGAAGTCTTAGTAGAGGGGCACCCAAAGAACATTCATGGCAAATGGACAAGAATATTTTTAAAGTGTTTACCTTAGTCTATGTAAATCAAGTCATCCCCAGGGTGGAGCCATGTTTGACACCAGGGCTATAATAATTTGACCAATCTTGGTAGAAGTCCACTAGATGAAGTTAGATTTCAAATATTAAACTTTAAGACAAGATTTTTAAAGTTTTTCCCTATACAAGTATATGTGAAACAAGTGACCCAGGTGGGGACATTTTTGACCCCAGGGCTATAATTTGAACAATCTTGGTAGGGGTCCACTAGATGATGCTACATACCAAATATCAAAGGCCTGGGCCTTCTACTTTTAGAAAAGATGATTTTTTAAATTTTTTCCCTTTATGAGTCTATGTAAAACAAGTGACCCCCAGGGACGGGTAATTTTTTTTCAAGAAGATTTTTTAAGTTTTTTTCCCTATACAAGTCTATATGAAACAAGTGACCCCCAGGGGAGGGGTCAAAAATGACCCCATGGCTATACTTTGAACAATCTTGGTAGAGGTCCAATAGATGATGCTACATACCAAATATCAAAGGCCTGGGCCTTCTACTTTTAGAAAAGATGATTTTTTAATTTTTTTCCCTTTATGAGTCTATGTAAAACAAGTGACCCCCAGGGACGGGTAATTTTTTTTCAAGAAGATTTTTTAAGTTTTTTTCCCTATACAAGTCTATATGAAACAAGTGACCCCCAGGGGAGGGGTAAAAAATGACCCCATGGCTATAATTTGAACAATCTTGGTAGAGGTCCAATAGATGATGCTACATACCAAATATCAAAGGCCTGGGCCCTCTTCTTTTAGACAAGAAGATTTTTTAAGTTTTTCCCCTATATGAGTATATGTAAAACAAGTGAGCCCGGGATGGGGTAATTTTTTACCACAGGGCTATAATTTGAACAATCTTGGTATATGTCCACTAGACGATGCTACATACCAAATATCAAAGGCCGTGGCCCTCTATTTTCAGGAAAGAATTTTTTTTAGATTTGTATCTATATGAGTCTATGTAAAACAATAGACCCCAGAGGAGGGGTCATTTTTTGACCCCAGGGCTATAATTTGAACAATCTCTGTAGAGGTCCACTAGATGATGCTACATACCAAATATTAAAGGCCTGGGCCCTCTACTCTTAGACAAAAAGATTTTTAAAGGTTTTTCCCTATATGAGTCTATGAGCCCTCTGGCGGCCATGTTTTTCAACGAATCGGGAATATTTGAACAATCTTGTCAAAGGGTGCCCCAAGGAACATTTGTGCAAAATAATTTTCAAATCGGGCCAGTACTTTTGGACAAGAAGATTTTTAAAGTTTTAACAATGCACATATAAGAAAAATGAAGTTTTTCAAAGTAAAACATATTTTTATTAGAAAATACTTACCAGTCATTTAATACCTGATATATAATCTCTACACCCTTAATTCATCCAGAAAAAGAACTCGCCTTGCGTATTCCTCACGTATATGTGATATACACGGTTGCCCGTAAGAGCGGGAAAGCACGTGATATCCTGCCACTTTTATTTCAACATTAAGTGTTGGGTGACGACGCGGGGATGGGAGGCGGGACTCTATAAATGACTGGTAAGTATTTTCTAATAAAAATATGTTTTACTTTGAAAAACTTCATTTTTATGTCAAAAATACATTACCAGTCATTTAATACCTGATGACTTTGTAGCATCGGACGGGAGGTTCGGCCAATACTTACTGTCGTTCCAGGTAGCAGCACCTTGTAGTGTATTATTTTCTAATTTATTTACAAAGTACTATCAACCCAACAGTATAAGGTAAGAGCAGGGATTGATAATTTCAATCAGTGTTCACTTCATTGATATGTTGGGAGTAATTTAGCGGACAACTCGCTGAGACGCAACCAAAGGTCCCAGAGAGTACAAGTTCTGTCTGACCAGACATAGAACGCAAGTAGAAAGATGAATAACTTGACTGAGTTTTCCGAACTGCCGCGCGAAGAATTCTTCAAGGGAATTATTGTTCGAAAAAGCCCAACTTGCCGAAAGAGCTCTAACTTCATGCGGGCGTATCCGCAGAAAAGAAAGATCTTGACTAGGTAAATCTTTGTACGCTAATTTAATTGTAATGGATATCCAGCGAGAAAAGAAGCTGCTGATATATCTTACGACATGTAAGGGGGAGAAATAACCTCTTTCTCCGACCCCTATTCCCCTCAACTCTCTTAAGATAATATTTAAGAGCTCTGACAGGATAAGGGATCTGTCGGAATCCGAAGGACCACAGCTCGCAGATTGACTAGGAACTGAATCGGATCAGGAAGGCCCGACGGTAACTGGTTCTTAGCCAGAAACCCTGGTTGACACAGTAGTGTAAAGGGGCCATCATATTCATTGAATCTGACATTCCCGGTTTCTACAGACAGAGCGTGTAATTTTCTTCTTCGAAGAGCTGTAGTGAAAGCTAATAAAAAAACAAAAAAACGGTTTTATAAGCAAAGACGTCGATTCAAAAGGTTCGTATGGAGCTCTTGTAAGCGACCAGAGGACGCAATACAAATCCTATTTTTGGAATTAAACTCCTACAAATGGTTTCTAATTCTAACCATCAGGCTGTGAAACCTAATGAAATTCGTTTTACTGACAGTAAATAACTCACTTCCCTGATTGTGTTCGTCAAGCAAGACGAATTTATAAGTCTCAGTTACTAACTTAAGAAGCTGTAGTTTTCGACGAACGTTCAGAGAGATTGACCTACCTTTAATAACATCAACCGGTAAGAACTGTCTATTCTAAGGAAGATATAACGGTTATGTCGATAGACAGGCCAGCAGGACGTGTAAGCACGGTCTCTGAGCCAGTGAAGTGTTTCTATTATCATTTACACCTTTCAGCCAGGGACAAAATGACACCGGAAGTTGTTTCATTATTATTCCAAGGGAGAAACTATTATTTTTCCTTTGCGAATTCTGATCTAGTCTGGAGTTCCTTCCCCTTATTACTATCATAGGAAGTCGGGAACCAGACTAATTCTGATCGTCCACTGCCGAATCAATCGGAACTTTCCGGGTAATTCCGTAAGCATTCATTACCGACGTATTCCGATTGCTGCCGAATGAGTAGTATTGAAAGCTAGCAAAACTAAATTCATATGAAGTTGTCTACTCTATTAATCACATGCCGTAGGCTGTAACGCACTGCCCCGATATCTGTAAACAATTCGGGTGTGGTGTGAAGCATGTATCAGGCTGTTTCCCGTACTTACTGATCCCGAACCAGAACAGGAATTGGATTCTCTTGCGGGAATTAGATCCGACTTGCCTGTTTTGGGAAATAATTCCGAACGCAGGTAATCAAACTGTAACTCCTCGATGACAAAACAATCGGTACGTGGTAAAAGGCGTCTGTTAGGTCTAACAACTCGCCCAGACAGCCGTTCCGGATTGTGATCTTGGTGAAACGGACGTTCCATTCTACTACTCGACCGTACTAGACGCGAACTGAGTCGATAAGTCTACTACCGGTTTTCACTGTCTGTCTTTCTTAGGAATAGGAAGAAAAACAGTTTTATCAACCCCGAATGAAAGGTTGATACCCACTCTATATCATTCTTTGTTAGAAGATTTAATAGAGAGGAGTGCTTCCCTATAGCTGCGGATTAGGGACAGTGCTCCACTTGGTTGTATGCCAACTTAGCTAGCTCCCGTAACGCTAGGCTCGAACTTAGCCTGTCTCTTTGCGTCTTCACAGGTTGGGGTTCCAAGAATGCCCTTGCAGAAGTCGCTGTACGTTTCTGTCCCTATGTAAACGATGTCGCCGCATACGCCGAAATGTGCCTTATGGACGCAATGAATGCAGTAACCTTCCGCCAATGATAATTTATTTAGAGTCTAGATCTAAATTGTTGCATCATCATATGGGGCACTGACTTGATATGTCTCTTATTCGTCAGACAAGACTGGGTCGTGGGTTTTCCCCGACGACAAGAGGATTGACTATAGTCGGTTTTGAACCGGAAGGTCAGTGTCCGATTCAACATGGGAACTTATGAAGGAGTCATGACCGAGCAATTATCCCTTTTCCGAAGTGCCCTGAATTAGAGTCATGACCGAAGAATTGATCCCTTGACATAGATCCCTTTTCCGAAGAAGAATGAGATCGCATGGAATCAACCGTCGGAGCCGAGCTCACGTATGAGATGGTCTTGACCTTCCTGTCTCAGAGTTCACAGAGTGAATATCCTCTGTTCCTTGTCATTTACCACAACACGAAAGTACTTCCTCGACGAGGGAGAGATTGGATTGTGGTAATAGGCGTCTGTGAGGTCTAGATAGACCGCCCAGTCGCCTTCCCGAATAGTTATTCGGATGGAGCGGGTCGACTCCATTTTGAACTTCTCGACCGGAATCAATAGATTTAGAGCTGATAATTCTATAACCGGCCTCCCCCGATCGTCTTCCTTCGGGACGAGGAAAAGACGGTTGTATCAAACCCGATAATTGGGGTTGAGAACCCTCTCTATGGCCTTCTTTTACAGAAGACGTGATGAAATCACTTTTGACATGGCCGATGACGTGACGACCTGTCGATAGGCACGCTTGTCAGAGGAGGAGAAGAAATGAAGGGAATTGGATTATATACCCTTCCTGCATCACAGATAAGATCCAACGATCCTCTGTGACACTTTCCCATTCCTCTATGAAAAACAACAGGCGGACCCGACTGTAATCTCCGGCCTTGGGAAGATCATAGAAAGGTGCTTTACTTAGAAGGCTGCCGATTCTTAGCCCCTTGGTAAGGGGCCTTCGGTTAGCCGACTTATGACCTGTGGAAATCGGTTGTCTCGGCGTAAACGCCTTAACTTCCCGTTTATGCTCTTTGCAGAGTAAGGCTTCTCCGCAGAAGACGCAGAGTGTATTAACTGCGCTCGCCGAAAGACTTCTGGACTGTTCTGACGCATCAGCCACAGTCTCGCAGCTATCCTTCCACCAAAGAGGAGCATAGAGACTAAGGAGTCGTTATCTGAAAGCGACTGACTTCCCTTATCTTCTTAACCCGAAGAGCTGGAAGAGTGTCTAATCCTCCGACAAAGCCTAACTGGTCTTACAACCGGTTGATCTAAATCTGACTCAGACATGGACCTCCCTTTCCCAGAATGAATTAGTGTATTCTGGTCCAGGGGTTGCCTTTCTAAGGACTGCCTACTATATAGGTGTCCCTCCCGGTACAGTGAAATCCCATGACTGGGTATTGCTGAACCCCGGTAGGCTTGGTATTCCCGTCTATTACCGACCGGATCCATTGAATGGACCGGTGGTTATTTGGAAGGAGTGTCTTCTTAGTGAAGTTCACAGTTCCATTTGGGGAAACGGAAGAATTTCTCCGACCGATAATTCCCATTCCCGGAGCTAGACGGATGAATATTAGAGTTGATGCGTCCTATGCTCTGAATTTTCGTATAACCACTCTGTCGTTGACCCGGATTGAATGATAATTGGTACCGATTCGATCAGTCAGTACAGAGCCCGTGCCTGGTCGCGCCATGTTTACATAAGCGACTGGCTGGCTAGTCGTGTCATTGCCAAATGATGGACTGCCTGGTCGTGCCATGTTTACTTAATCGACAGTTAGGCTGGTCGCGTCATTACCAAATGACTGTTATTAGTTAACTGTTTGACCTCCGCCTTGTCGTGACATGGCTACATGTGTGACTGGTTGGCTAGTCGTGTCATTGTACTATGATTGACTGCCCGGTTGTGTCATATCTAAATGATTAACCGTTTGCCTGGTCGAGTCTTACCGACCGGATCCACTGAATGGACCGGTGGTTGGTAATGGGAAAGAGTGTCTTCTTTAATGAAGTACACAGTTCCATTTGCGGAACGGAAGGATTTCTCCGACCGATAATTCCCGAACTCGGAGCTATACGGCTGATTATTAAAGTTCGGTGCTAACCTACTCTGAATATTCATAACACCACTCTGTTGTTGACCTGAGATAGAATGATAATAGTATCAATTCGGTCAGCCAGTACAGAGCCCGTGCCCGGTCGCGCCATGTTAACATAAGCGACTGGCGGGCTAGTCGTGTCATTGCCAAATGACACTGACTACTGCCTGGTCGTGTTATGTTCACATGCGTGACCGATTGGCTGGTCGCGCCATATTTACATAAGCGACTGGCTGGCTAGTCGCGTCATTGCCAAATGACGGACTGCCTGGTCGTGCGATGTTTTCATAACCGACAGGTAGACTAGCCGCGTCATTACCAAATGATTGACTATCTCCTTGCCGCGTCATGTTCACCTGCGTGACCGGTAGGCTGGTCGCATCATAGCTAACTGATTGACCCCCGCCTTGTCGTGACATGGCTACATGCGTGACTGATTGGCTAGCCGCGTCATCGTGAAATGAGTGACTGCCTGGTCGCGTCATATTTAAATGAGTGACCGTTTGCCTGGCCGCGTCGTAGCTATTCGACTGCAGACCTGTCATTTCACCGCTAAGTGAATGACTACCTTGTTGAGTCATGGCAAATTGACTGACTGGCCCGGTCGTGTCATGGCTAAATGACTGACCGGTGACAGGTCGCGTCATCGCTAGATGACGCCCCGGTTGCCCGGGGACCTGTCGCGCCACGGCATATGGGTTTTGCTTTCCAGCACCAGCAAAACCCGGTTGACTAGGGATAGGCAGTTGTGAGGCTGCTCTACCAAAAGTCTCCGGAAAACTTTGTCCGCAGACAGTGTAATCCGGCACTCTGCAGCCGTCCGAAGACTGCTGTAGCTCAGAGTGTGGTGTTGGTTGAGCCCCAACACCAGGCGACAGATAATGCGGTTCAAGTGTAGATGACTCCAGCTCTTGAGCACTCTCTACCTTGTTTCTATACGGTATCAGGCCCGAAGGCTTTAGTTTCCCGACAGAACAACGCGCATCCAAAGCTACCTTCCGCTCCTCTTTGTCTCTAGCTAGACTAGGAGGTGCGGTTGTGTTAAGTGGAGAAGGTACAGCCTTAACCTTTGAACCACTCAACACGGTCGCGGAGTCCGATTGGGAGAACCCCTCGAACTCCGCTTCACTCGAAGATATCAGAGACGCCTTTTTAGGGGCACTCTTACCCTTCCTGCTTTTGCTAGTCTTACCCTTCCCAGCCCGTTTCCAAATAGAAACAGTCCAAGAAGAGCAGTACTCGCACAGTGAAAGCTGTGTGCCCTTTGAGCAAACCACACAGTTCGGATGCGTGTCCCATGCGTCCACAGCATGACCACACGAGCCACGCCTCCGTTCACCTTATGTGACATATTTATGATACAAAAATATATACGAAATGAACACAACAATAAAAACGAAAATTTTATAAATTTTTCTACTTTTTATTTTTCTACCCGAGTGAAAACCCGGAACGTATATAATTGATAAACAAAAAAAATATTTTTTTTGTCTATGTTATAAACACATGTTATGTACAACAATCAATCATAAATATCATCTATAACGGGATTGGGGAACTCGTCGTTGAACTTTAAGTCTTGAACTCAGTATTACGTTCCGCACCCGACGACATTAACTGAAAATAATGGGTGGGGTAACCACCTCGTGCTTTTCAGCCAGTTGTCGACTACAACAACAAACAATTACAACAATAATTTAAACAATTTAAGTTGAATATCTCTGTCATTAATGCAGTTAAATAACTGAATGAAACAACTTAATAAGGCAATAGGCCTTAAACAACCAAGAAAAGAATAATTAGAAAATAAATGTAATTTCTTAGCCTGTCTAGCTGGCGGATCCAGAAATGAAAGTGGCAGGATATCACGTGCTTTCCCGCTCTTACGGGCAACCGTGTATATCACATATACGTGAGGAATACGCAAGGCGAGTTCTTTTTCTGGATGAATTAAGGGTGTAGAGATTATATATCAGGTATTAAATGACTGGTAATGTATTTTTGACATAAAAACAAGCTCCACCCTCTGGCGGCCATGTTTTTCAACGGATCGGAAATGTTTGAACAATCTTGGTAAAGGGTGCCCCAAGGAACATTTGTGCAAAATAATTTTCAAATCGGGCCAGTACTTTTGGACAAGAAGATTTTTAAAGTTTTAACAATGCACATATAAGAAAAACAAGCTCCGCCCCCTGGTGACCATGTTTTTAAACGGATTGAAAATATTTGAACAATCTTGGTAAAGGGTGCCCAAAGGAACATTTGTGCAAAATAATTTTCAAATCGGGCCAGTACTTTTGGACAAGGAGATTTTTTAACAATGCACATATAAGGAAAATAAGCTCCGCCCCCTGGTGGCCATGTTTTTCAACGGATCGGAAATATTTTAACAATCTTGGTAGAAGGTACCCCAAGGAACATTTGTTTTTGTTGCCGTGGCAGCCAAAGTTCTGCATGGAATAGAAATCTTTGAACAAGTTTGAAAGAGATCCAACCAAGGAACATTCCTGTAAAATTATTTTGAATTTGGTTAATTGGTTTAGGAGGAGAAGTTGTTTGTAGGAAAATGTGAACGGACGGACGGTGAGCGATCACAAAAGCTCATCTTGCACTTTGTGCATAGGTGAGCTAACAAAACACAAAGGCAAAGAGTGCCCTGGATTTCCAACTGGTAAATAAATCAATATACCTATAAATAGGTTTTTTTTGTAGAATTTATGGTCACTCATACACATGGGTTTTTGACCATGATAAAGTTGGTGTAAAATATATTCCAAGATATAGAAGTGTTTCAGCTCCTGGTGGCTATTGCTATTGACCAGTCAACTTTCCATTAGCTATATACATGTTTTCATATGTCATATGGTGATTGTTCAAGACAAATTACCCCCAATTGATTGGATTAGTGTTTAGAGAAGATTTTTTCAAATACTGCACTCACTCTCAGTGTAGAAAAGCTGACCATTTCCCACATACAACATATCTGCAGAAGACTTTAAAAACATCTAGAAAAAAATATGAAAAATCTCTGAAAATGAAGGAAAAATTACTGAAAAGAGTTGGAAACTTTGTGACAAAAGGAGAAACTGCTTGTTTTGAGCAATTTCTCCTTTTGCCATAATGTTTTCAAAAGTCATCTGCTGCAGAGGTGCCAGAAAGCGTCTATAGGTGGGAAAGCTTTAGCTGTCATAGCCCTCAGGTGGTTTATTTATTTTAGCCAACTCTCTTTTTCTGTTTCTGCAGTAACCATATAGTCTGTAATCTCATTCTGTAGACCACTTGCTGTAATTCATGGATTGAATTGATTCAACGAATAGTGAAGGAAAAGTACATCATTGACGGAAAGTGTTGATGAGACACAAAAACGAATGCTCTTAACCCTTTCCCTCATATAGACGCTTTCTGATGCCTTTGCAGCAGAAGGCTTTTTGAAAACATAGTAACAAAAGAAGAAATTGCACAAAACGTGCAATTTCTCCTTATGTCACAATGTTTTCAACTTTTAGTCATAGGTTATCCATTCAATTATAGACATTTTCCATTATTTGACAAAATATGTTCAAAGTCGTCTGCTGCAGAATTGAAGTATGAGGGAAAGGGTTAAAATTATTCAAGGGCCATAACTCTGCAGGAATCTTTGCATGCTGGTGAATGTTCCTATAAAGATTTGTTACTCAGGCTCATACAATTTTTGAGATATGTGCAACACTAAAATGCAATTCTGTAGCCTGTAGGCCATTTTATCTAAATAATTCAAGGGCAAAAAACTCTACAAAATCCCAGACTTACAATTTCACATGCTGGTGTACATTCTTATAAAGTTTAGTGATTCTTGCTCATTTCATTTTTGAGATAGGCAGGACACAAGAATTTGTGCTATAAAAATCTACTATTCCGCTAGCCGAAGAAATTAAAATTCTCTCAGGAGGGAGAACAGTTTCCTAAGTCTTAGCACGCTAGCGGCGGGTTTTGTCAACCGTTGATGACATTTGCAAACAGTTTGGATCCAGATCAGTCCCCACAAAACGTGGGGACTGATCTGAGATCCAAACTGTTTGTCACTCCCATTCAATTTCAGTAAACACTTGGGGAAAATAAGTATTTTTTTCAAAATTTGGCAGGCGACAATATAGCAGACAAAAATAATTTAGCATGCAAAGAGCTGAATGAGGTGATGAAAAAATGTGCAAGGAAAAAAGTATCATTCTATGAAACACTATTGTTTGTGGGAATGTCTTCTGGTCAAAATAGTTAGTAGAAACAGAATACTCAGGTTTTCATTTAGAAGCGGCAATAGGCTGAATTAACTGCTCAAATATGTCCAGATTAGAATATTTGCTGTGAAAAAATTGACAAAAGCAATTTTGCAGAGAACAGGAACTTGTGTTAAGAATAATCTGCCTCCTACTTTCAGAATTTCGCTATCTACTACATTTCTTCGTAAAACCTTGGTTACGCCCAATTCCTTGCAAACAGTGTTACAGATAAGTAGTTTTTTTGCTTAAAAAAGCAAAAAGAATTGTCAAAAAAAGCAATTATTTTTAAAATGATGATCGCGTACTCAAAAGCAAATAAAAAGGAAATAAAGAAATTGGTTAGATTTGTGTTGCTTAAATTTTTAACATTTAATCAAACAAGATCTGAATGGAATAAAAAGCATCAATGGCTTTATGTGAACGATACAAATACTAAGTTTAGATGTAATGTACACTGTGCATACAGATTAGAGCAAAACCAATCTTAAAATGTGTCTGGATGAATGAGGGATCCCCAAACATATAGATTTGCCAAGAATATTAAAAAGTATTAGTTAAACAACATTGAAATATTGTGAGAAAAGGAGAATTTTCTCATCATGTCTCCCTTTGCTACAACAATTCCAAGTCTTACAAAAAAGCAATTTCAGAAAATTGATGACTTAAATTTAAAAAAAAAAGCAATTGTCTGAAAAACAATGCCCGGTAAATACCCAATTCACTTAAAAAGTTATCTGTAGCTCTGCGTGCAAATACATGGAAATTAGAAGAAAAATAAATAATATTTTTCAAATAGCAACATGGCTCTAGATAAGGGACATATTTCAAGTGTTTTAACCTTTAATACCCAATTAGATCTGCAACAAATATGTAGCTTACAGTAATACTGCTTTGAAAACATCTAGGCATAACTATGAAAACTCTTTATAAAAAGATATATGAAAGCGTGATCATTCAAAAGATTTGAAAATATTGTGGCAAAAGGAGAAATTGCACATCTACTGCCTATCTGTGTGAAAGAATTAATATTCATCCGACGTCCAAATCCTATGTGGCAGACCTGTACTCAAAAGAATGACCTAAAATTACTTGAGTCATAAGTGAGACAGTTTGTGGCAAAGAACTGTTTATTGCTCTTTTTCTAGATCTGGTCAAGATTCAATTCTGTAACATAAAAGGGCTAAAAATCAAACTGATAACTCATCTTTTCATCAAAACCTAAAATTGAGGCAGTAGATTATTTGTCTTGTCAATGCTACATCAACTTAAAACACCATGAAATTAGAAAAGCAAATGATTATTGCAACATCATGATTTACGATATTTTATCTTTTACCCTGAGGATTGATGATTTCCTATGCATATAGAGCAATTTGACATTTGTCTTAAAGAAAAAAGTGTAAACAAAGTGCTACCTTCTTGGTAAATTCATCCAGAACTTTGATGACATCTTCCTCACTCCCGTTATTTATAATTCGCACAACTTGATCATCCATATTTGAGAGCTATTGACACATTTCAATATATCAAATTGACATGCTGAGGAGTATACTGGCTTTGAACATCATTCATTGATTTTTGACAGAGCATTATGTATATGATTGTACTTACACATGCTATTCTGAAATCGTACTAAGGGCGTTAGGATTTATAAAATATGGGCCGAATTCGATTTCAGTTTATTTTCTAATATGTGAATATTTAAATATCCACTACATTTATGATATTTATACATTTTCGAAAATATATAGACTCTTTGTTAGCATTGAAACTGAATTGCAAACTAAATAACTATACGGATAAGTCGCAACATTTATAAAAATAAAAGTTAAGGTAAGCACAATTTCATATGTTTATCCTAGATGTCAACGACTTTCTGATTAGTTGACCTTGTTAAATTTCAGCCAATCAAAATCATCGGTTTCTAATCCGCAAGGAATATTTCTCGGCGACTTTTTTCTGAAATTAACATCAATCTTTATTTTTCGTGCGTATCAAACTACAGAAGTGATTATAAGGAGGTGAAATTAAAAAAATAGTCTAATATGCTTTGAGAGTTTTATTCTGTATGCTCGCTTTCCTTGCAAACTGAATGATATGGTGAAATATCATTGGTTTTCGTGACTTGCAAACTAGAAGTATTTTTTATGTTTGATATCTGCAATTGTCTTCAGAGATGAGTCACGGACGCAGACATATTTTGCAGTTAGATGGCAATAGGAATCCATCCCCAACACGCATTACAACAGCAGCGGTTGAAGATGACGACGATGGTAATGTTTTATTTTCACACTAAACGACATGACTCCGAGAAAGGGAGATGTTTACATGTACCCTGGACTGAACTTATTACAGTGTAATGGTTTAAACCACACATAAACCAGAGAAGAAAATCTCTTTAGTCTTACCTGAACAAAATAAGTCTCCCTGAAAAAAACAAGTGAATATGGCTACACTTACCGGTACTTAGACTTTAGACTCTATATATTGTATATGCAACTGATAATTAATATGATTATAGGTGCTACCTATTTCGGGTAAACATTTATTATATGTTGTGATCGGTGAATAATTCCCCGCGAACTGCAGTTAGCCCCTTGCTTGCAGCACGATCAGTTATTTACGTCAATTACGAGTCCTACCGACCTAAGCAAAGAAAATAAAAATCATCATCAGGTTAAGCTTATATTTATCTTTAAAATATAGCCAAGATTTTACATCCATGAAATTATGATGACAGGTACAACAAATAATCAACTTGCCCTTCATAAAGTACTTCAAATAAAACGATTCCATAATTTACGGAACTACATTTGTGACAAGTCAAACTAATGTTTCCGATACTTTCTGTCGTTTTCCTTTTGGTTCATTTAGTTTAACCCTTTACCACTTACATACGCATTCGCCCGCCTCTATCCATTCCCCAATAGATACGCATTCGCCCGCCTCTATCCATTCCCCAATAGATACGCATTCGCCCGCGTCTGATTTTCAACAGCTTAATTCTCGACTTTTCCGTAAGAAAATTACTCCCGAAAGTTAATAAACCTAAACTTCAATTATTCAAAATGCAGTTCCAAGGATCACAACATATTGTTACTATATAAAGTTTGCCAGTAAATGATAATATAATACCATGCTGTGTATTTCTGTATGCGCAATTCTTACACTGCGTGTCCATGGAAGGTAAACAAAAACACGACCTTGGCATGTGTAAAAAACATTCGAAATTAGGAAATTCTATAAAGTATAATCATTGCAAACAGTTGAAAACATAATGGTAATGTTAAAAACATTATGGTAAAAGGAGAAACTGCTTATTTTGAGCAAATTGCTGTCTCCTTTAGTCACGATGTTTTTCAAAAGTCGTCTGCTACAAACGCGTCTTCAACAAGAAAATGGTCGACGTGTTCAATAAAAGGGTAAATTCATTTTTTTATATTCGACCAAACTTTCAAAATATTTATTTGTTTGTTAGAGAATGAATTTTAAAATAAATTCTCACAAACCTGCATAAAAATCCCTTGTAATCCAAATGATTTCTCACAAACCTGCATAAAAATCCTTTATAATCCAAATGAAATCATCCAATTTCACAAAAACAAAAGGTCACAGATTTTAACACCGAATTTTGGGAGAGCCTATGGGAAATGCTTACGTCATAGCGCGTGAGCATTTTACTCAAGTGAACTGCGTCAGCACAATCCCCCCCCCCCCTTTCGTATGGTGTGACACAAATCCTTTACACAACACATTTGGGACAAATGCTGTGTGCAGCAAGTGAAATAGATTTTCCGAATTTGTCATGTGTGGATAATGTATGGATAATCCAAATTAATTGGTGGGTATACTGATACTTATAATTGAAATAAAACGGAATGGGGTGCAAATAAAACATAACGGACGGTTTGGACAATTAACCCTTTCCCACATATGGCAAATCTGCACCAGACAACTTTGAAACTATCTAGGCAAAACTGTGTACAAAACTCTTATGGTTGATTAGATTTTGACACTATTTCAATAATTTTCAATCATGTCACGGCGGCCGTGTTCACCTTCCCATTATGTCTTTATTCCAACAGTACAACCTGTATGGCATCGTATAGAAATTAAGAAGAAAACAATGTGTCAAAAGGCGTCAATCACATTGTACTGTTGTTTATTGGAATTTAAAGGTCATAAAACTCAATCAAAAAACCATCAAGCACTGATCAGGCTTTGATACGCTGATTGGTAGCATCTGCTGGCATGTCCATTAAATTAGGGGTAATAAAATAATGAAATGACCATCATGCAATGCGTAAAATGTTACAGACGGACAAAAGACGATGTCAGTTCGTTTTAGAACAATCAATTGATCAGATCAATTAGCTTACACTTTATAATTAGTTACTGAAATATTTTGTCTGTATTTAAAGATGGCTGATTTTGTTCGATTCTGTTGATGAGTCTCTTTTCTGATTAATGTTATCATTCAACAACTATCCAATCATCCAAACTCATTCATTTATGTGTTTCCTTATTGAGATTTAACATTTAAATAGTTTATTTAGTATTGTGTTTTTTACTAATATAAGCATTACAAACACAAATGTTCATTTAATTTATCACAGTAAAAAACACAGAAAAAACATCTATCCCCTATTCTTCATTCCATGTCTTAGATACTATTATATACTCTTCCAATGATATATTTTTTTTATACCATTAGAAAGACAATTTAATTGGCTACAGACTTTATTCTTATACAAAAATTGTTTAAACAATATTTGATACAGTAATAGTGGTATAAAATAGACAGGTGTCAAATCAGTACATTTTTCCAATAATGTTTATGGAAATGGTGTCACTTTTTTATCATTAGTTAATTGGTTTTTTGTTATCAGATAGCATAGCCTTATATGGAGATAAGGTAGTAAAATAGCCAATTCTCTAGGTGGGAAAGGGTTAAACTTATTTATATTACATCCATTGTGAAACAAGCTTTCAGCTTATATTAATCACGTTCGATGTCTGCTTCCTGGAGACTTAAATCCCAAAGTCAGGAACAAAGAACATAGAACATATTTATTGATTATAAACATACGTACAATGTTTCGAACCAAATACAATGAATTAACAAATCAAAATACCAGAAAAAAAAAAGAAAAAAAAAAAATCAGGACCCGCTCATCACGGGACTCGAACCAGGGACCTTTGATACAAGAGGCCAACGCTCTACCTCTGCACCACTAATAGAATGACATCACATTATGACGTCATATTACAGAAATTTGGATTTATAACTTCCGGAAAGTCAAAAAACCCTTACAAGTTTTTATTTGAACTCGTTTTAGAAATAGACGACGAGTGTAATTACACGCAAATTATCACACATAAAATAACTTGTGCTTGTTCCTTTATCGTGTACGTATTATCATATTTAATTATTTCCTCTAGAATTTTTTTTTGTTTCGATATTTTTTTTTCATCCAATGAAAACGTACGAGTATCGTGACTGCATATCACTGCATCGAAAAGTTCGCTCTGGACACAATTTTAGGAAAGACGGTATAGCAATTTTTTGCAAAGTTCATACACATTACCTATTGACGGGAAACATCGCCGGCTTTGCCGTCGATTTGTTTACCCGTATTATGGGCCCATTCAGACAAAGTTTGCTCTGTTGAATCATCAGTGTTGCCATGATCAACGTTGTCTCCGTCCATCTTGATAATCGAAGCCGGATCATTTTTAGATTGAAAAAAACAAAAACCAAGCCGAAATCATTACATAAGGCGGCTAATAGAGGTGTAACGATTCATCGATGCATCGCTGTATCACGATTTACTTGTCTGACGATGGTGTATCGGTTGAAAAACAAAAAGGCCTAAAAATCACGATGCAATACATTTATAACCTGCGATGCATCGATACAGTTTTTCAAATATCTCGCATCGCGATTTCTACCTTACTAAAACAAGATAACAAAACATCAACAACGATACAAGTAGCAAGGTTTTTTATTATTTACAAGCAACTCTACCTGTCAAATAAACAGGAAACGGGGTCATGGACAGATAAATTCGAGCCGAATCACTGCGTACAGTATTTTGTCGTCGCCGTCGTCTACTATAAAAATCATGTTTTCCAAATATAAATATAACACTGTTTTATTGAACATTTATTTAATATTTACACATATTCAGAATATGTGAATAGTAGAACAGATCTAAAAGAATATTACCACGTTTTATCAATAATAAGCGAATAACAAATTTAATTCAAAATGCATTACCCGTAAGACGAGTGTTTTTAAACGACAATAGCTGCATCAGTCCGATTCACTCGTCAAATGTTTATATAAAGTTCAATTTCCTGTTTACATTTATCGGAAAACGAATCGCCTGCAAAATTGTTTTTTTAGTTTGTTTTACGTCGTACATTGCTAAATTCTGAATTGCCCATGGAGTTCCTTCTGGATGTAGAGGTAATCCGCGACGCCCCTGCAAAATATAAGGCCACTGTTTGGAAACACTTTGGTTTTCCCGGTAGAGATGTAGATGTAGATGGTGTACCCAAATAAGATCGCACAAAATGCATGTGTTGCCTATGTAAGGCAAAGCTTTAGTATTCAGGGAATGCAACTAATTTAACCACCCACCTGACCAGAAAACACCAAGAGTTTGAACCAGCAAAAAATAAAAAAATCATAAGTAAGTCATGTGATTTGTTCGTCAAGTGCTTCGTCTACAAACTTGTCATTTGACTCATTTTGTCACTGGCACTAACTGCCTAATTGGCCCCAAAACTGCTCTATTAATCAAGATTTTCAGGCAATAGAAATTGAATATTATTTTTCACTAACACCAATGTTAAATGAATACGTGCTGCACATTTTACAATTTTCAGCAGAAGAGCTACAGCAGAACGTGCAGGCACATTACTAATGTTTAGCTGTAATACAAATCTAACATCATTGTTATTTGTTAATATAATAACTTATAAGAAGTAATAATGTCACATTAAGAGCTAAATCTGAATTATAAAAAAATAATTGAGTAACATTTTTTTTTCAAATTCATGTTTCATTGTAGTAAAACTGTAAGACAATCAATAAAATGCATATACATGACATAATTTATATTTTTTGTAATCATCAATTATACTTCCCAGGCAACTCGCCATCAAATCGAATATTTTCATGGCATTACTCATATTATATTCACAATTAGTTTAATAAAAGTCTGTATCATGATTCGTATTGCATCGTGATTTATATATCGCAATTCGCATTGCCTCTAATTTTATCAGACAATACATATCGCGATACGCATCGGTTGTAAATGATATATCGCGATACGTATCGCCGTTTAAAATATTGCCAATGCACAGCTCTAGCGGCTAATCATTGGCTATAAATAAAATGTTATCCAATCAGAATCGATGTTTTACTGAAATTAAATGGAAATTCACAAATGCAAGCGTACATTTCATTCATTTGTTATGTAAATTTTGTCTTTCATTTTGTGAATTAATTTCGCAACATTGTGATTTTTTATTTTTTTTTTTCAAATTGTGAAGTAGCCGAAGATTGGCCTCTAATGTAGTAGGTCGAAAGGCGCTGTTATCTATGCAATCAGTATTACTGATTTGATAAATCTGTTTATGTCACTACAGAATACAAATTGTCTACATAGTGATATTCTAGCCCATGCGATTCACACACTGTTTTTCAGATCATGCATAATTATGCATGATTATCACACATTAAATTCTGCAAGGAAATTTACTAAAACACTCAATTAAAGATTTTAAAAATGAAATTGTTTAAATGTTCACTATAAGTTATGCTTATTCTTCACTAAATTTTAGATTCCTTGAGTGATATGCCAACCCCAGAAAGACTTGTTCAGCAAGATTTACCGACGTTTGGTCAGCCCGATGATGCAGGAAGGCCCAGGGATTTGGATGACAAAGTCGCTAATTTTTTGGCTGTAAGAAAAAAAAAAATCCTATCTTTATGAACCCTTTCCCACATATAGAACAGACGCATTTTGATGCATCTGCAGCAAATTACTTTTGAAAACATTATGGCAATTTGAGAAATTGCTCACAACAATCAATTTCTTCTTTTGCCACATTGACAATGTTTTCATCTATATAGATATTCAAACATATTTTTGACTAGATGTTTTCAAAGTTATCTGCTGCAGATTTGTTGTATATGGGAAAGGCTTAATACATTTTAATCACCTCACAAAAGGCAGTAACGTTTTGACTTATGACTCATTATAATGGGAGTAATGCAGGGCTTGCTCTGGGTTGTATTTTTCTTTCGCCACCACTTTCGCCAAATTGAAAAAAAAATCGCCACTTTTATTTTTAAGGACCCATTTATTTCCGCCACTCTAGAGAAATAATTTGGACTAGTTATTTTTTTTCTTCCCTTATTTGGATTTTTTTGGAATTATAAAATCAGGTTTGTGCATTATTTATCGAAATGTATTATTTTCCAGTTTTGCAACAAGTACCATGTTTTACAGAATTATTTGTCGTATTTTTTTGAACATGTTTTTTTTCCGAAATAGTATAGAAAAATATGCTCTTTTTTCAAGATTGCAATGGGAGCCAAGTCGCCATCGCGTTCTACTGGATATAGCGTTTTATCATTTTTCGAATTATCCGCGTTCCAGTGTACAGCCTTCAAAAGGTTTTTTTTTATTTCAGTTGTTATAGTACCCTTTGAACAATCAAAATATTAAATGAAAGGAACTTTTGTGTCACATGGTTTTAAAACAAGTATGGGGAGAAAAAAGTGATGGGCATTTATTGTTTTAACCTTTTCTCACATAAAGACGCTTTCTGACACTTCTGAAAACATTATTACAATACAAAGGGAGAAATTTGATCATAATGTGCATTTCTTCATTTGCCAAAATGTTTTCGGCTCTATTCTATTATGATACTTTCATTTACAGAGATTTAAAGAAAAATCAAATATAATATAGAAGTTGTCTGTTGACCTGGGTTAACAATATTACATGATCACTTGATTGTTCCTCAATGAAAGTATTAAAGCAATTAATACCAATATAAATATAATTTTGTTACAAATCATATATATATGTCTGTCATCTAACTATACTTTATGCAGGAAATAGATGCTCTCGATCAGGGTGATAGTGAGAATTCCAAGTCACCCCCACCTCAGATGAAACCTGTTGAAAGAGTCGAGGACTCGCCGCCCCATTTCTCACGCCCTTCTCCAGTCAGGGAAGTATCTCCACATCGAGATAGACCAAGTGCCTACAGGTAGGTTCATTATACCCCCAGATACATAGTATATGGGGGCTATATAGGAGTCACGCTTGTCGGTCGGTCAGTCCGTTGTTCTGTGGACATTTCTTGTGAACACTATTTCTCAGCAACCCTTGGTCACAATTCAATATAACTTCACAGGAATGATTGATACCAAGCCTAGTTGTGCATATTGTCGGCATGTTGCACTGGAATTATTTTTAAATGAGTTATGGCCCCTTGAATTTCTCATACATATGTATATTGTCAGGCACCAGCTGGGGGTATTCATCACCTTCAGTGATATTTCTAGTTTCGTTTACTTGTGTTCAATTCTTTCCCACATGATGACGGATTTGCAGCACATGACTTGTTTTGAAAACATTCCGACAAATACAGAAGAAATCATAATAATTATGATTCATTTTATATAGATGTTTCGCTTTCTTTTGCTGAGATGTGTTCATAGATGTCTGCTGCAGATTTGTTGTATTTATGAATGTGGAAAGTTAACCATTTACCTGATCAGATTTTAAGCCTTGTTTACCTTAAACAGATTAGTAAAAGGTTGTAACATTTTGAATATTACTAGTATAATTTTATTTTTAATAAAGAGTTGAAAGCATTGTGGGAAAATGAAAAATTACTAGTTTTCAACCATTTTTCTTTTTCTGACAAAGGCGGAGCCCCTGTAGCGACGCGGGTTGTCAATCCAGGGGTTGTGGGTTCGAATCCCTGCTCGGCCAACTTTCTTTCCGACGATTGACAAAAGTCAATGTGACATGCATCATTCGTCTTTCACGACTGGGCTAAGTCTATGTGAAAAGCAGCCAGTTGCTTGGAAAGATTGTTGTGTGGAGTACTGGTGTGAGAAAACCAGGAAATGCATGAGTAGGTGAACTGGCCGCCGTGATATAACTGAGAAATTGTTAAAAACGGCTTTAAACCCTAATCAATCAATAAATTTTTCTGACAATCCTTTGAAAAATTGTCTGCTACAAGGAGGTTTAAATTGTCTATACATGTATCTAGTTAGTTAGTTAATTGGTTAATCAGGATTAAAATAGTAGACATTTTCAGGATGATGAGTCAAGTTTCTACACCAATTATTTGAATTCATTACTTTAAATGCTATCATTGGACAGTAACAAATTGAAAACATCTGAAAGAGAATGAAAATTATGATTTTGAGACTACACGAAGAAAATCATGGGAAATCAGCAATTTCTCCTACTGAAAATGTTTTCAGCTATCTTCTGCACATGTGTCAAAACATGCTTGTGTGTCAAAAAGTTTCTAATGGTAAAGTTTACTGTTTCACTAAATTTAATCCTCCCTTTCCCTTAGTTAGATGCATTATGATGCATCAGCAGCAAACTTGAATAAATTATGGCAAAATATTTTCAAATTTATTCAATAGTTATATATTGAATTTATTTATTTATTTATTGGAGTTTTACGCCACTTTCAACATTATTTCAGTTATATCACGGCGACATTTCACTTATTCATGATCCCTAGGTAAACAAACCAGTACTAGGCTAGAAAATGTGCCTTACCCAAGGGCACTCCACCATGACAGAGGTGCCGCGACTGGGTATCGAACCCGGGAAATCCCCGATGCTAACCACTCGACCACAGCGGATTCCTATATATATTAAATGAAAGTAATTGTCCATATTTTTGCCAAGTTGACTTAAAAGTCATCTGCTGCTGATTTAGTTATTGCTGTTAACTTAACTGTTCCACCAAATTTAGTGTTTTATTTTTACCAAATCTCCCTCTAGAAATAGAATACGAACATTTTAAACTTGTTTGAGTCTTCTAGAAATAGAAGAGTTAAAAAAATGTATTATTAGCTTCATAAATACTTATTTTGTTTCAGTAATATGTTTGTTAAAGGAACTCCAGAGTTTGTAAAATCCAAAGATGAGAAGAAATCTGAGAGTGAAAGCAGAATACAGCTGGAACCTTGGCCTCAAGGTGAACATTCTCGCTTTTATATTACAGTTGTGAAATAATGAAAATTGTTGTAAGCGGCATTAAAAAAAAAAAATCGATTATTCAACTCTCTTTTTTTTCTCTGATGATCTCAAATTTAGTACTAGAAATCAAACGTAAAATAAAGCTGCATAATTTTTTTTATTTCAAGTCTTTAAAGAAAAGGGTTAAATGAATTTAGATCCATTATTATACAGACTAAATACTGGAGGAAGATGTCATTAATTAATGCTGCAGTGTAAAATCAAAATGATATAATACTTAGCCATTGTATAAACATTTACAGTCAATGTATACCCATTGCTCATTACACTGTTTCATGTTGAATATGTGAGAAGCGTCAAATAACATGAATGAAACAGTCATATGACAGGTCAATATCCAGGAGGTATGCATTTTCAGATCTTGATCTGTTTGTTTCATTCATTATAATCATAACTTTGGCAAGCAGTTACCATCCAAAAATTAAAATAATCAAATCAACTGACATGTGAAATATATTTATCACCAATTGTTCTGGCTCCTCTGATTTCTTTAACCCCCCTTTCCAACATTCAAGAATTCTATAGCAGATGACGGTGAAAACATGTAGCATTTCTTTTGGACAAGTTCTATGAAAGTGAAATTTCTGAATGCATTTGTTTTAAAGTAATACTTGCTTGTACATTTTACTTTTTATTTCAACAGAGCCCAAAACTGACTGGTCACAGTTGATGGATGAGAAAACAAATTACCCATACTACTGGAACCAAGTGACTAACGAGGTTGTGTGGGATATGCCGCCAGAGTTCTCTAAGTTTCTCATCCTTCAAAAGGAGTACGAGGAAAAAGTAGAGAAAGGGCTTAAAGATGGTACTCTAGACCCGAAAAAGCGTATTGAAAACATAAAGGAAATACAGAAGTAAGTTTAATCCGTGTTAGAACAAATCTTCCTGTCTGTTGAAAAGATTTACTTTGTTTCATATATTTCCAAGATCTTCTATAATTATACCCCCTTCTTTAAGAAGAGGGGGTATATAGGAGTCACTGTGTCAGACTGTCGGTCGGAAGCCATATTTTGTCCGTCCTATTTCTTACAAACCACTGGGTGGAATTCAATAAAATTTTACATGAAGCTTCTATACCAAGAGGAGATGTGCATATCCTAATAATCTTACAATTGCATGTTATTTTACAGAGTTATGGCCCTTTTACTTATTAAGTTGTGGTGTAGGTCAAGGTTCTGTTTTAGGGGGTATTTATCATCTTCAATGATAGTTCTAGTTTTTGTTACTTTTGGAACAAGTACGATTAATCAAGTAGTTCTTAGCAATGACGCCTAAATTTGCATTGTTTACGAAGGGGTCAAAATTGTCCCTAAACCAGGGTTTTCCCAAATATTTTTTTTTTTTTAGTTACAACTGTTTCATGCCAAGCCCTCGAATTTTGTTTTTGCCCATATTTGACTTTTTATATTTTCAGAGAAAAACCTGAGGCAGATGAGAAAGATGCGAAGAACAGTAAGCCGGCTAGTAAAAAAGAATCATCGTCGCGAGATAAGCATCGACGAAGACCATCCCATAGTGAAGACAGCAGCTCTGACAGCAGTGACAGCGAAGATGATCGTCGTCACAGAAAACAGAAATCTGACAGCAAGCATGAATTGCCCTCATCATCTACAAGCAATCATAGAGATGCTGACAGTTCTAGTAAAGTAAGTCACCTGGTGTATAGTCGAGGAATTCACTGTGAACAATTGGTTAGCGTTGGGGGAAATAAACTCTTTCCTACGTACAACAAATCAGCAGCAGACGACTGAAAACATATTGGGAAAAATAAAGAAAAATCTTTACAAATGAAAATATTTTTTTTAACCCTTTCCCTCATATAGATGCTTTCTGGCGCCTCTGCAGCAGATGGCTTTTTGAAAAAATAGTGACAAAAGAAGGAATTGCTCAGAACGAGCAATTTCTTCTTTTGCCACAATGTTTTCCACTTTTAGTCATAGGTTATCCATTCAATTATAGAGATTTTCTACTTTTTGACAATATTTGTTCGAAGTACTCTGCTGCAAAATTGTCGAGTGAGGGATAGGGTTAATAGAGTTAGAATTATTGTGGCAAATTGAGAAATTGCTCTGGATGCAACAATGTTTTCAAAAGTTTTCAGCTGCAGAGGCGTCAAAAGGCGTCTGTATGTATGAATGGTTCAGGAACTACTTAGTGCCCCTGGTGGGATCCCCACTTGCATAGGTTATGGAGAAGTTGCCCTTTAACAAGGCGTATTTCCCAGCCTAGTACATGTTTGTCAACCTGGGATCCTGAAAAAAAGATGAGAAGAAAACCTGAAAATGTTGGAACTGGTTAGGAAATTTTATTAAAGAGTTAAAAATATTGTGGGAAAAGAAAAAATTGCTCATTTTGGTGAATTTCTCCCATTTCTTACATTGTAGGCGTCTACAATTGCCTGTTTACAGGAAAAAGTTACACACAAACATCATCAACATGAAATCAACGTATATATGTAGTCTCTAGATCATGTTTCTTTAAACTGTTAAGAGCTGACAAAAGAATTAACATATCACATTATTGTTATTAGATAGAAAAACAGTCAGCAATTAATCATTTTTACCAAGTTGAATTCACATGTGTATAACCGTTAACAAATTGATTTGTGTATAGCTCAGAGTAAATTTTACCCTTTCCAATCTACAGCAGAAAACCTTGGAAACATCAGATGACCGATTTGGAAAAATCTTTACAAATCGAAGTTTAATTGTAGACCTCATGACATCCCATTCTCGTAACAATGAGATCTCACAAGATTTTAAAAAGTTGTTTAATTCAGATGTGTCAAAAGTCATCTGCATCTGAATGTGGTAAAGGGTGAACACATTCAGGTTTATAGTGATGCTTTGAAAGTATCTAAACAAAAATATGGAAATTTCTATTCATCAATGTATAATTGATCATATGAATAGACTTTAAAAACTCAAAATGAGCAATTGCTCCTTTTGTCACAATGTTTTGAAAAGTCGTCTCCGTCAAAACTGAATTGAATGACCTAAATAAGAAATTGAAAAGAGAACTTTTTTTTCATAGGAAAAGAAAAGAGAATCACCTGATCTACCAGACAGCACTGAAACAGAAGCCAAGAAAATATCCCCTCCTAAAGTGGAGGATATAAATGAAGAAAGCATGGACTTTGATATAGATGATATTGACAAAGAGCTAGAAATGGCGCTGGAAAGAAAAAGGGTAATGTGTTGTTTGAAGTTTTTCTAAGAAAATGCCTAGGAGTCTGCTATGAGACTTGACATTGAATGTTTCATCCCTTACCCTACTAATGGTGAAATGCCTTTGGACAAGGCATATTTCCTCACCTAGTAGTGATGTCATCCAGGTATCATGAATAAATGTTCTGTTAATGTGATATAACTGAAGTATGGTTTATTAAAGTGGTGTAAACCCCCCAAAATCAAATTGCTGAGCCTGTAAAATGTAAGGGGTATAACTTGTCATGTAATTGTGTCGCCCTGCGTAGCATGGTAAGCACTTAGGGATTACTTTTTTTTTGTCCAGCGTCTAGCTGTCTGTCTGTCTGTCTGTCCATCACACTTTCAATGAGCAGGTGCAGGTGACACACTGTGCTCCGCGGAGCACTCCATTCTAGTTTGCTTGAAATATGGCCCTTTTTCAACATAAAATGTTGCTTAAGGTTTGATACGGTCCACTTTTCTCCTAAACTTTACAGACTTTTGCTTTGAAACTTGAAACAGTTAATCATAATCATTAGGCAAGGATCATATCCGTTTATGCATTCTAAATTTGTTTATAGAAATTCTTCTTCAATTTAAAAAAAAAATCATAAGCACTTGGTATCACAAGCATGCATTGTTCATGTGCAAGACACAATTTTGGATCCTATTTGTCATCTCCCAGTCCGTTTGAACTTTGATTACTGGTATGGTCTTATAAATAAACTATGTGCAGTGAACTACTTTTTGGGTTGCTTGCCTTGGCTGCGAGACACATTACATATATGGATCACTTTTTAGTTGTCTGTCACATGTTGACATATTGGCGTGATAAATGTGGGTCTTTTACCACTCTTGTTGGATTCTTAATCCGCTAACTTTGCTTTAGACATTAACCCTTTTCCTCATTAAGACGCTTTCTGACGCCTCTGCAGCAGACAGCTTTTTGAAAACATGGCAACAAAAGCAGAAATTGCACAAAACAAGCAAATTCTCCTGTCACCATGTTTTCAACTCTATTGAATTATTGTTCTTTCATTTAAAGGGATTTCCTGTGATTTTGCCTAGACGTTTTCAAAGCCGTCTGCTACAGATCTGTTGTATGTGGGAAAGGGTTAAGTCCCCTTTGGTGATTTTTAATTATTTCTAGTTGTACATATTGGTTACAATTACAGAGGACTAGATAAGAGGGAGTGAACAGGTCTTTTCCCCACAATATTTATCTTATTACTCAACCAAATCCTATGTTGTGGGTACTCAAAACATTGGGTTTGAATGTCAAATAATGATTTTAGAACAAGAAAAATGCCCCTGATCTAGAGCTCTGCAATTACTTGTTATGCCATTAGTTTGCATATTGGTAGTAGGTTGTTTGTTGGTTTAAAAAGGGAAAGGTTCTAAAACTGACACTACTGTTTTGGTTAATTTACAGCAAGAACTGATGAGTAAAGAAGAGAAGAAGAAGGACAAAGATAGTGATAGAGATAAAAAGAAGGACAAAAAAAGAAAAGATGATGATAGAAAAGAAGATAGACATAGGGATCGACATAGAGATGACGATCGAAAGAAACATAAACACAGAGATAGAGATAGGGATAGAGACAGAGATAGGGATAGGGAAAGAGATAGAGATAGGGACAAAGAAAGAGATAAGAAACATCACAAAGAGAGTGATGAACCTAAAATTCCAAAACTGACTCTTAAAGATAGACTTAAAATGGAAATGGATTTAAAATTGGAAAAGGAAAGGAAAAAGAAAAAGGCATTAATAGAAGAGATGATGGCTAAGGAATTAGAAAAGACTGTTGCAAGTAGTTTTAATCGAACTTCTAAAAGAGGGAGAGATGATCTGGAACCAGCTCGTGATGAGCCTAGGAAGCGTTACCGTGATGATGAGGATCATCATCGCCATGGTAGCAGAGATGATTTTAGGGATTATAAAAGAGGGATGTATGATTCCTGGGACAGAAGAGGGCCTTACGATGATGGGTAAATGTTACATTTTAAGCCTTTACCTTTAACAAAGCTGTTGATGCATCTGAAAAAGGTAGAATCTTTTCATTATGAGCATTTTTTTCTTTTCAAAAGTTGTTCTGTTGCAAGGATGTCAAAAGTCATCCGAAGAATTGAAAGGGTAAAAAAGAAATTGCAATTCGACCAGCTTATAATTAAGTAAACAACAATATTGTGTATTTGTTATGTCTTAAATTGTAAATGATTTTTCCTTTGTTTGTAAATTGCCCACCAATGGGTACTGAAAGTCATATAGAAGGGAAGTAACCCAGATGGCTTGGAAGAATGTTGACTTGTGAAGAGTACTGGTGTGAGAGTACCAGGAAAAACATGGTTAGGTGAACTGGCTGCCATGAGAAAGCTGAACTATTGTTGATAATGGAGTTAACCCTTTCGCACAAATCATTTGCTCACACGCTACATTGATCATCTAGATACGCGAGGGGTAAAAGTAATGAAATTTAAGCATATTTAAATTCAGTGAGCACATCTCTCTATCAAGACTACATTAAATATTTTAACACTTCACTGTAATACATTTACCCTTTCCCACATACAGCAAATTTGCAGCAAATGACTTTAAAAATGGCATAAACATGGAAAAACCGATAAATGAAATTATAAATATTTGATAAAGTTGAAGATATTGTTGCAAAAGAAAAATTGCTCATTTGAATATTTCTCCTTTGGCCAGAATCTTTTAACCCTTTCCCTCATATAGACGCTTTAAGTCAGGTTATCCGTTCATTTATAGAGATTTTCCATTTTTTGACAAAGTATGTTCAAAGTTGTCTGCTGCAGAATTGTTGTATGAGGGAAAGGGTTAAGCAGTTTAAGCATATCTGCAACAGACAATTCGAAAACATATTGCCGAATATATGGAAAATCTCTATTTAATAAAGTTGGAAACATTGTGGCAAACAGAGGAATTGCTCATCATGTGCAATTTTCTCTTATGCCACAATGTATTCAAAAATCATCTTCAGCAGATGCATCAGAAAGCGTATATATGTGGGAAAGCATATGCACTTTTTCTCTTGTTTCAAAAGTGGTCTGCGTCAAACACATGAAAGTGGAAATATGTCTACATGAGTCGAGGGTTATAGATTATTATCCATTTCATTCATCCTTTCCCTCATACGACAATTCTGCTGCAGACGACTTTGAACATATTTTGTCAAAAAATAGAAAATCTCTATAATTGAATGGATAACCTATGACTAATAGTTGAAAACATTGTGTCAAAAGGAGAAATTGCTTGTTTTAAGCAATTTCTTCTTTTGTCACTACATTTTCAAGAAGCTGTCAGCTGCAAAGGCGTCAGAAAGCGTCTATTTGAGGGAAAGGCTCAAAACGAGCAATTTCTCCTTTTGCCACAATGTTTTCCACTTTTAATCATAATTCATCCATTCAATTATAGAGATTTTCCATCTTTTGACAAAATATGTTCAAAGTCGTCTGCCGCAGAATTGTCGTATGAGGGAAAGGGTTAAAAGACCTGCTCATGAATATTTAAATGTATGGGGTCAATTTGAGATGACCTTTCATGCAGTGTCATCAGATCCAGCATATGTACAGCAAAGTATTTTTGCTCTGATTTTAATGAGATGGGATTGTTATCCAACAGATACAGTGATACTACACCTGCATTAAAACCACCCCCACCCACAGAGGAAATGTTGGCGCAAGATAGAAATTCACAAGTGGTGGACTATGGCCATGGAAGATCCAGAAATTATGATAAAAACGGTAAACTTTTTAGCATTAGTTATTGTTAAACCCCTTTTCCAGCAATTACATGACGACACTTTTTCATGTCTCTGCAGCAGACGTCACGATTTCGGAAAACATTGTTACAAAAAGATAAATTGAATAAAGAGCAATTTCTCCTTTCACCACAATATTTTTTCTACACTATATAAAAAATATTTTCATTTATAGAGAGTCTATGTATCTAACTAAATGTGTTCAAAGGTGTCTGTTGCAGATTTGTTGTATGTGGGAAAGGATTAATGCTCAGAGATTTTTTTAACCTATTATATGATACGCTTTAATGAAACTTAAGTATTTCAAGAAAAATACTCATAACTGTGATATAATGTTAGCAGAAATTCAAATGAAAACTAGGAAATGGTGAAATTGCTCAGTATAAAACATTTCACTTTTTACCATTCATTAACCATTTCCCTCATATAGACGCTTTCTGACGCCTCTGCGGCAGACAGCTTTTTCAAAACATAATGACAAAAGAAGAATTGCTCAAAACAAGCAATTTCTCCTTTTGCCACAATGTTTTCCACTTTTAGTCATAGGTTATCCATTCAATTATAGAGATTGTATATGTTTTAACAAAATATGTTCAAAGTCATCTGCTGCAGAATTGTCGTATGAGGTAAAGGGTTAAATCAATAGACAAAACTCATATACATGCAACCAACCTCTGAAGAAAGAAAGGTTTAACAGCAAAAGAATATTCAAGTCATAATTCTTGAGCTGCTGAGCTACGTTAGCAAAGCAAGCTATCAATCCAGGAGAACCATGTAAGCTTTTAGCTTTCGTTCCAATCATTTTCGCACTTATTGTTTGTATTGTTGATTTTGTGCCTTACTATATCGAATAAAATATATTTAAACTAATCCAGGGATTGTAAGTTTAAACACCAGCTTGGCCAACAGTCTTTCCGACATTTGACAAATTAGAATGCAACTAGAGTCATTCCACCAATGCGCTAAGAGTCTTATGTGGTGAAGCAGCCAGTTATGTGGAGAACTGGTGTGAGAAATATGGGAATTTCCGGAAACATGAATAGGTGAACTGGCATATGGCTGAAAAAATGTTGAAAACAGCATTAAGCCACAATTAATTGATAGTAGAGCTGATAAATACAGACATGTATGTATTTGATATCAGGTGATTCAGATCCAGAGGATACCCGGCCAGCTGACATACGCGATATTGAAATGAAAAAGGTGAGCATTTACCCTTTTCCATATAATCAGCCATGGTCGAGTGGTAAGCATCAGGGGGATTTGGGAACAGGACTGGTATCCCTGGTTTGATCCATAGGTCATTGTGGAGTACCCTTATGCAAGGCACATTTCCTAGCCTAGTACTGGTTTGTCTAGCCAGTGAGCATGAATAAGTGAACAGTCCTTGTGATAAAACTGCATAAAATAGCAATAAAAGTAATTCCCATATACAGAAACATTTTGAGACTTCTGCAGCAGATGGCTTTTGAAAACACTGACCAAAGGAGAGATTGGCATTTGTGCCTCCATGCATGCATGCATCATTTTTTTACCAAACGACTTCTCCCTAACCACTGGTTCAATTGGGAAGCATCCTCTTAATGTCCTCTCCTAAATTCCATCCAATTTTTGGAAACCATGCAAAATTCCTTTCCTCCTAAAATTATTAGCCGATTGTAGAAAAGTTCCTTGGTTGACCGACCCTCTATCAAATTCCTTCAAGCCATGTTGATTGTTCAAAAAACATGGCAGCTATTTTGCCTTATATAGCAAAAGTGAAAACTTAAAAAATCTTCGTCTCCGAAAGTGTTGGGGCAATTTTCAAATAATTTTGTAGAAAGGATCGTTTGATGACCCTCTATCAGATTCCTTCAAGTCATGATGGTTGGTCTAAACATGGCCGGCAGAGGGCGGGGCTATTTTGCCTTATATGGCTATAGTGAAAACTTGTCCTCCGAAAGTGTCAGGCCGATTTTCAAATAATTTTGTAGAAATGTTCCTTGGTTGACCCTCTATCAGATTCCTTCAAGCCATGTTGATTGGTTGAAAAACATGGCTGTCAGGGGGCAGGGCTGTTAGCCTCATATTGACTTAAGTGAAAACTTTAAAAATCTTCTGCTCCCAATCAATTTGGCCGATTTTCAAATAATTTTGCAGAAATGTTGTTTGGGTGACACTCTACAAGATACCTTCAAGCCATGGTGATTGGTAAATAAAACATTGCCACTAGGTTGCTGGGCTGTCTTGGGCCTATTGTTACTGTATATAATTGATTATATCACAATTATCTTGTGAACACTCTGCACCTCACATTTAACATCCAATCTTCATGAAAATAATCAGAACATTCATCTCCATTAAATCCTAGTCAAATTTCGAAACAGGGTTTTGTGCCATTAAAAACCAGGTCACAAGTACAAATTTTAGAAAAAAACTTGTGAACACATTTTTCATCCAGTCTTCAAAGGTTAAGGTTTTGCATGCAATTACATTTATTTACACCATAGCTTAGTAACAACTAGATGTATTGCAATGAAACATTCTACAAGGTTTCCCGACAACCAACAACACTGCAAATATAAATCAAGTTAGAAAACAATCTTGCATAAAATGCAAATTATGGCCCATTATTAATTGACTTAGAAATTCTAGTTGAGCTGTGGAATAGTCCAGCATGCTGTCTTACTGACAGCTCTTGTTATTTTGATGTGAGGTCTTAACCCTTTCCCTCATACGACAATTCTGCAGCAGATGACTTTGAACATATTTTGTCAACATATAGAAAATCTATAATTGAATGGATAACCTATGACTAAAAGTGGAAAACATTGTGGCAAAAGGAGAAATTGCTCGTTTTGAGCAATTTATTCTTTTGTCACTATGTGTCTACTGTAGAGGCGTCAGAAGGCGTCTATATCAGGGAAAGGGATAATTCAACATATTAACTTACAGTTATTGACGAGGGATACACATGTTTCTCAAACACAATATTTTTTTCAGTTGGAAGCATTACAGCTTGCAGAATTAGCATTAAGTAAACTAGAATTCCTGGAGGTGTCGAAGAAGGGGCTGTCCAAACTGCAGATACTACTGATAGAACTAGAGGTAGGAAAAACACTTTGAAAAAACTGTTGCAGCTTTCAGCTTGGTTGATATCATTGCCTTTTATCTGAAAGCACTGTCATAGCTCAATTTTTCAACAGCATATTGTTTTAAAAACATAAAGGTAACATTTTTCCATAATTCTTTTTTTTTATCCATAATATTTTTACTTCAATTTAACATGAAATATGTACTTTTGTTTTATATTTTTCTGTCATTTTCTTCCTAAAATTTCAATTTAGTTTGAACCAAATGCATTGAATCTGCAGCAGAAATTATTCATTACATTTAGGCAAAAATATTGAAAATCTTTATAGCTGAAAATGTGAGTATTGAATAGATCTGAAAATGTTGTGGGAGAAGGAAAAATTGCACATTAGCAGTTCTCTGTTTTCTGAAGTCGTCTTTTGCAAACACTTCTGCATGGTTAAGAAGAATATCACATAATAGGTAACAAATCCTTACCGGTCTTTTGCTTCACTTTTGCAGACAAGGCATCAAGACTGGCAAGCAGGTGGTCTAACAACCAATCATTTTTTAACAAAATTACGCGAGGCCAACTGGCAGCTGGAACAGTATGAAGCAAGTGCTGCGCCATCTAGCTGGGTCTGCTCCTGGGACAGGTACGAACTATTTTATATGTGAAGTTATCCCCCTTGGAACACTTTGGATTTGTATGCCATGTGGGTGGGCGTTTGCTGTAATTTTCCTTTTATTTTGGTCAGTTAAACAATGGAAAGGGAAGGGGTTTATAAAATGTTAGAGAAAAATGATAGAATGAATTATCAGAGACATCTATCAAAATGTGTGAGAGTTGTCTTTGATAAGGAGCAGGGAGTTTTAGTAGATATAGGTTTGTTAAATGCTGGACTGGCTTTGTTTGAAACATTAAATTGATGACTACAATGTAATGTAATATAATGGAGGATTGAAAATGATGGATACTATAGAAAAAAAAGACACATCAAAGTGTGACTGCACTTTTAGCTCTTAGAGTCCTTGATTAAACACAGAGGATTGCCGAAAGGTCATGGCTCGAAGGTCGTTGTAGAACTATGTTTCACATAACTTTCTGTTTGGTTATCACATCTTACGTATGACAGAGACAATTTTTTAAATCACCCACACTTTTTTAATAGTGAAAACAATGAAAATAAAAATAAATAAATATATACAATTGTCTGATTGCCTAATGTAGTTTCATCTATTAACCTTTTCCCACTTGTAGAAGCATCAACTCTATTCCATAATTATACTGTCATGTATAGAGATTCTTCCATATTCCATATTGTAATAAGTAGTCTGCTGCAGAGTTGCTTGTATGTGGGAAAGGGTTACCATTTCAACCAATATACTGCAGAAATAAGCACACATAATAGATGCAATGGCCTTTAACCCTTTACCCCATATAGACGCTTTCTGACGCCTCTGCAGCAGACGGCTTTTTGAAAACATAGTGACAAAAGAAGAAATTGCACAAAACGTGCAATTTCTCCTTTTGCCACAATGTTTTCCACTTTTTGTCATAGGTTATCCATTCAATTATAGAGATTTTCCATTTTTTGACAAAATATGTTCAAAGTCGTCTGCTGCAGAATTGTCGTATGAGGGAAAGGGTTAAGAGATGTTGATAACAATGCTGTACAAGCTCTAAGTGATCAAAGGATAAATATCACTCTCTTAACTGCCATCTGTTCAGCTTGCAACAAGCATTTAACACTTAAAAATAATCTTCTGCAAACAACTGCAAAAACATCTGGGTTGAACAAATTGGAAATCCCCCTAAATATTGATAGTGAAATTTTAGAATTGAAAAGAAAAAGAAAACGATGTATAAAAATGAGAATTGCTTATTATTAGTTATCCCTAATTCTTCGAATATTAAAGAAAATTACACCTTATACTAGCCTATCTTTCAACATTAGTTGTAGGAATTTCTGACTGGAGGGAAGAAAGTTTCATAATCGTTTGACCCTTTCCCACATTCAACATATCTGCAGCAGAAGACTTTATAAACATGCAGACAAATTATAGAAAATCTATTAACCCTTTCCTTCATACGAAAATTCTGCAGCAGACGACTTTGAACATATTTTGTCAAAAAATAGAAAATATCTTTAATTGAATGGATAACCTATGACTAAAAGTGGAAAACATTGTGGCAAAAGGAGAAATCGCTCGTTTTGAGCAATTTCTTCTGTTGTCATTATGTTTTCAAAACGCTGTCTGCTGCAGAGGCATCGGAAAGGGTTAATAACACTTTATTTGTTGCAAAAAGAGTGTGACTATGGGGAGAAATTGCTCATTATAAGCAATTTCGAGGGCTTGGTGTGAAACGGTTGTAACTAAAAACCTATTTAAAAATCCTGGTTTAGGGGCAATGTTGACCCCTTTGTAAACAATGCAAATTTAGGTGCCATTGCTCAGAACGAGCAATGGCACCTAAATTTCCATTGTTTACCAAGAAAAATTATTTAACACTTATAAAGACTTTATGGTGAGGTGATTAACCATGGTAAAAAAAAATAACAATTTTAGTTACAACCATTTCACGCCAAGCCCTCGAATTCTCCTTTTTTGTTTTCAAAAGTGTCTGTTGCAGATATGTCAAAATGCATCTGCATCTAGGAAAGAGTCAATCCAAACAAACTGATGTTATTTGATGGTCATGCTGGAATGCCCTTGGTCAATGTGCATGTCTTAGCCTAATATTGGTTAGTCACCTATGGATCATGAATAAGCGAACTGTTGCCATGTTATAAACGAAATATGGTTGAAAACGGGATAAAAACCTCAATAGAACATTTAAGAAAATACACCAGTGTCTCGAACAAAAACAACTTTTAAACAATGAAGAACTAGTCCAGTACTAATAGCCTTTACTTTTCAAAATCAATCAAAATTGCTCTGGGATAAATGATAATGACTCGTAACACAAACATATCCAAAGAGTTCCCCATGGCTTGCCTGAGACTGACTTGTAATTGACTTTTGAGCTGTACTGTGACTTACTATGTTAGCCTGCATACACGCTGTGTACAAACTTGGTGTCTGTGTACTATTATTGGTGGAGAAGGGAACCATTCAGTTGTGATAATCAGCAAACCCTGAGTGAGAAGTGGACCGCCTGGCGGGAGGACTGAGGTATGAACCATGGTATTTCACGTAAGTTTATAAAAACAACATTTCACCTTAATTTAATTCCAACCATTGCCCATTTTTGTAAGATTTTGAAATTCACATCTTTAGTGGTTTTTTATTACATTTTGAAATTAACTTCTTTGAAAGCAGTGTTCCAAATCTGGAAAATTGAAGTATAATTGGGTTATAGAAAAAGAAAACATTATGGGAAAATGAGCCTTCTCTGTTATTGTTTTTAAATGTGTGTACTTCAAAGGCATCAAAAGTTATCTCAGGAGTGATAATGTCCATAAACAAGACTCTTTAACCCTTTCCCTCATACGACAATTCTGCAGCAGACGACTTTGTACGTATTTTATCAAAACATAGAAAATCTCCATAATTGAATGGATAACAAAAAGTGGAAAACATTGTGGCAAAAGGAGATATTGCACATTTTGTGCAATTTCTTCTTTTGTCACTATGTTTTCAAAAATCAGTCTGCTGCAGAGGCATCAGAAAGCGTCTATATGAGGGAAAGGGTTAATCTGTTGTGTCCTGGTGAGACACACAGAAAGCATGGCTATATGAGGGAAAGGGTTAATCTGTTGTGTCCTGGTGAGACACACTGAAAGCGTCTATATGAGGGAAAGTGTTAATCTGTTGTGTCCTGGTGAGACAAACAGAAAGTGTCTATATGAGGGAAAGGGTTAATCTGTTGTGTCCTGGTGAGACATGGCTATATCAGCCTGTTTGTGGGAAAGGTACATATTTACATCTAAATTCAAATTGCCCTGTCCATTTGCTCAGTCTTATTACAATTTTAGAAGTTTATGTCAGTTAAACTGTGAACAGTGTAGATTTTGATCAGACTGTGTGAAGTTGTCTTTTATGAACAGTGTAGATTTTGATCAGACTGTGAAGTTGGCTTTATGAACAGTGTAGATCTAGATCAGCCTGTGCATCCACACAGTCGGATCAAAATCTACACTGTTCATAAAAGCCAACTGATACTTACTCCCATGGACGGGCTCATATGTACTTGTGTCATGATATGGCTGTAATCCTTTCCCTCATACAACTATTCTGCAGCAGACGACTTTGAACATATTTTGTCAAAAAATAGAAAATCTCTATAATTGAATGGATAACCTATGGCTGAAAGTGAAAACATTGTGGCAAAAGGAGAAATTGCTTGTTTTGAGCAATTCCTTCTTTTGTCATTATGGTTTTTTTTAAAAAGCCTTCTGCTGCAGAGGCGTCAGAAAGCATCTATAGGAGGGAAAGGGTTAATACTGTTGAAACCCCAATAAGACCGGAGAGCTTGGTACTACTGCTATAAACAATGTTGATAATATGTTTTGCACTCAAACTGTAAGTGTTAATATAAAGTTAAGTCAATGGGCAATGTTTTTAAGCTGTCAGATATATAAGATGCTTTTAATAATCTCATTGTTTTTCAGCAATAAAGTGGGATATGAGAATGAATTGATTGTTCAGTTATTTTGTTATACCCATCTTACAATGCCTGCCAGACAAATCCAATTTCTTTTCCCACATACAACAAATATGCTGCGGGCAGCTTTGAGAACATCTAGGCAAAAATATTGTATATCTCTAAAAAATAAGAAAGTATATTTTGTGGATTAAAGTAGAAGACATTGTGACAAAAGGAGAAATGCAACAATATATTTTTTTTCTGTGGGAAAATGTTAAACAACTGAATAACCATGGATGAATGAACAGTTTGAAATTATTTACCACAATAGTTTCTATCGAAATGATAGAAGTTGAAACATTGAGGGGGAAAATTAGTAGGACACTCAGAAAACAGTGATGGCAAGATCTACCAGAATTGTCTTTTCACTTGGTAGAAAATGTTTGAAAAGAAGTTGGAAAAAGTTTGTCAAATTCAATCAATACGTCTATTCCTCGGGACACATTGATAGAGTGTCATTAAGGTATCATTTCTCCATCGTCTGTCCATCACATTTTGGCGTACAATATGATATGAAGTTGTTGTTGTCGTCAGGCGACTCATGTGCTACTTCAACCACTCTTTTGAGAATTTTTTATAGAATTATTATTTTTGATACAGAAGAGGTATCCAATATTTCATACACTAATAATTATCAATGTAAATTGAACTGCCGCTTAATGAATTCACAACTAGGTCAGTTAACCCTTTCCCTCATACGACAATTCTGCAGCAGACGTCTTTGAACATAATTTGTCCAAAATTGGAAAATCTCTATAATTGAATGGATAACCTATGACTAAAAGTGGAAAACATTGTGTCAAAAGGAGAAATTGCACGTTTTGTGCAATTTCTTCTTTTGTCACTATGTTTTCAAAAAGCCATATGCTGCAGAGGTGTCAAAAGGCGTCTATATGAGGGAAAGGGTTAACTACATATTTCTAAGTAAACCAACCTTATTTCGTCTTCATTATGCTAGATTTCAATTGACACGAACAATGAATGCCTGTTTCTCAAAGTATTGTAATTTGTGACATTTTTAAGCACTCCGAAACAAATATAACATAAACATGCATATTTTCTTAACCCTTTCCTACATACATATCCAATTTGGCCGTTCTGCAGCAATTGACTTTTGAAAACATTGTGACAGAAGGAGATGGTGCACCCTTTTCCATTATTAGTCTTTCATTTACATAGATTTGTTCATAATTTTGCGAAGATGTCTTCAAAGTTGTCTGCTACAGTTTTGTTATATGCGGGAAAGGGTTAATAACGTGAATGGTGTATGCATTTTTCAACAGCTACCTACATGTCACATGTATTACAATGCCTCTGTAATCGAGCGTATCAGGATTACTTCTCCATTGTCTGTCTCGTCGTCTGTCAGCAATGGTTGCTTACCGATATATTGACAGGCGAAACATATATTCCATCGATTGCTCTTGTTTATATAGTGTTCGAAATAATTCTATGTACATGTATGTTACAAAAACATATCGTCTGGTTATGGATGGATAAGCAAAAGTGGCTTATGGCACAATGTATATTCATTGTTTGCAAAATAGTCATATAAAAAGTAAGCATATGTTGATTTTTTTGTTCTATTACTTTGTATGAATTCACAATTACATGTATTCTTAAATAGCTAATTTATTGGAAAATTATTGATACTACTTGTAATTATTAATCTGATCCTGAGCTTTGTTAAAAGATGAAATATTTTAACATAGTGGTCTCTGAATCAAATTTAACCCTTTCCCGCTTGTAGATACATTCTGAGGCATCTGCAGCAGACTGCTTTTGAAAACATTGTGACGAAAGGATAATTTGCTTAAAATGAGCAATTTTCCCATTTATCGCAACGTTTTCAACTCTTTTAAGATTTTCAATAAATATGCCTAGATTTTTATTTATGGGAAAGTGTTAAGCTATGTTGTTTACCCAATAGTTTGTCTTAGAATTTTGAGGTCTTATTGGCTCTCTGGTTTGACACCATAAATGTTACATTGACATTGATCGAACAGAGTTACATTTCTAGTTTCATGTGGTAAATTGCATTTAGAACTGCATTATGGGTAGACAAAGGTAATTTCTGGTGAGACTGTGTGGATGCACAGGCTCACCCTTGTCTTCACTCTGTCTTTGAAATTAGCAGTGGTCCTTGGCCAGTAATTTTCGATTCAAATTAGTGAAAATTACATTTAACCCTTTCCCTCATAGGACATTTCTGAAACAGACGACTTTGAACATATTTTTGTCAAAAAATAGAATATCTCTATAATTGAATGGATAACCTATGACTAAAAGTGGAAAACATTGTGGCAAAAGGAGAAATTGATTTCTTCTGTTGTCACTATGTTTTCAAAAAGCCGTCTGCTGCAGAGGCGTCAGAAAGCGTCTATATGAGGGAAAGGGTTAACCAGTGTAAATTAACATGTAATTATAACAAAACAAATATTTTGGGACCAGTGAATTTTAAAAGTTACTGTAATTTCAATGACTGCTGTATGCAGATACAATAAGACCCCAAATCGCCAGCTCGACTGGTGCAATGGCGGCCTCTTGTACCAAAGATCTTGGGATCGAATTCTGTGATGAGCGGGTTCATATTCTGTGATGAGCAGGAATTCGTTTTGTTGAATCTTGTGAATAATTAATATTAACCCTGTAATTTTTGTGTCGCCCGTCTTGGCAAGGAAATAGATAGGGAGTGTCACAAAATTCACCTACTGACTTATTGGTAGGCGATACACATGTTCTTTAAAACACGCGTCATTTTATTTGTTTGTTTTGTTTAAACAATATTTTATTTATAGCCAATTTACATATACATCTTATTACAATTTTTATCAAATATAAATATAAACAGGATTGAGCAGAAAGCTTTAAGCTCATTCATGAAGCTCTCTCTCCTTTGTTTGTTTCGACTCTTCCTCCCATGTTTTTAAAGCGTTTTTCCTTACTATGATTTTCTGAAACGTTTCTTAATTGAAAATGTCTTTAGGGATATAAAAGGGATAATACTCTATGGTATGTTTCTTTTGTTTTCCAATAATGTCTCCAGATTGACGCTATCTGTACTGAGATACAACTGGTCACAATTCAATGAAATTGCATTTGTGCTTTTACTTCTATGGATATGAATTATTGTAACCATCATTTGGTGACATTTACTTCAGATTAATGTATAAATGACCTAAGTTTGAGTTTTACATCAGGTTAAGTTTTGTGTTTTTAAGTCTTACAAATCGTTTATAGTTAATACAATTTCATATGGGCTTACACATTTCTGCCATAACTATGTGACCTTGTCTTACACTGTTCTACATGTCACAAGTCATCAAAATTTTACCATGAAAGTCATGTAGTATAATATCTATTGTTTCATTTATCGAATTTTAAACTTTATTTTGAAAACATTGATTATTCACCCTTTCACAAATAGATTAATCTGCAGCAGACGACTTAAAGAACAACTAGGCAGAATGCTGGAATCTCTCTGAAAATTAAACCATATTGATTGAAAAGTGATGAAAACCTTGTGACGATAGGAGAAATTGCTCATACATAATTAACAATTTCTCCTTTTGCCTCAATGTTTTTAAAAGTTGTCTGCTGCATATGCGTCTTTAAGTTGGAAAGGGTTAAGTAAATACCTTGACAATTCATTAAGACTTCTTTGCGAAGGATATCAGCTGCATGGTATGTGGCCATACCACAATTAGCTGTTTCTTGTTTGTTTGTTTGTTTCTTTTATTTCATTCTTTCAGCAATTAACTTATGTAATCTCTACCTACTTGGCATATTATTATATAGTCAGGTTTGTTCAAAGCAAAATATCATTTCCCCCAATTTAACCCTTTCCCTCATACAACAATTCTGCAGCAGACAACTTTAAACATATTTTAGTCAAAAAATAGAAAAACTCTATAATCAAATGGATAACTTATAGATGACTAAAAGTGGAAAACATTGAGGCAAAAGGAGAAATTGCTCGTTTTGAGCAATTTCTTCTCTTGCCACTATGTTTTCAAAAAGCTGTCTGCTGCAGAGGCGTCAGGAAGTGTCTATATGAGGGAAAGGGATAGCTTGATTGAAGATCTCCTCAAAATTCATTTTAGCAAACATTTTGAGCTGCGTACACAATCTGATTGACTGTCTTGAAATCTTGTAAAAATCATTGCTTTTTTCTTCAAAGATAGGCCAATCCATGTTTATTTTTCAAAGTCTTTTAAACTTTCATTTCATCCATTTCTGTTTTTTCTTTCTCTCTCTGTTTGGATAACGTTTCATCCAACCAGGGATTACAGGAGATATTTCTACACCCACAAGCAGACGGGAAAAACCCAGTGGGACTATCCAGATGCAGATGACATTAAAGCGGAAGAGGCTAAAGCAAAAGAGGGAAAGGGAAAAACTAAGACAGAAGCAGACACAGAAATCAGTTCTACTAGCGATAAATTGCGGGCTTATAGTGAGTATTTTGAATTAAGCCTTTCCCTCATACGACAAATCTGAAGCAGACGACTTTGAACATATTTTGTCAAATCATAGAAAATCTCTTAAATTGAAAGGATAACCTATGACTACAAGTGGAAAACATTGTGGCAAAAGGAGAAATTGCACGTTTTGTGCAATTTCTTCTTTTGTCACTGTTTTCAAAAAGGCGTCTGCTGCAGAGGCGTCAGAAAGCGTCTATATGAGGGAAAGGGTTAAGCCTGTCCATGCAAAAAGGTACATGTTTACTACAAGACAGTGTAAGTTCAGCTCAACAGGTCAGCTCAGTGTTATCAGAATCTACACAAGTTGACAGAATCTTCAAACAAGCTTGTGTAAGTAACATGTGAACAGTGGAGATCTTTATTAGGCTGTGTAGATGTACAGGTTGCTCTGGATATACACTGTTTACATAAGGTACCCATTGGTGGAAGAAAAATGACACTTATTTAAAAAAGCAGGAGACTAAATATAATAGAAATTACTGATCTCCTTGGTGCTCAGGGTTGTGGGAATAGCATTAAAGGTGGAGATAAAAAAAAAAATTGAAATGTTGAAACTTTCTGCAAATATTGCTAATAGTGACAACAAAGTAAGTAATAAATAGTTCAAAACTATTTTGGCAGTAAATATTGAAAAACAGTTAATTGAAAGTCATGAAAATGTACAACATTTGGCTTACTGGGTATGTCTACACAGTACAAATGAAGCACAAACTATTAATATTTAGATGTTTATTGTCGGAAAAGTGAAATTATTACTCTAATTTTATCCCATAGTTATGATTCTAATCTTTGAAGACAACTTTTGAACAGTTTTAAAACTTTTACTATTCAATCTATAATCAGCACCTTTAATGCTATTGATGACCTACTCATCATGTTGAGCCAAGCCCCGGTAACTCAGTAACTTTCTTTCCGAAGATTGACAAAAAGTCAATGTGACATGCATCATTCGTCTTCCACCAATGGGCTAAGTCTATGTGGAAAAGCAGTCAGTTGCTTGGGAAGATTGTTGTGTGGAGTACTGGTGTGAGAACACCAGGAAATGCATGAGTAGGTGAACTGGCCGCCGTGATATAACTGAGAAATTGTTAAAAACGGCTTTAAACCCCAATCAATCAATCAATCAATCTCATCATGTTGAAATAATTAAAACCTGTACAGTACAACCTCTCCAATGCAACATCTGCCGGATATAAAGAAATACCACTGTTCTATTGAGAAATCATTCTTTGCTTGATTGAAACACATTTTGACACCTAAAGATCACCACAATAAAATAAATAAAAACATTGAAGGAATTAAAGAAATTGCTCATAATGAGCAATTCTTTTCCCTACAATGTTTCTCCATTTCATATACATAAATGATGTTGACTTATTTTCCATTTACTGGTCATCAGATGATGAAAGCAATAAACTGTTGCTCTACATAGGGGCGTTTATGAAAGGTTTACCCTTTCCCACATACAACAAATCGGCAGCATACAACTTTCAAAACCTCGGTAAATGAAGGGTTGATTAATAAACAGATTTGAAAACATGGCGAAAGGAAATAATTGCTCATCATGGGCAATTTCTCCTTTTATCACAATGTTTTCAGAAATCGTCTGCTGCAGAGGAGTCTGTAAGCGTTTGTATGAGGGAAAGGTTAAGCTTTAGTACTGGTAGCATAGGAAATGGTATGATAAAACAAATCTAGAAACACATTCAAATTTTAAATGAAAATAGTTTTTAGATATCAAACTTTGATAATTGTTTGCGCAGGTGCTGAGAAAGATATCACCAAAGAGATTTTAGCAACTGTCAGCCTACCACCGCCCCCTCCACCTCCTGCTGAAGAACATCCAAGTGTTAAAAGTCTCATGTTAATGTATGGTAGCTCAAGTGAAAGTGAGACTGAGGAACCAGAAAAGAAGAAAAAAGACATGTATGTGATAGAAATGAACCAAAACTGACAATTTTGGTGGTATTATTGCTTCTCCGTAATGGGATCACCAAAAAGGGATATGGTAGTAATACCTGTGTTCTGTCACAAGTTAAATATAGGTCTATGCTACATGCAAGAGGAAAGTGAAGACTTTATTAAGACTGCCCAGAATAGCTTGAGTAGTCACTTGAAGCAGATGAAACAAGGCCTCTGGATTTCCATTGTGGAAGACTGTGGTATAGTGGTAGAGCATTGGCCTTCGAATCCCGTGATGAGCTCGTTCTGCCTTTTGGATTTTTCCACACAAGCGGTGCGAGTACTGGTTATGTCTCCAGGAAGCAGACATGGAGCGTGATTGATATAAGCTTAAACATCTACTTTTAATATAAACTAAGTTAATTGCCATGCGCTGTTCAACTGTTTATCAATCTGATATTCAAGACATTTGTCAACCTCTTCAGCACAAGTGCTCATTATGAAAGAATTCTCCTTTTGTGACAATGTTTTAGAATGTGTTCTCATGCATGTATGTGTGAAAATATTTTTATGCATATGCGAAAGGTTCTAAGTTTTTAACCCAATGTTGTATGTAATGAAAAGAATAGTCCTACTGAGAAAACACTTAATAATTTTAAAATCAAAATAGGAGTTAACCCTTTCCCTCATATAGACGCTTTCTGACGCCTCTGCAGCAGACAGCTTTTTGAAAACATAGTTTCAAAAGGAAAAATTGCTCAAAACAAGCAATTTCTCCTTTTGACAACAATGTTTTCCACTTTTAGTCATAGGTTATCCATTCAATTAAAGAGATTTTCTATTTTTTTACAAATATGTTTAAAGTCGTCTGCTGCAGTATTGTTGTATGAGGGAAAGGGTTAATCCTTCCATATAACAAATCTGCAGTAGAGGACTTTGAAAACCCAACTAGAAAAAGATCTTGCAAAAGGAGAATTTGCTCATCATGAACAAATTTCTTAAAAAATGCAACTGCATGTTTGTGTGAAAGATATAAAAGCATCAACAACACCCCTCATCTAGAGCTCTGAAGTGTGATCATTTTTTGTTCAATTAGACCCGAGAAAGAGGAAAAGCCTCCACCACCTCCTCCCTTACCAAAAGAAGAAAAACAGGTGGAAAAGGAGAAAAAACACAAATCCAAGAAGAAAAAGAAGGAAAAATCTAAGAAAAGGGATCAAGAACAAGGTATTTAAGGATATTTTTTATCTTTTTGCAATAGCTGTATCTGTAATGACCATGTCCATTAATTAGGCAATTCCTGTTTAAGACAAAATTCTTTCTGATTATTTATAAATGTCATTGAAACTAGCTAGCGTCATTTGTATTTCACCAATAGGTTAAAAGTCTATGGGGAGAACAAAATGCTGGCATATTTTCACACTTGCAGATAAAAATGCTGGCATATTTTCACACTTGCAGATAAAAATGCTGGCATATTTTCACACTTGCAGATAAAAATGCTGGCATATTTTCACACTAGCAGATAAAAATGCTGGCCTATTTTCACACTTGCCCAAAAAAATGCTGGCATATTCTCACACTTGCATATTTTCACACTAGCAGATAAAAATGCTGGCATATTTTCACACTAGCAGATAAAAATGCTGGCCTATTTTCATACTAGCAGATAAAAATGCTGGCCTATTTCCACACTTGCAAAAAAAAATGCTGGCATATTCTCACACTTGCATATTTTCACACTAGCAGATAAAAATGCTGGCATATTTTCACACTTGCAGATAAAAATGCTGGCATATTTTCACACTAGCAGATAAAAATGCTGGCCTATTTTCACACTAGCAGATAAAAATGCTGGCCTATTTTCATACTAGCAGATAAAAATGCTGGCCTATTTCCACACTTGCAAAAAAAAATGCTGGCATATTCTCACACTTGCATATTTTCACACTAGCAGATAAAAATGCTGGCATATTTTCACACTAGCAGATAAAAATGCTGGCCTATTTTCATACTAGCAGATAAAAATGCTGGCCTATTTCCACACTTGCAAAAAAAAATGCTGGCATATTCTCACACTTGCATATTTTCACACTAGCAGATAAAAATGCTGGCATATTTTCACACTTGCAGATAAAAATGCTGGCATATTTTCACACTAGCAGAACTACATAGTATTACAAACTGTATTTAGTAATAAGGACTTAACCCTTTCCCTCATATAGACGCTTTCTGACGCCTCTGCAGCAGACGGTGTTTTGAAAACATAGTGACAAAAGAAGAAATTGCACAAAACGTGCAATTTCTCCTTTTGCCACAATGTTTTCCACTTTTTGTCCTAGGTTATCCATTCAATTATAGAGATTTTCTATATTTTGAGAAAATATGTTCAAAGTTGTCTGCAGCAGAATTGTCGAATGAGGGAAAGGGTTAAACAGTATTTCAGTTATAGCATTCTGACAGAATGCTAATTCATAGTCCCATCCTGAATAGTCGTCCATTTTACTGTCCGTGCCATTATCAGAAGCCACATGTGATTTGTTTCCCTGCAACAGCTCTTGTTTAAATTCCTATTCAGCTTCCTCTTTTCTAATGTGTTTAAAGCAGGATGATTCTTAACGCTTTCCCACTTGCAGATGCATTTTGACACATCTATATAATGACTTTTAAAAATATTGTGGCAAAAGGAGAAATTGCTCATAATGAGATTTTTGAAAAAAAGTGCTTATATGTTTTCAAAGTTGTCTGCTGTACATTTGTTGTATCTGGGAAAGTTTAAACTATTACATCAGGGTAGGTGGTTAAGAAAAAATTGAATTAAATAATTCTACCTTGACTTTTCCAAGGTCCTGTTGGCCCAATGTACCAGGCCCCAGCCCCAGGATCTGTCCAAGCCCCAACAGACTATGGTGAGAACATGATGGCGTATGCAGACCCATCTCAGATGGATCCGAAGGCACTCGAAGCATGGTATGCTGCCCAAGGTCAAGCTGGAAATGAGGTAAGTTTTGTTCCTTTGATGAAAATATCATATATTCTATTATTAAGGAAATATATATAAATTGAATGGAATAATTGTTTGTTTTGAATAGGTTTGGAATTGTTTCTTGTGGGAAAAAATGCAATTGTTAATTATCGGGGCTCCTTAATTTTGAAATCTAAATCGTTTGGGTAAAAATCAATCAAGATATTTTAAATTTATAGGGTAAATGCTGATTGCACAAAGTCACCATGTCCGTTCTATTGCCTATTGAATCTTATTTCAGTTTCACCAATCAAATTTGGCCTTATATTCATAAGAAAAGAACAACGCTGCCTGATTTACGTAATTGGTCAATCAAAATACTCTGACATCCCTTCACAATGACCGAAATAACCTTGACGAAATCATTGGGTTGTGAGAGATGTCGTAAAGTTCATTGATCCACTCTTTGTTTCGTCCAATGAAATTGCTAATTTTTATTTCACATGATTATTTTCTGGCCGGTTATGTTATGACTGGTAAACAAATTAATGAAAGGGATGAACTGGAAATAAGCCTTTTGCCACAATGTTTTCAACTTTTTTCAGTAATTATACCTACAATTATAGAGATTTTCCATATTTTTTAGTAGAAATTTTCAAAGTCGTCTTCTGCAGATTTCCTGTATGTGGGAAAAGGTTAATAGACACATGTCAGTCCTACCTTGATAACAGAACACATCAACTATTTTCAGATTTCCTTGATAACAAGACTATTAATAATCTATTTACAGGTACCTGTATATGGTCAAATTGGAGGACCAGAATCCTATACGCAGAATGACCAGCCTCTAGAGTTTGGCACTGTGCCAGAAGGTGGATACAGTCTACCAGTTGAAGGAGGAGAACCAGTGCCTCCGACCCCGGTTCCAATGGAGTCTGCGGAAATGTCTCATCAACCAGAAATTTATAAAGTTGTCCCAACTAGTAAGATCATTTGTTTTACTCTTCTTTCTGTTTCTTGTTAATACTACGTTTCAATAGTGAATCTTTAACCCTTTCCCACATTCAACAAATCTGTAGCAGATGACTTTGTAAATACCTAGGCAAAAACAGCATAAGACAAAAGAATGCCACTGATCTAGAGAGGTGTCCCTCTATATAGACTTTTGTCCACATTTTTCACCAACTTTTCATCAGATGAGGAAAATGTTTAACTGGTGTTCTAAAGAAGTACCTTTATAAGAGGTTGCTTTGTACTCACCTTATCAATAACTTGGTTACCTTGGTGGTTTAGTGGTAGAACATCCATTTTAACTGCAAGAGGTCGCTGATGCGATCCTTCGGAGATTCTAACCTTGGCGCTCGAGATTTTTGGGTTAGAATTACAACTGCTTCGCTGGTTTCAGAATGAATTATCAACTTACCCTGCAACCATGATGCTATAACTGAAAAAATTGTTGAAAGTGGCATTAAACCACATACAAACAATTAAATGATCAATAAATGTTATATATTACAGTATATGCAGAGCCAAATGGTGCAGGTGATATGGGACAATCTAGCTCCAACGATGCTCCAGATGGTTTAAACATTGAAATAGGAGGCACTGGTATACACTCAAACATGGAGGAAAAGAAGAAAAAGAAAAAAGAAAAGGTTTAATATTTTTAAACCCTTTCCCACTCAAAATCTATAAGTGAAAGTTTAATTATTTAATAGAGTTGAAACCATTGCTGCAAAAGGTTTGTTTTATTGGGGTTTTGCGCCGCTTTCAACATTATTTCAGTTATATCACAGCGACAGTTCACTTATTCATGATCCCTGGCTAAACAAACCAGTACTAGGCTAGAAAATGTGCCTTGCCCAAGGGCACTCCACCATGACCGTCGTGCCGCGACTGGGGATCAAACCCCGGAAACCCGGTTTCAAATATCCCAAGCTAACCACTCGACTACGGCGGATTCCTACTGCAAAAGGAGATACAGCTCCTAATGAGCAATGTTACCTTTTGCCACTGTTTACAGAAGCATTCATCAAAATGCAACTGCAAGTGAGAAATCTTATTTGTTCATAGCCTTAGATTGTGAACCCTTTCTTTTCCTACAGACAACATCAACGCATTGTCACATACAATCAATCTGAAGCTGATGACTTCGAAAAAGTTTAAGCAAAAAATTAGAAAATCTTATAAATAAAAACATGTTGAAAACATTGTGGCAAAAGGAAAAATTGTTTTCAAAATTCATCTGCATGTGGTAAATGGTTAACCCACTCACACAATGGAAGTCTGCAAAAGACAACTTCGAAAAATCTGGGCAAATATATTGAACATTTTGATAAATGCCAGGGTATTTATTGTATAGAGTTGAAAATATTATCGCAAATTGTAGGGTATTTATTGTAAAGAGTTGAAAAGATTATGGAAAAAGGTGAAATATCTCATGATGAGCAATTTCTCCTCTTGTCTCAATGTTTTCAAAAGTCGTTTGCTGTAGATGTGTCAAATTGTGCCTGCAAGTAGGAAAGTATTAATTTGCTTATCCCTTTCCCTCATATAGACACTTTCTGACGCCTCTGCAGCAGACGGCTTTTTGAAAACATCGTGACAAAAGAAGAAATTACTCAAAACGAGCAATTTCTCCTTTTGCCACAACATTTTCCACTTTAAGTCTGCTGCAGAATTGTCGTATGGGGGAAAGGGTTATCTTTGTTTTTTCTGCTGCTTTGTAATGTACATTTAGATTCATGGTTCTATTATTTCTATTTTTCAGATGGGTAGTTCCAACATTTCACTGAAGAAGAAACAAGTGTCCTCCATGGTACAGAAATGGCAGAAGGTCAAAAAAGAGGTGGAGCTGGAAGAAAGAGATCGCGAAATTCGTGAGGCCGAAATTCGGAAAAAAATAGCAGAACTTGAGTAACACTTAAAAGTGTTAATTTTGTGACTGAATAGCTGCCATGTTTTGGCAATTACCTTAAGAAGGAGACCTTGTCTTTTAACCCTTTTCCTCATACAACAATTTTGCAGCAGACGACTTTGAACATATATTGTCAAAAAATAGAAAATCTCTATAATTGAATGGATAACATATGACTAAAAGTGGAAAACATTGTGGCAAAAGGAGAAATTGCTGATGCATCAAAATGTGTCGAAAGTTTAAAATAAGCTGAATGATTATTTGTAAAAAGAAATCTCCTCTAAAAACGTTTTGTGATTATTGATCTTATTCACTTATGTTAACCCTTCCCCACATACACTTTTCCACATACATACACCCAATAATCAGCAGACGACTTTGAAAACATTTAAGCAAAAACATGGAAACTCCCTATTTTTGAAAGAACAATTATTTAATAAAGTTGAAAACATTGTGGCAAACGGAGGAATTGCTCATTATGAGCAATTTCTCCTTTTTCAAAAATGTTTTCAAAAGTTGTCTGCTGCAGAGGTGCAGAAAGCGTCTATATGTGGGAAAGGGTTTAGTTATGGAGAAGAAAATGTATTGCATGTGCTATATTCTCTTTTGTGTGTGAATTGTCTGTCTATGAACTGGGCCATTTTTTTGGTTGTGCTGTCAATGTGATTTGCTTAGATTTTTATTTTAATTCAACCTTTCCCCAATTATAATGTCTTATCAAAAATACGGCAAATTTCCTGGAAAAAAACTTAAACAAAAAATTGACATATTTCTTATACACTGAAGACCCGCTACAACACAGTACATTTTGTACATCTTACATTCAGATGTAGTAACAACAGTTTCCCACATACAAATGCTTTCTTATGTCTCTTGCAGCAGACAACTTTTTAAAACATTGTGACAAAAGAAGAAATTGCTCATAGATCTTTTCAGTATATTCTCTCCCTTTTTTAGTGGCTTTCCCATATTTTTGCGCAGATGTTTCAAAATCGTCTGCTGCAGATTTTTTATCTGTTGGTAATTAAATGCCTGAAATGTCATTTTGACTTGTTATCTTATGTTTAAGATATCTGACCTGACGATAATGGTTTTTTTTAAGCTAAAGAATATTGTTTTGATGTTTTGAGTTGAAAACATGATGGAATACGGAGATAGTTGCTTCTTTTAAACAATTTCTCCTATTTCCAAATACATTTGTCTTCCTATCAAAAGCAAGTGGTATTAGTTCTGGATGACTGATGAACCTTGTTTTTGTTATTATTATTTTAACATAATTATTACAGGTGTGGAAACAGACTTGCCACAACATCCATACTCAAGGATGCAAATGGATACTGCTTTAACCCATCCCTCATATAGACGCTTTCTGACGCCTCTGCAGCAGACAGCGTTTTAAAAACATAGTGACAAAAGAAGAAATTGCACAAAACGTGCAATTTCTCCTTTTGCCACAATGTTTTCCACGTTTTGTCATAGTAACGTTATCCATTCAATTATGGAGATTTTCTATGTTTTGACGAAATACGTTCAAAGTCGTCTGCTGCAGAATTGTCGTATGAGGGAAAGGGTTAAGGAAGTTTCTTTGAACCTTTTATGACTGAAAGGTTACCAGTGCCAAGCCGGATCAGACTACATTGATGCCCTGGTTCTGCACTGGTTGCAAATGACTAACCGTTGGTTTTCAGAGTTCGATTCGTTTATCTCTAACTATTTCAATTACATACTCGGCAATTAATATCAGATTTTTTTTATAGATAAATTAATGTTTTTTCTTTCCTTGAAACTTTGCCTACAACTCAGTTGACGACATTAATAAGCAGTGTTGGAATCGGAGAAATGACTTGTCATAAACAGGTTCTTTTTTTTTCTCTAATGTATATTACTGTGTCTCAATTTTCTTTTTTGGTGAATAAGTCGGTTATTATATAACAAAAGGAGTCAAACATGATTGTTAATTATGTATGAAATAAAAAGTACATAAAATAACTTGAATAATTTTCTGTTGTTACTATACATACCAACTTTGTCTTCTTTCTATCACCTGCCTTGGTTAAGAGAATCATAGTGATCACTTCTTTGTCGTCTGTCTCTGACCAATATCACCTTGGTGGTGTAGTGGTAGGTAGAGCGTTCACCTTGGGTATGGGAGGTCCCAAGTTCAAACCCCAGTTGAGTCATATCAAATACTTTAAAAATGGCTGCCCTCCTTGGCGCTCAGGGTTGTGGGGTTAGCTTTACTACTGACTCACTGGTGTCAGGATACATGGACCAGGACTATTGGTAACTTGCCCAGGAAACTCTGTGATATAACTGAACAATTGTTGAAAGCGGCATAAAACACCAAACGATCAATCAATCAAAACTGTCTGCCCATCACGTTTTATTGGCCGGATTGCTCTAGCAATTCCGCTCTATAGATTGGCGATGTCCATCCGTCTGTCTGTCAACATTTTGGTTAAAGTTTCAGGTTGAGGCAAAATCTCAGCACTGGAAACTTTGCCTGAAGGTAACCAGTGACAAGTTCTATTGATTTCTGGTTACTTTGACCTTGACCTTGGTTTGTAGATTTTCAAGGTCAAATTGCCGACAATCCGGCCTTACCGTCTCCAGCGGTTTCAAGTTTATTGATATATTAGCATGTGACAAATGTGTCCCCTTTGAACACGCTTGTTTAGAAAGATTCCAAAGAGAGTTGCTGCAATCACCCTTTTTCAGTTGAGTTTCTTTTGTGAACAGTATGCTTCAACCATCAGATGACTTTGAAAACATCTACCTAGGCAAAAATATGGCAAATCTTTATTAATAAAATTAAAATTATTGAGTAGAGTTGAAAACATTTTGGCAAATGGAGAAATTGCTGATCTTGAGCAATTTCTTCTTTTGTCACAATGTTTTCAAAAGTCATCTGCTGCAGAGGCGTCAGAAAGTGTCTGTATGTGGGAAAGGGTTTACCAAAACCGTCTGGCCAGTTGTAACAAAATTTCATACCAGCCATCTTCTTTAAATGACATCTCCAAAATTCCTTGATGTCTTTCTCATCCGAGTAGCGTTCTGTTTGGTTTGGCAATGAAGAGTTCAGGTGAGCTTTTGTGATCATCTTGTGTCCAGTGTGACTTGTCATCATCAATTTCTTAAATTTGTTTTCAATTCTATGAAAATAATTATACCTTCATTTATTTATAGACATTTTCTATGTTCAAAACATTTATTTCTTATGCCATATGAGGAAAAGGGGAGTAAAACAGAGGCTAACAATGCAGGGCTTGTTTAGACTGGGTGTAAGTGAAGAAGATTGTGTTTTTTATGTCTCGCCAACCCCTCCCCTCCCCTTAAAGGGAGACATTGTTTTTGCACGGTCTGTCACACTTTTTTTCCGTTCCATAAAACCCAGTCTTCAAACTTGGGGGGATGAATGGTCTAATTGAGAAGGGAATCCCTATTGTTTTAAGGGTCAAAGTCACAGGAGCCATAAACGTCAAGGTAATGGGACTGTAAAGGTCAAATCTGTGTCTGCTCAAACCTCGAGAACCCTCTCTTCCAAAGTCTTCAAACTTTGGAAACAATGTGTCACAGCAGCTGAAAGGTCAAATTGACTCAATATCTCAAGACCCCTTTGACACTGTCTTCAAAATTCACAGGATAATTGGACTCCATGGGCAGATGGTCTCTACTGTCTTTTAATTAAGATGATTGGATTCCATGGGTAGATGACCCTACTGTTCGGTCACTTGGTGCTGTGCACACAATTTCACCATGATGAGGTGGAGTGTTGCGCGCAACACCCATGCCTATACCTCAAATGTCAAGGTCACACTTAGAGGTCAAAGGTCAAAATGAGGACTACCGTGTCCGGCCCACATCTCAAACATGCATTATAGGATTCCCAAGTTACTGGGCACACAACTTCACCATGAGGAGATGAAGTGCCACGCGCAAGACCCATACCTGTACTTAAAAGGTCAATGTCACACTTAAGAGGTCAAAATGAGAAACCATGCATCATTCCCAAGTTACTGAATACCTAATTTGACCATGATGAGTTGACATGCGTGGCACACAAGACCCAATCATGTACTTCAAAGGTCAAAGTCACACTTAGAGGAATAATGTCGAAATGAGAAAAGTTTGATAGGACTACCATTGTCCGACCCACATCTCACCCATGCATCATAGGATTCCCAACGAACTGAGAACACATGTACACCATGATCAGATAGCGTGTCAAATGAAGACCCAGGTCTGTACATGGAAGGTCAAGGTCACAAATTTTAAAGATGAACATTTTGACAATTGATTGTTTGACTTCAAGACAACAATGAAATACGTCACTTTCATTTTAACTTAGTGTTTGACAATTTTTTTGAAATACAAATATTTGGGTTTTGTTCTGCCATAAGTCTTCAAATTGAAGGAGAGGAATAATTATTTTTGCAACCAAAATAACATTTTCAATATATGTGTTGGTGTGTAAAATATTCCTATGTTAAATAAACCTGAACCTTTCATACACAAAACATTCTAAAACAAGATGTGTTTGTGAAACACTGATGCCCCCCCAATGGCAACATCTTGGTCAAAGGTCAAGGTCGCCAGGTCAAAAATGTTGGTACTGACAGAAAGGTCATGTCACAAGGAATACACATGTGAAATATGGTAGCCGTACCTGTTATGGTTGAAAAGTAGTGGTCAAGGTTAAAGTTTTTTTCGAGAATGGCAACATCTAGGTCAACGGTCAAGGTCGCAAGGTGAAAAAATTTGGTACTGACAGAAAGGTCATATCACAAGATATACACATGAAATATGGTAGCCGTACCTGTTATGGTTAAAAAATAGTGGTCAAGGTTAAAGGTATTTTTCGAGAATGGCAACATCTAGGTCAAAGGTCAAGGTCGCAAGGTGAAAATTTTGGTAGTGACAGAAAGGTCATGTCACAAGGTATACACATGTGAAATATGGTAGCCGTACCTGTTATGGTTCAAAAGTAGTCGTCAAGGTTAAAGTTTTTATCGAGAATGGCAACATCTAGGTCAAAGGTCAAGGTCGCAAGGTGAAAAAGTTTGGTACTGACAGAAAGGTCATGTCACAAGGTATACACATGTGAAATATGGTAGCCTTACCTGTTATGGTTCAAAAGTAGTGGGGAAGGTTAAAAAAATAATTGAGAATGGCAATATCTAGGTCAAAGGTCAAGGTCGCAAGGTCAAAAATGTTGGTACTGACAGAAAGGTCATGTCACAAGGAATACACATGTGAAATATGGTAGCCGTATCTGTTATGGTTCAAAAGTAATGGCCAAGGTTAAAGTTTTTTTCGAGAATGGCAACATCTAGGTCAAAGGTCAAGGTCGCAAGGTCAAAAATGTTGGTACTGACAGAAAGGTCATGTCACAAGGAATACACATGTGAAATATGGTAGCCGTACCTGTTATGGTTCAAAAGTAATGGCCAAGGTTAAAGTTTTTTTCGAGAATGGCAACATCTAGGTCAAAGGTCAAGGTCGCAAGGTCAAACATTTTGGTACTGACAGAAAGGTAATGTCACAAGGAATACACATGTGAAATATGGTAGCCGTACCTGTTATGGTTCAAAAGTAGTGGTCAATGTTAAAGTTTTTTTCGTGCAGACAGGCCAAAAACTACATCTAGGTCAAAGGTCAAGGTCGCAAGGTCAAACATTTTGGTACTGACAGAAAGGTCATGTCACAAGGAATACACATGTGAAATATGGTAGCCGTACCTGTTATGGTTCAAAAGTAGTGGTCAAGGTTAAAGTTTTGTTTGTGCAGACAGACAGACAGACGTGCAGACGTGCAGACAGACGTGCAGACAGGCCAAAAACTATATGCCCCCCGAATCGGAGATTCCGGGGGGGGGGGGGGGGGGGGGCATAAAAATGATGTATGTTAAACTTCAGAATAATATGGTATCTCAAAAACAAATAAAAGTACTTAAGGTAGAATTCAGATCGTTTAAGAGGAGATGCAGAAGTGCATATAGAAATATTTTAATAAAAAAATTCCCACCATAACCGAAAAGAAATAATGCATCAGGCCAGAATAAAATGTTTCCAAGATCATCATTTCTTGTTGGTCTTGTAAAAGTATTGACCCCCAACTCCGAATATATAATTTGATACACATGGTACTTCTTTTTAATGATAATGTTAACCAATAGCTCTATGGAAAACCCACCATAATCATTCATTACAGTACAAGTGTCTTCCTATCTATTGACCTGTACTGGACTAACTGATGCAGTCAGAGTATGCAATCTATTAATGCAATATATAGATTATTTTTTTCGGCGATAGCTGATTGACGTGGGTTTTGACCTAGATGTTAAACAAATGATCTAGATTGTAGACTAACTAAATGATCTAGATTGTAGACCAATCAAATGTTGTATTTAATGAATAATGTCGAAGAAATAAAAGAAATGAAACGTTTTGATTGGTTCATAGTTAAGTTGGCGATCCTCCGAGAGTCACTAATAAGGTGAAGTTTTAAAATGACATTTTCTGCATACTAACCTTTAATTGTTTTCCTTAAGAAATAAATGTCAGTGAAAAAAAATCAGTGAAAACGCATGAAATATAATATTTAAGAGTAAAATATTAATTACTTTTGAAACATGATAAGTTTTCATTTATTTATTTATTGAAACTTGTACACCTCTTGGGAGCCTCGCGTAATCTCCAGTCATGTGACGTATTCTCGGCCTTGAACGGAACAACGTCATGTATCTAATTAGTAAGATAAAATATCAAATAATATGGGCATGTTCCATTTCTTAGTGTTTTCTCATATTTTGCCCAGTGGATTACGATAAGATGTCATTTGAAATTAAGTTCAATTTACCCCTTTTCTAATGCCGCCTGGTAACTAAGTCTTTCAACCAATCAATATGGCTTAAATAATTATAAATAGGGTCAGTGAAGGAACAAATCAGACAAGCACTTTCATAAGATTGGTGTTTTAAAATGTTGTCATTTTGATCCTTTCTGATGCCGATTCCCTCCCTTTTTTTCAACCAATTAACATGGTTTGAACATTTTTTTGTAGAGAGTCACTGAAGGAACATATCTACTAAATAAGCTTTGAATCGGACAAGCGGATTTAGAGGAGAAGAATTTCCAATATTTGGCATTTTAATCCCTTTCTGATACCGCACAAACAAGAGTATATATGTTTTAACAAAATTAAGAAAATGATCGCCAAAGAACATTCCTGTTACTTTTGTTTTAAATGTGTCCAGAGGATGAGGATGAGATGTCCTTTGACGCTTAAAGTTCAATTTCTCCTTTTCATATGCCACCTGGTTTCTATTACTTTCAACCAATCAATAAGACTTAAACACATGTAGAGGGTCACTAAATAAAAAGTTCTGTTTAAACTATCTTAAAATAAGACAAGCACTTTCATAAGAATGTAGTTTTAAAATTGTGTAATTTTGCCCCTTTTCTGAATCCGCCTGATTGCCGTGTTTAACAACAAATCAATATGAGAGTCATCCAATGAACATTTCTACCACATTAAATTTGTATCAGACAAGCGAATTCAGAGGAAAATGTATTTTTAAATAGGGCATATTTCACCCTTTCTGATGCCACTGGAAGTTAGTAGAAAATAATAAATATGACTGAGCAACTTCTTCTTTTGCCACAAACATATCAAAAGTCGTCTGCTACAGAGGCTCACAAAGGGTCTATATGTTGGTAAGGGTTGATATCATAGGTTTATGTTTTCTAAATATTTCAGAATAGAATAGAAAACATTGTGGAAAAGGGAGATATCGCTCTCTATGGGCAATGTCTCTTTTTGTCACAATGTTTTCAAACGTTGTCTTCTACAAATGCATCTGCAAGTGGTAACAAATGCTATTATATATCACAAAATCTACGTTGACAGAAGAAATAGTTGCTTATTTGACTTCTGCTTATGTTTTTATATGCTATTGTACTTTTGATATTATACAACCATTTTGTTATTACAGAAAACCCTTTTTAGATTAACTGCTATCAGGTCACCTCTTTGTCAGTCTGTGTTGCAATTGCATTGCAGAGCACTTCGTCTGTGACAAAACCTTTGGAGCGGGCCCGACATGTTGCCTTAGTAAAAGCATGTTCTTCTTCTTTCATTAAATAAGTGTAACCCTTTCCTACATACAAATCTGCAGCACATGACTGAAAACAGTATGTTTAATCTCTACATAAATGCTTAAATATGTCATCTGATACAGATGCATCAACAAGAGTAAATCATTATTTACCCTTTCCCACATACAGCAATTCTGAAGCAGGCGACATCGAAAACATCTTGTTTAAAATACATGGACAATCTCAATAAATGAAAGTATAATAAATAAAAAAAAGTTAAAAACATTGTGACGAAAAGGAGAAATTGCTCGTTTTGAGCAATTTCTCCTTTTGTCTCTATGTTTTCAAAAGTAGCCTGCTACAGAGGCGTCAGAAAGCGTCTATGTGAGAAAAGGGATTAAAAAACGTATTAGGATAAGGGTTATATGATAGATTTTATTTGTCCGCTTCCACACAAACCAATAAGTCAAATACGGATGGATCAAATATTTCCTGTTTTTGGTCCTTAAAAATAATTACCCTTTCCCGCATGCAGATGATTTTTATAAACACTGTGGCGTCAGAAGAATTTGGCCATGATGAGCAATTATTCCTTTTGCCATAACTTTTCAAATCTACTCAACAATTACAGCTTCGTTTATAGATTTACCATGTTTTTAACTGAACATATTAAAAGTTGTATGCTGAAATAATTTCCTGTTTTTGGTCCTTAAACATCATAACCCTTTTTAACATGCAGATGACTATTAAAAACACTGTGGCATAATTTGCTCATGGTGAGCAATTGTTCCTTTTGTCACAATTATTCAAATCTATCCAACAATAACAGCTTCATCTATAGAGATTTACGATGTTTTTACCTGAACGTGTTCAAAGTTGTCTACTACAGCTAGATATGGTGTATGTGGAAACATGTAAAAAGAGTCCTCAGAATGTCATTGAACATTGCTGGTATTGCTTGTTGAAAAAAGAGTGGAAACCCTGAGAATAATTTTAACCCTTTCCCTCATATAGACGCTTTCTGACGCCTTTGCAGCAGACAGCTTTTTGAAAACATAGTGACAAAAGAAGAAATTGCACAAAACGTGCAATTTCTCCTTTTGCCACAATGCTTTCCACTTTTTTGTCATAGGTTATCCATTCAATTATTGAGATTTTCTATTATTTGACAAAATACGTTCAAAGTCGTCTGCTGCAGAATTGTCGTATGAGGGAAAGGGTTAAAGGTTAAAAATGTATATGTTCGTGAATGGTAGAAAATGTTCTAAGATTCGTTCTATCTGGTAAGATTTTGTATCATATTTGCAGGTAGAAAACAAATATGACTCAATCTTTTATGTTGTTTTTATTGCAAGAAAAGGTTTAACAGATGCAACTGTTTAGGAAAAGGCTAACCAGGAACATATTTATCCACTAGATAATTGGTCAATTAACCCTTTCCCTAATAATGTCGCATCTGCAGCAGACAACGTTTGAACCGGTTCACAATATTGCATTGTTACCAACTCAAGGATCAAGAGTAACACTTTCTTAATTGTCTAACACAAATCAAAGTGAAGCTAATAAAGTAAATAAACAATGTAAAAGAAATTTGATGTCAGATTGTCCAATAGATTCTACGTAACATGCACATCCCTGATATTGCCAATGATAATCTCTGTAATTAGAAACAGACGTTATTCCACATATGGTATTGTGTAATGATCCCTTCCCACATATAACGGGTTAGCAGCAGACAACATTAAAAACGTCGAGGCAAAAACATGGAAAATCCCGATAAATGACAGTATAATCATTAAATAGCTTTGCAACATTCAAATTCAAAACAGTGTTAGAAACGGAATAGCGTTCAAAAGAAAAAGAAGAAATTGGACTGAGTATAAATCCATGAAATTGCTAATTATGTCTTTTTACCACAAGAGTAAGTCAAAAGGCAGTTATTTCATAATGCGGATATCTTTTCCTCCATTAAATAACTTTTGCATGAGACCACAAATGAGAAGATGAGCAATTTCACCTTTTCCAATATTTTCAATACTCTAACAAATGTTTACCCAATTATCAAGAAACTATCAGTTTTTTGTCAAATGTTTTCAAATGAGACCACACCAGTAGATCGAAACGGCAGTTTGTGTTCTGCATTGGAGTAAGTATAAAGTCTTTGCAACATACAACAAATCTGCAGCAGATGACTTTGAAAACATCTTCGCTAAACAAATTGTAAGTTCACAATAAACGAAAGCATCAATACTGAATAGAGTTGGAAACATTGTTGCAAACTGTTTTTAAAAGCCGCCTGCTAGAGATTCGTCTTTAAGTGGGACAAGGTTAACTAAACGAACAGACTGATAACCTACACATTTTCTTGCGCTATTTTGCTGAATGTCTGCTTTCGATATTGTTTCAGTTATATCACGGCGTTTCCTGGGTAAGTTACCAGTAGTACTGGGCCAGTTATCCTGACACCAGCGAGTCAGTCGTAATGCTTACTCCACAATAACCACGTAACGTTAACCCCGCACTCCCTGAGCGCCAAGCTGCAACATTTCGAGGCGGACGCTCTACATCTACACCAGCCAGGCGGGACTACAAAGAAGCAAACAATGTAAAGCAAGATTGACCTGCATGTACATGGATGATTATCCCATAGTCTTTATTGCTAACCATTTCCCTGTCGCATACTCGTTTTCACTCTCAGTCAGCCAGCTTACCTGTTCCCACATGTGACAACTCTACAGCAGACAACTTTATTTAACTTGAAAACATTGTGGCAAAAGCAGAAACTGCTCATGATATCCATTCCACGTGTTGCTGTAACTATCAGACTATAACAAAAACACTGTCTGATCTATTATTACAGTTGAAGGTCATATGAGATAAACAAAACTATCAGATATTCTTACACATGTGGTATTGTTTATTGTCCCCCAATCTGTAGCCGTCTTTTAGTGACCTTGATGTGTTTGCAAGCAACACTTTTTTTAATAGTATTTGCAAATGGAAAGTCGGTAGAATATGCGTATAACATAAGATAGATAATGTAGTTCTCATCTGTGTTAGTAAGCTTTCTGAAGACTCTACAGCAGACACGACTTTTGCCACAATGTTTTCAACTTTACTCAGTGACTGTTCTTTCATTTATAGTGAGTTTCCATACCTTTTACAAAATATTTTCAAATTCGTCTGCTGTATATTTGTTGTATGTGGGAAAGGGTTAAGTCTCATCCATGTACATAAATAATATATATATACACTACTTATAAACAAATCAAGACAAACAAGAACTATGGGAGAGTTGTACATGTATTTTCTGACAGTTATTTTAGTAATCACAAGAATCAGTTGCCCAAAGTTCTTTATCACTTTCCCTCATATAAGCGCTTTCGGACGCCTCTGCAGCAGAAGGCTTTTTGAAAACATAGTGACAACAGAAGAAATTGCACAAAACGTACAATTTCTCCTTTTGCCACAATGTTTTCCATTTTTAGTCATAGGTTATCCATTCAATTATGGAGATTTTCTATGTTTTGACAAAATACGTTCAAACTTCAAAGTCGTCTGCTGCAGAATTGTCGTATGAGGGAAATGGTTAAACATTTACCACATACAAAATATTTGGAACAGACGACTTTGGAAACAGCCAGGCTAATGATGGTCATTCCCTATGCATAGATAAACATATGATTATTGAAAAGAGCTGAAACATTGTGGCAAAAGGAAGGTATGGGTATTTGAACTGGCCGCTGTGATGTGACTGCACAATTGTTGAAATGGGGTTTACCCGTTAAATCTAAATCATAGAGATTTTCCATATTTTTACCAAGATTGTTTCAAAGTTGCCTGCTGCAAATTAGCAAACAACTTGACAAAAACGTGTTGGCCGGCAATGTTTTCAATTAGTCATACACACAATCAGATTGCTTCTACCAGAGACATATGTGTTTATATGTCTCTGCTTCAACACACAATGTATTAATTAGTCTCCAATCTGAGGCTATGGCATTCATTGTTTCGAAGCAGCTAGATCACATCCCTTTTTACTCACTGATATGGTGTAGATTGAGATCATCATATCCTGATATATAATCTGATCTTTATTATACTATTTTGTCACATCTGCAGCAGAGAACGTTTGAAAACCTGGCAAAAGGAAAAGATGCTGATCATTACCAATATCTCCAATTGTCACAATGTTACAAACTCCATTGGATATTGAAGATAATGTCCAACATACACCAAAGCTGCAGTAACAAATAGGCAATAGTTTGGTCAATGTCCAACTTAAATTATAAATATTGGATAGAGATGAAAACATTTTGGTAAAAATGGAAATGGGAAATTTGTCCTCTTACCATAATGCTTTCAAAGGGTTGCTGCAGATGCGACTACTTGAGGTAAATGAATAAATAGTGCTTTCTCCCAACACACTTAGATAACATAAAATGTGTAAATGAGTGCTGTTGGCATTTATTTCCTGCTTTTAATCTAATTTGAATACAACATAATTCTTGCAAATAAATTACGTCGATGCAGGGGTGATAACATTTAGTGGGCGGAAAATCAAGCAGAACGATTTCCCAACATTTTTGCAGGGTATTTTGCAAGTTGTTTGTTCCGACGCGTACACCAGCCTCAGAATCCCCAGGTGCGGCTCTCTATATATGGAATCAGTTGATATACTTATCACTCATTGGTCAATTAGCGGTTTCCTGGGAGATTGGAAGAGCGCACTTTATTCAACAGGTACATGCATTATTGATAAAGTACACGTTTATTCTTAAACCATTTTTTTATGCATGGTCAAATCGTTTTACACACTTATAAAGTTTGTCATCTCTTTTGTATAGTCTCGTTCATATAACCAAATCAGCTTCCGTAGCAAACAGGTGCGTCATTAAATAGACTCGCCCAATTAGACTGTTTCGGGCAGCTTCTATAGTTTCGGTGTTTCTTCACTTTAGTGGACTCAGTAGTTTCTTGCTTTGTGTTTTGTTTTCGGGGGATTATTTTGGTAAGTTTGTTCTTTAGATTTCACCGAAAGTTCTCGTTTATTCTCTGTTAACAATTATCTTGTCATGGTTTCGACAGAAACTTTTAAAAACAGTTCCAAAACATTTTACCTGTTCTCTAAAAGTTTCAGGAAGCGCCATCTTGGATACGTAGCAGACGTAGGAATTCTAGAAGCATTTGAAAAGATTAAAAAAACCTTCTTCATGAAAACTTTTAAACTGTGGATACAGATAGATAGATTTTAATTGACTTTTACAAATATATGTATCTCATCATTTACATACAGACTAGTATCAAAATTGCAACAATTGCAGCGGACCTTTTATTTGTTTACCAATTCCCATACGTAGGCGAATTTTGATGCATCTGTAGCAGTCTTTTGAAATCATTGTGGCTTAACCCTTTACCTCATAGAACAATTCTGCAGCAGACGACTTTGAACATATTTTGTCAAAATATACAAAATCTCTTTAATTGAATGGACTAAAAGTGGAACACATATTGTAGCAAAAGGAGAAATTGCTCAAGCTCGTTTTGAGTAATTTCATCTTTTGTCACTATGTTTTCAAAAAGGCGTCAGAAAGCGTCTATATGAGGGAAAGGGATAAGGAGAAATGGATCAAGATGAGATATTTCTCCTTTCGCTACCATGTTTACAACTCTTATTCAATAATTGTTCTTTCATTTATAGTTTTCATATGATAGCCTATAGCTATGCAATCAAAGTTGTCTCCTCTGCTGCAGTTTTGTTGTTTAACCCTTTCTCACATACAACAAATCAGCAGCAGACGACTTTTAAAACATCTGGGTGAAAATATGGGAAACCTATAAAGAAATGTATAACTAACTAAACTATTGTAAAGAGTTGATGTTGGTGTACGTTTTCAAAAAGCCGTGGAAAAGGGTTAAATCTTTGAACTAAACAAGCCCTGTCTGAATCGGTGATATTTGAAAACAGTATGACAGAAGTCTTAAAGCCTTTCCCATATACAACAATTCTGCAGCAGACGACTTTAGACTATAGTGACAAAAACCTTAAAAATCTCCATAAAAGATAAGCTTAATTGTTAAATAAAGTTGAAAACATTGTGGCCAAAGGTGAAATTGCTCATCATGATCTTTTGGCCACAATGTTTTCAAAAGCCGTCTGCTGCTTTGTACATATATTTAATGGTCAACAATGGCCTCAGTCAGTGATTTGATCCCATGTCATATTAAAGAAACTGCTCAAAAACAAGTGATTTCTCCTTCTGCCACAATATTTTCAACTCTATTCAAATTTTAAGCTTTCATTTATAGAGATTTTCCATATTTTTCCGCTGATGATTTCAAAGTTGTCTGCTGCAGAATTGTTGTATGTTGGAAACGGTTAAAGTGAAGCTGCAGACCATTTTTTCAATTATATTAACAACATTTGATGCATCTGCTGCAGACTTTAAAACCTTTCCCATATGTATACATATTTTGACGCCTCTGCAGATGAGGACTATTGAAAATGTTGTGACAAAAAAAAATTCTCCTTTTACGACAATGTTTGATACTCAATTATATGAGAATAATTTCATTTTTAGCAATTTTCCATATTTTTGCCTTGATGTTACCAATGTTGTCTGCTGCAAACTTTTGTATGTGCGAAAGGGTTAATATAGGGTTTTGTTCATGTACCTGCTAGAATAAAGCACCTAATTGTATAGACAACATTTAATGCAACAGCAGCAGAATTGACTCAACCCTTTCACACATGTACATGTAGACACATTTTGAAGACTGCAGCAGAGTGCTTTTGAAAACATTGTGGCATATGGAGCTCATTATGAGCAAATTCTCCTTAACCCTTTCCCTGATATAGACGCTTTCTGACGCCTCTGCAGCAGACGGCTTTTTGAAAACACAATGTTTTCCACTTTAAGTCATAGGTTATCCATTCAATTATAGAGATTTTCTATTTTTTGACAAAATGGGTTCAAAGTCGTCTGCTGCAGAATTGCCGTATGAGGGGAAGGGATATTATAAGCCATAATTCTTTCAACTCTATTCAATAAGTATACTTTCTTTTTTAGAAATTTTACATATTTTGCCTTGATGTTACAAAAGTTGTCTGCTGCAGATTTGAGCTCACCTGAGCTTTTGTGATCCCCTTTCGTACATTGTCATCTTCAACAATTGCCTTTTTAACACTTTACAGGCAACATTTGGCATCCAATCTTCATGAAAGTTTATCAGAACATGTATACATCTTTTTAAAATCTTGGCCAAGTATGAAACTGGGTCATGTGAGGTAACAAACTAGGTCACAAGGTCAAATGATTTAAGGAAATAATATTCAAGAAATAAATGATTATAATTTATAAACATTTTCTCCATTTACCAAGATATTTTCTGAAGATATCTGTAACAGAGGCATAAATTGCCATTTCTATGAAATAGACGATCATAATGTCATTCAGTCTGCTTTAGAGAAAACACACATTGTTGAAAAATACTTTTTGGTTCAAATCCATCAATTTTTAACTCTGTAATTCAACTATACTTGAAATTTTCATTATGTTTCAACTTTGGCTTTAGGTCATAATTAACTTAACCCTTTCCCTGATATAGAAGTTTTCTGACACCTCTGCAGCAGACAGCTTTTTGAAAACATAGTGACAAAAGAAGAAATTGCACAAAACGTGCAATTTCTCCTTTTGCCACAATGTTTTCCACTTTTTGTCATAGGTTATCCATTCAATTATGGAGATTTTCTATGTTTTGACAAAATACGTTCAAAGTCGTCTGCTGCAGAATTGTCATATGAGGGAAAGAGTTAAGAGACTTTAAAATTTGTAGGAATGGCTTTCCCTACTTGGTGCTCAGGATTGTGGGGTTAGCATTACGACTGACTCGCTAGATTTACCAGTACTACTGGTAACTTACCTAGGTAGCGCTGTGATAAACCTGAACAATTGTTGAAAGTGTTATACAAACAAATCACATTATAATTTCAAAGCAGATGACTCTTAACCCTTTCGCTCATACAACAATTCTGCAGCAGACGACTTTGAACATATTTTGTCTAAAGATAGAAAATCTCTATAATTGAATGGATAACCTATGACTAAAAGTGGAAAACATTGTGTCAAAAGGAGAAATTGCTTGTTTTGAGCAATTTCTTCTTTTTGTCATAATGTTTTCAAAAAGTCGTGGTGCAGAGGCATCAGAAAGCGTCTATATGCGGGAAAGGGTTAAAAGGTCAAAGTCATATCAGATAAAAAGAAACAGTAAAGACTATTTTTATGTTGAATTTCACATTTTTGTTTTACAGATTAAACCAGGAAAATGGCTGATGAAGAACAAGGCGGGTATGTGTGCCAATTTGTTTTCTATTTCTATCAAATATTTGGCACAAAGTTGTCATTCTATCTGAGTCAGTCAACTTTTGTCTGATCTCAGCATATGAAAATGTGCCTTTCAAGTATTTTTTATTTTCATTTTGTTTTAACGAAATACACACACATGCATTGAATTTCTTTGAATTGTCATTTCAAGGGCTTCATGCAAAATGGTTGTAACTACTTCTTGTTCTAGATGTAGTTACAACTGTTATGCATGAAACCATCGATTTGTAAAATTTGTCTTACTACTTAAGCCTTTATGGTATTGTGGCTAAGGGATGATTTGTCATTATTTGCAATTTCTCCTTTTGCCACATTGATTTCAACTACTCAATAATTATACTTTAATTATTTATAGCAATTTTCCATAGTTTTACCTAGATGCCTTTAGTTATCTGCTGTAGATTTTGTCGTACACTATATGGGAAAGTGAGGGAAATGGGCAATTTCTCCTTTTGCCACAATATATCAACTCGATTCAGTTATTATGCTTTCATGAATACAGATTTTCTACATTTCTGCCTAGATCCTTTATGATTATTACATTGTTGATAATTAGAGATAATGTCTTGATGTTGGTGTAACTTGACAGTATTACTGACGATGTCAATTCAATTATCTTATGTTGAGTTAGTTACATGTATGTTTTCAAGAGGCAACAGTTGAATTTACAGAAACAATAGTTAGGTATTACTGTTTGTTTGTAAAGCTAATGTTCATGAAAGTTAGAAACTTTGGGTATTATACACAAAAGTTGGACATTTATATCATGAATTATTTTAGTTTACGAGGTTATTGAAAGTTTGCATTGATTATCGTGATCATATTCAACTCTTATCAAACTGTTATAATTTGGTGTTTCTGCTATGTTCGATATTCACTCCATACTTTTATGCTCCTTTAAAAAAAATATTGAAAACAATTGTCTAGAAAGGAAATATTGCTCCTGATGAGCAATTAATCCTTTTTTCACAAATTTTTTCAATCCTTTTCCGAATTAAACTTCAAATTTTCTCAATGCTTCATCAGGTAGAAGAATTATGCAGAGCTCTAGATAAGAAGAGTATTTCACATCGCGAAATCCTTATGTAACCCTTTCCCTCACATAGACGCTTTCTGACACCTCTGCAGATGACAGCTTTTTGAAAACATAGTGACAAAAGAAGAAATTGCACAAAACGTGCAATTTCTCTTTTTGCCACAATGTTTTCCACTTTTTGTCATAGGTTATCCATTCAATTATGGAGATTTTCAAATTTTTGACAAAATATGTTCAAAGTCGTCTGCTGCAGAATTGCCGTATGAGGGAAAGGGTTAACTCTCAAACCCTATGTCGTGGGTACTCAAAAGAATTGTCTCAGTGAGACGATTCTTTTGAGTAACCAACAATATAGGGCTGAGTTGACTCATACAAGAGATATGGATGGGAAAAGTTGAGTTTACTCCTCTTTATTAAGTCCTCTGAGTATGTAAGATGTTTTTTACAAAAAACTCTCCAAACAATATACAATATTACAGGTTGCATGATGCTAACTACGCAGATTTAAAACCGTGTTTTGATTTGTGTGATTTTGCACTTCCAATCCAAAGAGTTATCCTCCCTTTTAAAAAGTTGTTGAGCAACTAAGGCTTTGGCAATATGACACTTAGTATATTGTTAAGTCTTTCATAAAGTCATAGATTAATTATAATAGCGCTCCTGCAAAACTTCATAAGACATTGCTTTGAAAGCTTTTTAAGACTTAGCTAACATAACTTAGAATATTGTAAAATTTGACCACACTATTGCCACATATAGGCCAAACTCATTTTAACCAGCTGTTAGCTTCCCTGCAGTACCAATGGTTTGTATAGATCTGAGGACTCCCTGTTACAGTTTTTCTCAGATTTTTATTTCTTCTGTAACAATATAATAATATTGTGAGCTCCAATCTTTTGTGGCTTAAATTATTCATATTCAGATAGAATTATTTTATTCATAACTTACATAAAACGCAAGCTATTGTATAGGAGAAGTATTATATGCCAGGGGCATCTTTGGTTGATATCAGTGGGTTAATTGTTAAAACATGCACTTCCAGGTTTCCTTGCTGTTATAGCAGGATTCATTGTGCAATACCTCATTGTTTACAGATGTCAATAGCATCTTGTGTAACAATCCACACATCTGGTATTGCATTTATTTTGACACTTACCTAGGTGATAAGCCCTTCTCATACAATAAAGGATGAGTGTAAAATGACAGTGCAGCTTAACCCTTTCCCTCATATAACTTCTGCAGCAGACGTCTTTGAACATATTATGTCAAAAAATAGAAAATCTCTATAATTGAATGGATAACCTATGACTAAAAGTGGAAAACATTGTGGCAAAAGGAGAAATTGCTCGTTTTGAGCAATTTCTTCTTTTGTCACTATGTTTTCAAAAAGTCGTCTGCTGCAGAGGCGTCAGAAAGCGTCTATATGTGGGAAGGGGTTAATGATATTTTTAACCCTTACCCACATATAAACGCTAACTTTTGACACCTGCAGCAGAGGACTTTTGAAAACTTTGTGACAAAAGAAGAAATTGCTCAAAATGAGTAATTTCTCCTTTTCACACAATGTTTTCAACTCTAAGTACGTCTTCATTTAGGGAGATTTTCCATATTTTTAGTAGACATCTTTAAAGTCGTCTGCTGCAGATTTGTTGTATGTGGGAAAGTGTTAAAGGAATTGAGACCTTTTCATTTTATTACAGTAATTAATTAGACACTGGAATTGTTTTTTGTCATTTAAATTGTTAAGGAGAATATCATTGAGAGCAGTTTCCCCTTATGGCACATTATGCTTTCAAGTCACCAGTTACTGTTGCAGAAGGGACAAAATGTCTGCACATGGGAAAAATGGATAACAGATGATTCATTTTCATTGTTTTCCGTTGAACCCCCGAATGATCTTATTATATCCTATTCGAAGAAGAGGGGGTATATATAGGAGTCACTGTGTCGGGCTGTCTGTCTGTCTGTCGGTCGGAAGCCATATTTTGTCCGGCCTATTTCTTACAAACCACTGGGTGGAATTCAATAAAATAGGGTTACAATTGCATGTTATTTTACAGAGTTATGGCCCTTTTACTTATTAAGTTATGGTGTAGGTCAAGGTGCTGTTTTGGGGGTATTTATCATCTTCAGTGATAGTTCTAGTTTTGATTGAAATGAGTATGCAGATTTGTTGAGAAATAAGACATTATACTATGATAGCTAATAAGTCATCAGCAGACAAAATAAAATAATAATTTGTCAAAAGTAGAAGTTACTTAGAATGAGCAATTCCTCCAGTTGTTACAATATTTTCATCTCTATCCAATATTTAGGTTTGCTTTTATTCATAAACAGAGAGTTTCCATATTTTTGTGTGGATGTTTTCAAAGTCATCTGCTGCAGATTTGTTGCTTGTTGGAAAGAGTTAACCCTTTCTCTCATATAGACTTTTTCTGATGCCTCTGCAGCAGAGGGCTTTTTGAAAACATAGTGACGAAAGAAGAAATTGCTTAAAATGAGCAATTTCTCCTTTTTGACACAATGTTTTCCAATTTTAGTCACAGGTTATCCATTCAATTAAAGAGATTTTCCATTTTTGACAAAATATGTTCAATGTCGTCTACTGCAGAATTGTCGTATGAGGGAAAGGGTTAATTGTTTGAAGTTAGGCAGAGACTTGTCAGAGACTTGTGAGTTTACCAAACATCCAGTGCATTTGGGAAATATGTTTGTTGATCATATCTCAACATGTTGTCTGTTTTCCTTCCTGGTTGTCACGGTTTCCATCATAGCCATCGTCTTCCTGCAGAAGAGATTTTTGGGTAATAGTATAAAGCAATCATGAGTATGAATAACCATGCAGCAGGAACTTTTCAAAACACCATGAAAAATGGAGAATTGATCTGAAATAATTGGAGTGCGAGATCTAGATAAATTCTCACTGTGTGAACATCAACAGTGGTATTTTACAAATGGAAAACAAGTCCTAATATTTCATAATTTGTACTCCTTTATGACAGAATAAGACTGCCTACAGAGTAAAAATGGTTCAAATTATCCCTTAACCCTTTCCCTCATATAGACGCTTTCCGACGGCTATGCATCAGACAGCTTTTTGAAAACATAGTGACAAAAGAAGAAATTGCACAAAACGTGCAATTTCTCCTTTTGCCACAATGTTTTCCACTTTTAGTCATATGTTGTTATCCATTCAATTATAGAGATTTTCTATTTATTGACAAAATATGTTCAATGTCGTCTGCTGCAGATTTGTTGACAGAGGGAAAGTGTTAATTAAACTCACGGTTGGAAACGGTATTGAGTTGTAGAAAAAGGAGAAAATTTAAAATCAACATGAGTATTTTCTCCTTTTGCCGCACGGTTTTCAAAAGTTATCTGCTGCAGATGCGTCCAAATGTGTCTATATGTGGGAAAGTATACTCTTCCACTTGCATTATTATGTACATTCTATTGTATAGAGGTCCGGAAAGGAAATGAATGGCATCTATCAAATCTTGGTGCATCTCTCGAGTTTTGGCATCACATATGATAGGCAGTGGAATACCAGAACTGTTATCAGTCCTGCAGAAATCTAAATCATGTGCATATTAACCCTTTCCCTCATATAGACGCTTTCTGACGCCTCTGCAGCAGATGGATTTTTTGAAAACATAGTGACAAAAGAAGAAATTGCACAAAACGTGCAATTTCTCCTTTTGCCACAATGTTTTCCACTTTTTGTCATAGGTTATCCATTCAATTATGGAGATTTTCTATGTTTTGACAAAATACGTTCAAAGTCGTCTGCTGCAGAATTGTCGTGTGAGGGAAAGGGTTATGTAAACCTTTCCCACTTGCAGTCACATATTGTCGTACCTGCAGTAAACATTTTTTCAAAACATGGTGGCAAAAGGAGCAGTTACTTCTTTTGCCACAATGTTTTCAAAAGTCGTCGGCTGCATGTGCTTCAAAATGCTCTATGAGTGAGAAGATGTTAAAACATATGCTCTGGTTGAAACAAAAACTTTATTTCCTTGATCTTGAACAGAAAGAATGAATAGTCAAACAAGAAACAACAGGTAAAAGCACATGGAAATCTGATCTCTTTTAACCCTTAACCTCATACTACAATTCTGCAGCAGACGACTTTGAACATATTTTGTCAAAAAATAGAAAATCTCTATAATTGAGTGGAAAACATTGTGGCAAAAGGAGAAATTGCTCATTTTGAGCAATTTCTTCTTTTGTCACTATGTTTTCAAAAATCCATCTGCTGCAGAGACGTCAGAAAGCGTTTATATGAGGGAAAGGGTTATTGCTTACACATGGAATTTTAGTAATGCATTTATCGGAGATGGAAACGGATTCTTTGGGGTTTCCCTGTCTACTTGAATGCATAATAAAATGTTGCATATAAATTATCATTTGTAAACAGTTCTTCCTGATCTTTTCTCTTAACCCTTTCCCTCATATAGACGCTTTCTGACGCCTCTGCAGCAGACGGCTTTTTGAAAACATAGTGACAAAAGAACTTCCATTGTTTCTTGCAACACACAAACTTACATCAGCTGTCACTCATCAAAAGTTAGGAGTATGAAAGGAATCCGCTGTGGTCGAGTGGTTAGCGTCCCGGGTTCGATCCATAGTCGCGGCACTACGGTCATGGTGGAGTGCCCTTGGGCAAGGCACATTTTCTAGCCTAGTACTGGTTTGTTTACCCAGGGATCATGAATAAGTGAACTGTCACCGTGATATAACTGAAATATTGTTGACAGCGGCGTAAAACCCCAATAAATAAAGAACCATGTAGTAGAAATTCTCCCCTGCTTCCAATGGATATTTTTGAATATTTTTCAAGTACAAAAATGCTGATTATAGTATTTCCTTTAATTTTTCTAGTTTGTTAAAACTAATTTTAATCAGTATTAAAGAGTATTTGAAATACATGCTAATGAATTTTATATTTGTAATTTTCTTTGAATAAGGTTTAAAAGCATCAAGTTAAAATGTTGATTATAATTTTTCAGTGGATATTTTTTTTGTGTCACCTGCCCTGGGAGGGCGACCACCTCCGTGGTGTAGTGGTAGAGGGCTCACCTTGGATGCGGGAAGTCTTGGGTTCGATCCCCGGCCGGGTCATACCAAAGACCTTAAAATGGCAGTTATGGCTGTCCTCCTTGGCGCTTTGCTTTACAACTGACTGGCTGGTGTCAGGATAAATTGACCAGTAGTACTGGTAAATTACCCAGGAAATGCCGTGATGATTGAAAAATTGTTGATAGCGGCATAAAATACCAAACAATCAAGCCCTGGGAGGTTGACAATAATAGATCTTTTTACTCCGCTTTCTGTCTTATCTATCTATCATGCTTTATCTTACTAAGACTTGGATAGATTTACTGGTTTTCGATTGGCGACACATTCACCTATTCATAAAATATTGTCAATTTTAAGAAACACATGATGTGTTTCTTAAAATTGACAATATTTTATGAATAGGTGAATTATTGATAATAATATGTATGGATTGTAGTCACAATTTAAATACAGTAGCGCTTCATCCTATAAGACTAAGTGTGTTATCATAGAGTTCATAGTATAAGATTACATTTACCCCTCCTTGTGTGACATCCTGGTAACTCCGTCAATCAGGCCCTGGTCATGGATATAGGCCCTGGATATGAATATTTGAAATGAATGTCCCATTATTTTATATCCCTTTTCCACTTGTAGTTGATTCTGAATCATCAGCAGACGACTCTTAAAAACTTTGAAGCAATAGGTTAAATTTCTCAAAACGAGCAATTTCAACTTTTGCAACAATGTTTTCAGTAATTATAGTTTCATTTATAGAGATTTCCAATGTTTTTGCATCAATGTTTTCAAATTTGAATGCTGCAGATTTTCTGTATATGGAAAAGGGGGATTAAAAATGTGTATTCATAGAGTATTATTATAGTATAAGAGAACATTTTGCCCCTCCTTGTGTGAAATCCTAGTAACTCTAAATCAGGCCCTGGTCATGGGTATAGGCCCTGGATATGAATATATAAAATGAATGTCCCATTATTTGATATACCCTATTCCCATTTGTAGATGCATTCTGACGCATCTGCAGCAGACTTTTGAAAACTTTGTCACAAAAGGTGAAATTGCTCAAAACTAGCAATTTAACATTTTGCCATAATATGTTTTCAACTTTTTTCAGTAATTATACTTTCATTTATAGAGATTTCCCATGTTTTTGCATGATTGTTTTCATTAGTCTGCTGCAGATTTCTTGTATGTGGGAAAGAGTTAAAAGTGTGAAATCATTGAGCACATAGTTTAAGATTACAATTGCCCCGCCTCGTGTGACATCCTGGTAACTCTCAATCAGGCCCTGGTCATGGATACTAAGTCCCTGGATATGAATATTTTAAATGAATGTCCCATTATTTGATATATATGCATGAAGATAAATATAGACATTATATTCTGCTAATTAAATTTTTCAGGCACACAATTGAACAAGAGGAGTGAGTACAATGCTTTATTACATAAAAGATATATTTTGACAGTTTTTGTTACAAATGTATTGTTATGTGTTTAATGTCAATTTCTTTTGCATTTAGAAAAAGCATATACATGTATAAATGTCCTTATTTTACAGCTTGTACACCATCCTGAAAGATCAGATTCTTTGACGCCTCTACAGTAAAATACTTTTGTAAATATCATGGGAAAATTTTGTAATCATATTTATTTCTTTCTTTTCCTATCATATTGTTTAAAGTTATAATTTCATTTAATTCATTTGCCATTTCCTATACATACAACAACATTTTATATGTATACACTAGACAACTTTGTTAACTACTCACTCACTCACTCACAGTGCAAAAATATGGAAAATCTCTTTAAAGTGTTATTATGGAATAGAATTCAGACATTGTAAAAAAAGGTAAAATTGCTCATAATGATCAATTTCACCATTTGTCACAGTGTTTTCAATAGTCATCTGCTGCAGATGTTTTTATTTGGGTAAGGGTTCAAATTTGCCTGTCTTTTCCTCAGAGGATCAGGAGATTCTTATAGGGAGACTAAACTATTTTTAAAGAATAAATAGCTAAGGTAGCAGGGTTAGCCCTTTCCCCACAGACAGAAGACTTTTGATGTATCTGACGCAGTCAAACTTTTAAAACATTGGCACAAAAGGAGAAATTGTTCATAATTAGAAAACTCTTTTTGCAACTATATTTTGGATACCCATATTATTGCCTAGATATTTTCAAAGTCTGAAAATTTGTTGTATGTGGGAAAATTTCTTTTTTTACGTAGACTAGCAATAAAGATTAAGGTATCAAAACTGAGCCGTTTGCCTCTTAGAACCTTACTTTTTCTAGCTGTGAAGTTACAGCAGAAGATTAGGCAAGGCATGCCATTAACCCTTTCCCTCATGCGGCAATTCTGCAGCAGACGACTTTAAACGTATTTTGTCAAAAATAGAACATCTCAATAATTGAATGGATAACCTATGACAAAAAGTGGAAAACATTGTGGCAAAAGGAGAAATTGCACGTTTTGTTCAATTTCTTCTTTTGTCACTATGTTTTCAAAAAGCTGTCTGCTGCAGAGGCGTCAGAAAGCGTCTATATGAGGAGAAGGGTTAAAGAAATTGTTCAAGTGAGGTAATTTATCCTCTATCTACATGTATTTTGGCTTTCATATGTGTTCTTTCATCCTCCATTATTAGAGATTTACAGTCAGGAATAGTTGGAAAATGCTACAAGATTACAATGAATAATTAGATAGTGTTCTTTGACCGTTAAAGTATTTAAAATTGTCCTTAACCCTTTCCCTCATGCAACATATCTCAGTAGAAGATATTGAAAACATAGTGACAAAAAACCTTCATTAAAGATAACTAAATTGTTAAATAAAGTTGAAAACATTGTGGCCAAAGGAGAAATTGCTTGTTTTGAGCAATTTCTCCTTTTGTCACACTGTTTTCAAAAGACGTCTGCTGCAGAGGCCTCAGAAAGTGTCTATATGTGGTAAAGGGTTATATGAAATTATGATAATTGAAAAGAGATACTTTGAAATTTGTATTAATGCATTAATATGTGAAACGGTTAAAACAAAATATATGTGTCGTTTTAGAGGTCTAGGTAAGGGACTTTAAGCCTTATTTGAGCTTCAAACCCTATGCTGTGGGTACTCAGATCAATTATCTCACTGAAAAGTTGTTTGAGAACCACAAGACAGGGTTAGATTGGTTAATAATTGAAGAGAATATTGTTGGGAAAAAGATAAGTTTATCCCTCCTCATCTAGACTTCTATGTGTGTGTTATGGTATGATTAAAGTGTTTGTTTATATATAATATATACAAATTAGTATTAACCCTTTCCTAAATACAACCAATTTGCAGAAACACAACTGGAAAAATCTTGTTAAAAGTATGGAAATATAATTTAAAAAGAGATGAAAACACTGTGGCAAAAGGAAAAATTGCTCATTGAGCAAAGGTTTCTGTATCATGGAAATGGTTGGTTTGAAAAGTAATTGAAATAAACACACTTGAATTGCTCCTTTTTTAGCTCACCTATGCACGAAGTGCAAGGTAAGCTATTGTGATCACATTTTGTCCGGCGTCCGTCCGTCGTGCGTCGTGCGTCGTCAACATTTCAGCTTGTTAACACTCTACAGGCTACATTTTGCATCCAATCTTCATGAAAGTGTATCAGAACATTCATCTCCATCAAATCTTGGACAAGTTCGAAACTGGGCCATATGAGGTCAAAAACGAGGTCACTAGGTCAAATTGAAGCGAAATCTTGTTAACACTCTGGAGGCCACATTTTCAACTTGAGCATGTTGAAACTTTATCAGAATGTTTGTCTTGATGATATGTAGGTCAAGTTCGAACATGGGTCATGTCGGGTCAAAAAATAGGTCACTAGGTCAAATTGAAGGAAAATCTTGTTAACACTCTAGAGGCCGCAATTTTTGCTTCAGCAGTTTGAAATTTTGTCAGAATGTTTGTCTTAAAAATATCTAGGTCAAGTTCGAATATGGGTCATATCGGGTCAGAAACTAGGTCACTAGGCCAAATTGAAGGGTAATCTTGTTAACACTGTAGAGGCCACATTTTCAACTTGAGCATGTTGAAATATTGTCAGAATGTTTGTCTTAAAGATATCTAGGTCAAGTTTAAATATGGGTCATATTGGGTCAGAAACTAGGTCACTAGGTCAAATTGAAGGAAAATCTTGTTAACTCTGTAGAAGCCGCATGTTTTGCTTCAGCAGCTTGAAATTTGGTCAGAATGTTGAGCTAAATGATATCTAGGTCAAGTTCGAATATGGGTCATGCAGGGTCAAAAACTAGGTCACTAGGCCAAATTGAAGGAAAATCTTGTTAACACTTTGGATGCCGCATTTTTTGCTTAAGCAGCTTGAAATTTGGTCAGACTGTTTGTCTAAATGATATCTAGGCCGAGTTCGAATATGCCGGGTTAAAAACTAGGTCACTAGGCCAAATTGAAGGGTAATCTTGTTAACACTCTGGATACTGCATTTTTAACTTTAGCATGATGAAACTTTATCAGAATGTTTTTCTTGATGATATGTAAGTCAAGTTCGATCAAGGGTCATGTTGGGTCAAAAAATAGGTCACTAGGTCAAATTGAAGGAAAATCTTGTTAACACTCTAGAGGCCGCAATTTTTGCTTCAGCAGTTTGAAATTTTGTCAGAATGTTTGTCTTAAAGATATCTAGGTAGTTCGAATATGGGTCATATTGGGTCAGAAACTAGGTCACTAGGCTAAATTGAAGGAACATCTTGTTAACTCTGTAGAAGACGCTTTTTTTGCTACAGCAGCTTGACATTTTATGAGAATGTTTATCTAAATGATATCTAAGCCAAGTTTGAATATGGATCATGTGGGGTCAAAAACTAGGTCACTAGGCCAAATTGAAGGAAAATCTTGTTAACACTTTGGATGCCACATTTTTTGCTTCAGCAGCTTGAAATTTGGTCAGAATGTTTGTCTGAATTATATCTAGGTCAAGTTTGAATATGGGTCATATTGGGTCAGAAACTAGGTCACTAGGCCAAATTGAAGGAACATCTTGTTAACTCTGTAGAAGACACATTTTTTGCTACAGCAGCTTGACATTTTATAAGAATGTTTATCTAAATGATATCTAAGCCAAGATCGAATATGGATCATGTAGGGTCAGAAACAAGGTCAATAAAGGAAAATATTGTTCAAACTCCGGAGGCCGCATTTTTACTTTGAGCAAGTTGAAAATTTGTCAGAATGTTGTCTTGATAATATCTAGTCCATGTTGGAATATGAGTCATATCAGGTAAAAAAATATAGATCACTAGGCCAAATGAAGGAAAATCTTGTTAACACTGTGGAGGTTGCATTCAGAATAATTGTCCTGATGTATTTTGCATTATAGTACATTGTATAATTAAGGTGAGCGATCCAGGGCCATCATGGCCCTCTTGTTTACTATAATTTGATGTGAATTGATCAAATACAGTAAGATTCACAATAAAGCATCTTTGTTTTTAATTTTGTGTTTCTAAATTTTCGTAGATGTAAATAGACTTTACAGGGGTTAGTGGGGTTCACTTGTGCTAGCTACTCTCTGTGAAAGAAATTATGAAATCTTAAGGAATATGGGAGCATCTCTGCTAGACTCACAGTGTCTAGTGATTTGGGGTATTATTGAGGTATTATGTAACTACTGTGGGTACAATTCTAGTTAACCCTTTCCCTCATACGACAATTCTGCAGCAGACGACTTAGAACAAATTTTGTCAAATAATGGAAAATCTCTATAATTGAATGGATAACCTATGACTAAAAGTGGAAAACATTGTGGCAAAAGGAGAAATTGCACGTTTTGTGCAATTTCTTCTTTTGTCACTATGTTTTCTAAAAGCTGTCTGCTGCAGAGGCGTCAGAAAGCGTATATATGAGGTAAAGGGTTAACTAATAAGAATGAAAGAATAAGAGTTACTAACTACATTAGAACCGCGTTCTATTGATGCATATTTCATTCTCTACCAGTTTCTGCCAATTAAAATGGCCTTCATTGAGATATATACATGTAAAAACAAACATACATGTATTTCAATCATAAAAGTAAAACCATCGTCTTTATTTTTCTCATCAAGGGATTTACAATTCTTGATGTCTGTCAGATAATGCAATTTAGTCTGTATAATTAAACCTTTCCCACATACAACAAATCTGCAGCAGACGACTTTGAAAGCATTTAGTCAAAAACATGGAAAATATCTATAAATGAAGGTATACAATTACTGAATAAAGTTGAAAACATTGTGTGCTCATTTTGAGCAATTTCTTCTTTTGTCACAATGTTTTCAAAAGTCATTTGCTGCAGAGGAATCAGAAAGTGTCTATATGTGGGAAAGGGATATGACATATGCGGACAGTGAAGACTAATGAAAGTGTGCTAAATGCATGGACTGACATGAGTGTTAAAATCATACAAGCAGATGGAATGAGACCCCCAAATCACTAGACTCAGCTGGTATACTAGTGATGAAAATAATACAAATACCAGGATTCCTAGATTCTCTCAGGGAAGCTCAAAGCAAACTTTTTTATATGCTATATTAACCCTTTCCCTCATACAACAAATCTCCAGTAGACGACTTGGAAAATGTGAAGCAAAACCTGTTGAATTTTTTTAAATGAATGTTTGATAATTGTATAGTGTTTAAAACATTGTGGCAAAAGGAGAAATTGCTCAAGTCGTCTGCTGAAGATGCATCAGTATGCGTCTACAAGATGGAAAGGTTTAATAGATATGAGCTGTCTCAGGCATAAAAGGGTCTTTTTTTTAGATCTATATATTCCACATACAACAAATCTGCAGCAGATGACATTAAAAAGATGTTGACAAAAACATGGACAATCTCGTTAAATGAGACTGTTATTGTTTTAAAGGGATGAAGACATTCTTATGTCAATGTCATTTGCTGCAGATGTGATAACCCTTTCCCATATTCAACAACTTTACAGCAGAGAACTTTGATCAAATCTTTGCACAAATGTGGAAAATTCCTATAAATGAAAGCATGATTATCCAATTGAGTGAGCCAATATTGTGGCAAAAGGAGCAATTGCTTGTTTTAAACAGTTTCACCTTTTGTCACATTGTTTTGAAATGTCCTCTGCATGTTGGAAAAGGTGAACAATTCTAAATATGTATACTGATAAGTCTAGGTTGAGGTACCCAATGTCACATCTTGTCCAACCGGAGAAGTTTTATGTTAGATTTGAACTGAAATATAAATTCTAAGAATGATAATATACACAGCTTTAGATAAGGAGTGTTTTTCATGTTCTAAAATCCTTATTTGACATCCAAAACCTATGTTGTGGGTACTCAAAAGAATCGTCTCAGTGAGACGATTCTTTTGAGTACCCACAACATAGGTTTTTATCAGTTCTTACAGAGATATCATGGAAGAAAGACCTGTTTACTCCTCCTTATCTAGTCCTGAGGCAAGACTGTACAGTTTAATATATGATTGCAGGTTTGAGACGTCAAGGCATGCTTTTACAATGAACCCACCTTTTGCATTAGTTCCCGAGTTTTCCCCCGATTGCTAGATACAGTCTTGTAGATGCACACCCTTTTGACAGATATAATTATGTTGATTTATTTCACGAGCTGTGAGGAACTGCAAAAACTTACATAATTTTGGCCATGTCACACTAGAAGCAGATTTTGGGATTTAGCAACTAAAGAAGATCCAGATCAGACTATGTCTTTGTGTAGACTGATAAAGATCTTTTCTGTTTCAAATTTAGACGTAGGTGTTTTCTTAACCCTTTCCCACCTATAGGCGCTTTCTGACGTATCTGCAGCTGACGACTTTTAAAAATATTGCTCAAAACGAGCATTAGCCACAATGTTTTCAACTTTTTTAACCCTTTCCCTCATATAGACGCTTTCTGATGCCTCTGCAGCAGATGGCTTTTTGAAAACATAGTGACAAAAGAAGAAATTGCACAAAACGTGCAATTTCTCCTTTTACCACAATGTTTTCCACTTTTTGTCATAGGTTTAATCCATTCAATTATGGAGATTTAAGTCGTCTGCTGCAGAATTGTCATATGAGGGAAAGGGTTAAGTAATACACTGTAATTCTTTCATTTATAGAGCTTTTCCGTATTTCAAAGTCGTCTGATGCAGATTTGTTGTATGTGGGAAAGGGTTAAGCATCTTTGGAACAATTCTGACCGACAACCGACTGCAAAGTTGTAGTTTGATAGTAATGTAATTGTAATAATCTCAAAATCTCCTTGGCTAAATTTATGTGTGGCGTAGCTCATCTTTTAATTGTGTTGTGAAGATATAGATCAGCCTATGTGTTCATGCTGATCCAATTCTACAAAATAACAGGCTCATCTGCATGCTGATCTTAAAATTTGCAGGAGGCATTTTGTAATTATACAGGTTTTGCTGTGCACCGGTTTGATTTGGTTTGAGCACTATTTTTGTACTATTTTATGTTATTTTTTATTGTCTTTCTTATTTCAGACTTTTCAGGTTTATAAACAAATCTTTTACTAAGTCTATGGTTTAGAAAAAGAAATTGGAAGTATAACTATCGTACCCAGTAGAAAAATAATGTTGGTAAAGGAGAAATTGTGTATTTTGTTAATTTCATCTTTACCCACAATGCTTTAACCCTTTTCCTCATATGACAATTCTGCAGCAGACGACTTTGAACATATTTCGTCAAAAAATAGAAAATCTCTATAATTGAAGGGATAACCTATGTCTTAAAGTGGAAAAAATTGTGGCAAAAGGAGAAATTGCTTGTTTTGAGCAATTTCTTCTTTTGTCACTATGTTTTCAAAAAGCCATCTGCTGCAGAGACGTCAGAAAGCCTCTCTATATGAGGGCAGGGGTTAAAAAATAGACAAAATTGAAACATCTGGAGAATCAAATTGAGATTCTTGACAAAATAAACTTTCATTTAAGTTTTCGTATCTGGTAACAATTGCACAGCTGATGAGTTGATTGAAATTCTTCTAAATCCCATATGAATTGATGAGAAAATGTCCCTTATCTTCCAAAAATGTTTTAAAACTTTCCCTCATATGACAATTCTGCAGCAGACGACTTTGAACATATTTTTTCAAACAATAGAAAATCTCTATAATTGAATGGATAACCTATGACTAAAAGTGGAAAACATTGTGGCAAAAGGAGAAATTGCACGTTTTGTGCAATTTCTTCTTTTGTCACTATGTTTTCAAAAAGTCGTCTGCTGCAGAGGCGTCAGAAAGCGTCTATATGAGGGAAAGGGTTAAAAGTGCAGATTCATCATTATAAGGATGTCCATATCAGGTAGAGGGTTAACCCTTTGTCATATTAATTCAATTTTGTTGTTGTTGATACAACTGCAGCAAGCGACTTTAACCGTTTCCCACATGTAAAAGCCTTCTGACCCCTTCAAAGCAGACGACTTTTGTAAACACTGTGACAAAAAATGATATTGCTCATGATGACACAGTGTTTTCAACTCTTTTCAGTAATTATCACCTGCTTTTTCGAAGAAAAAAAGGGGGGTTATTGTCCGTCTGTCTGTCACACTTCGTTTCCGTACAATAACTGCCACAAATGTTAACCGTCTTTTTTTCAAACTTGGTAACAAGGTTAAATGCCTTAAGGGCTAGGCCAAGTTCAATCGTCACTTTTGGCGGACTTTATTCGGTGGAGTTATGGCCCCTAATTTAACAAAAAATGTCGTTTGTTGCTGTTGCCGTGCAATAACTGCCATAAATGTGAACCGTTTTTTTTTCAAACTTGGTAACAAGGTTAAATGCCTTAAGGGCTAGGCCTAGTTCGATCGTCACTTTCGGCAGACTTTATTTGGTAGAGATATGGCCCCTTATTTAACAAAATATGTCGTTTGTTGCTGTTTCCGTGCAATAACTGTCACAAATGTGAATCGTTTTATTTCAAACTTGGTAACAAGGTTAAATGCCTTAAGGGCTAGGCCAAGTTCGATTGGCGGACTTTATTCGGTGGAGTTATGGCCCCTTGATTAACAAAAAATGTCGTTTGTTGCTGTTTCCGTGCAATTACTGCCACAAATGTGAACCGTTATTTTTCAAACAAATGCCTTAACAGCTAGGCCAAGTTCGATCGTCACTTTCGGCAGACTTTATTCCTACAATATTGCCTGCAAGCGGGGGATATAAATTTCATGAATTTGCTTGTTATACTTGCATTCTTAGAGTCGTCTGGTTCAGATTTGTACGATCCCACAAACCAGACGCTTTCTGACCCCTCATCAGCAGACTACTTTTGATTTTTTTTTTGACAAGAGCAGAAATTGCTCTCAAAACAAGCAATTTCTCCTTTTTCCACAATGTTTTTAACTCTTTTCATTTAAAAACATTTTTCACACGTTATGTTTTCAAAGTCGTCTGCTACAGATTTGTTTTATATGAGAAAGGGTTAATTATTATTATACATGGTGCTTAAGGTAATGGGCCTAAGGCATGTAAATGACATATGCTTTCTATTCTGGTCCAATAAGCCATCAGTTGATAGTAACTGAAAACAATCTCTGTATCTCAGTAGACAGCAATCTCATTAGATTGGCTGCAAATGCTTGTATAAGTTAGATGACTGCCTATTACAGGTCATCTCAGATTGACCTTTGCATCAGCCAATCAAATTGTAGCCTACAAAATTGTAAGGTATCAACAAGGGGATAAACCATACAGGTCAAAGATTAGAAAATAGATTCCTTCTTTAATTCCATTCAGGTCAGCAAGTCAACCTTTCTTCAATGTTTACAGGTAGAACACTCTTTATCATTGATATGAATTGCCTGACTCGATCAGCTTTAAAATAATATATAAAAAAAAAGGGGGATCATGTATTATTGCGAGAAAGAAAGCACACCCATGCCATTTTTCCTGTCATTTTGCACACAATCAGGCTGGGCCAAATCTGGTTTTCTACATATTCTATTTTCAGTATCAGACAAGGTCAAAATACCAAAAATTATCAAATAAAAAAGCTCAAGTGCATCCTATACATATTTACAATAAAATTAAATTCATTCCAGTCTGGTAAAGGTGTACAGTAATTTTTAGACGAACACAGGTTTTTAGCTCTACTGGCCAAAGGCTAGAAGAGCTTATGCGATGGTGTTGTGTCCGTCGTCAGTGCGTCAAACTTATACAGTAGTAAGATATCCATGAGAGCTAGGTTCATTTCGCAAACCAGCCAGATCCGCCCATGCAAGACTTGATTATGGCCCTTGAAATTGTCAAAATTGCTATAATACAGCTTGTGAACACAATAGAGCCTCCATTCACTATCAGATCTTCACCAAACTTAGATAGTAGTTAAATATTGATATTATATACAAGACTGGCTTATTCTTCTTCCCTTTGTTTCCCATTCATACATGCTCAGGATTGAAAATGACCAAAGAACCATGCCAGAAGAGCATAGAAAGCTGTCGGAAAGCGTCTGTATGTTGAAAGTGTTAAATACATATTTAGTTAAAACACTCTATCCTGCTCTGCGGTATTTATTGTTGAATTGTTGCATTTTGACGCATCTTTAACAGACAACTTTTTAAAACATTGTGGGAAAAGGAGACATTGCGATGTTTTCAAAGTTGTCTGCTGCAGAGTTATTGTATTTGGGAAAAGGTTAACATGCTAAAATAACATTTATCTATGAATTCTAATACTCAAAGTTGATCTATATCTTATACACACAACAGGTAAGATCTGTTAATGTTGGTAGAGGTTTGATCTGTTTTGGTTTCCAAGTTCCTTGATGTAAGACAGAAATAAACCAAACATTGTTAGGATTTGAGCTTGCCTAAACAAAATGAGTCCACTCTTTCCAACATGTGCATGTAGTTACATTTTAACACATCTGCAGCAGAAATTCTCCTTTTGCCACAAAGTTTTCAACTCTATTCACTCTTCATTAGTCGCCGGGCAGAAGCCCGCGACTTCTATTTTTAATAGCTTTTCGGAAATCACATGGGAGGGCGGCTTATTATTAGAAAGAAACAAATCTAGATGATTTGAACATATTACAATTGTGGTTGTTTACGAACACTAATAAATGACACATCTAAAATGAAATAAATATTCCGATTTTTTAATGTTTGCATTTTTTTTTTATTTCACTCGCATTTAAGTTTTTTGTCTTATTTACGAAGACAAAAGTGGTCCCTTCAAGACGTGAACCAACACCCCCTAATGCAGACTCTTATGTGTCATCATTGAGGTCAATTTCGGATTCTCCTTTTAATAGCAATTTTAACTTACTAAATGTTGTTTTCATGTTCAAAGAGATGTCTTGATTTGTGTAGAATTTATTTAATAATGTTAATCCATGAATATCTAAAGTAGGAACTGTTTCTAAGCTAAATATAGACCCTATTCTGTTGTGTAGTTTCGTGACCTTTAACATCGATTTTCGCGCATGCGCATTTCGATATGAAAAAGCGAGTGATATTATTTTATTTTAGACAAGTACAAGACGAATGTTTGACGCAAAGCGTCAAAGAGAAGCCGCAATATTTCGTTGTACATGTAGAAATAAGAAAAAAAGAACATTTTTAAATCCACAAACAATAGAACAATTTAAACTGTAGACGGTAATGCTGATATATTTCTCCTTTTGAAGACTTTTGTGTGTTTTCTTCAAATTACCTCCCTTTAAAGCAATACCAGGATATTTACCTTGTGATTCGAATAAGATTGACAAACATTGAAATTATATGAATGAATACTATTATTTAAATAAGTAACAACAGCAAAATTAAATTTAAGCCAGATAAATGTGTACACATTTCGTTAATTTTTTATAGATACCCTAATGTATAGGTATGAATATAAACTTTATAAGCAAATGTTTTCATTTCCCATGCTCGCCAAATAGTTAATTCTGCACGGCGAGGGTAAATAAAAACAAATAATAAATAAATCAACGTTCCTAATCTTTGAATAGACTAAGGAAAGTCAAGAATACATAAATAAATCAATGCAGTCTTTTCCGGCGACATTGATGCCTTGCATCAACTTTCTCTTGTACGTTCCTTGATAGAGATTTCACAAATGTTTGCATGGTGTATTGGAAGTTGTCCGCTGCAGATTTGTTGTAATATTATGTGGGAAAGGGTTCCCCCACATACAACAAATCTGCAGCAGACGACTTTGAAAACATCTATGCAAAAACTTCAATATTGACTAAAGTTGAAAGTGGAGAAGGTGGCAAAGGGTGAAATTGCTTGTTTTGAGTAATTTCTTCTTTTGTCACACTGTTTTCAAAAGTCCTCTGCTGTCAATGCGTCCAAATGCGTCTACAAGTGGAAAAGGGTTATATTGGACAAGAAAGGCAAGATTAGTTCAGCAGGTTCACAAGACCTATAACTGTTCATGTGATACAAGGCTTATTCTACTTAATACCTAATCACAGTTTGTTAACCCTTTCCCTCATATAGACGCTTTCTGACACCTCTGTGGCAGACAGCTTTTTGTAAACATAGTGACAAAAGAAGAAATTGCACAAAACGTGCAATTTCTCCTTTTGCCACAATGTTTTCCACTTGTTGTCATTCTAAGGTTATCCATTTACCTTCGTTGCCCTCATACAGATGCAATCTGATGCCTCAGCACCAGACAAAGTTTGACAACACTGTGGCAAAAGGAAAATTTGTTCCTAACAAGCAATTTCCCCCTTTTGCCAAAATGTTTTCAACTTCAATAATTGTTATTTCACTTGGCTTCAAAGTCGTCTGTAGATTTGTTGTATGTGGGAAAGGCTAACCGTTATAACACTTCAAACATTCAAAGGTCTTCAGATTTAAAAGAAAATATAATGTGGACAAATTGGCATTAAACACAGTGTATAAGATTTAGAAAACATAGTGGGGAAAGTGAGCAATTGCTGAATATGAACACTATCCTCTTTTCCAGTAACAACTTCAAGGTTGTCTTTTATTGCAGAATTAGCAAAAACTGTTATATCAGAGAAATAGTTCAGGTTAACAATCCCCCATAGAAAGAACATGCAGTAGCTGACTTTGAAAACATCTAGCCAAAAATAATGAAAGTCTCTATAAATGAAGGAATAATTAATGAATGGAGTTAAGAAAGCATTGTGGAATTAGGTGCACATGATGAGCAATTTCTCATTTTGCAACAGTGTCTTCAAAAGTCGTCTGCTGCAGATGCGTCAAAATTCATCTACCTTCAGGAATGGTTAAACATTCAAAGAAGAGACTCCTTCCAATTTGCCGTGGCTTGTGTAAATTTGGCACTGCCTGGTATGACATGTGGTTTTTACAGACTTGGAGGAACATTCATAGCAATATTGCTGGGATGATACCTACACTTAACAAGATCTTTTGGATCATTGTTCAGAGGTTTCACGTTTCTGCATCTTTTACCCTTTTTTCCACATACAGACATATTTAGAGAACATTGTGACAAAAGGGAGTAATAGAGTGAACTTTTATCAATTACTCTCGACGATGTCTGTTTCCTAGATCCTCAACCATTTCCAAGTGTTGAGGGTGGTCTCTAGTTTTGACCACAATCTCATAGGAATCAAACTTGTGACCTTTGACAGAGCGTTTTTCATGCTCTAAAATCCTTTTTTGACCTCCAAAACCTATGTTGTGGGTACTCAAAAGAATCATCTCAATGAGATGAGATGATTCTTTTGAGTACCCACAACATATGTTTTAATGAGTGCTAACAGAGATATCATGGAAGAAAGACCTGTTTACTCCTCCTTATCTAGTCCTGAGTACCCACAACATAGGTTTTAATGAGTACTTACAGAGATATCATGGAAGACCTGTTTACTCCTCCTTAGCTAGTCCCCGGCTTTTAGATTATGCATGAGGTTGGCCTTCTGAGCCATATGCATTATTTCAAAAACTGGTCAACCCTTTCCCACATAAAACAATTCTGCAGCAGATGACTTGGAAAATATCCAGGCTAAAATATGGAAAATGCCTTGTCTAAAAGTTTCTTTATTGAACAGAATTGAAAACATTGAAGCAAAAGGAGGTCTGGTAAATAAGCAATATCTCTTTTTCCTACACGTTTGGGAATCCGCCGTGGTCAAGTGGTTAGTGTCGGGGATTTGAAACCGGGTGTCCCGGATTCGATCCCCAGTCACGGCACTACGGTCATGGTGGAGTGCCCTTGGGCAAGGCACATTTTCTAGCCTGGTAATGGTTTGTTTACCCAAGGATCATGGATAAGTGAACTGTCGCCTTGATATAACTGAAATAATGTTGTAAGTGACATTAAACACAGTGTATAAGATTTAGAAAACATAGTGGGGAAAGTGAGCAATTGCTGAATATGAACACTATCCTCTTTTCCAGTAACAACTTCAAGGTTGTCTTTAATGTTTTCTAAAGTCGTCTATTGCAGATACCTCTTAATTGTAAGACTGTTAATTAACCCTTTCCCTCATATAGACGCTTTCTGACGCCTCTGCAGCAGATGACTTTTTGAAAACATAGCAAAGTCAAAACGAGCAATTTCTCCTTTCGCCACAATGTTTTCCAATTTTAGTCGTAGGTTATCCATTCATTTATAGATATTTTCTATTTTCTGATAAAATATGCTCAATGTTGTCTGCTGCAGAATTGTTGTATTGGGGAATGGGTTAAACCGCTCTACTGATAGAGTGAGTGATTTATAGATCAAAGAGTATTCCACTTTTTATCTTGACCTGGCATAAAACAATGTTTTGTTATGAGCAGTGCTTTTCTTATATTATTGAAGATTTGACATAAAAAAGAAATTGTTGTACTTTCCCATGTTTTTCTTAGAAATAAGTTGTTGTTTGTCTTGTATTATAATTAATAAATTGGTAATAGTGCTTGGAAATTCCATTACCTCGGTCTCTCTTTCTCTCTGTATGAAATAATTTAATGATGTTTTCCCATCTATATGATGAAGTGTACGTACAGGTAGCTCAAGTGGTTATTTAACCCTTTCCCTCATATAGACGCTTTCTGACGCCTCTGCAGCAGACGGCTTTTTGAAAACATAGTGACAAAAGTTATCCATTCAATTATAGAGATTTTCTACTTTTTACAAAATATGTTCAAAGTCGTCTGCTGCAGAATTGTCGTATGAGGAAAAGGGTTAACCTTTTTAACTGATGGGTGAAGTTAAATTTGTACAGCTTTTGACTTGCCATGTTTAACCCTTTCCCACATATAACAAATCTGCAACAGACAACTTAAAACAAACCTTCTGCCAAAATATGGAAAATCTCTATAAATTAAGGTATAATCGGATCTGGGTTTAATTAATGGAAAAAGTTGAAAATGTTGTGGCAAAAGGAGAAATTGCTCGTTTTGAGAGAAAGGAACATTTCTAGAAAATTTGGAGGTTTTCTGATGCAAAGGCATTAATTGTCGTCTTTGTCAGGGTAATATGTAATTTGGAGGTTTAACCCTTTCCCACATACAGACGCTTTCTGATGCCACAGCAGCAGACAAAATGTTTTCAACTCTTTTCAATATTTAAACTCTTAATTATGGAGATTTTTCACATTTTTGCCAATATGTTTTCGAATTCGTCTTCTGCAGATTTGTTGTATGTGGGAAAGGATTAAAATGGTGTTTATTTTTTACCCTGGCATGGCTCTGTGGATGGTAAAATGATGAGGTTTGTAAAAATGATGATGTACTTGAGAGAGTGTGTAAGTTAGCCTTGTCAGCATTATATTTCCCTTTCTCATAATGCAGACACATCTGAAGCATAAAAACACTGTAGCAAAACGAGATATTGGACATGATGATAATTTCGCCTCTTACTACAATATTTTTACTCTATACAAAAGGCTTAACAGTAACTTTTAGATTTTCCAAATTGTTGTTTAGAGATTTTCAAAGTTGTCTGTTGCAGATTTGTTGTATGAAGGAAAGGATATATACAAATCATAGGTGTATTACTCAGAAATGCTGGCATAAAGTGCTCTTCTACATCATTTGTTTGTATTCTTTCCTCTGTTCTGGTACCCTTTTCCTCCTGTCAACTGAAATAGGTTCTCTCTTTCTGCAGGCATGCAACTTTTCTTCTAAAGTCTTTCTAATCTCCCCTCATGAATGTGACTTGATAACCCTTTCCCTCATACATGATTAACATATTCTCGTTTTATAACATTGTTTTTATCATCTGAGGGTGCATCAAAAGTTTGTTCTTATGACCTTAAGCCATACTGTTTTCAAAAGTTAACTGCTGCAGATGTGTCAACAGATGTCTGCATGTTCTAAAGGGCTGACGGATAAGATATGAGAGAAATTTAAAAAAAAAATACTGTCAGTAAGACATAAGTGTTGATTTATCTTTGTAGAGATGAAGCCTTGAAGTTTATGGAAGAACAGCAGAGAAAGAAAGAAGAGAAACTTCAAGATGAATTTGATGAATATAAAGAGACGAGAAAGACTGAGAAACAGTCTATGGCCGAAGAAATTGCAGAACTAAAAAGAAAAAAGGTAATGGGAATCATGCTGCTGTAACAGAATAAGATCTAGTATCAAACTTGGTCTTTTGTGACTTTGAGCTCACTCTGGTTAAGATCAGCTATTGTGATCACACTGTGTTCATCATGTGCTGGTAAATTATTTCTTTGGCGAAAAAAACCTTGCATACCAATGGGCCAATTGAAACCAATCATCACAGGAATGCAGCACAGAAAGGGATTTAGCAGACAGACATTTAATTTTTTTTTCCTCTGAAACTGCAGGTCCAATTTCAAGGTAAATAAGTTGTATTATGCCTTGGGTGCCACTCCACAAAAATTGTTCAAGCCATATTGATTGATTGAAAAACATGGTTGCCTGGCTGCATCAAATACTTAAAACTGTTCTCTGAATCAACCTTTCTGGTCTCAAGACAACTTGGCAGAAATGTTCCTTTATCTGGTTGACCCCCTCTATGACAGAATTCACCTCCCCATGGTGTAGTGGTAAGAGTGTCTGCCTTGAGACCCTATATAACAGAATTCCCATCTCCGTGGTGTAGTGGTTAGAGTGTCTTCCTTGAGACCCTCTATGACAGAATTCCCATCTCCATGGTGTAGTGGTTAGAGTGTCTTCCTTGAGACCCTCTATGACAGAATTCCCATCTCCGTGGTGTAATGGTTAGAGTGTCTTCCTTGAGACCCTCTATGACAGAATTCCCATCTCCATGCTGTAGTGGTTAGAGTGTCTGCCTTGAGACCCTCTATGACAGAATTCCCATCCCCATGGTGTAATGGTTATAGTGTCTGCCTTGAGACCCTCTATGACAGAATTCCCATCTCCATGGTATAGTGGTTAGAGTGTCTGCTTTAACCCCTTCTATGACAGAATTCCCATCTCCATGGTGTAGTGGTTAGAGTGTCTGCCTTGAGACCCTATATGACAGAATTCTCATATCTGTGGTGTAGTGGTAATAGTGTCTGCCTTGAGACCCTCTATGACAGAATTCTCATATCTGTGGTTTAGTGGTTAGAGTGTCTGCCTTGAGACCCTATATGACAGAATTCCCATCTCCATGGTGCAGTGGTAAGAGTGTCTGCCTTGAGACCCTCTATGACAGAATTCCCATCTCCATGGTGTAGTGGTTAGAGTGTCTGCCTTGAGACCCTCTATGACAGAATTCCCATCTCCATGGTGTAGTGGTTAGAGTGTCTGCCTTGAGACCCTCTATGACAGAATTCCCATCTCCATGGTGTAGTGGTTAGAGTGTCTGCCTTGAGACCCTTCTATGACAGAATTCCCATATCCATGGTGTAGTGGTTAGAGTGTCTGCTTTAACCCCTTCTATGACAGAATTCCCATCTCCATGGTATAGTGGTTAGAGTGTCTGCCTTGTCAGACCCTATATGACAGAATTCCCATATCCATGGTGCAGTGGTTAGAGTGTCTGCCTTGAGACCCTATATGACAGAATTCTCATATCTGTGGTGTAGTGGTTAGAGTGTATGCCTTGAGACCCTCTATGACAGAATTCCCATCTCCATGGTGTAGTGGTCAGAGTGTCTGCCTTGAGACCCTCTATGACAGAATTCCCATCTCCATGGTGTAATGGTTATAGTGTCTTCCTTGAGACCCTCTATGACAGAATTCCCATCTATGTGGTGTAGTGGTTAGAGTGTCTGCCTTGAGACCCTCTATGACAGAATTCCCATCTCCATGGTGTAGTGGTTAGAGTGTCTGCCTTGAGACCCTCCATGACAGAATTCCCATCCCCATGGTGTAATGGTTATAGTGTCTGCCTTGAGACCCTCTATGACAGAATTCCCATCTCTGTAGTGTAGTGGTTAGAGTGTCTGCCTTGAGACCCTCTATGACAGAATTTCCATCTCCATTGTGAAGTGGTAAGAGTGTCTGCCTTGAGACCCTCTATGACAGAATTCCCATCTCCATGGTGTAGTGGTTAGAGTGTCTGCCTTGAGACCCTCTATGACAGAATTCCCATATCCATGGTGTAGTGGTTAGAGTGTCTGCCTTGAGACCCTCTATGACAGAATTCCCATATCCATGGTGTAGTGGTTAGAGTGTCTGCCTTGAGACCCTCTATGACAGAATTCTCATATCCATGGTGTAGTGGTTAGAGTGTCTGCCTTGAGACCCTCTATGACAGAATTCCCATATCCATGGTGTAGTGGTTAGAGTGTCTGCCTTGAGACCCTATATGACAGAATTCTCATATCTGTGGTTTAGTGGTTAGAGTGTCTGCCTTGAGACCCTTCTATGACAGAATTCCCATATCCATGGTGTAGTGGTTAGAGTGTCTGCCTTGAGACCCTCTATGACAGAATTCCCATATCCATGGTGTAGTGGTTAGAGTGTCTGCCTTGAGACCCTCTATGACAGAATTCTCATATCTGTGGTTTAGTGGTTAGAGTGTCTGCCTTGAGACCCTCCATGACAGAATTCCCATCTCCATGGTGTAGTGGTTAGAGTGTCTGCCTTGAGATCCTCTATGACAGAATTCTCATATCTGTGGTGTAGTGGTTAGAGTGTATGCCTTGAGACCCTCTATGACAGAATTCCCATCTCCATGGTGTAGTGGTTAGAGTGTCTGCCTTGAGACCCTCTATGACAGAATTTCCATCTCCATGGTGAAGTGGTTAGAGTGTCTGCCTTGAGACCCTCCATGACAGAATTCCCATCTCCATGGTGAAGTGGTAAGAGTGTCTGCCTTGAGACCCTCTATGACAGAATTCTCATATCTGTGGTGTAGTGGTTAGAGTGTCTGCCTTGAGACCCTCTATGACAGAATTCCCATCTCCATGGTGTAGTGGTTAGAGTGTCTGCCTTGAGACCCTTTATGACAGAATTCCCATCTCTGTGGTGTAGTGGTTAGACTTAGAGTGTCTGCCTTGAGACCCTCTATGACAGAATTCCCATCTCCATGGTGTAGTGGTTAGAGTGTCTGCCTTGAGACCCTCCATGACAGAATTCCCATCTCTGTGGTGTAGTTAGTGTCTGCCTTGAGAGAGGGAGATCAGGGTTTCATTCTCATTCAGATCATATCAAAGACTTTAACCCTTCTCCTCATACGACAACTTATTTTGTCAAAAAATAGAAAATCTCTATAATTGAATTGATAACCTATGACTAAAAGAGGAATACATTGTGGCAAAAGGAGAAATTTTGAGCAATTTCTTCTTTTGTCACTATGTTTTCAAAAAGCCGTCTGCTGCAGAGGCGTCAGAAAGTGTCTATATGAGGGAAAGGGTTATAAACTGTAGTAATGGCTATCCTGCTTGGCTCTCTCAGTTAAGGGGATAGCAAATACTTGTACTACCTCTGAAAAATACTGTTAGTACTGGTAATTTACCCAGGAAATGCTGTGATATAACTGAAATACGGTTGTAAAACACAATTCAATCAAACAATATACAGTTATTTTATGGGTATTTGTTAAACAGTCAAAACTGTTGTCCAGAGGTGGAGAGGATGACTTTTGAACTGTTGTACCGAGGCATTTATACCCATTAAATAACTGTTTTATTACCTGATCATAAGAACAAGTCAAAAATGGTAAATTAACATTTATATATTGCATCAGGTAATAAACAAATCTGAGATTTGTGATAAGACATGTTTTAAATGTGTAATTACAGATTGAACGAGCCAAAGAACGTGAAGAAGATGAGAAAAGAATGGCTGCATCAAGACGTGAGGAAGAGGTTCGCAGAAAACAAGAGGAGGTAATCATTGTTTCTTTAAATATTTCCCGCATACAATAAATCTGCGGCAGACGACTTTGAAAACATCTAGTTAAAATATTGAAAACATTGATGCAAAAGGAGAAATCGCTCATCATGAGAACATTCTCTTTTTAGCTCCACTGGCTGAAAGCCAGTTGAGCTTATGTCATGGCGAATTGTCCGTTGTGCGTCCGTCCGTCCGTCCGTTAACTTTTTGCTTCAACCAACTTCTTCTCCCTAACCACTTGGCCAATTTGGATGAAACTTCATAGGAAGCATCCTCTCAATGTCCTCTCCTAAATTCTGTCAAATTTGTTGGATCCATGCAAAATTCTGGTTTCCATGGCAACTGAGAAAAAAAATAGTGTAAACTCAAAAAATCTTCTCCTCCAAAAGTGTCAGGCCGATTTTCAAATAATTTTGTAGAAATGTTTTTTGGGTAACCCTCTATCAGATTCCTTCGAGCCAAGTTGATTAGTCAAAAAACATGGCCGCCAGGGGGGCGGAGCTATTTTGCCTAATATGGCTATAGTGAGAAGTTGAAAAATCTTCTCCTCCGAAAGCGTTGTAGAATGTTCCTTGGTAGACCCTCTATCAGATTCCTTCAAGCCATGTTGATTGGTCGAAAAACATGGCCGCAAGAGGGCGTGGCTATTTTGCCTAATATGGCTATAGTGAAAACTTAAAAAAATCTTCTCCGAAAGTGTAAGGCAAATTTTCAATTAATTTTCTCTATCAGATTCCTTCAAGCCATGTTGATTGGTCAAAAAACATGGCCGCAAGAGGGCGGAGCTATTTTGCCTTATATGGCTGTTTGGAGATTTTTTTTTTTCCTAATGGCCGTGAAGCGATACTGGCCCTCTTGGGCCTCTTGTTTACCACAATGTCTTCAAAAGTTGTCTGCTGCAGAAAGCGTCTGTATGTGGGGAATGCGTCAATCATACAAGCTTTGAAACCATTGTGTGAAAGGAGAAATTCATCAAATAAGTAATTTCTCCTTTTGCTAATAATGCTTTCAAAAGGCATGCATTATACGGACACAGGTCGTCTGCTGCAGGAAAAGGTTTAACTGTTTCCATATTTATATATGATAGGTTTATCATGCTTTTTCTCCTCTCTCAACTTCAGGAAGAAAGAAAGAAAAAAAAAGCAGAAGAAGATGAAAAGCGCAAGAAAGAAAGAGAAAGGAAAAGAAGAGAAAATGAAAGAATGAAGGCAAAATCTAAAGGTCCAAATTTTACCATCGTTAAAAAAGAAGGAGGAGGAACCAAAAAAGTTGAGGTTTGTCTTCAACCCTTTCACATACAACAAATCTGCAGCATACAACTTTGAAAACGTCACAGATAATCCCTCGAAATGAAAGAACAATAATTGAAATTTTTTTTACACATTTGGTTCACTCTTTTTTAACTTGCCTCCATGCTCATTTGTCGGTAAAATATGTAAGAAAGGTCAATTCATCACTGAAAAACTGTCATTCATAATACCAAACAAATCCATATAAAACAATTAATTAGTATATCAGTATGCTCCTGACTTTAAACACAAATAAAGCCACTTAAATCAATTATCGGATGATTGGCGATGCCACCCTGACACACGTACAAAGTAACAGATAAGTGTCAACATGTCCTGTGTATTGCGTCCCAGACCAACTGGTAAAAATATGGGTCTAAATTTTATTTTCACGTTTGTTATGACTTTCCGGGACAAACGTGCGTCTCTCCGGGACAGAGACATGTTGGAAAGGGTTAAAAATTAATTAATTTCATGATCTAAAGAGTTTTACCATTTTTAGCTCGACTGCTTATGTCATGGTGAATTGTCTGTTGTGCGTGCGTGCTTTATGTTAACATTTTGCTTCAAACTACTTCTTCTCCCTAACCACTTGGCCAATTAGGATGAAACTTCATAGGAAGCATCCTCTCAATGTCCTCTCCTGAATTCCTTCAAATCCTTTGGATCCATGCAAAATTCTGATTTTCAAATAATTTTGTAGAAATGTTCCTTGGGTGACTCTATCAGATTCCTTCAAGCCAAGTTGATTGGTCAAAAAACATGGCCGCCAGGGGGGCGGGGCTATTTTGCCTTATATGGCTATAGTAAAATCTTAAAAAATCTTCTTCTCCGAAAGTGTATGGCCAATTTTCAAAAAAATTGTAGAAATGTTCCTTGGGAGACCCACTATCAGATTCCTTCAAGCCATGTTGATTGGTCGGAAAATATGGCCAGAGGGCGGGGCTATTTTGCCTTATATGGCAAAAAATCTTCTCCTCCGAAAGTGTCAGGTCGATTTTCAAATAATTTTGTAGAATTGTTCCTTGTTGACCTTCTATCAGATTCCTTCAAGCCATTTTGATTAAAGGGTTAATTAAAGTACCATTTTTTTTTTCTGTGTATAGGAAGATGAGAAGAAACCACCCCAGAAAACCAAAGAGCAGTTAGAAAAGGAGAAACAAGCTGCCTTAGGCACGAGGTTCACAACCTTGAACGACGGCCTCAATGGCGAAGAGGCTCTCGCAGATTACGCAAAAGAGCTCAACAACCAGATACGAAATCTGGTCAGCAATATGTATAACATGGAAGATACGTACAAGCGCCATCAATATGATGTAAGTATTGGATCTTATAACATGGAAGATACGTTCAAGCGCCATCAATATGATCTTAGTTTGTGATCTTGTTTCAGTGTATAATGCTGCTTTCAACAGTTTTGCGGTTAATATATCATATTGTTTTATTTGCTCTTGCTGTACACTTGTTTGTGTTTGGGTGTTACCTAGCCCTTTTCCCTCATATAGACGCTTTCTGACGCCTCTGCAGCAGACGGCTTTTTGAAAACTTAGTGACAAAAGAAGAAATTGCTCAAAACAAGCAATTTCTTCTTTTGTCACAATGTTTTCCACTTTTAGTCATAGGTTATCCATTCAATTCAGGTGATTTTCTATTTTTTGACAAAAAAAGTTCAAAGTCGTCTGCTGCAGAATTGTCGTATCAGGGGAAGGGCTAGGGACATCTGTGGAAAAATGTTTTAAATTTAAATTTTCACTTTAGCATATGATCAAGTATTCACACAAATGTGTATACAGAGCAATAGAAGACAAGGAGCACATTTAAACTTTCCTCACTTACAGACATAGAGTTGAAACATTGTGGCAAAACACAAAATTAGTCTAATGAGATATTTCATCTTTTGCCACAATGTTGTTAAAAATCTTCAGGTATATGTGTGTCAAAATAGATCTGAAAATGGAAAACGTTAAACGGATCATCTTATAACTACAACTTATGTCCTAACGTTTCTCTTTTCTCATTTAACAGATTGTTGAGTTACAAGAAAGGGCCAGACAAATGAAGAAAACGTAAGTATTAAACTAGTTTGTCGTTTGTGTTTACTCACCGCCTGACATCATAGTCTGTCATTTCATATATATTTAGCTCACCTTAGCACAAAGTGCAGGTTAGCTATTGTGATAACTCGTCGTACAGCGTCAGAGTCGCCTGTCAAGTCACATTTTTCTATAAACAACTTCTCCTCCTTAAACAAGAGATGAATTTCAAAAATTCATACAAATGTTCCTTAGGAGGATCATCTTTCAAAATTGTTCACAAATTAAATTCTATGAAGAAATTTATAAAGATTGTTCAAATTATTCTGATCTGTTGAAAAACATGACTGCCAGGGGGCAGAGCTTGTTTTCCTTATATATGTATAGTAAGAAAAAAATGTCCGAATGTACAAAATAGTTCAAAAATAATTTGGCTCAAAAGTTTTTTGTGTGTCTCTGTTCCAATACTGTTTAAATGTTTTACAATCAGGAGCAGAACAGTTTCCTTATATGTTTATAGTAAAAACTTGTTTGGTTTCATACTAAACTGAATTTTTGCAATGTAAAAGATGCAGCAAGACCGCACCCCAGCTAGCGCACACTACTCATTCTTTAATATATTTTACAGAAAGAAAAAGGGAGTCGCCAGTGTACAGTATGATGATACGTAAGTATTGATTATTAGTTCAACTTTCGAAGAAAAGGCAAGCTATCCTACTTGCCTCGGCGTTGGTGTTACACCTTGGTAAAGTTTTATGTACCACCTTACTTTTTTCAAAACCATTGGCAAAAATGTTCCTTGGGCTGGATCTCTACAAATATTGTTCAAATTATTACGATCTGTTGACATGGTAGCCAGGAAACATAGATTGGTTTGCTTATATGTGTATATGTTTTTAACTCACCTAAGCACGAAGTGCAAGGTGAGCTTTTGTGATCACTCACTGTCCATTGTTATCTGTCCGTCCGTCTGTTAACAATTTCCTACAAATTACTTATACTACTAAACCAATGAACTGATTTCAATATTCCTTAGGTGGTCCTCATTTAAAGTTGTTCAAAGAATTAAATTCCAAATAGAACTTTGAATGGAGGGGTTATGGGGAGCTTGTTTTCATAGAGATAATATATAGATAGGGAAAAACTTCGAAAATCTTCTTGGCTGAAACCAAAAGGCCTAAGGCTTAGATCTTTGGTGTGTAGCATTGTCTAGAGGCCCTCTACAAAAAAAGTTCAAATTAAGCTCCTGTGGTCATAATTTTCCCTGCCCAGAGGGGTCACCTGTTTTACATAGAGATTTATAGGAAAACTGTTAAAATCTTCTTATCTGAAACCAAAAGGCCTATAGCTTAGATATTTGGTATGTAGCATTGTCTAGTGGTGCTCTTCCAAGATTGTTCAAATAATGCCCTGGTAAAAATTGGCCACACCCTGGGGTTCACCTGTTTACATAGAGAGATATATCTGAAACAGACCTTTCAGTTTCGTTTTGTCCTATTAATTTGACAAAAGACGCACAACATTGGTTAGGTTATTTTGTCTGGTGTCAAATGGAGCTATACTGGACATTGGACCTCATGTTTTAGCTTACCTGACCACACTACAAATTATATTGCATAGGTGAGCGATCCAGGGCCATCATGGCCATCTTGTTTAACAAATGTTCCTCGGGTGAACCTAGATTGTTCAAATTATTCCTATTAAATGATTACACTTTTCATTTATAGAGAATTTCCAGATGGATGTTTAGATATTTTCTAAGTCTTCTGCTGTAGATTTGTCGATGTTGGAAAGGGTTAACCCTTTCCGTCATATAGACGTTTTCTGACGCCTCTGCAGCAGGCGGCTTTTTGAAAACATAGTAACAAAAGAAGAAATTGCACAAAACGTGCAATTTCTCCTTTTGCCACAATGTTTTCCACTTTTTGTCATAGGTCATCCCTTCAATTATGGAGATTTTTTATGTTTTGACAAAATACGTTCAAAGTCGTCTGCTGCAAAATTGTCGTATGAGGGAAAGGGTTAAAAGGGGGCAGGGCTTATTTATCTTATGTGGGAAAGGGTGAAGTATCTCCCTTGAGATTAGAAGTTTATATTTTCTGTTAATGTTTGGTTCATACTTTTTACTTCAAAAGTTATGCACTCTAGATTAATATGATTTAGTGTACACTGTGGGAGTGGAATGTCAAAAGCTATATAAGTGGAAGATAGTGGTACAGTGTAAGAGTGTCGGCCTCTCTTACCAAAGGCCCCGGGTTCAAATCTGGCGATGAGCGGGTTCTGCCTTTGGGATTTTTCCACACAAACCATGCGAGTACTGGCTGTCCAGAGAGCAGACATCGAGTGTGATTAATATAAGCTGAAAACTTGTTTCGCAAGCGATGTCAAATAAATAAGTTTAAACTTAATGCAATATGTTGGTAATAGATGTACATTCTTGTCCATTTATTAGTTTTGCTAGTCTGTCGTCTTGATTTATCATAAGGATTGGTGTTTAGCACAGTTTTCAACAATTTTCCAGTCATATCGTGGCGGCCAGCTAACTTCCCAGGTGTTTCCTTGCTTTCTCATACCATTTCTCCACTTAACAGGTCTTTCAAAGAAACTGGCTGCTTTTCCACTATAAGCCCATAAGTTGAAGGAAGATGAATGACCACACTCATTGCATAGACCTTTGTCAAACATCAGAGAATTTTGGCTGAGTTGGAGTTCAAACTCACGACCCCTGTATTAACATCCCGTTTCGCAACTCACCTGGGCTCTTTTCATAACATGACATGTTTTGTATTTTACAGCCACGACAGAATGAATGACAGATTCGGCAATGCTCCCGTAAGTATATATTTCACTATATAAATGCATCTCACTTATAGGTTTTTGTTCAAGAAGTATTTTTTTCCAAATAAAGAACTTTGTTATGACTCATGCACATTGAACTGTACTTATTATGTAACTGTTAAGTCAATGAACTTTATAATCGTGAGCCGTGGTTAGCGTCGGGGATTTGGAACCGGTTTCAATCCCCAGGTCCTGGCCTAGTACTGGTTTGTTTACCCAGGGATGATGAATAAGTAAACTGTCGCAGTGATTTAATTGAAATAATGTTGATAACCTCAATAAAAAAAAACACCAAAGAATCACTTCCGTGCAAAAAGGTACAAGGTAACTTTTTGAAAGGAGTAGATCTTGCTAAGACTGCAGATGCACAGACTGATCTGGATCTACACTGTTCAAATATAATTTATGTAATCTTTTTTGAAATCATCTGTCCAATAACTAACCTGAGTAGATTGACACAGTGCTATGAACCTATATTGTACAGAAATGCAACTTTTACCTTCTTGCATGGACAGGCTTGTATATCTTTGTAAAGACCAATAATTACGTCTATCGCACATCAAACTGTACTTGTCATGTGACTGATAAGTCAATGAACGCTATAACTACTGCATATTGAACTGTACTTGTCATATAACTGATAAGTCAATGAGCGCTATAATCCTGAGCCCTTTTGTGCAAAAAGGTACAAGTTGATTTCTGTTAACAGTGTAGATGCAAATCAGAGCCCTTTTAAGCATAAGGTAAAAGGAAGCTCTCAGAACAGAGTAGATCTTGATCAGACTTCAGATGCACAGTCTGATCAAGTTTTACACTGTTCACATATTACTTTCATAAGATTTTAAAAGATAAACTTGTGTAGACTATGATTAGACTGAGCCGATGGTCAGGGTGATATGAATCAACACTGTTAACCCTTTCCCACATACGACAATTCTGCAGCAGACGACTTTGAACATATTTTGTCAAAAAATAGAAAATCTCCATAATTGAATGGATAACCGCTGCCTAAAAGTGGAAAACATTGTGGCAAAAGGAGAAATTGCTCGGTTTGAGCAATTTCTTCTTTTGTCACTATGTTTTCAAAAAGCTGTCTGCTGCAGAGATATGAATTTACACTGTTCACAAATGTCGACTTGTACTTTTTTCATTGACGGGCTTTTATGTCTTTGTAAACTGACATTATCACATATTCTGCGTTATCTGACTTGGAAAACAAGAATGATTAGTTTTCCTGGTTTTGATATGTTGACTTCTTTTGCAGGAAGAAATGAATCATATGTTATTACAATAATTAAAATTTTATAAACTATTCCCATATACAACAAATTGGAAACAGATGACTTAGAAAATATAAGCACAAATATGGAAAGTTTCTTTGAATGAGAGTTTATTTATCGAAAAGAGTTGAACAAACATTGTGGCAAAAAGTGAAGTTGCTCATTATGAGTAACATCTGCTTTTGCCACAATGTTTTCAAAAGTAATGTCTGCTGCAGAGACCAGAAAGTGTCTGTATGTGGGAAAGGGTAAACTAATGACTGTCTCTCAGATAGAAAGGACTTATCACAACCCTTTAGCTAATGATATTTTACAAATATTGTTGCTTCTGGGGTTAAGTCACCCTATGGGGCAGTTCTTATTTGTACTGGTTGAAGAAAATACACCAGGAAACAAACATACAGACAACCAATAATACTATGTCAGAGATCCATAGAGCAGTGCTACAGGAAAACCAATCTTACCATCATTCCTTTCCCACATAGAACATTATCTCCATTTGCCACAATGTTATTAACCCTTTCCCTCATACGACAATTCTGCAGCAGACGACTTTAAAAAATTGTTATTAAAAATCATCTGCTGCACAGGTGTCAGAAAGCATCTGTATGTGGGAAAGGTTTAAACATGTGTAGGAGAAAGACTTGCTTGCACATCCATGCTAAAGAATTCAAATAGATACTGCTTTACAGAAGGTTTTTCAAACCTTCTATGAATAATTGGTGCCTAATCAGAATTGGCAGATGCACTGGCTGATCATGTTCTATACTGGATGCAAATGCCTAACATTTTGAGTTAAGCACTGCTCAATAATATATTATGTATTTTTGGGAAAGATTAGTCACAGTTTGACTTGGAAACATGGAGTTATGGATGCTCACTTAACCCTTTCCCCCATATAGATGCTTTCTGACGCCTCTGCAGAGAGTAGAATACTCTTAACCCTTTTCCTCATACGGCAATTCTGCAACAGACGACTTTGAACGTATTTTGTCAAAACATAGAAATTCTCCATAATTGAATGGATAACCTATGACAAAAAGTGGAAAACATTGTGGCAAAAGGAGAAATTGCACGTTTTGTGCAATTTCTTCTTTTGTCACTATGTTTTCAAAGAGCCGTCTGCTGCAGAGGCATCAGAAAGTGTCTATATGAGGGAAAGGGTTAAGAGTATTCTACTCTCTGCTCAAAGCATAGGTTTTTATTGAGAAATATATTGATTGATTGGGGTTTAATGCCATTTACAACAATTTTTCGGTCATATCACGATGGCATATTCACCTACTCATGTTTTTACTAGCCTTCGACCACAATTTATCAACACGACAAACTTTCCAATTAACTGGCTGCTTTTGAATGACGCTTGTCACAGTGACTTTTGTCAATATATAAACCCTTGCCCACATACAACGAATCTGTAGCAGATGCAAAATCATGACAATTATCTATTAATGGCAGCTTAATTCTTGAAAACATTTAAAAACCTTGTGGCAAAAGGAGAAGTTTCTCATTATGAGCAATTCTCCTTTTTCCACAATGATATCAACATTCATCTGCTGCAGAGGCAGCAAAATGTGTCTAAACGTGGGAAAAGGTTAACCCTTGCCCACATTCATATGTGTTTTAATCCATGATCTATTGCTCATGTTGCAACAATGTTTTCATCTGTATTCATAACAAATAATGCATTTATAGAGATATGCACTTTTTTTGCCTGTAGATTTGTTGTTTGTGGGAAAGGGTCAATAGTTAAGTATGTTTACTTAAATGTTTTTGCAATTGATACAGATTTTTAAGTACAATCTATTCCATTGAAAACATAACATTTTAAAGATATTGTATTACATTTTCTTCTGTATAAAATATGATCATAAATGTTTTCTTCTTCTTATACTTCATGTTGCTTTTGCAGCCTAAAATTCTTGTTGCAAATAAATATGAAGGCAATTTGGACAGGAGGACCTGGGACGAAAAGCTTAATTGCTATGGCAAGGTAAAGTTTGAGTGCCCTTACTTATTATACAAAACTTACAAAACCTCATTTTTGTTTTCATCTTTTTCTATTTCCACATCACACATGCGATTCATCCCTGCTGCGCCTGGATTCATGCTTCATTTCAACGTTACCTATCGACAACCCATCAAAAATTCAATGTTACCCCTACAAATACCCCCGTCCCAATGTGATTATTACCAAATTACCGACGGCGGATAAATAGCCCAAGGTGTTGCTGTGCAGTAAATATGAACGTCATACAGACAATCGATCATTTGATGAACGACATAAGCTTTACGAGGAACTCACATGCTCCGTGAATGCGGAGTTGGCCAGGGAACAAAGTATTCGAGGAGGTGTAGTCGAGAACGGAATTGCAGCTGATGATGTTTCCGTAGATACAGCAGATGAATAGTTTCCATTGTTACAGAAAAGGTCAAGGGTCAATAAAGGTGAATACAGACGTATCCTCTTCTGAAGGCATGTGTATAATCTACTGCAATGTGACCTTGACCCTTCTGCATGGAAAACATTATGTAACATTATAACGTAACCATGGACACCACGTATAATGGATTGCTAGGCCTATTTAACATTCAGTGTATCACAGTGCCTAATATGACTCTTTACCTCTTCTTTGTAAGGTAGTTCACAAGACAATACTATTCCTGTGTATAGTCCATTACTTATCTCACATTACACACCATCTAGAACCCAAAACGTGTGCTTGTGTTTTACAGCTAAGAGGCCAACTTCAGCTTCAGTGATTGTTTCCCCTATTTTAGTCACTGTTGCTTTTTCTTTTACAGAGCTGACTTCTGTTGAGCACTTTCTGTTAACCATGTCTGTCTCTTCACAGATTTGTTCTCTTTTTATTTCAGAGTTTACTCTTTAGACTTCAACTTTTATAGTTAATTTTGCAGTTTGCTTGATGTTTTAATAAAGGTTTTCCCTCAGTGTCTCACTTTTATATTCAGGAAATTGAGTACATTTAAAAACATGCATTTTTTTCTGTGGGATCTTTTTACTTTCTGTAAATAGCAATCTGAAACATTTACAAATAAATATCTTGTACAGTTACTTCTACTGTCCAATTCATTTTCTATTAATTTAAGTGAATGATTAATTATAAGATGCAAACTACTATTTTATCTGTATGACTGTCTTCAAAATTTGTCTCATTTGAAGGTCAAAACAAGTTTCTTTTGAAGAAACAAAAACGAAAACAAAAATGCTTTTTTGTGAATTTTTATTTTAGCTCATACAAAGTTGCTAATATTTACTAATCCATTGAATTATGCATAATGTTTGACCTTTCTGTCTTTGAACCTTCCTTTGATGACTTGTAGAAAAGGGAAAATAGGTGATTTACCTAAACTGTGACACTTTAGTCATCATGCAGATCCACCCACCAAAGACATCAAAGTATTCAACACACAAAAAAATAAATCAGTTCTAACATGGCGTATTGACCTACGCTATTGATCTCTATTGGGTTCTCATTTTACCACTGGCTGAAAGCCAATAGTCCATCATGCATGTGTGTATGTCAACTTTTGTCTTCAAATGACTTCTCCTCTGTAAGCATCCGGCAAATTGGGATGTAATTACATAGGTAGCATCCTCTCAATGTCATCTCCTAAATTCCTTCAATTTATTTGGATCCTTGCACATTTCTGGTTTCCATGGCAACCTAAATAACTGGCCTATTTTCAAATGATTTTGCAGAAATGTTCCTTGGGTGACCCTCTATCAGTTTCCTTCAAGCCATGTTGATTGGTCAGTAAACATGGCTGCTAGGGGAGAGGGTCTGTTTTGCCTTTAACTCCTCAAAAAGTGTGAAGCTGATTTTCAAATATTTTCAAATGTTCCTTTGGTGACCCTGTATAAGGTTCCTCCCAGCCATATTTATTGGTCAAATCTATGAAAAACGTCCTCTTAATTGGTTTTTTAACAGACTTAGCTGATATTAATGAAATTTCATAGCACTGAGGTAGCTTAAATAGAAAGGATGCCTTTGCTGATTGTTGTGGCTATTTGGGTTAAGATCGCCTATATTATCAAAACCCTGTTTTTGTGGCTGTGCCATATTTAATGTTTTGAGTGTAACACTTTTTTATACACCCATCTTCGAGTGGATGCTTGTATTATAGATGTTCTTGTTTTAACCCTTTCCCACATATGACAACTCTGCTGCAGACTACTTTGAAAACATTTTGCCAACAATATTTAAAATCTGTATTAATGAAAGCACAATTATTAAAGGTAGTTGAAAACATTGTAGCAAAGAAGAAATTGCTCATCATGAGCAATTTCTTCTTTTGTCACACTGTTTTCAAAAGACTTCTGCTGCACATGCATCAAAATGTGTCTACAAGTTGGAAAGGGAGGGTTAAAGTAATGATAGCACAAAGCATGTCACTTAGTTGGCTTTTGTAATATTATAAGGCGTATGCTATGTTTTGTCATAATATGTAATTATTTTATATCTGTGTGTTATTAATTTTGACCTTTTAAGAGACAGGAACAATCTGTTTTATCATTCCTGAATTCAATTCTTTGGTTTATTTAATTGAAGCCATTCTCTGATATGCTATTTTAGACCTGTCAAAGTTGGAAAATAATCTGAAGAAAGAACAAATGAATAAATGAATATTGAAATTAAGTATTGTCTGTGTAAATTGCTCTGTCGCATGATGAATACATAATAAGGTCAGTTTACTATAACATTTCTATTTAACCCTTTCCCTCATACGACAATTCTGCAGCAGACGACTTTAAACATATTTTGTCCAAACATAGAATATCTCTATAATTGAATGGATAACCTATGACTAAAAATGGAAAACATTGTGTCAAAAGGAGAAATTGCTCGTTCTGAGCAATTTCTTCTTTTGTCACTATGTTTTCAAAAAGACATTTGCTGCAGAGGCGTCAGAAAGCGTCTATATGAGGCAAAGGGTTAAACTGATCTTGTATTCAACATCTGACAGTTCAATTTACTTGGTTAATAGAAAAAGGGCAGGATGAGAGCATTTCCTCTTTTTCTCTTAATATTTTGTATGGTTTGAGGCTTTGCATAATTCAAAATTCCAATCTATCAGTTAAAGGTGATGAAAGAATAGAAAGAATTCACATTAAACCCTTTCCCTCATACAGGCGCTTTCTGACACCGCTACAGTAGACAACTTTTGAAAACATTGTGGCAAAAAGGAGAGATTGCTCAAAACAAGCCATTTCTCTATATGTCATAATGTTTTCTTCATTTTCTGTAATTATACATTCATTAATAGAGAGTTTCAATATTTTTGTCAACATGTTATTAAAAGTCATTTGTTGCATGTCTGATAGGGTAATAGCAGAACTAACCACTCTAAAATAACCCTTTCCCTCATATGACAATTCTGCAGCAGACGACTTTGAATATATTTTGTCAAAAAATGGAAAATCTCTATAATTGAATGGATAACCTATGACTAAGAGTTGAAAATATTGTGTCAAAAGGAGAAATTGCTTGTTTTGAGCAATTTCTTCTTTTGTCACTATGATTTCAAAAAGCCGTCCGCTGCAGAGGCGTCAGAAAGCGTCTATATGAGGGAAAGGGATAACTGAAAAGATGTTGAAAACTATGATAAACTAATAACTCTATCATGCATGAAAGGGCCAAGCAAATTAACCTGATGTACTGTATAACTTTGCATCTTGCATTATTGCGTGTCAAGTAAAATGTACGGTGAGCCACGTCTGGCAAGTTGAGGGTCATTGACTCTCCGCAATGGAATCATATAAAGGTAAATTGGGGCTTCAGTTCTAGTTTTTGTCAAAGGATGCATGTAGCTTACATGTAGATGGACAGTGAAGGTTCTCTATGCAGATGCGTTAACCCTTTCCCAACAAATCCGCAGCAGACGACTTTCGGAACGTCTGCATAATAATTTGGAAAATTTCAACAAAGCAAAGTGTAAATAATGAACACAGTTGAATACATTGTGAGCAATTTCTCCATTTGTCAAAATATTTTCAAAAGTCCTCTGCTGCAGATGCCTTAAAATGAATCTACAGGTGGGAAAGGGTTAATTGAGACCCCAAATTGTTAGACATGGCTCATATATGTATGGGTAATGCAATAGGAAAGTGTTATAATATTTATGTCTTTATGATTTTAGTTATTCAGATTTGACAAGAAATGATGAACATGTTATCATTTTTCATGATTTTAATTCAAACCTAAAAAAGTACACAATTAAAGTCAATTATTTTCTCTTCAAATGTAATATCTGCTGCAAAAATCAGATAATATGTGATCTTTGAAATATGACAACAGTTAAAGCATTTCACAATGATACATTGTGATACATTTTGTAATCTTTGTAATGATACATTGTGAAAATTAATTGAAAAGACACATAAATATATCAGTCGAAACCACTGCACTGGAAGATAGGTAGATACTTTAAACCTTGTGTATGTTTGTATAATAAAGTTACACAATATAAAATTAAAAACCAACTTTCAGGTAACTACCTATTTTCAAATGAAGTACGTGTATGGCAAGCCAATTGTCCAATAATTACGTGAACCCAGGTTCACGTTCGAAAAACTAGGATTAACGATCGATAAACTAGGTTTTTCGAACGTAAAACCAGGTTTATCGAATACTAACTTATATTTTCGAGCGAAACCATAGTTTACGCTCGTGAACCCATGTTCACGCTCGATACACTAGGTTTCTCGATTGAAGTAAGAATTTCGGTCGTTATCCTAAGTTCACGAGCGTGAACCTATGTTTACTGGCGTGAATCTGGGTTCATGAGCGTGAACCATAGTTTACGAACGTGAACCTAGGTTCACGGTCGTAAAGATAGGTTCACGTTCGTAAACTATGGTTCTCGCTCGTAAACATAGGTTCACGGTCGTAAACCTAGGTTCACGCCCGAAATTCATAGTTGATTTGATAATCCTAGTTTATCGACCGTAAACCATGGTTTACGTTTGATAAACTAGGTTTCTCGATTGAACTACGAATTTCGGTCGTTATCCTATGTTTACGTGCGTGAACCGGGGTTCACGAGTGTGAACCTATGTTTACGAGCGTGAACCATAGTTTACGAACGTGAACTTATGTTTACGACCGTGAACTTGGGTTTACGAGCGTGAACCTACGTTTACGAGCGTGAACTATGGTTTATGACGTTATCCTATGTTTTCGCTCGAAAGTATAGGTTAACATGCTTTTACGTTCGAAAAACCTAGTTTATCGATCGTTAATCCTAGTTTTTCGACCGTAAACCTAGGTTCACGTAATTATTGGACAATTGGCTTGCCATATACGTGGTCCAATTTAATGATAATTTCTCAGTACATTGTTGTCTTCTTGTACAATATTGAATGCATGGATGTTATTTTTAATGTTTAATTGTTACACCTACTCAATTGTTTAACCCTTTCCCTCATATAGATGCTTTCTGACACCTCTGCAGCAGACAACCTTTTGAAAAGAAAGTGACAAAAGAAGAAATTGCTCAAAACGAGCAATTTCTCCTTTTCCACAATGTTTTCCACTTTTAGTCATAGGTTATCCATTCAATTACAGAGATATTCCATTTTTTGACAAAATATGTTCAAAGTTGTCTGCTGCAGAATTGTTGTATGAGGGAAAGGTTTAACTGAAGGAGTTCATTCTAGAGTCGTCTTCTTTGATACTATTTGACTAAGAAACAGTAAAATCTGAAAAATAGGAAGTATAAATTTTATTCCATTTTTAGCTCTACTGGCCAAAGGCCAGAAGGGCTTATGTCGTGGTGATTTGTCCGTCGTGCGTGCGTGCGTGCGTGCGTGCGTGCGTCCGTGCGTCCGTAAACAATTTCTTGTTAACACGATACAGTCTTCAAACCAGCCAGATCCGCCCATGCATGACTGGATTATGGCCCTTGAAATGGTCAAAATTGCTATAAAAGAGCTTGTTAACATGATACAGTCTTCTTTTTTTATTGTATCTCAACCAAACTTATACAGTAGTTAGATATCCATGAGAGCTCGGTTCCTTTCGAAAACCAGCCAGATCCGCCTATGCATGACTTGATTATGGCCCTTGAAATGGTCAAAATTGCTATAAAAGAGCTTGTTAACACGATACAGTCTTCACTTTTGATTGTATCTCAACTAAACTTATACAGTAGTTAGATATCCATGAGAGCTCGATTCCTTTCGAAAACCAGCCAGATCCGCCCATGCATGACTGGATTATGGCCCTTGAAATGGTCAAAATTGCTATAAAAGAGCTTGTTAACACGATACAGTCTTCACTTTTGATTGTATCTCAACCAAACTTATACAGTAGTTAGATATCCATGAGAGCTCAGTTCCTTTCGTAAACCAGCCAGATCCGCCCATGCAAGACTGGATATTGATGAGAGCTTGGTTCCTTTCGAAAATCAGCCAGATCCGCCCATGCATGCAAGACTGGATTATGGCCAATGAAATTGTAAAAATTGCTATAATACAGCTTGTGAACACAAAAGAGCCTCCATTTACTATCCGATCTTCACCATACATACATGCTCTGGATTGAAAATGACCAAAGAACCATACCAGTAGAGCATAGGCCCTCATGGGCCTCTTGTTTTAAAGACTTTCCCACTTGCTTATGCATTTTGAAGCACCTGAGGCAGATTACTTCTGAAAAAATGTGGCCAAATGAGGAACTGCTCATGAGAAGCAATTTTTCCCGTAATCACAATCTTTTCAATATACATTTGTACTTTCATTTCTAGAGTTTTTCCATGTTTTTTCCATAATTTTCAAAATTTGTTGTAGGTAGAAAAGGAAAGGGATAATGTTCTATATGTACATGTAAAACCAATTATATTCCTTGATGCATGTACCAGGGCAAAAACGAAGACACACAAAAACTGACCGTTAGCTCTTCGGGATTTGCAAATATCGTCATCATCTTGGACCTCTGTGCAATATGATCAGGACCATTTGAAAACATTGGGGTAAATTGAGAAATTGCTTATAATAATTTGCAACAATGTTTTGAATTCTTCTAAAAATCCATAGTCTCAAGGTTTTCCATATTTTCCTCTTTATGTTTTCAAAGTCATCTGCTGCAAATTTGTAGGTGGGAAATTTAATTTCAAAAACGTCTGAGAGTCGGTTGTTGTGTGGCTTGTCGCATTATGTTTTGTTTTTGCTGTGTTGGTGACTTGTATGAGTTGAATCAGATACACAATATGTAAATACAGATGTACTTTGTAAAAAACATCGAAAAGTTTGATAATAAAATAATTTAAATACCAGTTATCTATGTTTGTATACATTTCTTTCATTCAATGAACAGACCAAAACTAAAAGTAGCATAGTGGCTTAGATGAGATGGCGTAGACAGGTTTTTGTGCCACAAGTGCATATTTAAAATCTATTTTGTGGGTACTTACAAGAATTGTCTGACTTAACCCTTTACCTCATATAGACGCTTTCTGACGCATCTGCAGCAGATGGCTTTTTGAAAACATAGTGACAAAAGAAGAAATTGCACAAAACGTGCAATTTCTCCTTTTGCAACAATGTTTTCCACTTTTTGTCATAGGTTATCCATTCAGTTATAGAGATTTTCCATTTTTTGACAAAATACGTTCAAAGTCGTCTGCTACAGAATTGTCGTATGAGGGAAAGGGTTAAACTATTCTTTCGATTAACGTTAGATACATCCATTGTCTAGAGAACTTGAGAGATTTTTGAGAATGATAATCACTTTTTGTTGCATTATTATTATTTTAATGAAACTGTAATATGTAAGTATAAATTAATTGATATGACTTTTCGTTCCTGTCAATGTTACGCTATTCCATTTGTTATACAAATGTTACCACAGTGTTAACCCTTTCCCTCATATAGACGCTTTCTGACGCCTCTGCAGCAGACAGCTTTTTGAAAACATAGTGACAAAAGAAGAAATTGCACAAAACGTGCAATTTCTCCTTTTGCTACAATGTTTTCCACTTTTAGTTGTAGGTTATCCATTCAATTATGGAGATTGTCTATGTTTTGACAAAGTACGTTCAAAGTCGTTTGCTGCAGAATTGTTGTATGAGGGAAAGTGTTAACCTTTTCTCACTTGCAGTTGCATTTTGATACATCTGCAATAGACAAGGTTTGAAAAGATAATGCCAACAATGTTTTCAAAGTCATCTGCTGCAGAAGAAGAAAAATAACAAAATTTTGATGTACCGGTATGTTGGATAGGATTAAAAAAAAGCATTTTTGGAAAAGGAGGCATTATGGGCTTCAATATTATTTATATTGTTCTTTCATTCATAGAGATTTTTAACTTTTTGCCTAAATACTTTGAAAGTAGTCTGCTGCAAGTTTGTATAAAGAGTACATGGACACATGGAAAACGGCTATAATTTGTTTAAAGGTGCTATAGCGTTTATCTAATGAGGTGTTCTTAATTTTCTACAGGCAGATAATGTAAGCATTTCTACTATACAGACATATAAGTGAAGCATTAGATTAGAATATATAGAATACTTAGTGTTTCATCTAGCAATACTAAAAAGAGAATTAAAACCATATACTTGCCAAATGTTGAAGAATACAAATAGCTAATGAGTTTTATTTAACCCTTTCCCACATATAGACACTTTCTGATGCCTCTCTGCAGCAGATGACTTTTGAAAACAATATAACAGAAGAAGAAATTTCTCATAATGAGCAATTTCTCCTTTTAATACAATGTTTTTAACTCTATTCAATGATTAAATTTTCATTGATAAAGTTAACCATATTTTAACAAAGATGTTTTCAAAGTTGTCTGCTGTGGGTTTGTCGTATGTTGGATATTGCATCCTCGGTACCCAGGCTATTCATAAAATATATGATACCCTGGGCAAGTTGGCTGTACAAATCTAGTACTCATGAATAATTTATGAGGTGAAATGCAGCTGCTCGATTGGCCGCATGACACAAACCTCATGCGATACGAAAATTACAGGGTTGTTACGGAGGAAATCGTGGTGCATGCTTTACGAAGTTACGCTAGCCAATTTGTCCAGGGTATCATATATGTTATGAATAGCCTGGGTACCGAGGATGGGATATTGATGATTGTATATCATGTTCATGAATACAAGTGCTAAGAGTATTGATGCTTTTCACTCTATGAATCTTCCTTGTTGCAATATCCTAAATCTTCTATAAGAATTCATAAATAATAAAAACATGTGCTCAAAAAATATAATGATTATGCGCAGCATGCAGATGCATCATTATGTGTCTGCATGTGGGAAAGGGTTAAATATCATGTCAGACTTCAAAATATTGTAAAATTTGATCTATTTTGGCAGGACATGTTTATCTTTATATTATTAAACTATATTAGATGTTTTCAATAGGCTTCAGCTGCAGATGCCTTAAATTGCATATACACATGGGCAAGGATTAGCCATCATAGAAACATAATTATGGTCAGCAGCAAATTCTATGTTCTTGTAGGAAACTTTCAGAATCAAACCTTCTCAAAGCTTAGCAAATGATAGATATAACTGTAGTTTTTAAAAAATATACAATTATAAACATTTGTAGTGCATTCTGTAGATTTTTCTGTCAATAGTTATTCTTATTAGCTACATGTATAAAAGCAACATAATGTTTGATTAGGAAAATTGATATCTCAATATATAGTATTCAACACCAAGATTTTATTATGCAATTAATTTAAAAGTGTTACATTATTTGATGAAAAAGGCCCATGTAAAATATCATGAAACTTAGTCTTGGTTATATGCATAAAGGACAATTATAACATTTTGCACATCAGTTCGTGTTTCAGTCTGCTGAAAGTTCAATGTGAAGATAAAAATAAGAAATATTTATTATGTGACTAATTTTAAAAGGAGGCAAGCTAAGATTTTGTTAATTATATTTATATACCTGAGATTGGTGTGACATGCATTATATTTATTTTGGCATAGTATTATATTAACATTAGATGCTATTTAATGCAGTTATTCACTTTTGATTGATGGTTTAATACAAACAGTTGGATTCAAATCTTATAACAAGATATAGTTAATCATTTTCTTTAATCACAGTTAAGATATTAAATATGTATTTTAGGTGTGCAAGATATTATTTTTACAAGCTACAGTTACCTTTTCCTGAATGCTGCCATCTTGATATGCATTTTACTATCATAGCAAATTACAGGATTTAAATCCTTTCAAGCCTTAATTTTTAAAATGGACTCATCCAGCTTTGCATTTGGAATAGTCCATAGTCAATTATAGGAATATCATGATAGAAATGTTGAGTTGAGCAGCTAACAGCCTGTTTAGATGGCTCAGATGCGGTCTGGTACCATTCTGGTTCGCAAAACTGGTTTGAGCAGACAGGCTAGCTGGCGCATCTGCTCTAAATAAGAAGATTATTTCACATCTCAAAATCCTTATTTGACCCTCAAATCCTATGTTGTGGTTTCTCAAAAGAATTGTCTCAGTGAGACAATTCTTTTGAGTACCCACAACATAGGTTTAAGTGGAGTCATAAGGGAGATATGGATGGGAAAAGACCAGTTCACTCCTCCTTATCTCGTCCGCTGATCTGCCCTGTCTGATCAGGCTGACTATACTGGTGGCACAGACTTTAAAAAAAATAGGTTCCAACAGTTTTATGTTTAATGATGTATTTAAGGTGTCTGAGATATAATATTTATAAACAAGAGTTATCTGTCCTTGAATGCTGCCATTTTGAAGCAATTTGTAGGGTATTTAGTCTATAAACTGATGGTAAACTTCTGCTTTGACTACAGATTATATTGTTTATATTGAAAACTCTGGAAAATTGGATGAACTGTATTAATAAAGAGCTGAACACATTGTATAGAACAAGAGAACTTCCTTGTTTTTGAGCAAACAACTTTTAAAAACAGCATTTTCACATTTTCCATAATAATTTTAACTCTGTGTTAAATTATAAATATAATTTGCGCATACCTCAATATTTACCACAAATCTTTTTAAACCAGAGTGCCTCAAAATAAATCCTATTCAGGGAACATTGAATATAATTAACAGAAAAGTTAAGGTTAAGATTAAACTGTATAGTACTAGCTAGATCAACCATATCATTATAAATTGTTTAAAGTGCTGAAAAGATTAAAGAAAAGCAGACAAAAAATCCTATGATGAAAGGTGGTAAAGTAGGCAAGATAATACAAGTCCTTACTAATGGTGTTGACTGTTTGAACTATATTTGTTTTTCTCTTTGCAGGAAGAACTGTTAGAAGTGAATAGACTATATAACATATATCTTGATAATAACCTTCTTACAGATGGATTCTAATGTTGGCCTGAGACCGTACTACGTCTATAATTGTAAGTAACCTGTCTACATAACATCTTTATATTTGCAAAAAAATATTCTACACAATTAATTTTCTGTACTCATTTTTCTCGATGATAAGGCATAGACCCTTTTGTTTTGAAATTAACACTGAAAGGCTATACGAATGAAAGCTTTTTTAGGAGCAATTTTAAGGATCAAGATTTAATGGAAACAGAATTATTGTTGATGCCTAAAAAACAAAGCAATATTTATTTCAGAATTTTGTCAGAATATTTGCCAACTGCAGGTATTACAATAATCACTTAAAAGTCTTGAAAAATCTTGACTCAAATTGTGTTCATGAATTGTGGACTTTGTGGCCAACGATTTTTATCATTAACCCTTTCCCTCATATAGACGCTTTCGGACGCCTCTGCAGCAGACGGCTTTTTGAAAACATAGTGACAAAAGAAGAAATTGCACAAAACGTGCAATTTCTCCTTTTGCCACAATGTTTTCCACTTGTTGTCATAGGTTATCCATTGACAAAATACGTTCAAAGTCTTCTTCTGCAGAATTGTCGTATGAGGGAAAGGGTTAACCCTATCATTTTCATCAAATTGTTCATCTCTCCGATGGCAAGAATAGGGGAAAATTAGTGTATTTTCTCCACACCACCTCTCCTCTCATATTAGAAATACAAACTGATACTAGTTTGGCACTCCGGGGCCATTATGTGAAAATCCTTAAAACATTAAATTACTAGTGTGGGGGACAATGATTTCTTGTGAATCTAGAATCTTTTTAGGAACTAGAATTGTGTGCATTTTGTTTTGTTAAATTTCTGTTCATTATGTTTGATGTTTCATTTTGCCTTTTCATTGTGAAATTAAAATTCTCCACTCACTTGGGTGAGAAGATAATTATGATATCCTTTCTAGGATATCTATTCAAGCTTAATTTGTTAGCACACGTTAACAAAACTGTCATTTAAAAAATGCAGAAAACATTGTTTGAAACAGAAACCAGGCTCAAACATAATGAGTGATTGAGTAGCTTTAAATTCTTCATAAGGAAATTGAAGACAACATATCTCAGACATTCAACCAAGTTACGTTTTGTTTGTTTGTAATTTGTTTGCTATTTAGCTGTTTCACATTGGTCAGATGGTCGGTTATAAACATTTCATATTCATGCAGCATCAGCGTCATCTATCGTTTACACGATTCCAATATTACAGATCCGACACTATTTTCTGGCTAGAGTGAATAAAGAACATTATTTAGCTATGCAAAATGTAGTTGCTTGCGATCAACATATCCCCCTTATAATTATGAAATACGATTTGGACAAAATTTAAAGAATGAGGTAGGAAATGATTGGAAGAGAAATTATTGCTTTTATATACCAATGATTACTTCAAAGCAAAACACAGGAAATATGTTTGGTATACAATTCTGTTGAAAGCTATGACCTTAATGCGTTCGAGAACTGGCGCTGCTGCTCTTTGTTTACTAGATGTGTATTAATTAATTAAACATGCTTTTTTTCTTTTTAAATAATGAAACCTCTTTAAACAATCAGTTTTTATAACAAGTAATACTTTACCCCAGATCTATGATTCGAGCCGAGCTATAGGGATAACAAACTTAATGCAGTTGTTCTACATGCCTCGCTGTTGGTTTTTCCCAGAGCACCACTCGTATCTTCCTTATTTAAACCCTTTCCCACATACAACAAATCTGCAGCAGATGACTTTGAAAACTTAGTGACAAAACCTGAAAAAAATCCATAAAAGATTGCTTTATTGTTAAATTAAGTTGAAAACATTATGGCCAAAGGAGAAATTGTTCATTATGAGCAATTTCTCCTTTGGCCACAATGTTTTCAAAAGTCGTCTGCTGCTATTGCCTCAAAATGCATCTGAAGGTTGGAAAGGGATAACAACCTTTTTATACTCCCAGAAAACTAAAATCTATATCTAAATCTAAATGAAAGCATAATTAATGCAAACATTGTTGCTTTTTCCAAGCCATTTCTTCTTTTGCCGCAATTTTTTCAAATGCCCTCTGCTGCAGATATGTCTGAATGCTTCTTCCTTTGCGGAAAAGAGATAAACAAATCATCAAATTGGAAATCTCTCAACACTATTTCTCTTTTTACTCCATTAACCCTTTCCCACTTGAAGACCCATTTTGATGCATCTTCAGCAGACAACTTTTGAAAACATTGTGGAAAATGGAGAAATTAATAATTACGAGCAATTTCTCAATTTTCCACAAAGTTTTTAACTCAACTCAATTATTACACTTTTAATAAGAGATATTTTGAGCATTTTGAATTACCTGTTTTCAAAGTCGTCTGCTGCAGCTTTGTTGTATATGGGAAAGGGTTAAGAGCAATAAACAATTTCCTTATCTAGAGTGCTGGAATTCCTTCGATTAATAACTGCCACTTCCTGCCAGTTCCTACGTCATCTTTTATCCACAAATGTTTAAAGAGGTTTTATTGCTTTTTCAATATATCTAAAGTAATCAAGTCTAGTAATTTTGCTTTTTGTCATTATTGCGGCAATCATTAGGAAATGCAAGGCTTATAAAGATTAATTAAATAATTTATAGATACAGTCGTGTACATAATCTTGTGTATTATTTAAAATATATAATTTCAAATATAGATGTAAAAATAATTATATTACTGTATCTGCATTGTGTTGCATAGCGCTAAATTACGGACATCTGACCACCATTTTGTTAACATCCATTTCATTGCGCTTCCACCTTATTTGGTTTATTTATCTACATTTCACCATCTTTTGGCATTTCCTTATGCTGGATATTCATGTCCAGTGCAATTTGCTTTTAATCTTTTCCCACATGCAGACGTATCTGCAGAATTAAATATTTGGAAACATTGTGACAAATGGAGAAATTGCTCATCATGAAAAATTTCTCCTAATAGTATTATTATTATGCTTTCATTAAAAGAAATCACATTCTTGTATGATCTCGGTTAAGATTGGATCATCTACCAATAAATAGATCATCATTTTACTTAAAAGAAAACATAAAAAAAGAAATAAAATTGTATTATGGCCATGTCACACCAGAACGTTTTAGTCCAACGCGGTGAATAACGTGTTGGAATTTCGGCAACATGCTTACAAACGCTGATCAATGCTAGGCCAGCATTAGCAACACGCTGAGCGTGTTATTGTCACGCTGGGACACGCAGTCTTACGCTGAGGCAAAAATACATTTTTCAACATGTGTGACTGCACACACTGGCAACGCTTGAGGGTCATTACTGGAGCTTCAAACGCACTAGACAATCGTTACCAACCCGCTACTTGAACGCTGACATACGCTGGTGACATGCTGGTAATGTAGTAGCGCGTCGGCTATAAACAAACAATCACGTGGGCATTGCAGTACGCTAGCACGTTGGAACACGTTACTCACATGCTAGGCAGTCGTTCATCAGTCGTCGAGTGCAAAACTAAAGCATTTCTCACATGCTGCGAACGCTGGTGATATGCTGTATTATATTATCTATAAATCAGTTATGTGGTCCTCACACGCTACTCACACGCTATGACATGCTGAAATCATGTTTCCACTTGACTTTTCTGTGAAAGTTCAGCGTTTGCCAGCCTTTCAATTATTTTAAACGTGCTACTCATGCATTGACCTAAAACGTTCTGGTGTGACAGGGCCAGGTACCCTGTTTATTCTCTTGACATAGAAATAAAACCATAAACAGTCATTATAATTCATCACACATGTTATGTTTGCCAGTGTTTAATGTTTATGTTTGCTTGTAGAAAAGTTGTCCAAATATGGCTGACAGTGATTAAATCTATTTTCTTTTCTTGATCTTTCTCAAAATTCTTTATCAGTGTCAGCCATGTTAACAACCAGAAGTATGTTTTGTTTATTTTATTTAGCAATACCTTTTCCATATGTAACTCCCGCAGATGCATAAAATGTGTCTGCACGTTGGAATGATTGGCCAATTGACATAACGTTGTAAAGATATTGTGCCTCTTGACCAGGTGGATATGATATGTGTCAGTTACATATGCAAAAATGGAATATACATAATTATATATTAGTACATTTTTATTTCGTTTAAGTTTGAAAATTATTCAGTTGCCAGTATTAACCCTTTCCCTCATACGACAATCCTGCAGCAGACGACTTTGAACATATTTTGTCAAAACATAAAAAATCTCCATAATTGAATGGACAACCTATGACAAAAAGTGGAAAACATTGTGGCAAAAGGAGAAATTGCACGTTTTGTGCAATTTCTTCTATTGTTACTATGTTTTCAAAAAGCTGTCTGCTGCAGAGGCATCAAAAAGCGTCTATATGAGGGAAAGAGTTCATACTTAAAATTGTCCACACTAGGGGGGTACTTGTTTTGTCACATAGGTAAAAAGCTCCAGAGATATGAAATAATGTTCTTTAAGTTTAACTGGATACAAATACAAATGGGTCTATGCCTTTTGAAATCTGTGTTGTTATGTAGCATGAAGTTTATATTAAATAGCTAGCTAGCTCTTGACAATCATGTTTAATGTATTAAATCTGAATTACTGATGATGATTTGTAAATTTACTTTATAACTATGAAATTTAGAAACAAATATAAACAAATAAAAGTTCAGCCAACAAAAGCTTGAATGAAAACATTGACTATATATTGCATCTTTTGAAAAAAATAAAGTCAATGAAGTTTTTATGTTGCCTGCCTCTGGGTTTTTTGCAGGGAGACATGAAGGGAAAAGTTCTCTCTCTTTGGGTTTGTCAGTCTGTGACAAATTTCACACATGTGTTTCTATGAACGACATTGTGTTACAATTCACACATTATAAAAACTTCAAATTATCAATCTTTAGAACCATATACCAAATATTTTACAAATGTTAATAGTGGCTAATACCTCCACTCAGCGATATCTCTTTAATTAACCAGTTTGCACATGGATTCTGATACATCTGTAGCAGACGATATTTAATAACATTGTAGCAAAAGGAGATATTGCTCATAATGAGCAATTTCTCCTTTTGCCACAATGTTTTAAATTGTATACAATATGTATTCTTCCATTTTTAGAGAAGGAAAGCTTTTGTGTAATCACCCTGTGTCGAAAAGGTGATACATGTAAAATGAAAGCATATTTTTTTTCGGAAAATATTGAATTGTGTTTCTTGAGTGATCTTGCCTTTGCCAAATCTTTAAAGATATTTGCTTGATGGTCATGGTAAAAATTGTCTGGGAGGGAGTTAATAATTCATCTACAACAAGATTTCTTAATTGCCCGCCTGCTTATCTTAAAGAACTTAGGAAATGGCAATAGTTAATTGCAGTGCTGCTTGCTGATTTTCCTATGCAGCATAATTACCTGCAGCCTAAGCTTATTTTTGTTGCAATGGAACCATGTATAATTATGTTCTCCAGTTTTGTTTTTATACCAGAAAGTTACTAAGTATTGCACAAGTTGGGGACTGGTTTTACTCCTTTCCAAGATGCAAATGCATTTTATTTCGGCATCTGCTGCAGGCAACTTTTCTAATTGTTTTGAAAAAGGGAGATATTGCTTTTTATTTGTGATTTCTACTTTTGAAACTATGTTTTCAACCATTATATTTTTGCCTAATGTTTTCTAAGTTGTTTTCTGCAAATTTTGTGTGTGGGGGGAAAGGATTAAAACATTGTTTGTTTATGCAGTATAACAGCAATATGTTAATTAGTTTTATTGTTCAGATGTTTTCAGCAGTAATGAGTAAGTGCAATAAGGATTACATTTATTATCATTATGAATGCCAAGCTTCATGCAGATTCTGTGAGTCCCAACAGTAAATCTTAGTGAAACAAGCCACATAACACAATATTGCATGTATAAATATACACATAATTTTTTTGTCTGTCTAACGTTGCACAGGTCTTTGTATAACTTATATGTATATTATTTGTTACTAGTAATGGATGAATTGAAATTCTGCACTTGTAACATTAACTAAATGTCAGATTTACCATTGTACAGTATTAAATGTGTACCATTTATAAATATTGCACATTGTATAATGGGAAAAGAGAGAGATATCATAAGGAAAAGGCCGCTGCTATTTTATAAGCTCATATATTGAGTAACATAATGATGAAAGTTGGCTATTTCTTACAAACTTATTCATTATAATCATATGCAGCAGGCAGCCTTTGAAAACATGGCAAAATTAGGGTAACTTATAATAAGAAATATTTCTGTTTGCCACAATGTTTTCATTTCCATACAATAATTAGAATTGAAAGAATTATGTTTTCAAAGTCATCTGCTGCAGGTTTGCTGTATGTAGAACGGGATTAAGTCTAAAGAAAAGTTATGGATTGACATCTAGACTATTTGTGGAATAATAAATTGATGATACCAGACCGTTATTGTCCATGGTTCAAAATAATAATATTGCATTGCAAATCCTACAACATCAAACATGCATATATAGCCTCAACATCTGCAAGGTCTTGTATTTCTCAAACTCCTGCCTACATGCATCAACTATTTGATGCATCAATATTACTAAAAGGAGAAATTGCTTATACAATGTTTTCAATTTTATTCACTAATTATGCTCTCATTAATAGAGATTTTCCATATGTTAAACCTTGATTTTTTCAAAGTTATCTGTTTGCAATTTCTCGTTTTGCCACAATGTTTTCAACTCTATTTAATTGTCAGTTATGGAGTTATCGTGATCGCCTTTTGTCCGTCAGCATCTTTTCCTCTGTAATCAGTGGGTCAATTGTGATGAAACTTCACAGAAAGCATCCTCTCAATGTCCTTACCGGAATTCTTCAAATTTTTGAAATCAATGCAGAATTCTGGTTTCCATGGCAACCAAGCGAAAAAAACTTTAAAAACATTCTACTCCTAAACGGGTTGGCCGATTTTCAAATAATTTTGTCTGAAAGTGTCAATTTTCCTTGGATGACCCTCTATCAGATTCCTTCAGGTCATGTTGATTGGTCAAAAAACATGGCCACCACAGGCCGGGGCTATTTTGCCTTATATGGCTATAGTGAAAACTTAAAAAATCTTCTCCTCCGAAAGTGTCCGGCAGTTTTTCAAATAATTTTGTAGAAATGTTCCTAGGGTGACCCTATGCAAAAAGTGAAGTGAGCAACTTCAGTATATCTTTCAAAACTTCACCAAACTTACCCTATAACATAATGATCTTCAGGTGCTCAAGCTCTTTAGGTCACCTGGGAGCAGGAAGTTATTGTGATCCCCTTTGTCCTGCGTACAGCATGAATTTTCTGTCGTGTGTCAGACAACATCTGTTCCTCTGTAACCAGTTGGTCAATTGAGATCAAACTTCAGGAAATGCGTCCTCTCAATGTACTCAGCAAGATTCGTCAATTTTTTTTTATCCATCTGGAATTCTGGTTTCAGTGGCAACATAATTAAAAAAAAAAAAAATCAAATAATTTAGTAGAATTATCCTTAGGTGACTGCCACTGTCTATTCAATTTCCTTTAAGCCCCCAGTTTTTCCTTATAAGGCTATAGTGAAAACTTAAATACTTCTCCTTTGAAAGAATTCGGCCGATTAATACATAGTTTTAGAGAAACGTTCTTTGAGTGTACCTCTATGAGATTCCTTCAAGCCATGTTGATTGGTCATAAAACATGGCCTCCAGGGTGAGGGGCCTTTTTGCTTCATATTACTGTAGTAAAAACTTAAACAAATATATCAGACTGATTTTCAAATGATTTTGTAGACATGTTCCTTGGGTAATCCTCTACCAGATTCCTTCAAGCCATTTTAATTTGACATAAGACAGGCAACATAGGGTGTGGATTATTTTGCTTTGTGCCAGTGGAGCTATACTGATCCTCTTAAGCCTCTTGTATTACCTTACCTAACTACACAATGAGTTATTGTGGTGTGCATGACAAATCACATTGTATTACTCAGGTGAGCGATTCAGGGCCATCATGGTCCTCTAGTGATGGAGATGTAGTTGTATCAATGTTTTGGTTTAATCAATATTTTATTTATATTCTAATTTACATATACAAATTATTATGCCACCTTCGAAGAAGAGGGGTATATAGCTTTGCACATGTCGGTCGGTCGGTCCATCGGTAGACCAAAGCTTGTCCAAGTGATAACTCAACAATGCCTGAACAATGCCTGGACCTATGGTCCTCAAATATGAGTTGGAGGTTGGGGGTGACTAGTAGATGAACCCTATTGATATTGAGGTCATCAGGTCAAAGTTCAAGGTCACAGTGACCTTGAATGTGAAAAGCTTGTCCAAGTGATAACTCAACATTGCCTGCACCTATGGCCCTCAAACTTGACATTGGGGGCTGGGGGTGACCAGTAGATGACCCCTATTGATTTTGAGATCATTGTGTCAAAGGTCAAGGTCACAGTGACCTTGAACCTGACAAGCTTGTCCGAGTGTTAACTCTACATTGCCTGCACCCATGGCCCTCAAACTTGACATGGAGGCTGAGGGTGACCAGTAGATGACCTATATTGATTTTGAGGTCATGGGTAAAAAATTGTCCAAATATTCCCAACAACATGATGCACAGGGGGGCATAATGTTTGGCAAACATCTCTTGTTACAATATCATTGCAATGTATAACAAATATAAACAGGATTGAACTGAAAGGCATTAGGCTTATTAAGAAAGCTCTATCCTTGTTTATCAAAATTTTGCATGAGTCATGGCCCTTGAAAATGGAATTCTATGCTTTTTGAAAGAAAGAATTGCTAAGATGCTAGTGCAGGCTGCTTCTTTTCAAATATTATTTAGTTTACCCTGTTTAACCCCAGTTTTACAGTTCTGTTTCAATAAGTTTTGTTTTTGTGTTGACTGTCTGTATGACTGGGAGACACAAAGGGATCTCTTGTCAATCGTCTATCTGCATGCTTTGTAATTATTATACCACCAGATACGTAGTATATGGAGGCTATTTAGGAGTCACGCTTGTCGGTCGGTCAGTTGGTCGGTCGGTTGGTCTGTAGACATTTCTTGTGAACACTATTTCTCAGCAACCCTTAGTCACAATTCAATATAACTTCACAAGAACGATTGATACCAAGCCTAGTTGTGCATATTGTCGGCGTGTTGCACTGGAATTATTTTTAAATGAGTTATGGCCCCTTGAATTTCTCATACAAATTACATTTATGTCCATATTTTGTGAACACTATTTCTCAGCAACCCTTGGTCACAATTCAATATAACTTCACAAGAATGATTGATACCAAGCCTAGTTGTGCATATTGTCGGCGTGTTGCACTGGATTTATTTTAATGAGTTATGGCCCCTTGAATTTCTCATACATATTACCGTGTCAGGCACCAGCTGGGGGTATTTATCACCTTCAGTGATATTTCTAGTTTATCATAACTTTGTTTCTGATTGGCCGATTTACTTTAATTTAAATCCTGATACCTAGCGATCGTCGTCTGAAACTATAAAATATTGAAAACGTTTTCAGTGCTCAGAAATTAACTCCATGCTCTAATTAAGGCTTCTGATTGGTCAGTTAGGAGAACGAATTTGCGTCTGACTAATCAGATACTTGAGCACAAGTTAAACTTTCATAGTTTTGGAGCCAGAACAATTCAAGGAACATAACTATAGCATACACATTTTCCGAGTTATCTCCCTTATTTTACTCCACTAATGGTGAGATATTGTGATTACTCACCTACTGGTGTTACCACCTGTCCGTAAGTTCAGATTTTTTAATCAAACAACTTTTCTACCTTAACCATTAGACCCAATTTCTAAGTAATTTCACAGGAATGTTACCCAAATGATCCACTAATAGAAGTTATTTTGAACCATTCCGCTTCACTGCTCAGACACAACAATGTATCGCAAGTGAGCGATATAGGACCAACATGGTCCTTTTGTTCAGCCATGTTCTTATTTTCAAAAGTATTCAACTTCAAGCATGTTATGTAGATAGCTTAATACCTACAAATGTGCAGTGCACAAGAACCATAATTCTAGCATGCATATATTTCGGGTCTACCCAATTTGTTAATTATATTTTATCTATCCATTATTAGTTCGATTTTTTGAAGAAAAGGCTAGCTATCCTACTCGCCTCAGTGTCGGCGTTGACTTCACACCTTGGTTAAGTTTGTTGTACCACCTCAATTTTTGTTATGAATTAGGTTTCTTTTTCAACTAAGAATTTTGGTTAAGTTTATTGTAACACCTCACTTTTTTTTTCCAAATCGTTAGTGAGATTACTTTGAAATTTACAATTCTTGTTCACCAGCATTACCTTCATCAACAGACAGGATACATAACTCTGGCAAGGTATTTGTAAGAATTATTGCCCTTTTTCGACTTAGAATTTTGGTTAAGTTTTTCGTACCCCTCCACTTTTTAGCTCACCTATGCACAAAGTGCAAGGTGAGCAATTGGGATCACATTTTGTCCGGCGTCCGTCCGTCGTCCATCATCAACATTTGCGCTTGTTAATACTCCAATCTTCATGAAAGTTATCAGAACATTCATCTCCATCAAATCTTGGACAAGTTCGATACTGGGCTATATGAGGTCAAAAACTAGGTCACTAGGTCAAATTGAAGGAAATCTTGTTGATATTCTGGAGGCCCCATTTTCAACTTGAGCATGTTGAAACTTTATCAGAATGTTTTTCTTGATAATATGTAAGTCAAGTTCGAACATGGGTCATGTCGGGTCAACCACTAGGTCACTAGGTCAAATTGAAGGAAAATCTTGTTAACACTCCAGAGGCCGCATTTTTTGCTTCAGTAGCTTGAAATCTGGTCAGAATGTTGAGCTGAATGATATCTAGGCCAAGTTCGAATATGGGTCATGTCGGGTCAGAAAACTAGGCCAAATTGAAGGGTATTCATGTTAACACTCTAGAGGTCACATTTTTAACTTGAGCATAATGAAACTTTATCAGAATGTTTGTCTTGATGATATGTAGTTCAAGTTCGAGCATGGGTCATGTTGGGTCAAAAAGTAGGTCACTAGGTCAAATTGTAGGAAAATCTTGTTAACACCCTAGAGGCCGAAATTTGAAATTTTGTCAGAATGTTTGTCTAAAAGATATCTAGGTTCGAATATGGGTAATATTCTGTAGAATACTTATTTTCTGCTACAGCAGCTTGACATTTGATGAGAATTTTTATCTAAATGATATCTAAGTCAAGGTCGAATATGGGTCATGTAGGGTCAAAAACTAGGTCACTAGGCCAAATTGAAGGAAAATCTTGTTAACACTTTGGATGCCACATTTTTTGCTATCTAGGTCAAGGTCGAATATTGGTCATATTGGGTCAAAAACAAGGTCAACAAAGGAAAATATTGTTCAAACTCCGGAGGCCGCATTTTTACTTTGAGCAAGTTGAAACTTTGTCAGAATGTTGTCTTGATGATATCTCGTCCATGTTGGAATATGGGTCATATCAGGTAAACAAATATAGATCACTATGCCAAATGAAGGAACATTTTGTTAACACTTTTGAGATTGCATTCAGATTAATTGTCTTGGATGTTTTTTTGCATTGCAGTACATTGTATAATTAAGGTGAGCGAACTAGGGCCCATGGCCCTCTTGTTTTCAAAATAATTAGAGATATTTCTTAAACACTTACACAATTTATTTACCATCATTACCTTCATCAACAAAGAAGAGTACATAAATCTGTCAAGGTTTTTGTCAGAATTATGGCCCTTTTTCAACTTATAAAATACATTGAATTTGGGTAATATAAAATTATTGACCTATCCCTTTAAGGATATTGCTGTGAAACTTGGAATACTTGTTTACCATCATGACTTCAGCTGTAGACAAGAGAACGTAACTCTGTCAATAATTTTCGTTTTGCCTATTACTGCAAAAGGTTTTATTTTATTGTCAAGCATTAAAAAAGTCGAGCGCGCTATCTCAAGGGCAGCTCTTGTTTCTCTTATTATCCAACCGCTGCAGGCGACACATGCGTTCCTTGGTTTGCTCAGATATATCTGATGACATTAGAAAAATACCATTGTACAAGTTAAAACGTAATATACTGCTCGTTGCATGATGATACCACAAACATTTCCCTATTTCACCATTTGCGTCATGCTGTACAGAAATATACCTTCAGGACTTTTCTGCCAGAGACTTTTGCCTAACCGTTTGCAATCTAGGCATAAGAACATTCTTGACGTCTCTCGAGAACACATATGAACAAATACTGAATGTTCAAGATCAGTATGCAATGTGATTGTAATTAACGTCGGAAGGGTTGGGTTTGGTGTCACTTGACCCAGTTCTAAACCATGTCACCGCCTCGGTGGTGTAGTGGTAGAGCATCCGCCTCGGGAGCTGGAGGTCGCAGGTTCAATCCCCGACCGGGTTATACCAAATACTTTAAACATGGTAGTAGTGGCTGCCCTCCTAGGCCTTCAGGGTTTCGGGGTTAGCATTACGACTAACTGGCTGGTGTCAGGATAAATGGGACCAGTATTACTGGTAACTTACCCAGGAAACGCCGTGATACAACTGAACAATTGTTGAAAGCAGCATAAAACACCAATCAATCAATCTAACCCATGTCAGAAGATCTGTAGATATATACAGGAACAATTCATATGAGCTCGTATGTGATTTTGGGTCTTAACCCTTTCCCTCCCACCTGTAGATGCATTTTGATGCATCTGCAGTAGACGACTTTTGAAAACTTTGTGGCGAAAGGAGAAATTGCTCGTTTTGAGCAATTTCTCTTTTTGTCTCAACGTTTTCAAAAGTCGTCTGCTGCAGATGCATACTGTAACAGTAGGTAACAGATTGGTATTGAAAGGCTTGAAGAAGTTTCCCACATAACATCAGGCGCGTAGCTGGGTCGATTTGTGGACTACGCACCATTCTAGGGGGGTCCGGGAAAAAAATCGTCTATATGGGCTCAGGTGACTTCTGGTGTATATTTCACAATTTCTAAATGAGCCTACTTGATACCCTTATGTACGGCATATCTACACAAAATACCCTAAAAACGTTTGCAGCATTTGGAATTTATTTTTACCAACATTGACTGGCACTTCAACAAAAGTGAAACCTCGAAGAAACCGAACTGAGTGATCGCAGTTCATATGCCTTGGCATCACCATAGTTAAGGAAAAAGTCATCTAAGCTGTCAACGACCGTCGTATACGAGCATTTGAAAGTGTTAAGTGCGACTGTAATTATGTCTCCTCCCTCCGGAGGAGACATATTGCTTTTGCCTGCGCCGTCTGTCTGTCTGTCCGTCTGTCTGTCTGTCTGTCAGGGCGTCCACATTTCTTGTCCGGCCTTTATCTCACAACCCCTTGGCCACATTTCTATGAAACTTCACAGGAGTCATTGGTACAACGTCTAGTTGCGCATATTACGAGGGCGTTTAATTTGACCTACTTTTGGATGAGTTATTGCCCTTTCTTAAAATTGCCATTTCATTCTTGTCCGGCCTTCATCTCACAACCCCTTTGCCACATTTCTATGAAACTTCACAGGAGTCATCGGTACAACGTCTAGTTGTGCATATTACGAGGGCGTTTAATTTGACCTACTTTTGGATGAGTTATTGCCCTTTTTTTAAAATTGCCATTTCATTCTTGTCCAGGGCGTCCACATTTCTTGTCCGGACTTTATCTCACAACCCCTTGGCCACATTTCTATGAAACTTCACAGGAGTCATCGGTACAACGTCTAGTTGCGCATATTACGAGGGCGTTTAATTTGACCTACTTTTGGATGAGTTATTGCCCTTTCTTAAAATTGCCATTTCATTCTTGTCCGGCCTTCATCTCACAACCCCTTTGCCACATTTCTATGAAACTTCACAGGAGTCATCGGTACAACGTCTAGTTGTGCATATTACGAGGGCGTTTAATTTGACCTACTTTTGGATGAGTTATTGCCCTTTTTTTAAAATTGCCATTTCATTCTTGTCCAGGGCGTCCACATTTCTTGTCCGGCCTTTATCTCACAACCCCTTGGCAACATTTCTATGAAACTTCACAGGAGTCATCGGTACAACGTCTAGTTGCGCATATTACGAGGGCGTTTAATTTGACCTACTTTTGGATGAGTTATTGCCCTTTCTTAAAATTGCCATTTCATTCTTGTCCGGCCTTCATCTCACAACCCCTTTGCCACATTTCTATGAAACTTCACAGGAGTCATTGGTACAATGTCTAGTTGTGCATATTACGAGGGCGTTTAATTTGACCTACTTTTGGATGAGTTATTGCCCTTTTATTAAAATTGCCATTTCATTCTTGTCCGGTCTTCATCTCACAACCCCTTTGCCACATTTCTATGAAACTTCACAGGAGTCATCGGTACAACGTCTAGCTGCGCATATTACGAGGGCGTTTAATTTGACCTACATTTGGATGAGTTATTGCCCTTTTTTTAAAATTGCCATTTCATTCTTGTCCGGCCTTCATCTCACAACCCCTTTGCCACATTTCTATGAAACTTCACAGGAGTCATCGGTACAACGTCTAGTTGCGCATATTACTAGGGCGTTTAATTTGACCTAATTTTGGTTGAGTTATTGCCCTTTTTTTAAAATTGCCATTTCATTCTTGTCCGGCCTTCATCTCACAACCCCTTTGCCACATTTCTATGAAACTTCACAGGAGTCATCGGTACAATGTGTTGTTGCGCATATTACGAGGGCGTTTAATTTGACCTACTTTTGGATGAGTTATTGCCCTTTTTTTAAATTGCCATTTCATTCTTGTCCGGCCTTCATCTCACAACCCCTTGGCCACATTTCTATGAAACTTCACAGGAGTCATCGGTACAACGTCTAGTTGCGCATATTACGAGGGCGTTTAATTTGACCTAATTTTGGTTGAGTTATTGCCCTTTATTTAAAATTGCCATTTCATTCTTGTACGGCCTTCATCTCACAACCCCTTTGCCACATTTCTATGAAACTTCACAGGAGTCATCGGTACAATGTCTTGTTGCGCATATTACGAGGGCGTTTAATTTGACCTACTTTTGGATGAGTTATTGCCCTTTTTTAAAATAAATCACTAACTGACAAAATACAGTCAGCCAGACAAATACCCCTTGGGGGAGACATATGTTTTTCCCAAAAACAACCTCTAGTTTAATCCGATTTTCCATGTGTTTTATGCTTACTTAGTTTCATGAAAACGCAACAACCGTTTGCCCGAGAAGTAAAACAGGAACGCCACTTCTTGAACGGTCTTTATCATGTTTCTGGCAAATGGCTCCTCGGACGCATGATATAGCAAGGTTTGGACAGTGAGCTTTGTAGTGGTTGTACACTGGCTGCGTCGGGAATTATCTGCCGAACTCGCTCGAACACCACGGAACTTTCCGGACATGTTGGATGCTCCATCGTAGCCTAACCGACTTGTTTGTATGGTCGAAGTACCTCAAACAGAGCGCCACTTGCTCCATAGTAGACGCGTCAGTGGCTTCGTCTGTCATAAACCCAAAGAACGGAACACTTTTGCATTTGCGCAAAATTTCCTCACTGATTTGATCCCCGCATATCGTGATTACTTCATTTTGTATAGCGGATGAAGTGTATCGCGTCACCGTTCTTCAAATGATCACGCATCACAGGGTTATATTTGGCTTGGTATTCTAAAAGTGCTTTGAAGTTACTATTTGTATCCTCATGACCATGTATAGCTAGATTGTGTTTACAACAAAGGATATAATTGTATCAATTATGCCTTGTAATACATGTATGTTCTTGCTAACTAGGACATCATTGGCATAGGAAACTGATTGGGCAATGCTTTTCTTAATTCCAGACATAACTGCAGTGAAATGTTCAGCCGCTTCAAGCGAATGCGCATGTGTTTTGCACTTAATGTGAGCGGTGATAACCTTGCCAAGATTGCTTGGGTCGGTTGATTGTTGAAGGTTGCGACACTAGCGATCTCTTCTCAGATCCAAATAAATAGCACGGACAACAATTCGCTCCAACAATATACGTCGAATATCGTACTCCCATGTACAATATGAAAATATTATATAACTGTATACAAACTACATAGGACATCTAATATTATCAATAAATATAGATTATTCATGTGACATTTTGATCATATCTGAATTGTTCTGATTTGTCCGTTTTAACCCTTACCCACCTTAGGGTCCAGTTTTTATTGCATTTTTCGCATTTGTTTCATTTTCATTTTTGGAACTCTCAAAATATTTCTTACGCACGTGCGTACGTGCGTAAGCCTAGCTACGCGCCTGAACATATGTATACAGCAGACGACGAAACATGGACATTATCTATAGATTAAGATTATTATGGAATAGTGCTGAAAATCTAATTTTATGCCATAGGAGAAATTGCTCATTATGTCACAATGTTTTCAAAGTTCATCTTTTGTAAAACATGTGAGAACGTTATACTTTGATTACAGATATAGTCTAGTTCTATTTTCTGCACACCGTGACTTAAACAGAGGATATTTCATAAGTGTTTATTTTAAAAAAGTGATAATAAATAAACACGAATGAGATATTCTATTTATCACATGAAGTTATTTATGAGGCGTATTTTGAAAAATACGATAATTCTAAATGAAATTTGCCGGTTTTTTGTGCCAAAGCGACTGACGTGACGTCATTTTCATTGTTTGGTATCAGCGCAAGATAATTATTTACCTTTATGTTGGCGTCCATTCTCATTCAAAGAGTATCAAGCCTATTGAATAGCTTTACCCTTTCCCACATACAAGGCAAAATAGGAAAAAACCCTAAAGGTAAAAGTTAAATTTTAGAACTGGGTTGAAAATATTGTGGCAAATGGAGAAATTTCTCATAATAAGCAATTTCTCCTTTTTGTCACAATGTTTTAAAGAATCGCCTGCTGCATCTGTATGCTGGAAACTTTCGTTTTTTGCAATTATGCATACACAACGTCACATTGAGAAAAGTCCAGCATGCTTTCCATCTGACAGTTCTCGTTATTAGCCAATGGTGAGTTCATGTGTACGTTGACCATCATCAGTTGTGCATCTTTGGCAACGATTGATCAAATGTTTCCCCATGGAACTACTGGAAACTCATAGCAAAATATCTCTTACATTTCCAAATAGTTTGTGTCCATGCCGAATTCTGGTTGCTATGGCGTCATTATTGGAGTTAAAGTAACGAACTTTATAAGTGTTAAAATAGAAATACAGGAATTGTTGTTTGGCAACGCTATCTATAAAGGATTTTTTTTTATTAAAGTGAAACCATTGTGGCAAAAGGAGAAATTGCTTAGTAAAATATCTACAAATGAAAGTATAATTTAATGGAATTCAAAAGATTAGGGTGTAATCACTTCAAAAGTCATCTGCTGCAGATAAGTCAAAGTGGGTCTTCATGTGGGGAAAGGGTTAAGCAGGCATTGGCGTATATATGTAGCTATCAAACCACAGAGATTCAGGAAGAAAAACAGATCAAGCATAAACTTACACTGTACAGCAAACTGAAGTTTACCGCTTGGCTGAAAAACACCATCCCTTTCGGAAGACAAGAAGGTATGTTTATATTGTAGTTGTATTGCAATGGTATGTTTTATTTTTGTATTTTTCAGTTATCAATACATCTGACTATGAAGACGAACTCGAAGACGAACCCGAAGAAGAATAGTCGATCGTGTCTCTCCTCCCGCTTCATCTTCAGATATCTTTCGTCAACATTTTTGTTTTACATCAACTCAGCTTATTTTGCTATTGCTCATGAACCATGATTCAGAGGACTAGATAAGGATGAGTAAACCGGTCTTTTAAAAAACTCAATTAAGCCCTATGTTGTGGGTACACAAAAGAGTCGTCTCAGTGAGGCGATTCTTTTAGGTACCCACAACATAGGGTTTAAGGGTCAAATATGGATTTGGGGATGTGAAATACTCTTCTTATCTAGAACTTTGATTATTATCATCAACGGATAACATTATGATCATTTTCATGGGGGTGTTATTTCGGTTAAAGGGGAATGATTCAAGAAATATAAGTTCAGTGACGAAAAAAAACAAGAACATTTTACAAACCTGATGCTTGCATATGTTATTGTCCTGCAAAAGGAAAACATTGCAGTAAGCCATTGATGCTTCAACAGGGAGCCCAAAGGTTTGAGGGACATGTTCGTCAGACAGTGGCCGTCTGTCTGATAGATATGAATGTTGAATTATTTGATAGTGTAGAACTAGATCATTGTTCCAGCAACTCAATTAAGATCTCTAATGTTAGACTTGTTTCCAATTATAGATATACTTTAAGTCTTGTATACTGCTTTGTCAGTGACCTTAGCAATTGAAAATTGAAATTTTATTTTGTAGTATTCTATTTGAAAACTTTGTCGAAGAATAAATTTCCAGAGACATTATTTGAAAGTATGAATTAACAAGAAAACGTCTTGAATATCTGACTATAATTTCGGTAATCTTTGACTATTATCTTCAAGAATTTCGTATACCATTGATTCTAGATGGATTGTGACAAATAATATATTAAGACGTTTATGGAGTATGAATGCATTTTCAAGTTTGTTGACCTTTGAACTTTTCTGTGCAATATATTATGTGATGTTCTGTGTATGTTGTTAACATTTTAATGTCATTGTATGTATTTATAACCATGGCAACATGTTGTAACTTTATTCTAATGGTCGAATACACTAATACTTTTTAGCCCTCTCTTTTCCAAGTGATTGAACAAAAAAAATAATCACATATTCCATTAATATACATTATGGAGACATTTGAGCCATTGCACGAGAAAACCAACATTATGGACTGTGCGTAATGTATCAACCCAGATCAGCCTGCGCAGGCTTATCCGGGCCGACATATTTCGTCTCAGGTGGATAAAGATATAGAGTAAATTCCTGAAACATGAAATCCACAGGAGGCGAAAAGTGTCTGCTCGGATTAGCCTGCGCGGCATTCTTAGGATAATCCGGTTCGATACTTTCACTTAGAGTCCACAATGTTGGTTTTCTCGCGGAACGATCTCATTTTTGACTTTCTTTCATATTTATATTCATGTTTTGAGTGACAGGGTTTTCACGGAGTTTTTCTTCTCCAGAAAACTAAGCTTTCGTTTTTATACACAGGCACGCAGGTTTATGAATTATTTCTTACTTTGTATAATTCATCATGGGGTAATTGTTAACTCATTTAACTAAACCCTTTCCCGCAAACGACAAATCTTCAACAGACAACTTTGAAACCATTTATTCAAAATCTCTATCAGTAAAAGATTAATTGTTGAAAAAGAGTTCAAAACATTGTGACAAATTTAGAAATTTCTCATCTTGAGCATCTTCTTTTGTCATGATGTTTTCTTTTAAAGTTAGTCTTCCTCAGATGCGTCAAAATGCGTCTAAAAGTGGGAAAGGGTTAAACGGGTAAAACTTTAGCTTAACTTGCACTTTAAAGAAATCAAATAGATGATGTTTCTTGTGTTGTTTTTGAAATGTCATTTCCCATCTGTCAGACTGACTTTGCAACAGCTTCTGAACGGGTCTGATTTTCTTTTTAACAATAATAAAGTCTATACCTCAACTGAGATGGTTGGATTTTCTGTACGTTTTTTGGTGCAATGATAAATGGGTTAACTCACTTCAAAGAATGATATATATAAATGTACTCTTCCACTCAAAAATACATGAGCTGTCTGTATCTTGCAAAACGGATGTATCTGATTCTTGTCACAAGATACAGTTACAACCGTTTCGCTTGGAGCAATATGTATGGTGATCTTTCTTCAGACATAGGAAGATTCTTCTTTTATTGGACTTTCTGCACTCACTGTACTTAGATTTCAACACAGAGGTCATGCTAGAATAGATTAGTTAATATTCCTTGAAAGACAATTCCCAATATTTGTTGCCATAACGTAACAACTTATAATAGTATTTAGTATTTATTATATTCCTAGTTTTTGAACCTTCTGTGTAATAAAACTGCTGCCATTCAATTTTAGAATGTGTTCTTTGTTTTCATTTAGTTGCCTCATATTTGCTTAAATCCTCTCATCTCCATTAAACGACCTTTGAAAACATTGTGACGCAACGAGAAAATTGATCATCAACTCTATTTATCCGCCACCGAAGGCAGATGGGATATTGGTTTGGCGTTCTTTGTCCGTCCGTCCGTCCGTCCTACTGTCTGAGAAGCCATATCTAAGGCATGGTTGGATGGATATGATTTAAACTATATTGAAACCTTAACCATAATATAGCCTCAAAACACCAGAGTAACGTCCTGTTGAACTTGTATTGTATTTGTTCTGTATATCATTGTTAATCTCACAATTACTACACATGCCACATTTAACATATAGTCTTCAGAACATTCATCTCCGTCATGTATTAACTTGTTCACATGCGGTGGACAACTAGGTTACAAGGTAACATTTTAGAAACATCTTATGAATACTTTAGAAGCCTCAATTATAGCTCTCGCATATGCACGAAGTGCTCAATGTGTGCTATTGTGATCGGCCTTTGTCCCCCGTGCGTCGTCAGCACTTTCTTTAAACAACATCACTTAAGCCACTGGGTATATTGCAGCCAACCTTCACAGGTATGTTCCTTTGGTGGTCCTCTTAAGAATTTGTTAAATTAATAAAATAAAATTATTAACTTTGGTTGCTGCATCATCAGAAAGGAATCCGCCGTGGTCGAGTGGTTAGCGTCGGAGATTTGAAACCGGATGTCCCGGGTGTGATCCCAAGTCGCGTCACGACGGTCATGGTGGAGTGCTCTTGGGCAAGGCACACTTTTTAGCCTAGTACTGGTTTGTTTATTCAGGGATCTTTAATAAGTGAAAGTCGCCGTGTTATAACTGAAATAATGTTGAAAGCGGCGTAAAATCCCAATAAAACAAATGCATCATCAGAAAGATGGGGGAAATTTCACATCTGAAAAAAACCTTTTTGTCCAAAAGTGTATTGCCTGATCTGAAAATAATTAAGCACAATTGTTCCTTCCTTCGGTGACCTTCTATCAAATTTGTTCCTACTATTACGATCCATTGAAAAACATGGCCGCTAAGGGGCGGGGTTTGCTAACCGTATATGGTATATAGTAAAATCTTAAAAAATCATCTTGTCCGAAAGTACTAACCCAATTTGAAAAAGAAAATAGCACAAATGTTTCTTTGGTGACCGACCCTCTTTCAAATTATTCAAATCCATTGAAAAACATGGCTGCCAGGGGTGGGGTTCGTTTTCGTTATAGGTATATAGAAAAATCTTTAATAATCTTCTCGTCCGAAAGTACTGGCCCAATTTGAAAAAAGATAATAGCGCAAATGTTTCTTTGGTGACCCTCTATTCAAATGATTGCAATCCATTTGAAAAACATAGTTCGTTTTCGTTATATGGTATATAGTAAAAACTTCATAAATCATCATGTCCAAAATGGCCGCTAAGGGGTGGGGCTTGTATTCCTTATATGGTATATATAGTAAAATATGTGAACTCTTTCGTCCGAATGTACTGGCTTGATTTGAAATTAATTTAACAATCATGTTCCTAGGGGGACAGGGCTGGTTTTCCATATATTGTATACAGTAACACGAGTTGTCCACAGCATGCTCGACTGTTGACCATTTGATACTATAGTAAATGAGGTAGTGGCTTGATGGTATAACATATGGCCATTGTTTTGTTTGGACAGTGAATGTCGACAAACGTGCATACACTGAGTCATTGGTAGCCTTCGTGCATTTCCTTAACTGGTGGTAGTATTTCTCTGTCCCTAAAGGGGAATAATTCAGTCAAAATTTGATGTTGAATTATTGGACTTGTCTTCAAGGTCCTGTGATGACATCCAATAAGTTTGTGAAGCAAAAGCATTTATAGTTTGTCAGAAAAGGCATGTAAAACATAAACCACATTTATTAAGTCCGAAAAAGCGCATAGTTCAGTTAAAATCTAATGTAAACTTATGGGACTGGTCATGAGATGAAGTCCAATAAGTGTGTGAAGTTTCAAAGCATTTCTGTGGTTTTTGAGAAAATGCCTTGCATGCAAAACTTCAACCAAATTTTCTAGGTCCGAAAAAAGGGGCACACTTCAGTCAAATTCAGTTGTTTTTGAGAAATGGCTAGGCAGGCAAAACTTGTCGGAAGTTCCAAAGCAATAGCATCTGTGATTTTTGAGAAAAGGCGTTGCATGCAAAACTTTAACCAAACTTCTCTAAGTCTAAAACGGGACATAATTAAGTCAAATATGATGTAGAGGTCATGTGATGACGTTTCAAAGCAATAGCATCTGTGGGTTTTGAGAAAAGGCTTTTAACCACAGCTGCAACGCCGACACAAGAGCGACACCAAGGGGCAAAAACAAGGTTAATATGCAAACGTTGAGGGAAATCTTGTTAACACATTTGAAGTTGCAATTTTAGTTGAACCTGTTGAAACTTTGTAAGAATAATGGTATAATAAGTGTTTGAATATAGGCCATGTCCGGTCAAAAAATAGGTCACATGGTCAAATTAAAGAAAAATCGTGTTAACGCCAGTTCAGCAGCTTGAATGTTTGTCAGGATGATATCTAGGTCAAGTTCGAATATGGGGTCAAAAGGTAGATCACTAGGCCAAATTGAAGGACAATTGTGTTAACACTCTGGAAGCGTAGTGGAAATTTTATCAGAATGACTGTCTTGGTGATATCTAGGCCAAGCTCGAATATAGGTCATGTCAGATCAAGAACGCTAGGCCAAATAGAAGGGCAATTTCATGTATACGCGTAGTAGCTTGCTTGACCGCAAAATGAGTTATTGTGGTTGGCAAAACGTAGGTGTACCAGGTCACTAGGGAAACGTTTAGGAAAAATTAGAAGCCACTTTTTTCATCAAATCCTCATCAAATTCATCTCAATCAGTTCCTATTCAGGTCATTTGGGGTCCAAAACTTTAAATTTTAAGAAAGCCGTGCGAACACATTTGATGCCACATTTTTCGTTAAATCTTCTAATCATCAAGGCAGTACAACATAAGTTTCATCTCCATTTCCGTGGTTGGTTTTTACCATATTGGGGACACCAACGACAAATTGTGCCAATAGGTCAACTTTTTTATTTGAAATACCTGAAGGTTAATTTTCTCGAGAACTGGTTCAATTAATAACCATAATCGTCGCATCAGGTCTAAAGAGGCCGTGTTACATACGCGACCAATGAAGGCTTGGTCGATCCAGTGCATATGCAGTACCCTCCGAGTCTTTAAAGTCTGCCTACACTTAGAAAAGACATATTTAACTTCTGGCGAAAAACTATAAGTGTACCACCATTCGTCTAACTCTCATCACGGTGTATACGATTACGAACCGGGATGCATTAAAGTCCATATGAGCCGTCCCACAAGAAAACCAAAAGTGTGGACTCTGCATATCGACCGGATCAGCTTAAGCATGCCGCGCAGGCTAACCCGGACAGACACTTTTCGCTTTATGTGGATTTTCTGTTTTCGGAATCATTACTCTATTCCCCTGAGACGGAATGTGTCGGCCCGGACTGCGCATGCTGATCTGGGTCGATAGAGCAGAGTATATAATGTTGCTTTTCTCGTGCAACGGCTCACATATCGTATCTGACGTTGCTCGATAGTAGACGCTTGAAGACAAAAAGCATGCCGAGGCTTGGCGTGAAACGGGTGTAACTAAAAACCTATTTTTAAAACCCTTGTTTATGGGCAATTTTGACCCCTTTGTAAACAATGAAAAAACAAGATGTGTTTGTGAAACACTGATGCCCCCCAATAGGTCAAAGGTCAAGGTCGCCAGGTCCAAAATGTTGGTACTGACAGAAAGGTCATGTCACAAGGAATACACATGTGAAATATGGTAGCCGTACCTGTTATGGTTCAAAAGTAGTGGTCAAGGTTAAAGTTTTTTCGAGAATGGCAACATCTAGGTCAAAGGTCAAGGTCGCAAGGTGAAAAATTTTGGTACTGACAGAAAGGTTATGTCACAAGGTATACACATGTGAAATATGGTAGCCTTACCTGTTATGGTTCAAAAGAAGTGGGGAAGGTTAAAAAAAAAATTGAGAATGGCAACATCTAGGTCAAAGGTCAAGGTCGCAAGGTCAAAAATGTTGGTACTGACAGAAAGGTCATGTCACAAGGAATACACATGTGAAATATGGTAGCCGTATCTGTTATGGTTCAAAAGTAATGGCCAAGGTTAAAGTTTTTTTCGAGAATGGCAACATCTAGGTCAAAGGTCAAGGTCGCAAGGTCAAAAATGTTGGTACTGACAGAAAGGTCATGTCACAAGGAATACACATGTGAAATATGGTAGCCGTACCTGTTATGGTTCAAAGGTAATGGCCAAGGTTAAAGTTTTTATCAAGAATGGCAACATCTAGGTCAAAGGTGGTCAAGGTCGCAAGGTCAAAAATGTTGGTACTGACAGAAAGGTCATGTCACAAGGAATACACGTGTGAAATATGGTAGCCGTACCTGTTATGGTTCAAAAGTAATGGCCAAGGTTAAAGTTTTTTTCGAGAATGGCAACATCTAGGTCAAAGGTGAAGGTCGCAAGGTCAAACATTTTGGTACTGACAGAAAGGTAATGTCACAAGGAATACACATGTGAAATATGGTAGCCGTACCTGTTATGGTTCAAAAGTAGTGGTCAAGGTTAAAGTTTTTTTCGTGCAGACAGGCCAAAAACTACATCTAGGTCAAAGGTCAAGGACGCAAGGTCAAAAATGTTGGTACTGACAGAAAGGTCATGTCACAAGGAATACACATGTGAAATATGGTAGCCGTACCTGTTATGGTTCAAAAGTAATGGCCAAGGTTAAAGTTTTTTTCGAGAATGGCAACATCTAGGTCAAAGGTGAAGATCGCAAGGTCAAACATTTTGGTACTGACAGAAAGGTAATGTCACAAGGAATACACATGTGAAATATGGTAGCCGTACCTGTTATGGTTCAAAAGTAGTGGTCAAGGTTAAAGTTTTTTTCGTGCAGACAGGCCAAAAACTACATCTAGGTCAAAGGTCAAGGACGCAAGGTCAAAAATGTTGGTACTGACAGAAAGGTCATGTCACAAGGAATACACATGTGAAATATGGTAGCCGTACCTGTTATGGTTCAAAAGTAATGGCCAAGGTTAAAGTTTTTTTCGAGAATGGCAACATCTAGGTCAAAGGTGAAGATCGCAAGGTCAAACATTTTGGTACTGACAGAAAGGTAATGTCACAAGGAATACACATGTGAAATATGGTAGCCGTACCTGTTATGGTTCAAAAGTAATGGCCAAGGTTAAAGGTTTTTTTTATGCAGACAGACAGACGTGCAGACCAACAGACAGACGGGCCAAAAACTATATGCCCCCCGAATCGGAGATTCCGTGGGGGCATAAAAACGATTTAACGCTTATAAAGACTTTATGGGGAGGTGATTAACCTTGGTAAAACAATACCCATTTAAGTTATAACCGTTTCACGCCAAGCCCTCGGTGCATGCATATTCCGTGTCAATGAGATCATGCTCTTTATCAGATAGATTTGCAAGTCTATTCCTAGGTCATGTTAGCCAAGTAGGCACTGACCATACATATGTCGATTAGAATATTTCTTGTTTCTTGATAATGAGGTGGATTGTAGACGTAACGGCTTGTACGAGACAGCTCAAGTAGATCATTATGACCGTTGCTTGCCTTGCGGTCATGGAAAGCCTTGGAGTGCATGCACTTTTGGTAATTTACTTACTTTGTATAATCAGATATGAGCCTGTCCATGCAAAAGGGTACAGCATGATCTTTGTGAACAAAACAGAACAAGCCAGCACAGTCTGATTTAGATCTATACATTAAGCAAATTACTTTTCTTGTGTGATATGTATACTTATTGTATGCATCAAATTCAGCCGTAAAATGGTATTAAGGGAGACAATCAAGTCAATATTGAACTTCTCCCTTTAAACAGTTCCTTCCCTTGAATAATAAAATATTTCCATCAACTTCAGGTCATAACCAGGAAAGATTCAGATCAATTCAGTGAATTTTGGTTGAAATAAGACCAGTTGTATTAGAGAAGATTTGAAAGTACAACAGGGACACTGGGTGATCACAAATGATCACCTTGAGCAATCGGCTCAGGTGATCTAAAAACTGTTTTGTTTGTTAACCCTTTGACTGCTGGAAACACTAGTATTGAGGAAGGCCAGTCAGTGCAAGCGTGCCATCTGATCAGGCCCTATACTGTGGACTGCTCAACTCAACATTTTTATCTTGATATTCATAGAATTGGCTATGAACTGGTCCAAATACATGTACAAAGCATGACAAGTTTGTTTTATTTATGATCCTTACAGATTGGAATGGTTAATGTTTCTGTTTTTCTCTAAACGTTCAAAAGCCACCTGCAGTAGATGTTCATTAACCCTTTCCCCCATATAGACGCTTTCTGAAAACATAGTGACAAAAGAAGAAATTGCTCAAAACGAGCAATTTCTTCTTTTGCCACAACGTTTTCCACTTTTAGTCATAGGTTATCCATTCAATTATAGAGATTTTCTATTTTTTGACAAATATGTTCAAAGTCATATGCTGCAGATTTGTTATATGAGGGAAAGGGTTAACAGTAATTCCAGGGGTATTGGCATTTCAGAGATATATCTGCTTACTGCTTATACATTGTATTTCCAGTTAAAATTCCTCAAGCTAAAAGAAACAGATTGAAAACAAATTAAAGGAACAAGATTAGTTTAAGTGTTCTCCACTTTATTGTAACACAATGTCATGTTAAACATAGGACAAAGTAACCAAATCACACACAACTTGATCTGTGAAGTTATTTAACTTCTTACAAAACTTTTCATATCAACTTAGTACATAATTATATAAACAAAACAACATCAAGGCATATTTATGTCATGTTTAACATATGACAAATAAACAAAAAATCACACAAAACTTATTCTGTAAAGTTATTTAACTTCTGTCAAAGCTTTTCATATCAACATATTAGATAAGTATATGATCAAAACAACTACATCAATGCATATTTATAGCACATCCAAACACAAAAAACATAAATGTCATTAACCCTTTCCCTCATATAGAAGCTTTCTGACGCCTCTGCATCAGACGGCTTTTTAAAAACATAATGACAAAAGAAGAAATTGCTCAAAACGAGCAATTTCTCCTTTTGCCACAATGTTTTCCACTTTTCGTCATAGGTTATCCATTCAGTTATAGAGATTTTCTACCTTTTGACAAAACATGTTTAAAGTCGTCTGCTGCAGAATTGTCGTATGAGGGAAATGATTAACACTTTCCCACTTACAACAAACGAGTGTACCTCAAAATCCCCTAGGTCAAAAAATGGCTGGGTAGTCAAAATCCCCTAGGTGTAAAATACAGGGTACTCAAAATCCCCTAGATGATATTTTCAGGGTCCCCTAGACGGAAAGTTAAAGGTAGTCAAAATCCCCTAGAAGAATGATTGTAGATGTTTCTATATATCTATTAATGATATACATGTGATGGATGAGCCCTCTGATCCGAGTCTATACTGAATGCGTAGAATATATAGGTGGTAAATGAGCTCTCTGATCTGAGTCTATACTGCTTGTGTATGCAGTCTAGACCCAGAACAGAGGGCTCTGATCAGTGTCAGATTGCGATACCGTTATAAAACATAAATTATTTCCTTTCAGTACGTTTTTGGTCTAGACACAATACCCTAGTAAAACAAAGTGTATACAAAACTGTTTTGATTGAAAATGTAGGGAAGACCAAAACCCCACTGATAGGTATTAAGTCACAGGTGATAAACGAATTAAGGTGATAATTGCCTTAAAGTGATAATTTCTTTAAATAATAACAATAAATTTTATTTTATTAATCCAACTGTTTGTCACAATTATTGGTTGTGCTAATCATAATTACTATGATACAATTAAGTTCTAGCTTGAGATGTCCTTTGTTTACTGCTTTCCATAATTGAAGATCTAAATTTACTATATCTGCAGTTTGTAACTCTAACTTTATTTGCAATTTTTTAAACCGTTATGATAATTGTGTTGATTAAAGGGTATAATATAGACATACTTGTTACTTATCTTTATGAAGGTGTCCATAAAAGAGCTGTTTTAACTCTTTCAACCCTCTGATCTGCTAAAAGACATTAGTTACATCTGCCCGTATTTTATTTACTTAGTGTTTTAAGGGTTGAAACATAAATAAGAAGAACAATTTTCAATTCTAGGGGATTTTGCCTACCTTGAGCTTTCTGTCTAGGGGATTTTGAGTACCATGAAAATATCATCTAGGGGATTTTGAGTACCCTGTATTTTACACCTAGGGGATTTTGACTACCTAGTCATTTTTGGACCTAGGGGATTTTGAGTGGCACCCACAACAAACTGCAGCAGACTTTCGAAGATTATTAAAAATCTCTATAGATGAAGGTATTATAACTACAAAAAGATCCAAAACATTGTGGTCCAAATATTGTCATAAGTCGGCTGCAGCAGATGTGCCATTAAATCAGTTTATATGTTAGAAAATGTTTACTGACATTTTCCTTTATTAAAGGGCAGCATACCAGTCTGCCAAATCCATGCATTTTTATAATTCATCATTGAAATAATGGTCAGAACACCCCAGTATTTTACCCGAATTTGACCTTGCCTTTCAATCAAGAGTCAGGAGTCTTGCATGTGACACATCTGATCAAGTGACGCAGTGTGTTTAGGTTATGAGTCACGAAAACTTTGCTTAACTCTTTCCCACCTAAAGCAGAAATTACTCAAAACGAGCAATTCCTCTGTTTGCCACAATGTTTTCAATTCTTTATAGTAATTATACCTACAATTAAAAAGATTTTCCATTTTTTGAAAAGACATTTTTTAGGTTAACCCTTTCCCACATAAATAAATCCTCAGCTGATGACTTGAATTTTTTTTTGTGACAATATGTAGTTACAACCGTTTTACATGAAGCCAGGGACACTATATTAAATATAGTGTCCCTGATGAAGCAAAGAAATGTTTATAGTTGGGTATCGGTCATATCCTTTCTGAAGACACTTCAATGATACTTGTACATATAGTTGGGGAACAGGGGAGTTCCGGATCAGACAGCACAGCGGCGTATGTTGGTCTGGATCTTGCTTTTAATAACACTTTCCCACATACAACAAATCTGCAGCCGACAACTTTGTAAAACCTAGAAAATCCCCATAAATGAAGGTATAATTACTGAAAACATTGAGGCAAAAGGAGAAATTGCTTGCTTTTGAGCAAATTTCTTCTAAAGTCACATTGTTTTCAAAATTCATCTGCTGCAAAAGCGTCTAAATGTGGAAAAGGGTTAAAGTATGTTGTGGCCAATATCTGAAATACCTTTGCCAACATGTCAACCAAGTCAGTTGCCTGTTGCAGTTTTGTCATAATTTAAAAAAGAATTACTGGGTTTAACTTTTGAAGTATACAAAATATGGCATGAAATGTCAACACAACATGTGTTAATGGTTATAACACTGTAGTATGAAATGTCACCACAACACATGTCAATGGTTATAACACTAAACAACTCTATAAAAACATAAATAGTTTAAGGAATGTATATAACTGATGAAAAACACAAAACTCAAAAAATGCTTACAATGTGCAGCACTTCCTGTGTTGCACAGTCATCTAAAAAACGAACATTTTACATGAACTATACATCATTTTTATTTGCATGCAACATAATCTTGACTTTTGTAAACATTGTTGGAAGAGACGAAATGCCTTATGCAAAACCATGCTTTCTAGAGTTTTTTTAATACTTAATTTTGTTACTTACTTCAGGTTTTCAAAATAGATGAGTTAAAAATAATTATGACTGGCATTCTCTCCATTTAAATGAGCTGTTGCAATCACTTTAACCTTTTCTGAAGCCTCTGCAGCAAACATCTTTTGAAAACATTGAGACAAAAGGTGAAATTACTCAAAAGGAGCAATTTGTCCTTTTGTAACAATGTTTTCAACTCTTTCACAGTAATTATTCCTTTATTTATAGCTTTCACGTTTTGCTGATATGAATGTATGACAGGGTTTTAGTATGGCATATCATGTGACAGTTTAATTACTCAGACTATAATATAACCTGGCACAGATATTTAATGAAGAATCTGGTTCCCAATTTGATGCCTAAACCCTTTCTTACAAGCAGACACTTTTAGGATGCCTCTTAACCCTTTCCCTCATATGGCAATTATGCAGCAGACAACTTTGAACGTATTTTGTCAAAAACTAGAACTATCACTGAAGATGATAAATACCCCCTAAACAGCACCTTGACCTACACCATAATTTAATTAGTAAAAGGGCCATAACTCTGTAAAATATCATGCAATTCTAACCCCTTTAAGATATGCACATCTCCTCTTGGTATAGAAGCTTCATATAAAATTTTATTGAATTCCAACAAGTGGTTTGTAAGAAATAGACCGGACAAAATATGGCTTCCGACCGACCGACCGACAGACTGCCTGACACAGTGACTCCTATATATACCCTCTTCTTCGAAGGGGGTATAAATAGAAAATCTCCAAAATTGAATGGATAACCTATGACAAAAAGTGGAAAACATTGTGGCAAAAGGAGAAATTGCACCTTTTTGCGCAATTTCTTCTTTTGTCACTATGTTTTCAAAAAGCCGTCTGCTGCAGAGGCGTCAGAAAGTCTATATGAGGGAAACTATTTGCCACATTTTTTTCAAAAGTTGCTTGCTGCAGAGGCGTCATAAAATGTCTGTAAGTGGGAAATGGTTAAAACTGCTTTGAGGCTTTGCCAACTGCAGATTAGATAGGTACTTGTAGTGTTCAGTATGTTATGCACAAAATGGGCCATACAGTTTCACTCAGAAGAAACAGTTTTTCATGTTTAATTGTACAGTTAACAACATCATGATCCAGTGACCAGTTGAAACACAAAAGGGCCATGATGGTTCTAAATTGCTCGCCTAATAGAAATTAAATAGTTCTCAACATTCTTCCTCGATGTATACAAGGAAAACAAGCAATGTCCCCTGGTGGCCATGTTTATCAAGGGATCATAATATTATATAAACATTCTTGGTAAGGAACATTTGTGCAAAAATTATTTAAAATTAAATAGTTTTCAACGTTCTTCCTCGATGCATACAAGGAAAACAAGCAATGTCCCCTGGTGGCCATGTTTATCAAGGGATCATAATATTATATAAACATTCTTGGTAAGTAACATTTGTGCGGAAAAAAAAAAAATTTGGACAAGAAGATTTTTTCACTACAAAGACATACATGTATATGAAAAACAAGCCCCAGCCCCTGGCTGCCATGTTTTAATAACACATCGGAATAATCTGTCACCTGCTGGCCTTATTTATTAACGGATCAGAAAAATTAGGACAAACATGGAAGAGGTTACCGAGTTATATTTGTGCCAAATTATTAAAAATTTGGGCTTATTCTTTCGGACCAAGTTTTAACTACATGTATATATAAGCAAACAAGCCCGGTCCCTTTGTTGCCCTTGTTTTTTTCAACGGGTTGGAATAATTTAAACAATCTTTATAGAGGAACTTTTGGGCAAAATGATTTTCAAATCAGGCCAGTGCTTTTGTACAGGATTTTTTTTAAAGTTTTCATTTAATACACATAAGGAAAACAAGCCCCAAGCCTGGCAGCCATATTTTTCAATGGACTGGAACAATCTGGTAGAGGATCTCCCATAGAACATTCATTTTGTGACAAATTATTTTCAAATTTGATCAGTACCTTAGGCCATGAAGATTAGGTGGGCAGGTTTTTCCACAGGTCAGAATAATTTGAACAATTTCGGTAGAGGGTCACCAGTGGAATAATTGTGCAAAACTATTTTAAATTGCGCTAGTACATTTTGACAATTCTTTGAACAATTTCTGCTGGGGACTACCAAGAGAATATTTGAAATTATTCAGTAATTGGACCAGTAGTTTCAGACATGAAGATTTTAACGGCAGAAGTTGAGTGATCACAATAGCTGCCCTAAGAGCACTTCATTCTCAGGTGAGAAAACAATGATTTCTTTTCAGACAAGAGGCACTTGAATCTAATCATAAAGTAACATTTCAGTAACTCATAGTTACTAGCACCAGTACTTTTGAAAAGGAGTTTATAACTCTCATACAATAAGTTAATAAAAGTGATATATAAGCTGTTAGCAGTATTCACAATCTTGAATATTCAAGTGTCTGTTTAATCAACCCTTTCCCATCTACAGACACGTTTGACGCATCTGCAGCAGATGGCTTTTAAAACTGTGGATTTCCTTTTGCCACACAGTCTTTACAACTTTTTTAAAAAATCAAACTTTTATTAATGTTTTATTATAGATGTTTTCAAAGTCACCTGCTGTAGATTTTTTGTATGTGGGAGAGGGTTAAAACCTAGCATTTGCTAGAAATAGAATTTGAACCCCTATGGTTTAGAAGGCCCCTTTAAACCAATAGCCTAAATACAAGCTGGCTTCCTTTCAACACATTGGTGGACGATGAATGACAATAACTTTTGTCCAATCATTAGAAGAAATGAATGGCCAAGTTCGAACACCGGCTTGTTCCTGGACTGTCTCTCTGCATTTCCGGCAGGCGATTGATTGATTGATTTGGGCGTTACGCCGTTTTTAACAATTTTTCATATCACGTTGGCAAGTTTACCTTCTCATGTGTTTTTCTCGCTTTCTCACACCAGTACTCCACATTACATTCTTTCCAAGCAACTGGCTGCTTTTTTCACATAGACTGTTAGCCCATTGGTGAAAGACGAATGATGCTTGTCAAAGTGTCTTTTGCCAAACGTCGGAAAGAATGTTGGCCGAAAAATTTGGGCTCGCCTTAATGCAGGTGACATTCACATTCTCATTGCAGTAAATGATGAAAAGCTTCTATTCATAACCAAAAGCAATACAAAAATGTTCATACTTTAAACTTCTGTTGGTGAAATAATCACAGACGGGTTGGCACCAGCAGAAAATGTCTGAATATAAACATATTGGGCCGAGTTGGAGTCATGGTTCAGCTCCCTATTATTGAATGCCGTGTCAGATTCTCGATTAGTCATCTCTAACAAATTCCGGTGGTCAGATCTTGCAGCTCGGGGCCAACTTGCTCTAACTCGGTCTTTGTGCCGTGAAGTTGGATCTTTTGTATACCGAACGTAATTCTCATCTTCTTGGTAATGTCGTCTTGTAGAAGATACTGAAATGATGAAACATGTAAAATGAATAATAGTAAGAAGACAAGCTGGATAGTCCAGCAAATTGACCCTTTCTGAATTACAGACTCATTTTGATGCATCTTAACCCTTTCCCTCATACCACAATTCTGCAGCAGGCGAAAATCTCTATAATTGAATGGATAAGCTATGACTAAAAGTGGAAAACATTGTGGCAAAAGGAGAAAATTGCTTGTCTTCTTCTTTTGTCACTATGTTTTCAAAAAGCCGTCTGCTGCAGAGGCGGAAGAAAGGGTTTATATGAGGGAAAGGGTTAAGCTAACAAATTGTGGAAACAGTGTGTCAAAAGAAGAAATTGCTCATAACAAGCATTTTCTCCCCTCACCACCATGTTTTTAACTTTATTCAATAAGTACTTTCATTTGTAGAATTGTCCATATTTTAACATGATGTTTGAAAGTGGACTTGATTTGATGTATAATTTGAAAGGGACAATGGTATAATATTGTTCACCACATTCACTCGGTAGCTGTCTTTTTTACACAACCCAAGACTCAATAGCTGTCTTTCGTACACAAACCAAATCAAATTTTCTTCCTATATCAATAAATGATACAACTACAAGACATTCAAAGTTCTCCTCGGTACGCAGTATAGTGGAGAACGTTTGTCTTAGCATATACAAAAATACATATCGGAGATGTGTGCACGTGATCGCCGTGCGATGGCTGAGTATATAAGACCGGTTTGACGGGGTTTGGTCAGTTCTAGCAAGACTTCGAACAGTTAACTTCTCACTATCCGAATTCAGTATCAATACGAGGGTTTAATAGATATATCTGTATTTCACTGTGTTATGTGCTTGGAAGAATTGAATAAGGAATGGTTAATATGCGATTGTACTGCACAGGTTTCCAGAGTCTTTTCATAAAATGTTTTTATCTCTGGTTTTTCTCCTGGGTTAAGTCATATCGTAGTCATTATGTCTGATCAGACAACGGAACAATTTGATATTTATATAGTAAGCACAGATTGTAATTGCTTACTTCCTCTTGTGAATAAATCGCTGTCTGGCCCATGCAATAGGTGTTTGCTTGTGTTTAGTAGAGTTAAGACGTGATATATTCATAGGTACATCACTGGTTTATCACTATAAAATATTCATGTATGAATGGGTCTATGTGGAAAAGCAGCCAGTTGCTTGGAAAGTTTGTTGTGTGGAGTACGAGTGTGAGAAAGCCTGGAAACACATGAGTAGGTGAATTGGCCGCCGTGATATGACTGAAAAAATTGTTGAAAACGGCGTTAAACCCAATCAATCAATCAATCATGTATGTATGAATGGTCAACATTGGCAAAAAAGAAAACCATTTTACAAGTGGATACATTGATATAACCAGGTGACTAGATAAGGAGTAGTTAAAACTGGTCTTTTCTCAACCATATCTCTCTTATTACTCAAATTAATTCTATGTTGTGTGCACTCAAAAGAATCCTCTCACTGAAACAATTCTTTTAACCCTTTCCCTCATATAGACGCTTTCTGACGCCTCTGCAGCAGACGGCTTTTTGAAAACATAGTGACCAAAGAAGAAATTGCACAAAACGTGCAATTTCTCCTTTTGCCACAATGTTTTCCACTTTTTGTCATAGCTAGGTTATCCATTCAATTATGGACTACGGTCATGGTGGAGTGCCCTTGGGCAAGGCACATTTTCTAGCCTAGTACTGGTTTGTTTACCCAGGGATCATGAATAATTAAAATTAATTTCCACTTTTTGTCATAGGTTATCCATTCAATTATGGACTACGGTCATGGTGGAGTGCCCTTGGGCAAGGCACATTTTCTAGCCTAGTACTGGTTTGTTTACCCAGGGATCATGAATAATTAAAATTAATTGCGTGCTAAATGACCTTAGCTGTCGATGCGCCATAAAACAATATACATTCATTCATTCATTCAATTATGGAGATTTTCTATGTTTTGACAAAATACGTTCAAAGTCGTCTGCTGCAGAATTGTCGTATGAGGGAAAGGTATGTACCAAAGACATACGGTTTGTGGGTTATAACAAAAATAAGGATTTGGGGATGTGAAATACTCTTCATATATACAGCTGGGTAGAAAATTGCAATTGCAATGGTTTCACTTCTATAAACCTATAAATGGGTTTGACATCAACATTTTGGTCTGGTGTCTCTAACAGTCACTTAACCCTTTCCCTCATACGACAATTCTGCAGCAGACAACTTTGAACGTATTTTGTCAAACAATAGAAAATCTCTATAATAGAATGGATAACCTAAAACTAAAAGTGGAAAACATTGTGTCAAAAGGAGAAATTGCACGTTTTGTGCAATTTCTTCTTTTGTCACTCATAATGTTTTCAAATAGCCGTCAGCTGCAGAGAGGTCAGAAAGCGTCTATATGAGGGAAAGGGTTAACCCTTTCGCAGATACAAACGCTTTTTGACGCCTTTGAAGCAGATTATTTTTGAAAACAATGTGGCTAAAGGAAAAATTGCTCATGATGAGCAATTGCTCCCTTTTCCACAATATTTTCAACTGTATTCAATGATTAAACTTTCATTTATAGAGGGTTACCACATTTTGCCTAGGTGTTTTCGAAGTTGTCTGCTGCAGATTTGTCATGTGTGGGGAAAGGGTTATTCAGGACCCACTTAACCATTTCTCACATGCAGATACAATTTCGTTTTGACGAATCTGTAGCAGACGACTTTTGAAAATATTGTGGAAACAGGAGACACTTACCCTATTCAAATGATACTTTCATTTATAGAGAATTTTCAAAAAATAAATCCTTTGATGATATCATCTGCTGAATTTCCATAATTTTGCCTAGATGTCTCCAAAGTCATAATTGTTGCTGTTACATGACTGATGGGTCTGTCAGAACTTCATATACAGTCAAACCCGAGTTCATGGACCTGACCCATGGAAAGTGAACAATCTGGTCTCTGTTAACCCTTTCCCTCATACAACAATTCTGCAGCAGACAACTTTGAACGTATTTTGTCAAAACATAGTAAATCTCTATAATTGAATAGATAACCTATGACAAAAAGTGGAAAACAAATTGTGGCAAAAGGAGAAATTGCATGTTTTATGCAATTTCTTCTTTTGTCACTATGTTTTCAAAAAGCCGTCTGCTGCAGAGGCGTCCGAAAGCGCTTATATGAGGGAAAGGGTTAACAGGTGGTCTTTAATTGAAGTGTCATAAATTTATACAGAAAATGAGTATTTGAGAAACTTAAAGTATGGTCACTATAGACAGTGAAATGCTATTCCGAGGTGGTCTTTAGCACAGGTTTGACTGTATTTCAATGTTAAATAGCCTTGTTATCATGCCACAGTGCAGTTAACCCGTTCCCACATATAGACATCTCTGCAGCAGACGACTTTTGAAAGCATAGAACAAAAAGAGAAATTACTCAAAACAAGCAATTTCTCTTTTTATGTCAAAAATACATTACCAGTCATTTAATACCTGATATATAATCTCAACACCGTTAATTCATCCAGAAAAGAAGCTCGCGCAGCCATGCATAGCCCTCACGCGTGTGTGATACACACGGCCGCCGGTAATACCGGCGCACGGGCCATGTGACCCCCACTTTTAATTTCTGGACACACCAACTGACAGCTAAGAATTTATTTCATTTTTATATTTTATTTCTTGGTCTGTTTAAGGCATTCGCCTTAAACAAGTTATTTTCATTCAGTTATTCAACTACATTAACAACCTAACAACATAATTGTGTAAATTACTAATTGTAATTAAGTTGTTTTTTGTGAACACAACTAACTGAGAAGTCACGGGTGGGTTACCCCACCCACTATTTCAGTTACGTATCGGGTGCGGTAATGGCCATTCATTCTTTCAACGAAGTTATAGTTACACCGACCCTATTAGCGATAATATATTATTATCGCCTTGTATTACATTATGTATATTAATTAAACATGAACAATTTTGGAAAATATTTGTAAAATCTTTTTCATTGAAATACGTTCCGTGATCAACGGGTATAGTAGAAAATAAAAAATAGAAAAAATTATATTTTTTGTTGAATCGTATAAATTGTTTTGTTTCATATATATTCTATGTCACATAGTGGTGATCAGAGGCGTGACTCATAACGGCTGTATGAGACACGCGTCTGTCCTGTTTTGCGTTCACTAAGTACACACAGGATTCACCCTGTGAGTACTTCTCTTCCTGGCCTGCTTCCATTTGGAAACAGTCTGGGTTGAGGAGGACTCACAAAAGCTGGAAGAGTAAGAAGACCCCTAAAAAGGTTTCTCTTAGCTCTACGAGTGAAGCGGAGTTTGAGGGGTTCTCCCAACAATCAGACTCCGCGGCTGTGTTGAGTGAGCAGAAGGTCAGAGCTGTTCCTTCTTCACTCCGCACAACCGCTCAGAGGTCCAGATTAGGAGGTGTAATCAGCTATTTTCCCCACAAATTCCCTCTTAGGAAACAAACCCTATGCTGTGGGTTCTCAATACCCACAGCATAGGGTAAGAGGGTCAAATGAGGATTTTAGACATGCATACGCCCCTTATCTGGAGCTCTGACCGCTCCCCCTCAGCTTCGGCTGGTCCTTCGCGGGACATGGAGGAGCGGATGGCAGCGGCTGATGTCTGTTATTCCGTCGGGAAACAAAGGCCTTCGGGCCAGAAACCGTACGGACACAGTGATGGTTGGCCTCAAGAGTGAGCAACCGTCTGCTGAACGACATTATCTGACGCCAGGTGTTGGGGCTGACCCTTCGGGAGACGCCATGGGTCAATCAAAGGGAAACCTCACTGATTGGCCACCTCTAACACCACACTCTGCAGTAAGCAGTCTTCGGACGCTTACAGAGTGCCAAATTATAATGTCTGCGGACAGAATTCTTTGGAGACCGGTGATAGAGCAGCTTCACAACTGCCTATCATTAGTCAACCGGGTAATGCTTGCGAGCAAAACCTATATGACTCCGGGTAACCGGGTACCGGGCAACCAGTCAGTCATTTCGCCTAGGCGCGACCAGTCACCGGGCAAATCCGGCAGTCATTTAGCGATGACGCGACCGGTCAGTCATTAAGCCATGACGCGACCGGGCAAATTATCAGTCAGTTTAACATGACGCGACCGGGCAGTGGGCAGTCAAGGTAACGAGCAGTCGTTAAGCTAGTACCACTCGTTCTTCGCACAACCGGTCTATACGGATATTCAAAACACTGGTCATTACGCACCAGGCTCAGATATCCAACCGTCTAACATCGGTTATAAGGAGTACAGGACAGATAAATCTTTCCTTTCTCCAAGGGGAATAGTGTTCTTCTGTAGGGATTACACTCCTCAAAAGAATGAGAATAGAAGAGTACGGATATTCAAAAACACTGGTCATTACGCACAAGGCCCAGATATCCAGTTATAGGTAGTACAGGACAGAGAAATGTTTCCGTGTCTCCAAGTGGAACATGGTACTTCTCTAGAGATTACACTCCTTCCCCGATACAAAGCTCCGTTTCAAAAGATGTAACGGATCGGTGATAGGCGGGTTAACCAAGCCTACCGGGATCAGCAATACCCACCTGATGGGAATTCACTGTTCCCGGAAGGACACCTTTCGAAGAGGCAGTCCTTAGAAGGCAAACCCCCGATCGGAATAACTCAGGTTTTCCGTGAAAGGGAGGTCGAGACCGTCCCATACGGTTAGTTCGGCGCCGACGATCGATCCAGTGCGACCTCTCTCTACTGCGGAGAGAGGAGGTTCATATCACACGATCGACACCTTAACACAACAATAAAGTACACCAAGATTGAATATTATTTTCAATCCCTTCTCTTACTTTTATAAGACTGTTGTGTCTTTCAGTTGAAAGACGGATTAGAGTCAAGCATCGTAGGGCTCGACACTCTCCCACCTCCTCGTCTGACGGGCGGGGGCGGGGGGGGGCAGTCCCCTTCAGATTACGAGCCGGCTGTAGAGCGTTGACCTCTACAGCAGAACATTAAGGAAGTACTTAGGGTGGTGCCTAATACGTTATGCCCGAAGGTTGACGCTTAAACGTCGTTTAAACCTATAATGATTTCGAGCAAAACCTACACTCTGCAGTACAGCAGTCTTCGGACTTCTACAGAGTGCCAAGTTATAATGTCTGAAGTTTTTGGAGACTAGTGATAGAGCAGCCTCACATCAGCCTATCATTAGTCAACCGGTCAGTAATGGTCAGAGGGAGCTACCATTACTGAACGTTCCCAGAGCTGGGTAACGAGCAGTCGTTAAGTCAAGTTGACTCCAACCGTTTTGTCAATATTATGACATAAGCATTGGACAACCGGGTGTTTTCGAACACAGCCAAGTGAAAATCTCCTTCGCAGAGTTGTCGTTCCTTACACTCATATGAATGTAATGAGTCGATAGTGCTAGAGAATGAGTCAAATGCCTACCGAGTACTCAATTAATCACTGGGCATAAACGGTTGTCGCGTGAACGTTCACAGGGCAGTCAAACTCTTAACTGGGCATAAACGGTTACCGGGCAAACGGTCACCGTGAAAACAAAAATTCAACTATGAATTCTTCGGAATTCAACAGTATTCCAATTGACAAATGTCCTCGGACACAGTCATTTGGAGATCGGGCAATGTCTTTAGACATAGCCAGTAAGGCACCGGTCAAACGGGTAATGTCTTAGGACATAACCTTTCGGCAGTCAATCGGGCAGTATGCTGGGACATAGCCGATTAAACAGTCGGCCATCGGGTATGGGGAGTACCGGTCAAATAGTTATGTCGGTCCCCAGGGAGGAGAGAGTGCGTCTCTAGGGACTACACTCCTCCCAAGTAATACCCATCGTACCAATTGTTGGGACGAGTCGATGTCCGACGGTATTACATGGGAGAGATTCAGTTGATTTCATAAATCAATCCCCTATGCTGGCCTACCGGGATCAACCGTTCCCAGAGGATAGTCACTCTGTGAACTCTCTCATACGTGAGCTCGGACCGAAGGTTGATTCCATGCGATCTCATTCTTCTTCGGAAAAGGGATAAATTCCTCGATCATGACTCCTTCATAGGATTCCTCCCACCAATGGGCTAAGTTTTGTGGAAAAGTAGCCAGTTGCTTGGGAAGATTGTTGTGTGGAGTACTGGTGTGAGAAAACCAGGAAATACATGAGTAGGTGAACTGGCCGCCGTGATATAACTGAGAAATTGTTAAAACGGCGTTAAACCACAATCAATCGATCATAGGATTCCTCCATGTCGAATCGGACACTGACATTCCGGTCCAGAACCGGCTTTAGTCAATCCGCACGTCGTCGGGTAAAACCCACGACCCCGTCTTGTCTGACGAATAAGAGACATATCGGGTTCAGTGCTCCATCGGATGATTAACAATTTAGAGCTGGACTCTAAATAAACTATCATTAGTGGGAAGTTACTGCATTCACTGCGTCCATAGGCGCATTTCGGCGTATGCGGCAACATTGTTCACAGGGACAGAACGTACAGTGACTTCTGCAAAGGCATTCTTAGAAGCCCAACCTGTGAAGACACAAGAGACAGGCTAAGTTCGAGCCTAGCTTTCTGCTTCCGCTGGCCCTGCCTTATCAAAGCCCCGTACGGGAGCAAAGTTGGCATACAACCAAGTAGAGCACTGTCCCTAATCCGCGGCTATAGGGAAGCGCTCCTCTCTATTAAGCTAACAGGAATGCCATGGAGTGGGTATCAATCTTCCATTCGGTGGTTTCTACAACCGTCTTTCGTCTGGTTCCGGTGAAGACCGGAATAAGACTTATCGACTCAGATTGCGTCTAGTACGGTCGAGTAATAAAATGGAATGTTCCGTTTTATCAAGAACGCAATCCGGAACGGCTGTCTGAGCGATTCTTAGACCAAACAGACACCTGTTACCACGTACCGGTTGCTTTTTCATCGAGGAATGACCGTCGATTCTTTGTAAACGGGGAAGTGTTCCTTTCAAACACTTCACTTCGATTACCTGCGTTTAGAATTAATTCCCAAAACGGGCAAGTCGGATCTATTCCCCTCAAGAGACTCGTTGTAGGACGTTTCTCGTTGAGCTGGCCCTTCGGACAGACTCGATTCGCTATAAGAGAATCCGATTACCATGTCCTGGATAAGGATCAGTAATTAAGGGAAACGGTCCGATACATGCTTCATACTACACCCGAATTGTTTACAGTTCGGGGCAGTGTGTTAAATACTCATTACAGTACAGGGCTTAACTGACTAGGACATGTACATGATCAATAGAGTAGACAGTAGTCCTTCGATTGGCAATAATTATTACTCCCTGAATTGCCCCCATAATTCAAATGAGTCAACTTCCGGTGTCGTTATTCTCTTCCTGACAATGACTTTAGAAACACAGTATTGGCCCAGAGATCGTAGTTCAACGTTCTTCTGGCCTGCCTATCGACATAACCGTTACATCTTCATTAGAAGTAGACAGTTCTTACCGATTGGTGTTTTTTAAGGTACGTCAATCAGTAATTTATGCTTACATTTGTTGCCGACCTCTCGCATTCAAGATTTGGCGATGAACACAACAATTATTGTTCGATGCTCCAATGCGCTTAACTTCAAAGTTCAGATCCATTTCTCTCCAAACTTTTACGTTCTTCGGAAGCGGCCGCTTCTTAAGTTATAAACTGAGACTTAAATTCGTCTTGCTTGGCGAACACTATCAGGGAAGTGAGTTCTTTGCTTTCAGTAAAAACGAATTTCAGCCGTATGGTTATTCAACCGTTCTTATAAACCTGTATTCCTACTGAGACCAAGTTGCCTTTGGTGCTTCCTAACCCATCACATTTCACAACCTTTCTGTGAACTGTGTTCCCTTAGATATAACCTGATCTTGTACCCTGTCAAGGGTCTTAAGTTCTATATAAAACATTCGAGGGCTGTAAGAGCCACAGTAGGGGTTATTCAACCTCAGGTAGGAGAAGGATATGTCAGCAGCGTATTCAAACACTGGATATCCTATTCCTTTAATTAGTAATAAGATCCTTCTGATAAAGTCTTAAAACGTTTCAATCAGAAATTATTCCTCTCTGGACACACAAGTGGACTCTCAGCGAGTACTTACCTAATTAATACACAAATTACTAAATACATAAACAGTTGTGTTTATATTTAGTAGTACCGTAGGTACTCTTACCAAGTGCTACGATTTCTCGGGACCGGCATTGTGTTGGACGATCCTCCCGACCGATGCTGCAAAGTCATCAGGTATTAAATGACTGGTAATGTATTTTTGACATAAAAATGAAGTTTTTTAAAGTAAAACATATTTTTATTAGAAAATACTTACCAGTCATTTCAGATTCCCGCCTCCCAACCCCGCGTCGTCACCCAACACTAAACGCTGCAAGTTAACGGTGAAATTAAAAGTGGGGGTCACATGGCCCGTGCGCCGGTATTACCGGCGGCCGTGTGTATCACACACGCGTGAGGGCTATGCATGGCTGCGCGAGCTTCTTTTCTGGATGAATTAACGGTGTTGAGATTATATATCAGGTATTAAATGACTGGTAAGTATTTTCTAATAAAAATATGTTTTACTTTAAAAACTTTTTGCCATAATGGTTTCAGTAATTATACCTTTATTTATAGAGATCTTCTACATTTTCAAAGTCGTCTGCTACAGATTTGTTGTATGTGGGAAAGGGTTAAAGTGTCAAATGGGGGTAAACGATTATCTGAGCTTAGACAAAAGATAGACTGAATGCTAATGACACTAGCAAATGACATTGGAAATGTTATACATGTTACCAATAATCCTGGCATGGCATGGCATTCAATCAAACTCCATGACGTTTTCAGGTCATTTGCATTGTAAAAGGAATTGATTTTATTTTCCTTCCTTCTTTCCTTTCCCTATCTGCAGCAGACAACTTTGAACAAATAAGGTCAATTAAATGTTATAATAGAATGTGAAATTATTTAAATAGAGTTGAAAATACTATGGCAAAAGGAGAAACTGCTTATTTATTTGCCAAAGTATTTAGAAAAGTTGTCAGCTGCAGAAACATGTGGGAAAAGTGTTAACCCTTTCCCTCATATGGCAATCCTGCTGACGACCTCGAACGTATTTTGTCAAAAAATAGAAAATCTCCATAATTGAATGGATAACCTATGACAAAAAGTGGAAAACATTGTGGCAAAAGGAGAAATTGCACGTTTTGTGCAATTTCTTCTTTTGTCACTATGTTTTCAAAAAGCTGTCTGCTGCGGAGGCGTCAGAAAGCGTCTATATGAGGGAAAGGGTTAATTAAAAGCATGCCAAGTTAAAGGTAAAAATTGATCATTAATGTTATGAGAATGTAAAGCGCCAGTCACACATACACGATGTACTGGCTGAGGCTGAGCCCAGCCAGCACACTGAATTTTGGCCAGTGCGTTTTTGTTCCCTAAGTGTGTATTAGCATTCGTTACTAACTCGTGGAGCAGGCTGCACCAAAGCTATGTATTCGTTGTCATTCGCTGTGAGCATCAGGATTTTTGTGCATGCACAAAAATGTGCTCAGAGCTCGACGAATGAATGTACACGCCAGAAGGACGCCTGAGACACGCGCTTGACCAACGCCATACACAAGCAGAGCACATGCTGGGTATTTGTTGTATGTTCGTCGGTTAAGTTCTAGTGAACACATAGTGTACTCCGTCGGTGTAGTATTTTGATATAGGGCACTCGCCGGCGTAGTATTTTGATATAACAGCAAGCAAGATGAGCAGCTGCTTTTTATTATAGGGCAAAGGCAAAGTCACACCAAAGTCAAGTGACCGCTGCCGTTCGCTGGCTGTGCGTAAAGCACGCTGTGTATGTGCAGAGTATTTGTTCTGTGCGCTAGCAACACGCTGTCATTTGTTAGATTTTTTAATATAAGCGTTCTGTATACACACTTTGTATGCGCCATGAAGATGCGCTAGCAGCAAGCTATGCATTCATTGTCAACTCGCTAGCTTCTTCTAAATCCTGGAGAAAGTTGGGTGCTCAACGACGCACTGATAGTATTTTTCAATTTTTCTTTCATTTTTAATGCCCGGGCAGTGTGTTGCGTATGTGTGACCGAGCCTTAAATGAATGAAAATGCAACACACTAAATTTAAAACTGAACTTCATTGTTTTACCTTCCCTTATGTAATTTGAATTAAATTCATCATGTATCCATTTTTAAAATGTTTTTCTCAAATCTCACCAAGTTCCCAGAAAGGAGTCAGTCAGTCAGTAAGTGAAGACTGTCTGTCTCTGTCAATCTCTGTGATAGTGCAAGAGTAAACCCATGATTTACATATTTTCACATGTTTTTGTGGTTTTATTCTACATTATAAACAAGAAGGTCATGACTGGCCCTGGATCGCTCACCTGAATTAGGCAGTGTGATTGGGCTGCCTACGACAATAACTGTTTTTTTTTTACCTACCAAAATGCCTAGAAGTAATCTTGTAGAGGGTCACCAAAGGATCCAAAATGTTTGAAGGAATTCTGGAGAGTACATTGAGAGGATGCACAACGGACATAGGGCGATCGCAATAACTCACCTTGAGTACTTGTGCTCAGGTGAGCTAAAAACATACAAATTCCAGGCTTTCTTACACCAGAACTTCACTGATAACAGACTTTCCAAGCAACTGAATAATGTTGGACGAGTTAGGTTTTGGTTGACAGCCTGTGTTGCTACCGGGGCTCTGCACAAAAAGCTTTTTAAAGATACTTGTCACAGGCACCCATTCCCTCATTTTCTATGACTGCTGCAGGCTGCTTGCTAATAATGTGTGGGATAAAGGTAAAAAAGTGCTGAAACAAGCAATTACACTTTGTTTTAACCCTGTAGATCTATCAAAAGTGTATATAAATTGGCAGATGTTGCATAATTTCTTTTTTTATCTGATAGGCTTTTAAAGTAGACAACTATTAAGTTATCCTACCAAAACAGATGACTGAAAACATTCTAGCAGGTTAACCCTTTCCCTCATACGACAATTCTGCAGCAGACGACTTTGAACATATTTTGTCAAACAATAGAAATCTCTATAATTGAATGGATAACCTATGACTAAAAGTGGAAAACATTGTGGCAAAAGGAGAAATTGCTTGTTTTGAGCAATTTCTTTTTTTGTCACTATGTTTTCAAAAAGCCGTCTGCTGCAGAGGCGTCAGAAAGCGTCTATATGAGGGAAAGGGTTAAAGATTAACCCAAGTACAACAGATATGAAGCAGAGAACTTTGAAACATCTGAAGTATAGAGCGAGTCTCTACAAAAAATTGAATTTAATTGAATTATTGAACAGAAATGAAAATATTGTGTCATGTCGAGCAATTTCTCCATTTGGCACAAAGTTTTCAAAAGTCTTTTGCTGAAGACACATTTCAATGCATCTGCAGAAGAAGAGGAGAAATTACTATTGAGCAATTTCTCGATTTGCCATTTATCTTACTCTTAGATATAAGTCGTCTGCTGCAGAATTGTTGTATATAAAGGGAAAAGGTTAATATGTTTTCTGTCTTCTGGTACACAGAGGGTGGTGGTACATTCCTTCTCTAATGTCTCAATTACAAATCTTAGTGAACCATTTCTGAATGAATGGAGTTTTCTTGAAACAGATACATATCCCCAAATATTTGAGCCTTGACATGCAAAAAATGATCTTCTGCAATTTTAATCATCAACCTAGTAGCTTTGCTGATTTTGACAAGCAATCCTTAAGTTGTAGTTACGTAACCCTTTCCCCCATATAGACGCTTTCTGATGCATCTGCAGCAGACAGCCTTTTGAAAACATAGTGACAAAAGAATAAATTGCTCAAAACAAGCAATTTCTCCTTTTGCCACAATGTTTTCCACTTTTAGTCATAGGTTATCCATTCAATTATAGAGATTTTCTATTTTTACAAATTGTCTCAATAAACACAATGTTGTGCATATCTATCAGGATTTTCTCTTCCTTTTCATATAATGTTTTAAATTGAAAGATTCCATTATTTAACAAGCTCGCCGTGGACCGAACGCAAATGTTTGTTGAAAAAAAGAGACAATACTAAATAATGTTTTTAGCCAGTCTGAGTTATGTGACATAATGGTATAGACATCCCAAGTGAAAATAGAAGTGGGATCCCGGCGGGATTTTTCCGGGATCCCACCGGGATAGTGAATCCCGGCCGGGATTATGCGGGAAAAGGCATTTTATACGGGATCCCGGCTTAAGCAAAACGGGAAAATAAGACACTGAACCGGGATTTTTCACAATGACTGGGATCCCGCAAATATTCATAAAATTAATCCCGGAGTTACAACAAATCGGGAAAATGACAGAAATTTCAAAATTTCTCAAAAAAAAATACAATTCAAAAAAAATAATCCTGCATGAAAAAATAATTAAAAATGAATCAATTGATTTTTTGTTTTCACAAAAATTACAAGTCTGAATTTTTTTAAAAATTTCTTAAAAAATTATAAGTCCGGAAAAAAAAAAAATGAAAAAAATTCCATTGAAAAATTTAAAATGCAAATACATGAAAAAATTATAAAACATTGGGAAAAAAATTCTCAAACCTTAATCCCATTTTAAAGCAAAATTAAATCATCCTGTTTGTCTCGATCCTTATTCCTATCCCTCATATAGACGCTTTCTGACTCCTCTGCAGCATACAGCTTTTTGAAATCATAGTGACAAAAGAAGAAATTGCTCAAAACGATAAATTTCTCCTTTTGCCACAATGTTTTCCACTTTTATTCATAGGTTATCCATTCAGTTATAGAGATTTTCTATGTTTTGACAAAATATGATCAAAGTTGTATGCTGCAGAATAGTAGTATGAGGGAAAGGGTAAATCTTCAGCAGACGATTTTTAAAACTTAAAGGCAAATTGTTGATTACCTCTTCAAATATAAGTGGAACAGTATATATTGTCCTTAAATGAAATGAATAATAGAGTTGAAAACATCATAATTAAAGTAGCGATTTCTCCTTGTGTCATAATGTTATTAAAATGCAGATGTGTAGAAATGCATCTACAATTGGATAAGGGTAAAATAATTTACGGGTAACAGTTCAGCTAGCCTAAACAAAGGATTGAAAGGAGTGACGTAATTTTTTGAGAAGGTTATAGGTCACGTGAATGTTAGACAACCAGACTTTATGCAACAGTAAAATGGAATCTCCAAAGCATTTACATTTAGATCAGTCCAAATAAATCAATGGGTGATATGTTATTAACTAGATTTCTAAATTGCTTCAAAAGATCACCAGTGTGCAAATGTGTCCAGATGTTTACAGACTCTTCATTCTAACAAACACCCTTTTGACGTAGTTGTACGTAGCAGACGGCAGTTGAAAACATTGTAAGAAAAGGTGAAACACTTAGTTCGAGCAAAGACCTAATAACACATTATGTTATTAGGTCTTTGGTTCGAGTTAAACTTCCAGAAAATATCTTTGTTATTTTCATATCTTCAATAGTTTTTGAGTTTTACTTAATTACTACAGGGTGATACACTCACCCTGATTACTACAAACGTTGGGAAGGGTGATATTTTTATATCACTTACTATAGTGGGTCAAACTTACGAATGTGTGTTTATAACGATCTCCTTGACATCCAATCAGATGAGAATATGCAATTTGTTTAGAAATTTGAAATTTGAATGACAAGTGGTTCCGTGAAGTTGGCCGGTAGAAGATTGCATCATAACACCAGGTATGTTTCTCTGATGAATATCAAATTAAACCTTATAACCTGAGCTTTATTTTAATATATACATTTTTGAAATCAGTCTTAAATTGACGTACGTATAAATTCTAGTCTGTTTTACATGTTAATCAAGTGCTTGCACTTATAACTTGCATAGTATTTCGGACAAATCCATTTTCGGGTATCCAAATTTTTTATTGTTTTTACATTAGGACTAATTAGAGGGTTTTTTCCCAGTTAATCCTTTCCCACACGGAGCCTTCCCACACTAAACAAATCTGCAGCAGACGACTGAAAATGTTAATGCAAAAATATTGAAAATCTATAAGAAATGAAATTGCATTATTTAACCCTTTCCCACCTGCAGACGTGATAGCAGCCGACGACTTTTAAAAACATTGTGGCCAAAGGTGAAATTGCTCATGATGAGCAAATTCTTTTTTAACAATTAAGCTTTATTTACAGAGCTTTTTCAGGTGTTTGTCACTATGTTTTCAAAGTCATCTGAGTTGATAACATTGTGGAAAAAAGAGGAATTTATCATAATGAGCCATTTCTCTTTTTCTCAATGTTTTCAAAAGTTGTCTGCAAATGGTAAAGGGGTAAAATTAGTATTTGGATTAATCTCAAAATTAAAAACTGATTTTTGTTAATTTCCAGATGCTGTTATGTACACTATTGTTCGCATGCACTTGCATTATGGATCCAGTAAGATATCTTGGGCCGGCAAGGAAAGATGGACAAGAATTTGAGAATCAAGTTGTATTGAAAAAGGGACTTCTGCCAGACTGTTGTAATTCACGACATCAGTGGTATTTTAAAGACATTGTGTAAGAACTTCGAAGGTTAAAATGTATGAGCAAAGTTCCCAGTCAATTATTAATCCAATGATCAGCTGTTTTAATGAAATGTATCTATATTATTTTGATTGAACATAATGAGAACTGTTAATATGAAGAATGTTAAATGTGTGAGCAAAGTTCGAACTAATTGTGATAGAAATATGTTAAGGTTTTTCTTTTAGCAATTTAACTTGCTAATTTTTATTATTTAAAACCATTTATGCAATTAAATAATACCAAGGCCTGTACCTCAAATGTCAAGGTCATAGTTAGAGATCAAAGCTCAAAATGAGTACAATTTGATAGGATTACCTTGTCAGGCCCGCATCTTAAGCAAAGAAACTTGGCACAAACATTCACCATGATGAGGCGGCGTATCATGCTCAAGACCCAGGCCTGTACCTCAAATGCTTGCAATACGACGTTAACTTGTTTCTAGTTGTCACATAAAATTTACAACATATTGTCATTTGTTTTAGGTGAACTGTTCAACAACTTTCATTTGACGACCAGAGGAGGAGAAGAAGACCAGGATCTGGATGTAAACAGTGGTTCAAAAGCACAACAACAAAATAACGGTCATCCGAAATAATAAATACAAATTAAAAGATTAATTAAATAAAATAAAACTTTGTTAGATGTTTGAGCTCATAATTTATAGTTGATTTAAACTGCATGACTTTTAACCTCACCTGAGCACAAAGTGCCAGATGAGCTATCGTGATCACTCATCGTCGTCTATCTGTCTGTTTACATTTTCCTATATTAAGTTTGTAATTATGTTTTCCTTTCAATTTAAGAATTAACAGTTTGGGATTAACTCAGATTGGATTTGAACCGGGATCCCGGCTGAGTATCCCATAATCTAATCCTAATCGGGATTTTTCACGGACCCAAACTGGGAATCCCATACTTTTATCTTACCGGGATCCCGGTCGGGAATCCCATACTTTTATCTAACCGGGATCCCGATCGGGATCCCAGTCGGGAATACCATACTTTTATCCCGGTGGAATCCATACTTTTATCTAACCGGGATCCCGATCGGGATCCCGGTCGGGAATCCCGTACTTTTATCCCGGTGGGATCCCGATTGGGATTCCGCCGGGATCCCGCCGGGATTCCCGCACATATTTTCACTTGGGATGCTTATTGTTGCAAGATTGAAAATGTTGAATGTTTTTTCAGTTATGAGGTTAGGTTAAAGTTTTGCGACACCGCAGATGCTGAGAAGGACACCAAGGGTATCACAATACCTCAACCTTTTCCTTAAAGTCATCTGCTTTAACCCTTTCCCATTTTTAGATGCATTTTACGCATCTGTTTTCAACTTTATAATTTATCTAATAACGCTTTTTCCATTTATAGAGATTTATCATATAACTGCCTAGATGTTTTCAAGGTCGTCTGCTGCAGGTTAAAAAATGTTGTAAGTGTGAAAGGGTTAAATGAGAGCAATTTCTGCTTTTGCCACATAGATTTCACAACCATTGCTAAGATGTTTTTAAGATGGTCTGCTACAGGTTTGTTGTATATTGAAAAACAAGAGGGCCATGATCACCAGGCCCTGGTTCGCTCACCTTAGTTATGCCAACCACATTGTCAAGCACAATAACTCATTTTGTGGTCAGGTAAGCTTAAATGCTAGAGTGTTAACAAGATATCCCTTCAATTTGGCCTAGTGACCTTGTCTTTGACCCGGCATGATTTATATTCAAACTTACGTAGCCTAGATATTATCAAGACAAACATTCTGACAAAGTTAACAAGATTTTCCCCAATTTGGCCTGGTGATTTTGTTTTTGATGATCTATATAATTCATCTATATTTAAACTTAGCCTAGATATCATCAAGACAAACATTCTGACAAGTTAACAGATTTCCCTTTAATTTGGCCTACTAGTGACCTTCATTTTGACCTGACATGACCTATACTCAAACTTAGCCTAGATATCATCAAGACAATTATTCAGACAAAGTTAAAAATAAGGATTCCAGAGTGAAAACAAGATTTTTCTATAATTTTGCCTTGTGACCTATTTTTTACCCAACATGACCCATATTCAAACTTGGCCTTGATATCATCAAGACAAATATTCTGATTAAGTTTCAAGCTGCTGAAGCAAAATATGCAGTCTCTAGAGTGTAAACAAGATTTTATCTCAAATTTTGACTAGTGACCTGCTTCTGGATGGGATATGACCTAGCCCATTTGTACAAAGTTTCAACATGCTATAGTTAAAAATGTGGCTTCACTTGTTAACAAATTGTCTAGTGACCTAGTTTTTTACTTTTTGACCCCAAATGATCCAAAGACACTATCAAAACAAACATTCTGACAACAGTTTTAAGCTGCTGAAGCAAAATATACTGTCTCTAGAGAGTAAACAAGATTTTTCTAAAAAATTTGCCTACTTTTGGATGGAGCATGACCTATATTTCAAGAGAGCCTAGATATATATTTATAATCTGTTAACCAGATTACCTTCAATTTGACCCAACATGACCCATATTCATCAAGACAAACATTCTGACAAAGTTTCAAGCTGTTGAAGCAACAAATGTGGTCTCTAGTCTGCTAACAATATTTTCCTTCAATTTGGCCTAGTGACCTAGATCATGACCGGACATGACCTACATTCAAACTTAGCCTAGATATCATCAAGACAATTATTCTGATGTTTCAATATGCTCAAGTTTAAAATAAGGCATCAAGAGTGCTAACAAGATTTTCCTTCAACTTGATCTTGTGACCTAGTATTCGACCTCACATGATCAAGTTTAGTACTTGGCCAAGATCTGATTGAGATGTATGATTTGATAAATTTTCATGAAGATTTTATGTTAAATGTTGCCTGTGGAGTATTAACTAGGCAACTGTTGATGACGGATTAGCTCAACTTGAGCCCTTGGTGCACAAGTGAGCTAAAAATACAGAAATGTAGTGTTACAAAATAATATAACTTAGCTTGCTTGTTAAACAAGAGGGCCAAGATGGCCTTAATCGATCACCTGAATATTTTTAAAGTGTTTACCTAAACAAGTCTATGTAAAACAAGTGATCCCCATTTTTGACACCAGGGCTATAATTTGACCAATCTTGGTAGAGGTCCACTAGATGAAGTTTTGGTAGAGGTCCACTTGATGAAGCTAGTCATACCAAATATCAAAAGCCTGGGCCTTTTTCCCTATGTGAGTCTATGTTAAACAAGTGACCCCCGATGAGGGGTAATTTTTGACACCAGGGCTATAGTTTGAACAATCTAGGTAGAGGTCCACTAGATGAAGCTACATACCAAATATCATAGGCCTGGGCCATCTACTTTTAGACAAGGAGATTTTTTAAGTTTTTTACCCTATACAAGGTTATGTAAAACAAGTGACCCCAGCCGGGGGATTGTTAGACAAGAAGATTTTGAGTTTTGATTACTTTCCCCTTTTTTGTTGCCGTGGCAACCAAAGTTCTCAATGGAATTTAAATCTTTGAACAATTTTGAAAGAGGGCCACCAAAGGAACATTCCTGTGAAGTTTGGTTGAAATTGGTCTTGTGGTTAAGGAGAAGATGATGTCTAAAGAACGACAGACGACGACGGACAAAAAGTGATCAGAATAGCTTGATCTAATAAAAATTTGAGTTTTTTCAATATATATAATTAAAACCATTTGCTCAGTCAGTGACTTTTAATGACATTATATCTAATATAATCCTTTCCCAACTACAACAAATCTGCAGCAGACAAGACTTGAAAATAAATGGCATCAAATCCCCATTCATAAAGTTTAATTTGAATAGCGCTGAAAACTGTGTGTCTAAAGGAAAAATTGCTCATTATGAGGATTTCTTTCTTTTTCTACAATGTTTTTAAACTTCTTCGTCTACAGATGTGCCAGCATGTACCTGCAAGGTGGGCAAAGGGTTAAACAATTGATTGATTTAAAAGATGAAATATCATCTCCATTAAATATCAAATTCTTCATTTTTATGATTGATGGCCCCAATTATTGTGTCTGCCGCCTGGTTTCAACTTCATTCAATATTTACACTTTCATTTATAGAGGCATTTCCTATATTTTTACCAGGATATTACAAAGTCATTTGCTGCTGAGTTGTTGTACATGTATGTGGGAAAGGGTAAACTGATAACTGTCATTTAACGGTCCCTTTCCCTCATACGACAATTCTGCAGCAGACGACTTCCAACCTATTTTGTCAAAAAATTCTCTATAATTGAATGGATAACCAAATCTCTATAATTGAATGGATAACCCATGACTAAAAGTGGAAAACATTGTGGCAAAAGGAGAAATTGCTCGTTTTGAGCAATTTCTTCTTTTGTCACTATGTTTTCAAAAAGCCGTTTGCTGCAGTCAGGCTCTCAGAAAGCGTCTATATGTGAGAAAGGGTTAAGGTTAAAGTCTTATCATCACCACTTTCTTTACAGGTATTATCCACCTCTCCCCTGGGAAGTTACAAACATTATCTGCACCCGTTTTCAATTATATAAGGGAAAGGCTCCATACAGAATCCAATTAAAGACTGGCTATAAACAAGCCAGATTAAATTCAATCAAGTCATCGTAACTTTATACAATTATGCAATTTGAGCATAATTGTCATTTAATTCAAAACCTCCAAAAATTGGTTTTCATGTGACTGTCTCAACTGACTATACTCACTGCTGGAAGACAGTGGTGCAGATGTTGAGCCAAAGGTCCCGGGTTTGATTCTCCCGTGATGAGCGAGTTCTGACTTTGTGGATTTTCCACACAAATGGCCCGAGTACTGGTTTAAGTCTCCAGAAAGCAGACATCGAGTGTGATTAATATAAGCTTGTTTCGCAATAGATGTAAAATAAATAAGTTTAAACTAACTGACTATAAGATAAGAAATCATATTTTAGTATCATGTGCATAATTAAAACAAATATGAAGCAAAGTCACATTTAAATTCTCTACACCCTGCACAACAAACCAGCATAAATGTCACCGAAAACAACTCCTAACACAACGTATATAATAATACATATAATATAGAAAATTATATTCAAAGAAATGAATGGTTGGTAAACTATCATGATTGAGTATGTAACAATTCACAAAGTCTTAAGTGAGCTTTTGCAATATATCTTGCTACCTGCATGTGTGTCTGCTTAACAATATTCTCAATAGTTCTGATTTAGTCATGATTGAGGCGTGTCCATTAAAATGATTATAAATGATGTATTTATTAATAAACCAAGTTTCTTTACAAGTTATTACTTTTTCTCCCACAAAGTTTTAAACAGTAAATGTCTGCACCTGTTAATTAACCATTTCCCACATACAGACGCTTTCTGACGCCTCTACAGCTGACAACTTTTGAAAACTTTTAAAAACATTGTGTTAAAAGGAGAAATTGCTCATAATGAGCAATTCCTCCTTTTGCCACAATGTTTTCAACTCTTTTCAGTCATTTTACCTACAATTATAGAGCTTTTCTGTGTTTTTGCCTAGAAGTTTTCAAAGTTGTCTGCTGCAGATTAGCTGTATGTGGGAAAGGGTTAAATTGGCTGGTTTCAATTTATCCTATGAGGGAAAGGTTATATCATACTGGAGTTACGTTATGAATTTGCTATACATAAGCAATGGGTAATTAAATCCCATCCTGTTATCTTATGTCTGTTTGCATACTATATATCCTGTGCAGGCATGGGGGCTTGTCTCCTGGTACGTATGGTAGAGGTTTTTTGTAAAGCATTTCCTGTCATGGGATTCCTACCGAATGTAAAATTAGAATTAAAAAAATACAAAAAAAAACCTTGAACTAATCTATAAGATAAGCAAGCAACTCTGATACAGCCATCAGACCTACTGGTACAACAATGTTACAAAAGCAAAAGGAGCAATTGCTCAAGAAGAGCATGTTCTCCTTTTGTGTAATAATTTTTAACTCTATTATTATATTTGATAATTAGACTTGCATTTATAGAAATTTTTCATATTTTTGTCTAGATTTTAAGTCTACTGCTACAGAATTGTTTTATTTAGGAAAGGGTAATAAATCTATTTATTTTTTCCATGAGTGTTTGTGCATGCCTGTTAGAAATTTAATTACATTCTGTATCTGAGTTCAGAGTGATTCAAATGGGATCACATACTAAAAAGAGCTGTCTGCAAGACAGCACGCTTGACTTTTTTATAAAACAAACTTTTTGCAGTAAAAGGCACAAAAAGAAAATCCTTGACAGAGTTACCTTCTCTTGTCTACAGATGGGGGTCATGTCATAGTTAACAAGTATGTTTCACAGCAATATCCTTAAGGGTTACGTCAAGACTTTTAACCAGATTCAATGTATTTTGTAAGTCGAAAAAAGGCCATAATTAAGACAAAGCCTTGCACTCTAGTCTGTTGATGAAGGTTTTGATAATAAATAAGAATTGTAAGTGTATAAGCTATATCTATAATGGTTTTGAAAAAAAGTGTGGTGGTACAAAAAACTAAACCAAAATTCTAAGTAAAAAAAGGGCCATAATTCTTACAAAAAACTTGACACAGGTATGTACTCTTGTCTGTTGATGGAGGTAAGGATGGTAAAAAGGAATTGTAAGTTTCAAAGCAGTTTCTCTAATGGTTTTGATAACAAATGAGGTGATAGGAAGGGCCCTTTATTTTAACAAAAACCTTGACCGAGTTATGTAGTCTTGGAATTAAGCTCTCAGGATATCTAGCTACTGAATAAGTTTGGTAAACATCGGATAATAAATGAAGTTTTTATCGTGTTCACAAGGTCAATTATAACAATTTTGCCAATTTTAAAGGGCCATAATCCAGTCATGCATTCACGGATTTGGCTGGTTTTCGAAAGGAACCGAGCTCTCATGTATATCTAGCTACTGTATAAGTAAAGTAAACATTGAATAATAAATAATGTCTTTAACTTGTTCACAAGGTCAATTATAGCAATTTTTGCCAATTTTAAAGGGCCATAATCCTGTCATGCATGAACGGATCTGGCTGATTTCATGTATATCTAGCTATTGTATAAGTTTAGTACACATAGGAAAATAAATGAAGACTTGATCGTGTTCACAAGAAATTGTGGACGGTCAACAGACGACGGGCGATCACAAAAGCTCACCTTGTCGCTATGTGACAGGTGAGCTAAAAAAGGGCCATTATTCTAACAAAAACCTTGACAGAATTATGTACTCTTGTCTTTTGATGGAGGTAGTGATGGTGAACAAATATCATAAGTTTCAAAGCAATATCTGTAATGGGTTGGGAAAAAAGTGAGGTCATACAAAAAACTTAACCAAGGTGTGACACCGACACCGAGGTGAGTAGCTGCCTTTTCTTGCAATTCAGATGCTAACATGAATTTTTATTATCTAAAGGGTAAACAGGGATTTGAAGCCGGGCTTCCTGGTTTCTATACCCAGTCGCAGTGCAACAATTATGGTGGAGAGCCCTTGGGTAAGGCACAATTCCTAGCCAAGTGCTGGTTTGTTTACCCCAGGAATAATGAAAAAGTGAACTGTCGCTGTGACATAACTGAAATAAAGTTAAAAACTGGGTAAAACCCCAATTAAACAAACAAACTGAAACTTAAGTCCCAAAAAGCCTGGCCCGGTTGCGGCGACATTCTTTCGGGCGATGTTTTCCATTGCCTCTCAACTCTGATCTATGTGAGAAAGTAGTCAGTGGCTTCGAAAGAATGTTGTGTAAGTACTGGTGTGAGAAAGCCAGGAAAACATGGGTAGGTGCAGTCTGACCGCCGTGATATGACCAAAGCTGTTGAAAGCGGCGTTAAACTCCAAACAAACAAACAAAACAAAAAGCCTGGATCAGTTATTAACCCTTTAACTTGCTGTAGACAACTTTGAAAATATATGGGGAAACAAAAATATGGAAAATCTCCATCAACAAAAGAAGTATAATTATTTATCGTTGGAAATCATTATGAATGTGCTCAATATGAACAATCTCTCCGTTTTTGAAAAAAATAAATCAAAGGCTGTATACTGCAGATGCATCAAAATACATATCTTTTTTTGAGAAGAGATAAATAGTCTTAAAATTACCAACATTTTTAATTGTTCATCAGTGAAAACAGGAAACACATCTGGAAAATTGGAAATGGAATTTTTGATACAGTGTTAAAAACATTCATCTCATTTTAACCCTTACCCTCATATGACAATTCTGCAGCAGACGACTTTGAACATATTTTGTCAAAAGATAGAAAATCTCTAACCTATGATTAAAAGTGGAAAACATTGTGGCAAAAGGAGAAATTGCTTGTTTTGAGCAATTTCTTCTTTTGTCACTATGTTTTCAAAAGGCCGTCAGAAAGAGTCTATAATGAGGGAAGGGTTAAACATTCTGCCATTTTTTTCAAATTCTGTTCATGTTGCCTGCTGTAGAGATGTCTAAGGTTGTCTGTAGCATGGTTTATGTTTTAATAATTTTCAACATTTACCATACCCAATGGTTCATAGAAGAAATGGAAAAATATATATATGTAAAATTGATATAAAAAAAAAAAATGAGCAGACAACTTTGTAAACATCTCTATTTATAAATATGTAATTACTGAAAGAGTAACAAACATTGTGGGGAAATAAGAAATTAATCATTACGAGTAATTTCTTCTTTTGCCATGCATAACAGTGTTTACAAAAGTCTTCTGCTGCAGGTGTATCACAGTGCATCTGAAAGTTGTAAAGACTTAAAATTCTAAGTTTGTGCTGGAGATTGCACAAATTAAAAAAAAAAATCCTATTAAGAGCAATCTCAAAATTCATGGGAAAAAATATACCAGGAAATGGCCAACTGACATTTTTATATCTTAATGATTTTGATACACATCCAAGATTCTCCCATGCCTGTGAGAAATGTCAACATCTTTGAGCATCAAATAAATCACCAGTCAATTAAGGAAATGTAAACATAATTAGTTAAACAAAGACAGATGTGGAGTGGAAAACTATATATAAAACTGTAACCCTTTCCAACATACATCAAATCTGCAACAGACAACTGAAAACATCTTGGCAAAAATATGGACATTTTCTGAAAATGAAAGAACAATTATTGAATATAGTTAAAATAGTGTGGTAATAGGATAAATTGCTCTATATCTTTATTTCTCCTTTTGCCACAATGTTTTCAAAAGGTGTCTGCTAAAAAATGCGTCTGCATTAGGAAAGGGCTGAGAGATCATTTTTTATCTTTGATACACTTGTTCACCAAAATATCTAATATCCCACATACAGAATCTGATGCTTTCTGACGCCTCTGCAGCAGACAACTTTTGAAATCATTGCGGCAAAAGGAGAAATTGCTCATAATGAGCAATTTCTCCATTTGCCACAATGTTTTTAACTTTAATCAGTAATTATACCTTCATTTACTGAGATTTTCAGTGATTTTGCTTTGATGTTTTCAAAGACGTCTGCTGCAGATTTGTTGTATGTGGCAAAGGGTTTAATCGTTTCCCACATACTATACAATTTTGCAGCAGACACCTTTTAAAACATTGAGACAACAATATGGAAAATCTCTACAAATAGAACTAGAACTATCACTGAAGATGATAAATACCCCCTAAATAGCACCTTGACCTACACCATAACTTAATTAGTAAAATGGCCATAACTCTGTAAAATATATCATGCAATTGTAACTCCTTTAGGATATGCACATCTCCTGTTGGTATAGAAGCTTCATGTAAAGTTTTATTGAATTCCACAAAGTGGTTTGTAAGAAATAGGCCGGACAAAATATGGCTTCCGACCGACAGACAGACAGACAGACAGACTGCCCGACACAGTGACTCCTATATACCCCCTCTTCTTCGAAGGGGGTATAACTACAATTATTTCGTACAGCTTAAAACATTTTGGTATAATAAAAAAAATTGCTCATCATGACCAATTTCAACTTTTGCCACATTGTTTTCAAGTCCCTCTGCTGATGATGTGTAAGACTATGTCTGCAAATAAGGAACGGTTGATAGAATCACACATGATGATCAATATTTCCTGTTCTACACTGCGTCTTATATAATTATCATTTTATATATTCTTTGAGAGTTCTAGATTCCTAGTCCATTTATTAGCCCACTTTATAACAAATCGGAACCCTATGTTGCGGGTACAGTCAACAGGATTCACTGCCCTTACTGAGACTACAGAGACAATTATTTTCAGTAACCAACAATTTTTCTATAAAAAGCAATAAAAAACATTTACAATAATTCCTAAAGATATTTGAAAAGAGTAGATCAATCATAGCATCAAACTTTTACTTTACTTCCTGTAGATATTTTCATTTGGAGAATAGCATCAAACTTTATCTTTACTTCCCATACTAGACATTTTCATTTGGAGAAATTAGCATCAAACTTTATCTTTACTTCCCATACTAGACATTTTCATTTGGAGAATAGCATCAAACTTTATCTTTACTTCCCATACTAGACATTTTCATTTGGAGAATAGCATCAAACTTTATCTTTACTAATCCCATACTAGATATTTTAATTTGGAGGATTGCATCAAACTTTATCTTTACTTCCAGAACATTTTCATTTGGAGAATAACATCAAACTTTTACTTTACAATTCCAAAAATATTTGAAAAGAGTAGATCAATAATAGCATCAAACTTTTATTTAACTTCCTGTACTAGATATTTTCATTTGGAGAATAGAATCAAACTTTTACTTAACTTCCAGTAGACATGATTTACATTTGGAGAATAGCATCAAATATTATCTTTACTTCCAGTAGACATTTTAATTTGGAGAATAGCATCAAACTTTTACTTTACTTCCTGTACTAGATATTTTCATTTGGAGAATAGCATCAAACTTTTACTTCACTTCCAGTACATTTTCATTTGGAGAATAGCATCAAATTTTTACTTTACTTCCTGTACTAGATATTTTCATTTGGAGAATAGCATCAAACTTTTACTTAACTTCCTGTACATATTTTTATTTGGAGGATAACATCAAACTTTTATTTAACTTCCAGTAGACATTTTCATTTGGAGAATACCATCGAATGTGAATCTGGCTAATGTATCAACATTATTTCAGTAAAATAATTGCAACAGTTCTCTTATTCATGATCTCTCGTTAAGAAAACCAGTACTAAACTCATAAATATGCCTTTGCCCAATATCAGTTGTTTTTACATTAATTCCTGTAAACGTTCTCAATTGGGAATGGTTGATTAATAATAAATCAGGTCAGAGCAATGGATGAGGGACTCATTTCATGTTCTGAATTTCTTATAGGACCACCAAACTCAATATTGAGACAATTCCTTTTAGTACCCACAACATAGGGTTTGGTAAGAAAATAATAGAGGTACTGCTGGGAAACGACCAGTTCACACCATAGTTAGGCTGATGTAACAGGTTCAGAAACAGACGACTTTTGAAAACATTGCGACAATGGGCGAAATTGCTCATCATGAGCAATTTCACCTTCAGTCACAATGTTTTCAACTCTACTTGATAATTCATGACTAATTCCCACTTGTAGACGTCTTTTGACGCATCTGCAGCAGACAACTTAATTGCCCATCAGCAATTTCACCTTTAGTCACAATGAATTCAACACTTATTCCAACTTTAGGACATCTTTTGAGGCATCTGCAGCAACTTTTAAAAACATTGCAAAAAACTTTGAAATGGCTCATTATGAGCAATTTCACCTTTAGTCACAATGTTTTCAATCATATTTAATAATTCAACACTCTGTTATAAATGAAGATTTTTCACATATTTGGCCAGATGTTTTCAAAGTCGTCTGCTGCAGATTTGTTGTACGTGGGAAAAGGTTTAAGGCATAAGGGTTAATTCATACAGGTTGTATAAAAAATGAAAAGACAAAACGTGGGAAAAGTTATCCAGCGGTGGTTCATTGCACTCTAGAAACCAGTGAGCCGACACCTGGGTGCGGAAAGTTAAAGAGTATCTGTTTCTAAAAGTCATTATATCTAATCTCATATCCAACAAGCATATATATATACTGACAAGAGAAAGTTGATGCAAGGCATCAATGTCGCCGGAAAAGACTGCATTGATTAATTTTTTAACACACATGTATTCTTGACTTTCATTAGTCTAAACATACACATAATGTTTTCATAAGGACTAATTCCAGGATTTTTGAAATTCCACATAGATCTACAAATTTCAGGATATCTTTTGGTCAGGATTTTGGATGTTTTGTATTTGTCAATAAAACCACAACAAATTAATACATTTTGGGATTTAAATCTACCTGCAATACAAAGCTATTAAACCCTTTCCATGTCTGAAGCAACAATGAAAACCTTTAAATGCTTAAAACATTGAGAAAACGGTTAAATTGCTGAAGACATTAACTTCCTCCTTTTTAATAATAATTATAATAAATATTTCACAGATGTTAAAATTTATCCTCATATGTTTAAAAAGTAGACCACACTTGAAACAACATATCAGCTAAATTGTTTATATAAATCGTTGATGCATACAATATAAGTTTGGCGCAAGAGAAATGCCAGTTGCGAGTCCCATTACTATTTAATAGGTGGCAAGTATGAAATTAATTGGGTGCGAAAGAGCAGTTTTTCTTTATTTCTAAATCTATTGTTTATCAGAGTTTGTTCTTCTCTTAATTTGTTTCAAGCCAAATAAACATTTAATATCACATATATTTAATCATTTAAGTGTGTAATATTAGCTATCTATCTGTAATAAGGTGTTTGAGCATTTTTTCAAAATGTTGACCTTTGTTTCAGGATCGAGTCGAGTGTCAGACATCGAAGAAATTGAATAAAAAATCAGGCAAAGCTTTAGTGCATGTTTTATTCCACTGCATTCGAGAGAAAAAACCATTTCTATAGTATCTTTCTTTCTCCTACATTCGACCCATGCACTCGACTCGTGACGTTTAAGAAATCAATTTGTCGTGCGACATTTTTTGTCTGCATAAGTCACTTTTCTAAGTTTACATTTTACTTCCGGTCACTTCGCTTTGTTTACATTTTGGCAATATGAAACTAGGTCACAAACTGAGGAAAAAGCGTTTCGACGTTCACGACCGATAAACAGGCTTATATTTGAGACATATTTTCACAAAAAAAATTCTTATTTGTTTCTGTTACCAGTTTATGTTGATACTTATCTATTAAAAGGAGAATTCGACGTGACTTACATAAAAGCAAGCAGGTGCGCGCATTGGTTAACGCACACACAGTAAGTACAGTAGTATATAGTAGCGTGTGCAAAATTTACAAATCTATGCGGGCGGTACTCGGTAGTGACGTAATCAACAGTTCTAGGTTAGAAACAGTTCATATTTTAGATATACACGAGTTAACATTATCAAATGAATTCTTCACAGATCAAGACATATTTTTGAACATGAAAATAACATTCAGTAAGTTAACATTACTATTGAAAGTAGAATTTGACGTGATTTTTATTTCAATATATCTCAATATTGACATATAGCAGTTGGTTGCAAGTCTAGCAGGGACCACATTTGTCTTCGTAAATAAGACAAAAACACTTAAATGCAAGTCAACAAAATGAAACTAAAAATACCTAAAACATCGAAATGTTTATTCCATTTTAGATGTGTCATTACTTAGTGTTTTTAAACAAACACAATTGTAATATGTTCAAAACATCTTAATGTGTTTCTTTTCAATAATTATCCCTCCTCCCATGTGATTTCCGAAAAGCTATTAAAAATAGAAGTCGCGGGCTTCTGCCCGGCGACTAATAAAAAATAATTAAATGTGAAAATGATCAATCTAAAATGTTTAGTTAGGCTTGAACGCTTTTCATTGAAGAAGGGAAAATGTAGAATTTAATGCATCTTCATTGGTCAATATGTGTGTATCACTTTATACCAAACCTCTTTCACAAATTTCCCATATTTAGATTTTCCCTGTAATATTTCTCTTATGATTCAACTTAACCCTATGTTGTGGGTACTCGGAAAATTTCGTCTCAATGAGATTTTTCTTTTGAGTACCCACAACTTAGGGTTTGAGGGTCAAATAAAGTTTAAACTTATTTATTTTACATTGATTGTGAAACTAGCTTTAAGCTTATGTTAATCACGCTCGATGTCTGCTTCCTGAAAACTTAACCAGCACTCATTCCATTTGTGTGGAAAAATCCCAAAGGCAGAACCCGCTCATCACAGGATTCGAACCCGGGACCTTTGGTACACGAGGCTGACGCTCTACCTCTGTACCACTGTCTTCAAATAAGAATTTGAGCAATAAAATTCTCTTCTTATCTAGAGCTCTTTTGCTGGTGATGAGCAATGTCACCTTGTACCACAATGTTTTCAAGGGTTAATCTATTCTATAATTGACCGTCTCTGTGGTGTTGTGGTAGTGTGTCCACCTCGGGTGCGTACGGTCACACAGCTTCTATCCCCGGCCGGGTCATATATTATTTTAAATAATATAGGTAATACCAAAAGTTGTCTTTTTAATATTGAAAAAATAAATGTTACAGAGGGACTTTTAACCCTTTCCGTCATGTAGAAACCTCTTCAGCAGATGACTTTTGAAAACATTTTGCCTAGATGGTCTTTTGAAAACATAGTGACAAAAGAAGAAATTGCTCAAAACGAGCAATTTCTCCGTTACTTTTGTCACAATGTTTACCACTTTTCGTCATAGGTTATCCATTCAGTTATAGAGATTTACCATTTTTTGACCAAACATGTTTAAAGTCGTCTTCTGCAGAATTGTCGTATGAGGGAAAGGGTTAAGTCGCCTGCTGCTGACTTGTTGTATGTGGGAAAGGGCACCATATTTGTCACTTTTCTTTTGAGACAGAATTGCTCATCAGAAGAAGTCCTTGAGAGATTGGCTGCCCAACAATACATCTTGTAATGAAAACCATTCATCATAGACGTTGACTTCTCATCCTTTTATCTGTTCTTGAACCCCGGATATAAATTTCTTTTCGATTGACTGTTGTTAACATGAGGACAAATACAGGGATTAGGGGCACATCTTCTTGGCCCCTGATAAGGGGCTAGAATGACAGAAAACAATAATTCTTTTTTATCCACAAACGTCACCTTCGCTATGTTAACTCTTAACATTATTAAAATATGTTAGTGATTTCATATATAACATACATTGTACCACATTCCATCTTCAAAACAGTAAACAGCTAAGAATAAATATAAAGGCAATATTAAGACATATTAGATTATTTTCTTGTTAATTGAACATATTTCCCTTTTCCTGCAATAATTTCAGGAGTTTCTAAGGAAACCTGTTTGAGGTGCACAAATAATAACTTCTATGAAGGATTTAGACATAACTTTCAAATCAGTAACTTTATTAAAATGATAAAGGATTTTTTGAAGTTATGATTTATGCATTGTTATAATATTGTCATTCAGATTAGTTCACAATTTATAAGTTTATCTTCATTTCACAACTTTTCTCTATAATAATCATCTTTGAAAAGAAAATATTGAATATCATTATATGATACCACCAATAATTTTATATATTTTAATTTTTACAGAATGAGAAAAGTTAAAATATGTAAGTTTTAAAAAGACACAAGTGTGAACCCAAATTAATCAAATATATTTCAGAAATCTTGTTTCTACTATTTAAGTAAGTTAATTGTTTATCCTTTTCCCACTTGTAGACGCGTCTGTAGCAGACAATTTTGTTTAATAACATTGTGGCATAAAGAGTAATTTCTCATAAAAGGCAATAAATTCTGCTCTTCCAAGACTGTTTATTACAATTTTATTCAATAATTGTTGTTCTTTCATTTATAGAAAGTTTTACTTGTATACTTGTTTTGATTGAATGTCCTCAAATTTGTTGTATGTGGGAAAGGATTAACCCTTTCCCTCATATAGACGCTTTCTGACGCCTCTGCAGCAGATGGATTTTTGAAAACCAAGCAATTTCACCTTTTGTCACCATGTTTTCAACTCTATTCAATTATAATTGTACTTTGCTGTATGTGGGAAAGGGTTCTCCATTAACCCTTTCCCTCATATAGACGCTTTCTGAAGCCTCTGCAGCAGACGGCTTTTTGAAAACATAGTGACAAAAGAAAAAATTGCTCAAAACGAGCAATTTCTCCTTTTGACACAATGTTTTCTACTTTTCGTTATAGGTTATCCATTCAATTATAGGGATTTTCTATTTTTTTACAAAACATGTTCAAAGTCGTCTGCTGCAGAATTGTTGTATGTGGAAAAGGGTTTACCATTAACAGCTCCCTCTAGAGTGAAGTGACTAACTACAGATTTTAATCACCCTCAAGAGTGAAGTGACTCACTAGGGGTTTTAATCACTGTGTTCAATAAAAAATCGCGTAATAGTTTGACACGCAAGACAAGTTTTTAAATCACAATGCATTAAAGGATTTTACTTTAAGACCATTTTGACTGATTTTATCAGACGACTTTAGCAAGTTTTAACATCTTAAAATGAACAACAAATAGGATATTATGAGCTAAAAATGGGGCTCAAGTAGCCAACAAATTGCTATAAATCACCATTTCCCCCATGTAGACACATTCTGGTACATCTGCAAAGGCCATTTTTGAAACCATTTGAAACCACCTTTGTCACAATGTCTTCAACTTATTTACTCCATCAACTGCTTAAACTTTCATTTATAGAGATTTTTCATGTTTTTGCCTATATAGTCTCAATATATCGCCGTTACATATTGCATTGTTACTAATCTGCAAAATGTAAAATCGCATTCCTAGTACAGAAACCTGGACTATTGCCTATAATATGGCAGTGCTTTCAAAATCATTCACACACTGTATATGACTTTTGAAAACCTAGTGGAAGAGATGAATTTATTGCTCATAATAGGTTAGAATCATTTTCCCACTATGTTTTTCATTTTTTATAACAAAATAATAAATTAAGTTTCCTGATATTTTATTTTTTGGTAGATGTTTTCGAAGACTCTAAAAACATCATAAATGTTTAATTGTTAACTCTTTCCCCAATATAGACGCTTTCTGACACCTCTGCAGCAGACGACTTTTGAAAACATAATGTGACAAAAGGAGAAATTGCTCATTCTTCAATACTAAGTGTTCCTCCATTTGCAGAGAGTTTCCATATTTTTGACTAAATGTTTTCAAAGTCATTTGTTTCAGATTTGTTGTATGCGGAAAGGCTTAAACGGTCTAATCTAGGCAAAATTATTAAAACTCAACAAATGAAAAAATTATCATTGTAGAGAAATTGGAATCATTATATATAATGAGCAATTTCGTCTTTTGTCACAGATGCATCAAAATGTGTCTATATTTTAGTAATGGTGAAGACTAAGATTTTTCTAAGAAACACATGTCTTGTGTCATCAGCCAATTAGTCACTTAAAGAGCGAGAGAGAGTCTAGATGAAGTAAAAGTGATCCCTTTGTCACCCTGCAAAGGCAATCAACACAATCATTAAATAATTTATGGACACTTTCTACATGCCATTAGTTTCCAGTGATGACAATGAATTAATGAACAAAATGTTTAGAATGTTAATAAAAATCAAAGTACTGAAAGTACTGGTAACGAATTATTTTGAACATGTATTGTAAAATCTAATTTATGAATGCAATTGATCATGCTATTGCACAATTTAGTCTATTTTATTATTATTAATATTTTTGTCCAGAGATTTTTTTTATCAGTTGACAGTTTTAGTAAATGTAGCATTTCAACGGCGATGCGAGCGTTTAACATGCACACTAACTCTTTCACTGAGCTCTGCGTAAAGTCTGTCAAAACACCCATGGCATATTTGTGAGATTTACATTGTTCTATACAGCGTTAGTTCGACTTGTTTTCGTCACCAGGGGCGGATCCAGGATTTCGGCTTATATTATAACTATGTTTCATGTGAGTGAATTAATTATTATAAATCTATTATGTTTAACAAATCGCATTAAATAAAAATTTAAAAAAAATAAATAAGAAGAGTTTCTACTGGGACTCGAACTCGCGTCCATAAATAGTCCATAATTAGAAGTCCGACACGCTCTCCATTACACCATGGTACTTTGATACAACTTTCATCTATATATTAAGCTACTGAATGCGCGCATATGTAAACCATGATCTATAATTAGAAAGCCCCTTTGATCATCGTTATCATGTTGGAAAAAGGAGAAACAACGGCGATCATGACTATTTCACTGAGCTCTGCGTAGTGGCATATTTGTGAGATTAACATTGTTCTATACAGCGTGGGGTCGACTTCCTCACAACAAGTGAATCTAGTGAATGGGCATACAACTAAAATTCATACTCGTGCCGTGCCTTATACGTACTTGCCGACAAATGAAATATATATGCGCGTACTGTTAATTTGATATTTTCTAGAAAATTGATTATCTATGATGATTCGATAGTATAAATATGATTTCGCTGTATTGAAAAAACACGTAGAAGTCATTTTAATATCGAAAAAATACTAGGACTATTTAGGTGGAGCGAATGTGTATTCTAAGCGGAAGTGTAGTTTAACCGTGACTTCCGCAAACCAACACGATCGCGTTAACTGTATTATTTTTTGAGAAAAAATAATTCGTTAATGACCCCATCCTTGACTATGCTGACATTGGGGCTATGATAAATGTCAAAGATAAATCCAACCATAATTCTTAAACCCTTTCAAATCATACCAAAAATCTGTAGCAGATAAACCCAAATGTCTCTCAGTATATGGGAAGGGAATTATGAGAATCCACAACCATTATTCTTCAAATAATAAAAACTATCTAAAAAGGAGGGATGACAGCTTGACTTTTTCTCTTTAACCGTTTCCAACTTACAATAAATCTGCAGCAGGCAATTAACATATAAATCTGCAGCAGGCAATTAACATATATTGGTAAAAATATAGAAAATCTCTATCAGTGAAAGTTAAACAAGAGTGCCATTGCAAACTGTCAAAAAATATGTGCGTTAACCCTTTCCCTCATACGACAATTCTGCAGCAGACGACTTTGAACGTATTTTGTCAGATGGATAACCTATGACTAAAAGTGGAAAACATTGTGACAAAAGGAGAAATTGCACGTTCTGTGCAATTTCTTCTTGTGTCACTATGTTTTCAAAACGCCGTCTGCTTTAACCCTTTCCCTCATACGGCAATTCTGCAGCAGACGACTTTTAACGTATTTTGTCAAAACATAGAATATCTCTATAATTGAATGGATAACCTATGACAAAAAGTGGAAAACATTGTGGCAAAAGGAGAAATTGCACGTTTTGTGCAATTTCTTCTTTTGTCACTATGTTTTTAAAAAGCCGTCTGCTGCAGAGGCATCAGAAAGCGTCTATATGAGGGAAAGGGTTAAGGAGGCATAACTCTGGAACTACTACAGAGATTTGGCTGAGGTTTTATGACCATAAACATTTACAGCAAATTAATAATGATTGCAGATTGCAGTCTGCAATTGGCCAAATTTTGGATAATTCAAAAGTGCCGTAGGACTGAGTCTGATAATCAAACTTGGTCCAGATATTATGCCAACACACATGTTCACCAAGATTGGTGAAGATTGGATGAAAACTGTTTGACTTAACCCTTTCCCTCATACGACAATTCTGCAGCAGACGACTTTGAACATATTTTGTCAAAAAATAGAAAATCTCTTTAATTGAATGGATAACCTTATGACTTAAAGTGGAAAACCTTGTGGCAAAAGGAGACATTGCTCGTTATGAGCAATTTCTTCTTTTGTTTGACTATGTTTTCAAAAAGCCGTCTGCTGCAGAGGCGTCAGAAAGTGTCTATATGAGGGAAAGGGTTAATCCTTTTCAATGGACAGATTACTTTGGACACATTTGCATCAGAATAAAATGTAGAAAAAGGGAGCATTGTTGTATGTGGGAAAGGGTTAACAATAATAAAACCCCCCCTTATGGAAAGTTTCCATAAATTTGCCTACATGTTTTCAAAGTCAACTGCATCAGATTTGTCATATTTTGGGAAAGGGTTAAAGTAAAGATGGATTTCACTTTGACTGTGTTTAACCCTTTCCCTCATATAGACGCTTTCTGATGCCTCTGCAGCAGACGGCTTTTTGAAAACAAAACATGCAATTTCTCCTTTTGCCACAATGTTTTCTACTTTTTGTCATAGGTTATCCATTCAATTATGGAGATTTTCTATGTTTTGAAAAAATACGTTCAAAGTTGTCTGCTGCAGAATTGTTGTATGAGGGAAAGGGTTAAATTCTGATGTGAATAAATCCACAATTCTATGACTAATGATTCGGTTGCTGGAGCTATAAAAAGAGGCAAGTCAGAATATTGTATTCTCTTTATTTTTGTTAACAGTAATAACTCGGGAATTTTAAGTTCTAGATAAATAACACAAAAACTGGGGCTTCCTTTGATGAAAGGCTGATGTCGGATTTATAACACTACAGTAAATCTTTCCAACATGCATTCACATTTTGACGTGGGTTGCCACGACTATTGAAAACATTTATTCAAAAGGAGAAATTGCTCATTATGAGCAACTTCTCCCCTTGTAACAATGTTTTAAAATCTACGTAACATTGATTTAAAATCTACTCAATAGCAAGAAAGTGTCTGTAGTGAATAACCCGCCCCAAAAAGTTATGAAGTTATAGGTTAGGCAATTTACATGGTAGACTATTTATTGGAAGCCGCCAGAAGGCGGCTTCCTGTAGTGATGCTTTTAATTTTCGGTCAAGGAGAATATTTAGACCTGCCAGCGTGACCACATATTTTGATTTCTCTTTGTCCTTTCTAAGTACATTAATTTAAGGTAATGACTTTTAAAACATCCCTTTTACACTCTATATACATGTGTGAGTTTTACAAATTAAAAACAAAAGACAAAGGCCAGTATATTATTTGAATGTATGTACATTTTTATTTAAGCGAAATTCATACTGTATCTTCTCTAGACAGTAAAATAGAGAACCCTTCTATTGAATTTGTAAATGTAGTCTGGTTCCTTAAAATTACATGCTTCGATATATTACGTAGTAATTAGACGAAGAAGCCTCGTCCCGTATTCACTAAACTTTTCAATTTAGATAAATCTAAATCTTAATATTTAGTCCACGTTTTAGATTTAATCCGTATTCACCAACGCGTTTTAAACCGATCTCAATTGGGTCTAGTGTGTAAATGTCGTAAGCCACCACGCAGCGACTCTGGTTCCCGAATCAAGTTAATTAATTAAGAGCTAAAATAAAAGACAGTACCATTCATCTATAGTCTATTTATAGATTTTTATTTTTATCGCAATTTCACAAACATTTTTCATTTGCTTTGCTTTTAATAATCTGACTTTCATGTTCAGTACATACTGGATTCAAAGTTAACTTTGAGTAAAATTGTCATCGCAAAATGCAGACATGAAAAGATTTAAACCACAGAAATATCTGTTTCAAGATCAATTTCGTTCTTTTTCGCTGTTGCACTGCAGTTCCACATTTCATGAATATCGCGGTAAACACGATATCGGTGTATTTTGCCTAGCCAACAACATGTTTTATCACGGATGCGATGTGAACATCCAGAATACTTAAATGAAATGAAATCTTCTGGTTCTTACAAACAAAGTGTGATCGGATTAACTGAACTGTATTTAACTTATCACTGTAAATGTAGACAGCATTTCAACTCTTATATCAACTGGTAAATTTACAGTTTGAGAAATAAATTCAAGTAAATTGTCAAGCACTGGTTTAACGTTTTCAAAAAAAATGAAACTAGTTCCTATGTTAAGCCTTTCCCTTATATGTAGCACATTAAGTAAACATTAGAACATCTTGCTAAATGAAGGTATAATTTATGGACATAAAGTAGAAAACATTGTAACAAAAGGATAAATTCCTCGTGATCAATTTCTCTTTTTGTCACAATGTTTTCAAAAGTCGCTGCAGCTATTGTCAGTCTTTCGGATAACGTGTACATAGAAATACGTTTACTTGATTTTCTGAATGCTAATCACGACACGAGTTTACATCAGTTTCGTCAACTCGAGATTGTGCGTTTGTAATCCGACAGCTTTGATTTTCAATTGCTCAATTTGCCACAATAATTTCAACTCTTTTCAATTATCTTACTATCATTTATAGAGATTTTCTATGTTTTGTACTTGATGATTTTAAAGTCTGTCAAAGTAAACATCATTGAAATCATTGTGGCAAAAGGAGAAATTGCAATATCTGCATTTGCCACAATAATTCAACACTTTTCAATTATCATACGATCATTTATAGAGATTTTTTTTTACTTGATAATTTCAAAGTCGTCTACTGCAGATTTGTTTTATGTGGGAAACCCTTATCCATTATCATGACTTACCGATACAAACGAAAAACAGATTTTCTGTGTGTCAGCATTATTTGATAAAACATTATCATAACAGGGCGTGTGTTCAATACAAATAGTTGATTGTTTTTGGTACTAATTTAAATTTATCATAACCTCTTGTCCATTTATCTTTAGTATTATATGTCACTTTTTATGATCAGCTTAACTCTAAATTATCTCATTCACTTAAAACACAAGACCCTGCCAGGTTAAATATCCTACATAAAACTTATATCTTCAATAATCGATATCAGCATTACTGACTACAGATTAAATTGTTCTAATGTTTGTGGATTTAAATGATCTTTTTTCTTATTTCTTCATGTGCAACGAAATATTGCGGCTTCTCTTTGATGCTTTGCATCAAACATACGTCTTGTTGTAACTCTGACATTGACCTGTGATCTAGGTCAGTGGCAACTGAACCTGTCCATGTACCTTTGATAACCAGCCTCTGTATAAATTATCAACAGCATAATGTCCTTTCTTATTCATGGTACTTGGTACTTATTAGCATTGTGAAGAATTGTGGTTAGCGTAGGGGATTTCAAACTGGACATCACAAGTTTGATCCCCAGTCACAGCATAATAGTCAGGGTGGAGTGCCCTTGCCATTGGGCAAGGCACATTTCTTAGCCTATAGTACTGGTTTGTTTACCCAGGGATCATAAAAAACACGTTAACCTGAAATAATAAAAATAATTATAATATAGCATTGTGACCTTGATCACATCTGGGTTGGTGTAAACTGTAAACTTGTCCAAGCCCTCTGGACATTGAATCTTTGTATGAAGAAGTTTGCATTTCGAACATTGTATTGAAACTTTGCCCATAAATAAAAAGTGCTAGACCAATGACTTTGTTTTAAGTTCTCACATCTTAATGCATTGGTAAACCATTGACCTTTGACCTCGGAGTGGTAATTAGCGAACCTTGATGCTTTGACCCATTGTACAAAGTATGAAGGAATTCTGCCCATATACCAATTTGCTAGACTAATGATTTGGTTTAGTACTGACATATTAATTCAACTTTGGCCTTGACCATTGACCTAGGTTGAGGAATTACAAACTCATCAAAGGCTCCCTTGATGCTTTGTACGAATTATGTCAACTTACCAATATGAGAGTGATAATTTTGTTTAATATTGACATATTTATGCAACTATGACCTTGACTTTTGACCTAGGTCGGTGAATTGCTACCTTGACAATGAACCTTTGAAGGAAGACTTCCAACAAATGAGAATAGAGCAATGATGTTGTTTCATACAGATGTAAGTATCACTGTGACTTTACCTTTGACAAATAAATGTGAATTTCAAAGCCAATTGACACTGAACAATTGTATGAAATGGAGGAATTCAATAGAAAGGGCTAGAGTGGTGACAAACATATATATTATAACCACTTTGATCTACGTTGGTGAAACACACTTGTCCAAGCTCCCTTGTCACTGAACCTTTGAATGTACATGTAGTATGGAACTCCTTTTTTTTGCCTGAATGAGTCATCAGCTGAATATTTGTTTTATATGGGATAGGATTAAAAGAAATTTTTATTCAACAATTATGAGTTTCCATGTTGGCCATCGTTGGCAAAGACTGACTTGTATCAAATCATGTTACTATGAAGTCAATGCTGTGACAAAATCCTTTATGCTGCCAGATTTGTTTATATAGGAAAGGATTAAAAGAAATTTTTATGCAACAATTATGAGTTTCCATGTTGGTCATCATTGGCAAAGACAGGCTTGTATCAAATCATGTTACTATGAAGTCAATGCAGTGACAAACTCTTTTTTGGTGCTATATCAACAAAGAGAAAAGGAATAATACAAAGTTCATAGGAATTCCTTTGTAGGTGGGGAAAACAGGATGATTGACATGACAAATGTTTAGTAAGGACCGCCCTTCTTAAGGTCAGAAATAAAATCTGCACTGAATATAAAGGCTTTTTTTTTTATTTGGGTGAACTAGATTTCGCTTTCAGAATGTCATAATTGTAATACAACATTTAACCCTTGATGATGTTTGATAAATCAGCAGGCATTTAAAATAGAGAAATTCAGCTACAAATGTTTTTAACCCTTTCCCTCATATAGACGCTTTCTGACGCCTCTGCAGCAGATGGCTTTTTGAAAACATAGTGACAAAAGAAGAAATTGCACAAAACGTGCAATTTCTCCTTTTGTCACAATGTTTTCCACTTTTAATCATAGGTTATCCATTCAATTATGGAGATTTTCTATGTTTTGACAAAATACGTTCAAAGTCGTCTGCTGCAGAATTGTCGTATGAGGGAAAGGGTTAATTTCAGAGTAGTCATTTCTTCTATCGTGACGACTTTTCTCAATAGCCAATATTTGCTGCAGATGAGTCTGTAGGTGGGAAAGAGTTAAAATGTTCAAACCTCGGACGTAGTTTTCATGTGACACGGTTCACAGCTTGGGATAAATCTATCAGTTATAATAGATTTCTTTATAAGCTTGGTAACAGACATTTTTTAAATAATATTGCTGGAAAAGAAGAAAATGGTTGTTTCAGTTAGTCCCAAAGAACTTTGATCTTGTGATTTTTGCCTATATGTTATAATTCATTACTTCAATTTGAAAGACCTATATAAAAACATTATCCCAAAATAGGGGAGGGGGTTAAGCATCTGTTAGTACAGAGAGAAAGTTTTATGTTTGTAGTTAAACTAATTTATGATTTGGTACTTGGGCAACCTGAATTAATGCTTAGCTCATGAATCTGTTCTTTGTTTGTAATGAAAACATTTTCCATGGGCGTGTACCATTATTACAAGAATTAAATCCTTTCCAACAAACAACAAATCTGCGCTTAGACTACTTTGAAACATCTAGGCAAAATTATTGAAAAAGTTACTAATCTTTTGAACAGAGATGAAAACTGTGTGTCAAAGATTTATGATCAATTTCTCCTTTTGCCAAAATGTTTTCAAGTCTTATGCTCAGAATGATGTTTCAAATACAACTGATTGTTGAAATAATTATTGGTCTGCATCTCTGAGTTCTTATAATTTTCTATCTTATTTCTTTTTACTCCCATTAAGTTTTATTTATTTTATATTTCAAAATTCAAACAAGCATACAATTATAAGTATACAGAAACAACTTGAAGAATAACCAAAACAACATTTTCTTCTTTATTTGACTTGTAATGATTGAGCAGCCACCTGGTAATGATTGAGCAGCCACCTGTGTTCAGCAACCACATTTTGACTCTTCCTTCGGTGGCTGCATGCCTAAGACAAGTTTGTCTGTATAATGCTTCATTACATATGGATGCCTCTGCAGCAGACAACTTTTGAAGAATTGCCACTATGTTTTCAACTGTATTTGGTGATTATACTATTTGTTTATTAAGACTTTCTATAATTTTGCTTAGATGTTTCCATAGATGTCTGCTGTAAATTTGTTGAATGTGGCAAAGGGTTGAAGAGAAGCCCATCCTCTGCCAGTTCAACATTAATACACATGTGGTAGTATGTGTTGTACAACTTTTTATCTTCAGTTTCATTGGAGTTTTAAGCTGTTTTCAACAATATTTCAGTTATATCACATTGACAGAACTGTTTTTCATGATCTCTGAGTAAATTAACCCTTTTCCCTCATATGACAAATCTGCAGCAGACGTCTTGGAACATATTTTGTCAAAAAATAGAAAACTCTATAATTGAATGGATAACCTATGACTAAATGTGGAAAAGATTGTGACAAAAGGAGAAATTGCTTGTTTTGAGCAATTTCTTCTTTTGACACAATTTGTTTTCAAAAAGCCGTCTGCTGCAGAGGCATCAGAAAACGTCTATATAAGGGAAAGGGTTAACAAGTACTAGTCATAAATGATCAGGGGCAACTGGTCTCCAAGGGTAGTTGCCATTTCAGGTTCAGACAATTCTAATGTCCGTGACTATTTATTACTCAAAAATAAAGTTGATAAACATAACTGAACTCCATGTCTTTAGTGGGCAGCCATTACTACCATTTTTTAAGTCTTTGGTATGACCCCGACGCTCTATGACAAGATACATTTAATAAACTGGTTTTTTTTATTCACTTTCAAGCTCTAAGCACTCAAAGAAACAAATAAGACTTTGTATATTTAAAAATAAATTCAGTGAATATTGAGGTTGCAAACTCACTTTAATCTCAAACATGTCAAAGGTCAATTCAACATTGTGTGAAAATGCCTGACCTGTTGCATTCGCATGATGAATGCAAAGCAAGGTCAAGTTACATAAACATTTAGTAAATTTCATAAACATGTCTTGTAAATTACACTTTTCATTTTGGATCAACTCTTCATTTTTTTGGGTAGTTACTGCAGTTGTCCAAAAAGTTGTGCCTGTGTGCGATACAATGTAAAACTAGAACTGTGAGTGAACTCACAAAAGGATACCCCCTGTTGCGCTTACAAGACATATGGAGACAGACAGACGGATATATTTCCGACCGGGATAATCTTACTTCATGAACATCCTCAGGTTGTGTACTGCAACTGTGTTAAGTTTCATCAGAATCGGTCCAGCCGTTCAGGAGGAGTTGCGCTTACAAGACATATGGACAGACAGACAGACGGACGGACGGACAGGGTAATTCCTATATATCCCCCCAAAACTTGTTTGTGGGGGGTATAATAACCAATGATAGCCAAGGTTTACATATAAAATACCTACATGTAATATACTTTTTTTTCTTCCATCCGGATGACAGTCAAAATTCAATTATGCATACAGTCAAACCTGTGCTAAAGACTACCTTTGTAAAGCAATTTTTCCCTGTCTATAGCAACCACATTTTTTAATTTCATAAACTCATTTTCTGCACAAATGACCCTGTAGCTAAAGTCCACCTGTGAAAAGAGACCAGATTGTTCTCTCCCTATGGGTGGTCTTTAATCTTTTCCCTCATACGACAATTCTGCAGCTGACGACTTTGAACATATTGTGAATCTCTATAATTGAATGGATATTTATAACTTAAAGTGGAAAACATTGTGGCAAAAGGAGAAATTGCTCGTTTTGAGCAATTTCTTCCTTAGTCACTATGTTTTCAAAAAGCTGTCTGCTGCAGAGGCGTCAGAAAGCGTCTTTATGAGGGATAGGGTAAAACAGAGGTTGGACTGTATTTCTATGGGAACTGATCTTGTTATGTGTATATGAATGCTTCAGTTGAATTTAACACAGACAATAACCTCTATCCAAACAAATCCAAGCATAAAACAATGTTTATTTTGGTTTGCTGTAAAAAGAACCTGCTGAAATATATAGCAACAGACAGATTGATTGATCTATGAAAGAGTTAACATGAATATTTATAAACTCACTTTTGATCCAGGTTAGAGTGTGATATAAACAGTCAGGCAGTACTTTCTTTGTACCTGAGCAAAGTTTACATTTTTAGAAAAACAGAACTCTCTCCTTGATTAACCTTTTTCCACATACAACAAATTTGCAGCAGACAAATTTTAAAAATTTAAATAAAGAATATGGTAACACTCTCTACATGTATAAATCAAAACATTGTGTCCAAAGGAGATAAGTTCATAACTGATTATTGCTCATTATAAGTAATTTCCCCTTTTTACTACAATGTCTTCAAAAGACATCTGCTGCAGAGGCATCAGACAGCTTCTGTGTTTTAAAAATTATTTAGAATACAAGATGATACCTTTGCAGTGTGCAATTATCAGAATTATTTGTGGAATAGAAGCTATTATAATTAGCAATTTTCGAAAACATTTCCCTTCTATTTCAAAATGACCACATTTAAACATGAAGACACATGTTTGTATATATATGCAAAAGTATTTTACTTAATTTAATAGAAAATATTTTCTTTTGAGACATTTCCTGATGGTTCCAGAAAGATTTAGCATATGTCTAGTAACAGGGTTTAACTGCTTAGTACCTGGAGTCAGGTTATTTCTTTTGTTTTTATAAAAATAAACACTGTGTGTGGCACTTGCAAAAATGAGCAGTCAAAATGAACCAGACCCTGAGGGTATGATAAACGTTGGGCGAGATCCCAGGGCTTAGAAATGCAATCCATACGTGATTATGTTAACCCTTTCCCACATATAGGCACTTTCTGACGCCTCTGCAGCAGACGACTTCTGAAATCATGGTGGCGATAGGAAAAATTGCTCAATAATTTTCCATAATTTTGCCAGCCAATATGTTTTCAAAGTCGTCTGCTGCAGTTTCGTTGTATGTTGGAAAGGATTAATATAAACCAAGATTTCACATTGGTTTAAGCTCTGATATTTTATCGTTTTGCTTGCCTGTGAGTTGGGGAAAGACTACTTGTGATCCCTTCTCCGTCCGTCTGACTGTCCATCACTCTTTGTCATTATTAAATTGGTCAAACTTTTTTTTCTCTTCGGTTACTAAGATTCAATTCAAAGTTGCAACACTTTTACATTGTTGATCAGGAAAAAGGGAGCAACAAAAGGAACATAACTCTGTACTGCTTATTGTTGGAATTATTTACCTTTATATTTCATTTTTTTTGTTCGGCCATTAAAGTTTGTTTCTGTTAAATTAAAATAATTGCAAGATTGTGGTCATTCACTTTTGTCTATAAGCTTTCTTGATTCAGGGTCATTCATATCAAATTTCAAAATCAGGTAAGAAGTCATTTCAGAAGAGATAATTGTGGTTTGATACATCAGCTCCATCCAAATTGTATCATGATGTTAATTTAGAATTTTCATCTGTAGTGTATTCAATAATCCCAAAGGGGCTTTTTGCCCCTATCCCATGTCTAGCCTGCTTTCGAAAAGTCGACTTACGGCTGCAACAAAGCTTCACAATTGAATTCCTCCGCAAAAATCGAGTTTTTATTGGTTAAAACCATTGGTTCGACCGTATCACAAACAACATTCCGCTTGCATTAATTAATGAGACAAAATAGTTCCAACGAGTGAAACACACTCTGACCTATGATTGACCTCAATGTCAGTGTTGTTAGTTAATTTCAACATACACAGGTCAACATGTAATCTAATCCTAGATGTCAAATAAACTAGAAATGTAATCAAAAAAGGTTTTTGTCAATTAACCTTGTACGGCCCTTTTCAGAGATTCAATTAAACTGCAAATACACTACAAAAACCACAACATGTTAACCCTTTCCTAAACACAGACGTGATTTGACGCATCGAACCAGTCTTCAGTAATCAATACTTTATTGGGTTGTCTCTGTCTGTAAAGCTTGGAGGCATTATCTTGCATCCAGCCGGCTGTCTGCCTGAATGTGCATTCGTCCGTCCGTCAGGGTTTGCATTTATTGGTCAAAACGTTGTTTCTGTTTGGCAGATTCATTTCGAAGTGGTCACACTTATACCGTGTGATCAGGAAAACGGCAAAATACCAGGTACATAACTCTGGTCTGCTTATTTTGGTAATTTCCAAGTTTCTTTATGTAGTTCAGCCATTTTCTCAATTAATTTCCGTTGTATCTATTTAAAACTTGGTTTGTAGGTAACTTATAACCAACAGTTGTGCAGTGCACCATTACCACATGCTGTGTTTGGAGTGTGTATATTTTTTCTTTCCATGTTCTCACTTATTATATGACTTTCGCGTGCAACACATCTTGTTCGTTAGTGAGTGCTTCCACAAGCTTTGTACTTTGTCCGGAGCGACGGACTGTCTGTTCATCCGCCCGTCCGTCTGTCCGTTACAGTTTGCATTAATGGGTCAAAACTTTTACTGTTTGGCAGATCCATTTCAAAGTGGTCACACTTATACATTGGGATGAGGAGACCAATGCAATATTTCGAACGCAAATCTGATCTGTTATTTTAGGTATAAACTCATTTTGTTCATATATTTCTTCGGTCATTGTCTCAATAAATGTTCAATGAATCAATATAAGACTTCGTGTATAGGAAACTAATAAGCTACAGATGTGCAATGCACAAGAGACATATAACTCTAGCATGCTTTAGATTGCCTATCATTTGTGAGCATGATTCCAATATACATTGTGGATCTTTAGGGTTTTCTGAACTGGAAATATTTTAATTAAGGGTCGCTGCTCAGTTTATGTCAATCTTTTGTCCTTCATGATTTATTTTGTTTATACAAGATAAGGGTCAAACTTTGATAAATGAGGTATTGGTTATTGGCAGGCAATCTGTGTTGTTTAAAAATATTTGGTTTGGTTTGTTTAAAGGTTGATGATTTATTGTTTCAACAATGTTTGTCCATGTTAACTATGCCGTATATTTTCAACTTACATATGCCCCTATACCATCAGCACTTTCAGCACTTTGATTTATTTTATCTTGGTAAACGAAGGCTAAATTTGTAAAGTAACACAATTTCCAATGCATGCCAAGCACAAATTAAACAGGAAATCAAAAATTAATGTTACTTTGAAATTGGAAATATCTTCTAAAAATAATGTTTTTTAGATATAAGAATTCCTGGAGATAATGAGTTCAACATTTTAAAAGTTTGGTAAACTGAATTTTATCAAAGTCAGAGGGTAAAATTTATGTACTGGTTATTCTCACAGAAATTCTTAACATTTTTGCATTAGTCATGTTCAAAAAACAGCTGCACTCGATCTCTGCAATCGACAGGAAATTTTAATATCTCCCAACTTACGCCCACAATTACCGGAATTTTATTTTTTAACAAGGATTCAACCCTGATCTGTTACTTTAGTTGACTTTCTACGCATCTGCAGCAGACAATATTGGCATATCTAAATACAGCTCACAGTGTTTCTCCAACCTATTTTATTTATCTCATGTTAATAATTCACTTTCATTTCAACAGGTTTTTATCTGATGCATTGTGTCCTATTCTAAAAATAACAATGTAAATATAAGCATCATCATCATCATGCACAGGTCCAGAGGAGTATACAGCTCTTTTACCCAAAATATCTCTCATATCTCTCATATCATCCAACCAAACCCTATGATGTGGATACTCAAAAGAATCGTCTCAATGAGACGATTCTTTTGAGTGCCCACAACATAGGGTTAGAGGGTTAAATAAGGATTTTCAAATGTAAAAAACTCCCCTCTGCAGCATGTCCATGGGTAACAGGTACAAAGTTGGCTATTGAGAACAGTGTAGGTCCAGATCAGCCTGTGCATCAGCAATTTACCTACTTCAGCTCGTTAGAGGGTTTTGTCAACTTGTGGAGATTCTGATAAGGATGAACAGATGGATAGTCTGATCTGATCTGATCTGATCCTACACTGTTCAGAAATGCCGACTTCCCATAGACCGGCTCTAATATGGGATTGAATCATTCTGAATGACAATTACATTCTTTTAACCCTTTCCCACATGTAGACGCTTTCTGACACCTCTGCAGCAGACGACTTTTGAAATCATTGTGGCAAAAGACAAAATTGCTCAAAACTACCAATTTCTCCTTTTGCCATAATGTTTTCAACTTTATGCAATAATTGTTCTCTCATTTATAGAGATTTTCTGTGCCTTAGATAGATGTTCTTAAAGTTGTCTGCTGCGGACCAAAACTAGATAAAGAATAGTTCTAAGTTACAATAAAAAGTGCAGAATGAATGTTATGTAAAATTGAAGCAGCCGCCTACATATTAAAGGAGTGGTGAATAGGTTTTTGCCAGACACTTTCTACTTTATTAACACAACCTTTCCCACATATAATATATCTGCAACAGATGACCTAGTCTGGTTCCCGACTTCCTTTACATAGTAATAAGGGGAAGGAACTCCAGACTACAGACATCTTTGCAAAAATATGAAAAAAATCTCTATAAATAAAAGTATAATAATTGAATAAAGTTGGAGACATTGTGAGCAATTTTTCTGTTTGCCATATTGTTTTTTCTGCTGCAGATGCGCCAAAATGCACCTGCAAGTGCGAAAGAGTTAACCGGCCTTCCCTCATACGAGAATTCTGCAGCAGACGACTTTGAACATATTTTGTCAAAAAATAGAAAATCTCTATAATTGAATAGATGACCTAAGACTAAAAGTGGAAAACATTGTGGCAAAAGGAGAAATTGCTTGTTTTTTTCAGATTATATTGATAGTCCTGAATCATTCGATCACACTGTGAAACACCTATAGCATAAACCTATAACACACACCGGTATCACACACCGCACACCTGTACCACACACACACACACACACACACACAGCACACCAGTGAGTGTTAAACACACATGTATAGCATAGACCTATACATGTAATTTACATACGAGTATCACAAGCCTATATCACACATCTGTTTGAAACACCTATATCATATAATTTGATCACACACCTGTATCACACATCACACACACTGTGAAACACCTATATCACACACACACACTGCACACCTGTATCACACAAACCTATAGCATACACCTATACATGTATTACACACCAGTATCACAAACATATATATCACACATCTGTTTGAAACATCTGTAAGTCCTGTATCATATCATTTGATCACCACTACGGTCATGGTGGAGTGCCCTTGGGCAAGGCACATTTTCTAGCCTAGTACTGGTTTGTTTACCCAGGGATCATGAATAAGTGAACTGTCGCCGTGATATAACTGAAATATCGTTGAAAGTGGCATAAAACGCCAACAAATAAATAAATAAATAATTTGATCACACACCTGTATCACACACATATAACATAAACCTAAATCACACACACACACACACACACGGCACACCTGTATCACACACATATAGCATAAACCTATATCACACACACACACACACACACCTGTATCACACACATATAACATAAACCTATATCACACACACACACACACACACCGCACACCTGTATCATACACATATAGCATAAACCTATATCACACACACACCTGTATCACACACATATAGCATAAACCTATATCACACATATTAAATTGTCGATATTGAAGGGGAGATAACTCTTGCAGATCTTCAATTCACTTTGTCAAAAAATGTTGAAACTGAACAAGCTGATCATATATGAATCAATTCTTTGCAGCCAAAGCTTCTCACAATGTTGACTACAATTCCAGGGGGCAGTTACTGAGAAACAGTGTGGACACTAAATGTCCAATATCAAACTGGCAACTGCGGCAATAACTCCATAAAAAATATTAATTCTTAACAAGCTGATGATAAGTTTCATTGACTTGAGGCATTTTAATTTATCTCGATAATCTGTAATACAGTATCAAGAAAAACAAAAAAAATATTGTACAGTTGTCATAAAAATTAGAAGAGAAAATCTTTAAATTCAGACTGCACACACATGCATATAAAACATTGTCTGTAGTGCAGTCAGGTAATCCATTCAAATACTCAACAATTCTGCATTCAGCAGACGACTTTGACAACATCTATAGATGCAAAGATTTAGTAAATCTCTATAAATGAAAGTAGAATTATGAGTAATTTTTTGTTATGCCATAATGTACAAATACAAACGTTTTTTGCTTTAATTAGATACTTCAAAGTATGTCTTCATTTGGGAAAAGGTTAAAATAGAACGTAGCTGCATAAATGATTAAATTTGAGACAGAAAAAATATAATGAACATTTCAGTATAAATATTATATTTTCCTACATATATCAAACCTGCAGCAGATGGCTTTGAAAATGTCTAGAAAAAAGGAAAATGTCTATAAATGAAAATATAATTGATGATTAGAAGTGAAATTCATGCGCAATTTACTTCTTTTACTACAATGTTTTCAAAAGTCGTGAGGGAAAGGATAAAAGTGTTGATTAACTTAATCCCTATATATATTTTTTCTGTAAGAAATCATTGTTAAACCTATACACCAAATCTGTAGCAGACGATTTGAAAATATCTGCAAAAATATGAAAAATCTCTTTAAATGAAAGTTTAATAACATAATAGAGTTGAAAATATTGTGGCGAAAGGACAAATGGCTCATTATAAATAAGCAATTTTCCATTTGATACAACACATTGAAAAGTCGTCTAATGCAGAGGCTTGAAAATGCATCTGTATACATGGGAAATCCAATCAATGGAGGAAAGTGTCAAGGGTTAAATGTTTCAGCTTTCAAACCAAGCATAAAATCTCCATAATCAAAAGGGCAAAGAGCAAGCCTGACACAAACCCATTCAATATACCCTGTATACAGTTGCACCTTTGTGCATAGCGATGTGATCCCGGCCATTGTATCGGGGCATGGATAATAGAAATAAAATGCTCATTTCGCGAACTCCGGAAACACTCGTCATTTGACACTTTGTAACTTGTACCTTTTAAAATTGCTGAACCTGTTTAAGTGACTTTTGCATGGATTAAAATGCCCAACCCCCTGATAAACGTAGCTTTAAATTAACCCGTTCCCACCTGGAGACGTATTTTGACGCAATAGCAACAGACAACTTTTTTGAGTTAGTCTTTGGTATGATCTGGCAAGGGATCAAACCCATGACCTCTTGCACCAGAGGCGGACACTCTACCATTACACCACGGTGCACCAAGACGGTCGAAACTGGTTCATTGGTACTCAAGATATTCCTTTTTTCCTTTTAACCCTTTCCCACATGTCGACACATTCTGACACATCTGCACACAGACGACTTTTGAAAACAATGTGACAATTTGCAAAATAAGAGCTATTTCACCTTTTGCCACTATGTTTTCAATTTTTTCAGTAATTATACATTCATTTATAGAGCTTTTCCATGTTTTTGCATGATTGTTTTCAAAGTTCTCTGCTGCATATTTGCTGTATGTGGGAAAAGGGTTAACCCGTATCCTCATACAAATTACAACAATTCTGCAGAAGACGACTTTGAATATATTTTGTAATCTCTATAATTGAATGGATAACCTATGACTAAAAGTGGAAAACATTGTGGCAAAAGGAGAAATTGCTCGTTTTGAAAGTCAGAAAGTGTCTATATGAGGGAAAGGGTTAATAGGTAAAAATGTTGAAGTTCCTATTTGTAGGTACAACATCTATGCCAAAACACGTCTCCAACAATCTAGCTGAAGATTATCCCCTAGGACTAAATGGGCTACCCATCTTTTTCAGTCAAGCTCCACTCCTGCCGTTCCCACATGCAGACACTATATTGACACTAGTAAACAGACAACTTTTTAAAACAGTTATAAAAGGAGATATTGCTCTGTCACAACAATTTCTTTTTAATATTTTGCCACAATGTTTTAAACTCTATTAAATAATTTTAATACTCATTACTTTCATTTATAAAGTTTACATACCTTCGAAGCAGTCTGCTGCAGATTTGTTGTATGTGGGAAAGGGTCAACCGACTTTTGGATTGATAGATAACTTATACGTGTATATCGGTGAAAGTAAATGTACATTTAAGTGAATATCAACGAAGCAGACAAAACTTTTAGTTCTATAAGAAATATTTATCACTCTTTCCCTCATACACCAAACCTGTAGCAGACAACTTTGAAAACATCTAGAGACAAAATACAGATCATCTCTATTGATGATATAGTAGATGAATAGGGTTGGTAAAACAGTGAGCAGAAAGGTGAAATAATTCAATTGAGCAATTTCTGTATTTCCAACATTATTTTCAAATTTGTCTTCTATAGATAAGATGCACCTGCATGTTGTAAAACGTTTACCATTTCCCACATATAAAAAATCTACAGCAAGAGAAAAATTTGGAAAATCTCTTAAAAATAAAAGTTTCTCCGTTTGCCAAAATGTTTTCAAACCGTTGTCTGCAGCAGATGTGTCACCATATTGTTGTATGTGGGCAAAGAGTTCAGCAAGTTCAGACAGGTTTGAGTCAAAAGATCTATGCAATAATTCTTTCTTCCCCGATTCATCTTTTGTAGCACTCATTTACTCCTATGTTGTGGGTACTCAAAGATATTAGCTTGAGTGAGATGATCCTTTTCAGTAGACACAGCATAGATTTTGGAGCTCAAATAAGTACTTTAAAGCATAAAGCCCCTCATCTAGATCTCTTGATTGATTGATATGACCGAAAAAGGACTCTCTTTGCATATATATGCCAGAGGACTAGATCAGAGGGAGTGAACAGGTCTTTTCCCCACAATATTTCTCTTATTACTCAAAACAATCCTTTGTTGTGGGTACTAAAAAGAATCGTCTCACTGAGACGATTCTTTTGAGTACCCACAACATAGGGTTTGAATGTCAAATAAGGATTTTAGAACATGAAAAATGCCCCTTAATATCTAGCGCTCTGGAAATGGTGGGAAATGGTGAAGTACGTCTTGTGTACAGTAAGTCTGTGCATACACAGTCGTAACACAGTGTGAATCATTTCCCAGACTGTCACAAAAAAACGAGAAATGAAGCCTCACAATAGTTCTGCATATCAATCTATTTTTGATATGAGAACGGAGATGCAATAATACCCCAAATACTAATGATATGAATCACAGCTGGGTTTTATGAGTCTTAAACCTTTCCCTCATATAGACGCTTTCTGACGCCTCTGCAGCAGACGGCTTTTTGAAAACATAGTGACAAAAGAAGAAATTGCTCAAAACAAGCAATTTCTCATTTGCCACAATGTTTTCCACTTTTAGTCATAGGTTATCCATTCAATTATAGAGATATTCTATTTTTTGACAAAATTTGTTCAAAGTCGTCTGCTGCAGAATTGTTGTATGAGGGAAAGGGTTAACAACAACAAATCGGCAGCAGACAACTTTGAAAACATCTAGGAAAAATTATGGGATTTCTCCTTTTGCCACAATGTTTTCAAATTCGTCTGCTGCATAGGCATCAGAAGGCGGAAAAGGTTAATGCATATAAGTACTGTGATGACTCAGATCAGCCTGCGTACAATACATATACCAACAATCTCAGCAGAATATTATCTTAATGCCACCTTCATGTTATAGACTTAAGGATGTAATGAACTGAAAAGTGGATTTTTTATAATATTTAACTTTTGCTGTCATATTGGTTTTTTTTAAATATTGTATGTTGCTGTGCTTAATTTTATGCTAGATTCATTTATGAAAGCCTTATCATATGCATTTTTTTTGTGCTATTTCAGCACATGAAAAAAACACGTTTTCATGCAAATTACCAATATATGAAAGATGATATGCTATTCAATTTTTTGTCTTCTTGTGGTTTAAATCTCATTCTGAAGTTATTTTTTTCAATATCTTTGGACGTTCATGTGATATGTTGTAATTCAACCTCAAAAACGCTATTTTGCCCTGATGAGAACCCATTTATAAATATCTGTCAGGTGTAAGAATAGACAAGTTCAAACCTTTGAAATAAGGAAAAAACATATTTATAATATATAACTATTTCTGAAACTTCTTCAGATCATTGAAAGGATTTAAGAACATGCAAAATGCCCCTTTATCTGGAGCCCTGCCCCCTTATGATCTAGTGCTCAGAAGAAGATTTACCCTTTCCCACATATAGAATCTGACGCCTCTGCAGTAGACGGCTTTTTGAAAACAGTGACAAAAGAAGATATTGCTCAAAACGAGCAATTTCTCCTTTTGCCACAATCTTTTCCACTTTTAGTCATAGGTTATCCATTCAATTATAGAGATTTTCTATTTGTTGACAAAATATGTTCAAAGTCGTCTGCTGCAGAATTGTAGAGGTGGGAAAGGGTTAAAAAGCATCCAACACCTTCAACTGCCACGTATGCAGCTGCCCCCATGGTAACTTTGGAGGATGTTGGGAACCAGACTGGTCCTGTAGAGAATGTGTCCACTCCAGGTCAATGGTGAAGGCAGTTCTCAAAGACATTCTGACTGAAACAGATGGTGCATCCTTAGTGATGATACAGACACTGACAGTGACTTATAAATGTTTTTGATTTTTATATCACACAGCATATTTTGTCAAACATTGATTGGCTGTGTATAAACTGTTAGGATCCAGATTAGGTCCCATAAAACATTGGGGCCTGATCTGAGATCTAAACACTTTGAAACTCAAGATTTTTTTCTGAAAAAAATACGTATTTCTAATATTTTCTATGCAAAATATGTATTTTCACTACAAAATACGCAGAAAGTTGGCCCAAGTAGTGCTTAGAATGCAGGAAAATGCATGCTCGTTTTTTTTTTTTACAGGGCCCCTCAGAGAAGCCTGGCTCTGAATATAACTTCAAATACTGCATTTAGCAGCTTGGGAAGTTTGTTATGTGGAGTACTGGTGTGAGAAAAACAGGAAACACATGAGTAGGTGAACTGGCCGCCGTGATATGACTGAGAAATTGTTAAAAACGGCTTTAAACCCCAATCAATCAATCAATCAATCAAATACTGCAACCCCTCCTGAGATCGATATGTATTAATTACTTACTTGCATCATAGCTGGTCTGATGTTTTTTCATCTTCTTCCGACATAAAAACACTATCGTTATCACCAATATGATAAAAAAAAACACAAAATAGATCGTAATGGCTAACGGCAGCGGAATATGATGATCACTTATGCGAGTGGATTCATTTGGTTCTGTCGTAGATTTTCTTTTCTCATGGGGAACATGTTTACTGGCATTGTCCTTTCCCGCAAAATTGGGCTGCCACTGCCAGTTCTTGAGAAACAGTTCGTGGTTACATGTGTTAAGCTGCCTTCTTGAAGGACAAACAATATACATATACTTGTGTGTACTGTTTTTGCCACAAAACAGACAGTTATTACACGTACTGTTAATCTGCTTTACAGCCTTCCCATCGGGACAGTAGTGGCCAAAATGAGGTATCTGTTTCGATAAGTGGCTGTTGTTCTGGTTCTTGCAAGTGATGACCATAAACAACATACAGAAGAAGATAGTAAAAATCTTCCCCTTCATTTTGCTATAGATCTGTAGTGACTGTGTAGAAGTTAACTGCAAAATAACAAAAAGAAAACATACTCAGAAGAAATTTCATTATCTACACCCCCTCTAAATCCCTTCCCAGACAGTGGCAGTTCCCACATGTATACAACAAAAATACAGTAGACAACTTAAAAAGAGCTGTCGGAGGACAGCGCGCTCAACTTATAATATATGCCACTTATTAACATAAAGAACTATTTCATTATGTTGCACTGAAGTACTATTAAATCATTATACTCTATATGTAAAAGCAAATGAAAAGATACATACATTTAAATATATATATATATAATTTAATAAATCAAATTCCATTAGTCAATCAAGGGCCATAACTCCATATTTAGGATAATATGGAGTTATCTAACCTAGTTGTGTGATGTCCTGAACAAATGTGTGAAGTATGAAGTGATTTGAATGAAGGGTATTGGAGCTATAAATGAAAATGCCAACTTGCCCTAAAACATTATATAACCGGACGCCAACACCGGGCCGAGTAGTAAAGCCCTCATTATTCTTTGAATAGTCAAGCTAAAAATGCAACTTTAACGTTGAGCTAAACAAAGATGTTAAATCTGACCTGGGATGACTGATATCCAAAAATAGCTAAAGCTTAAAAAAAAGTTTTCAAAATGTTTGACCCCAAAACACTTTGATATATATGTTTGATTCATGAATGATCACAATTAGAAATAAATATGAATGAATCACAAAGATATCACTCAAAGGTAAGGGACTACTAATAACTTAAAATAAGTCCCTGTAATTTGTAAACAGTTAAAACTATATATCTCTGCACTGGACCTTGTGATTACTCGATAGAATGATCCTATAACCCTTTCCCACATACAGATGCTTTCTGACACCTCTGCAGCCAAAAAATTTGTGGTGAAAATGAGAAATTGCTCACAATATTTTCATTTTATTTTCAATAATTACACTTTTATTCGAAGAGGTTGAGAGTAACCGAGTTTCCATATTGTTGCCTAGATGTTTCAAAGTCGGCTGCTGCAGATGTTTGTTGTATGTGGGAAAGGGATACTCTAGGCGAGACGACTCTACTAAATTGGTAGATCTATCTGTACTCACAAAAACAGTTTTGGTAGAGAAGATCTTTGCAATAGAAAAATCCCCGAATCTGCCGATTCAGTGTAAACTTCTGAAATAAGATTATATTAGCTCTCTACTTACTTCTTTTAAAGTAACATCATAAGACTAGTCTTTGTAGCATAAACCGACTTCTTCTAATGTTAATATCCGATATATGTGTAACAATAAAATACAAAACACATCAGCACACTTCTGTAACCGACCAATCCCTTTTACCAGCCGTGGAGTCTAATAAACAAACAATACAGCGCCGTGTAGATTGCGTAATATACTTAAATAACTCGTATGGCACTGAGTAAATCCACGTATCTTTTCAAATTGAAGAGTTTTTACAAGTCGTCTGCAACTTCCATACTGTTCAATTACGCAAAGGCAACTAGAAAACAAATCTCTTATCTAAACATAAAATAACGAAAACTCCATTGTCCCGTTTTTCTGCATCAATGGTTATTTAAACATCTATAATGAAACTGTGTACTCCATTTGTGAATGGGACTACTTTATCTCGGCGTACGGGACTGCGTAATCAGTCCAGGAAATGAGTCATAACTAAATGGGAAACCTTTCAAAAAAATGCAATTTAATCGACAGCTGCATCAGCAACACGTGCAGTTTCCTTCTCAATATGGCGGTACTATTTCATTTCTGAGTTTAAAAAGATATAAATTTACTCAAAATCATTTTTGTCATGGAACCGCTGATTGAATCATGTGCGGCAAATATGCTCTTTCTCAGTATTTTCTACTCCCAGTCAAACGAAATCACGGTATCTTATTTTTCTATAGATTTATAAAATCGCATATTCATCCAACTTCATACTTTTTTACTTCCACATTTCTGTGGCGAACCAGAAGTAATCATATTTTACAATGTGTGCCTTTAATTCATTTCAAATATAAAGTGTAGATCTTGATCAGACACTGTAATGGCTGCTGGTCGGTCACACGTTGTGTACGTTGGTCCTCACCTTCACAGAAACGAAAAGAATATCTCAAAGCAAAACGAAGCTGAGTGCCATGATACCTGGAGTGGTATTTTAAGTCTTTTTCCAAATTGAAAACATTGTGAGGAAAAAAAGATAGTTAATTCGGAGATTATTCATTCATAGCTCATCGGATTTTGAGGAAAACGTATCGAGGGCTTGGCGTGAAACGGTTGTAACTGAAAACCTATTTTGAGATCCCTGGTTTAGGGGCAATTTTGACCCCTTTGTAAACAATGCAAATTTAGGTGCCATTGCTAAGAACGAGCAATGGCACCTAAATTTCCATTGTTTACGCAAACAAATTATTTAACACTTATAAAGACTTTATGACGAGGTGATTAACCTTGGTAAAAAAATACTAATTTTAGTTAAAACCGTTTCACACCAAGCCCTCGGTATAGCAGCTCGAGCTTATTGCTCTCAATGATAACTTCCTGACGATTAAGCCGAGTTGGTAGCAACGCCGGCTTTTACCAGTGGTTGTGAGCTCGAGCCCCTGCTCGGCAACATTCCTTACGACGTTTGACAAAAGTCAATGGGACACGCGTCATTCGTCTTCCACAATGTGATAACAGTCAATGTTGAAAGCAGCCGGTTGCCATGGAAGACTTGTGTGTGAGATATCAAGGAAACACATTGGTAGCTGAACTGACAGCCGTAATATGGCTTTAACTCTTTCCCTCATACAACAATTCTGCAGCAGACGACTTTGAACATATTTTGTCAAAACATAGAAAATCTCCATAATTGAATGGATAACCTATGACAAAAAGTGGAAAACATTGTGGCAAAAGGAGAAATTGCACGTTTTGTGCAATTTCTTCTTTTGTCACTATGTTTTCAAAACGCCGTCTGCTTTAACCCTTTCCCTCATACGACAATTCTGCAGCAGACGACTTTGAACGTATTTTGTCAAAACATAGAAAATCTCCATAATTGAATGGATAACCTATGACAAAAAGTGGAAAACATTGTGGCAAAAGGAGAAATTGCACGTTTTGTGCAATTTCTTCTTTTGTCACTATGTTTTCAAATAGCCGTCTGCTGCAGAGGCGTCGGAAAGCGTTTATATGAGGGAAAGGGTTAAACAACTGTTGAAATAAGTTTAACCCAAATCAATCAAGCAACCGGAAGTGATCATAATGAGCAATTTCTCCTTCAGTCAGTATTTTCAACTATCTTTATCTATTTTCAATTTATCTCACCTATATGTTAAAGTCGCCTGCTGCAGAATCGATGTATACATGTGTATATGGAGAATGGTCAACCAGAAGGTCTTCGCGCGTCAAATGTGTTTTCGGGGCCGGGGGTTGTGAAATAATCATCTGGTCATTGTATATAAAAAGTAGCTAAAATGAAGATTGTCCTTAAAAAAGGAGGTCCCACGGGTTGGAGCAGTTTTTCCTTATATACACTATATAAAGAACCATCGCCTCTGAAACAAATGGTCTGAATTAATACAAATGATCATCTTGTGAGCCTCCATTCAAATATCTAAATTGAAGAGAGAGAAACGACTGTCACTCAAAAATAAGGCCCATAGGCCGGGTTTGTTAGTAAGTTATAAATAGAAATTTAAAAAAATATTATTTTCAAAAAATATTCCTAATGACCATCTTTGGTTTTTTCTCCAATTATTTGTCACAGTGATGAAGTCAGACATTATTATTCTATCTTTGCGTAATGTATCGACCCAGATCAGCCTGCGCAATCCGTGCAGACAGATCCGGGCCGACACATTCCGTCTCAGGGGAAAGAGGTATAGAGAAATTATTCCTGAAACAGAAAATCCACAGGAGGCGAAAAGTGTCTATCCGGGTAAGCCTGCGCGGCATGCATCTTGCGTGAACATTTTCCCACATACAAACGATTTTTGATGCATTTACGGCAGATTTCTTTTGGTGGGAAGACTGAGCCAGACACTATTATTTCATCAATTGTTCGAACTGTTTCCCACATACTGACGAATGTTGATGCATTTACAGCAGATTTGCACCGATAGCAGACGAATTTTGAAAACATCTTGGCAAAAGGAGATATTTCTCATGATGAGCCATTAATGATTTCTCCAGTATAAGTTGATGTAAAGGAAATATTCTATAGCCCATAACTTTAGCTATATACCTGATACTATATTTAAGGGTCGTCTGCTTTGAAGGGAAAACTGTGAAAACTCGAAAGTGTTTTCGTGATATGAGCCGTCCCGCGAGAATACCAACATGTTGGACTCTGCGTAAGTATCGACCCGGATCAGTCTAGGATTGCCGCGCAGGCTTATCCGGATATACACTTTTCGCCTCCTGTGGATTTTCTGTTTCACGAAACATTTCTCTATACTCGTTCCCCCTGAGACGGAATGTGTCGGCCCGGATCAGTCTGTGCGGACTGCGCAGGCTGATCTGGGTCGATACATTACGAAGAGGCCATTATGTTGGTTTTCTCGCGGACGGCTTAAATTATAGACTTGAAATCATTTTGGGCAGAGGATTTATTTTTCAAAATGAGCATTTTTTCCTTTTTTATCACAATGTTTGAAAGAGTCGTCTGCTTTAAATGTGTCAAATGTCGTCTGTATCGCGATTACTTGTATACTACAATTTACTTTCAGACTCTTCCTAGTCGAAGTTATCACTCATTCACGAG